>OW804095.1:148325605-149025506 GCA_942159475.1 Sthenelais limicola
AGAAGAGAAGGGAGGAAGGAGGCAGTTGAGGGGGAATGAAAGGAGAAAGAAGGAGTTTGACTAGAGCAGAACGAGAAGGATAAAGATGCAGATGAAATGAGAAATAAGCAGTACTGGCGTTACTGCCTGGGACCTGTTGCATAACAAATCCTTACTCAAAATATTCTATGTTAAGCTATTCTTTCTTTTTTAAAAAGGAACTACTTACTATAGAAATACAATTTAGTATTGGCTGTACAGCCAATTGCTTCCATAAAAGTTCCTAACCAGCTGCTTAGCAAGGTCAATCATCTAAGGAAAGAAATCTTAAGTTAGGATTTATTATGCAACGGGCCCCTGGTCTCTCTGCCTTCAAAGTACAGTAAAACGTCACCACTGAGGGAGACTGGAATAGGAGGGGAAACTTGGGGGTCTGCATTGTCCATAATACTGACGGATTAACGAGAGCCCATGATTAAATGCACTGCTGTGACACTGCAATGTTATACAACCGATGCCTTGTTCCTTGCCTATACCAGTTATGGGTCAGATTTCCAGAAAATGCACAATTCACCTTCACCAATCCTCTCAAATAACCCGAATTTCAGACGGAAATATAGTACAAAATACAGTTCAACTCAACCAAACAGATTGCTAGAATCAATGCAATGCCGAATATAGTCGAATTTACCTAGTGTTGACCAAATTGCAGCCTAATTTAGCAGAATTTCCTAAATGTGTAGAGCTGCCAATTGTACATTTTCTGAAAATCTGACACATATACCAATGGCAGCGTTTCTATATGTACTCACTAACAATCCCTGTACCAAGAACCCATGCTTAAATATTCTTTCTTTTGTACAACATCTTTATTACTGAATTTAGACAGAGGGTACAAACATTGCCAATTAGATCAAAGATCACATCACTTTCTCAAACGTTCAATTTTCTGACAATATAATAATTTTACCATAGAACTCATACTCCACTGTATTTGTGAACACTACCGCACTATTCACTATTTAGAGGATCGCCTCTTACATTTCTATAGACACACTTCATGATTAAATATCTTGCTGTGACATACCAGGTCTGATGCTATATTATTCAGTCAATTGATGATTCTTTATCCTTGTTCCATGCCAAGCTTTGTCATTTTTGTGTCTATTCTTGCCGAGACAATTCATATTGTAGATACCTCAAAATTACAACTCCTGTAACATGAGTAAACAGCCTGCTATGAGTATATATCTATTCTAGCCTATATCATTCATAACAGCGATGTTTCTGTATGTACCTCATTTACAACCCCTGTACCAACAACCCATGATTAAATATCCTGCTATGACATACCAGCCCATACACTCTGTTATTCAGTCCCTGTAGACAGGCTTTGTGAATCAAACCATCCCTCTCCCACCGCTCTGCCAATCTCTCTGCCTATCTTAGCTTCATCTATCCTGACTCCTGCAACCACTACCACATCCCCAATCCCCAGCCCCCTATACCCAAGATAACATACCCAATAGCAGTCCTTCTGGGTTAGGCCGCACAACCACCAGCTCCCGATTTGACTTCCAATAGGGGAATTGCATAGCCGCCATTTTGAATCTTGATTTGCATGGAATTATGGGACTAAGGGTACAGTGTAAAATCTACAGAAAACATGCCATGTTCAGCATCAAATATTTATCAATGCTTTAATGTCAATATCCATGTGTTATACATGTTTTCATAACACAAGTTCCCATCTTTCCCATCATGCATTTGGTTTTTAGAGATCATTTATAAAAGGTATGATATTGGTGAATACATTCTTGTAATTTTCAATAAAAATGTTGCCAAATATTTGCATGTCAGATTTCATCAAAATCCATCCCAGCATGCACTGTAACAGACATGCGCAGTGGCACATGCAACTTCCCTGTTCTTATATTTATATAACAGCAGCAGAGTATTGATAAATCCAGCCCCATCAGTCATAATATGAGTATAAGTGGTAAGATTTTATTAGTCGTAATAGCTGAGAATGCATTTTAACTCTATTATTTTTATCCTGCCTAAAAACGTTATTCATAACCAGAAATATCTTATTTAGATATATTATTATTATAAAATAACCATTTCTTCATTTCGTAAGTCACTACCAGCTATCGTGTTTCAACTGATTTTGAACAGGAAATATATCTATTTTTTCCTATGTTCAATTGTATTTTCAGCCTTATTCTGAGCGTGTAATAAGTAATACATTATGTGAGTTAAATTGTACATTTTCTGGCGTGCTGACCCAGCTAATGCCTATGTATTAAGCCTGGGATGAGAGCAGGCTCGGCCTCTAGAGGCTTGATATGTAATGGACTTCTAGGGGGATTTCTCCTGGTGCTGTATCAGAGGCCTAGAAATAGGATGTCATTCTGGGGCCTGCTTCATAAAGCCTTGCTTGATATGTTCCGTGTTCCGTGCTAAGCTCCTGTCCCATGCTTTGTGAAAGATTTCCTCCTGTAGGAATAAAAAGTAGCATTGTGTGTGTATCAAACTTCTTCCCTAAAGGTTCCTTACCCGCTGCTTAGCACGGAAAGGTAGCTAAGGAAGGACAATCTTCAATAAGGATTTGTTATGAAACAGGCCCCATGTCTTGTAACTGGTTCAGAACCAGCGGGGACAACTCACCAAGGCTCCTTTCCCTTGCTTTGTTAGAGGATTACAAAACAGTATTGTGTATATAGCAAATCCTTGCTGTAAAGTTGTTTACCAGCACGCTTAGCAATGAAAAATAGCTAAAGAGGAGAATATTAAGTAAGGATGTCTATACCAAATGGTATGATGGAGCATTTTAATCGGGTGGAGTCCCGTTCCTCAGCTTGTTAACAAGTGGTAACAACCCATACAGAGTGCCATTTGGTATTTGATATAAACTGATGTATTGATTTAGTTTGTATTTATCTTTTCAATGCAGTTTTGTGGTAGGGCCCTCTCATTGTAACAATCTATGTAAATATTCAGAGACTGCCCTTGTGTTGGTCTACTTTTCAACATTGGGTAAGATTTTCAGAAAATGTACAATTCGCCTTCACCAATCCTCTGAAATAAGCCACATTTAAGACAACAATGAGCTTCAAAATGCAGTTTAACATAACAGAACTGATACTTTAAATCAATGCAATACAAAATATACTCAGACATACCCAGTATTCTTCATTTTTAAGCCCTAATTTGGAGAATTTCCTAAATGTGTAGAGCTGCCAATTGTACATTTTCTGAAAATCTGACCCCATTACAGATTTTCTCCTGTAGTAATACAAGGTAGTATTGTGTGTATAGTAGATTCCTCCCTGTGAAGTTGCTTACCGGCTGCTAAGCAATGAAACGTAACTAAACAAGGGCAATCTTAAGAAGGGAGTTGTTATGCTGTCTTCTAACTGGTTCAGAATCAGCCAGAACAACTTACCAAGACTGTTATATAGGCCTACCCTTCTACTAAATAATGTAGATATATGCCAAATATATATATATTGTTAGGGATGCGAAGTATCTAACATCGGTTTTATTGAAGGGTATTATATTAGAACATTGAATTTCTTACTAATATTCATCATAACCTAAAAGCACTCATTTGACTATTGAACCGGATGCGTTTGGGTCAGGTCGCCCAGAAATGTACAATCGCCAGATCTGCACTTTCAATAAATTCTGCTAAATTAGGCTGGAAAAGGATAAACGCTAAATATAATGGAGTATATTTAGTAATGTTAATTAATAAAATATGTTTGGTTATGTATGTTTGGAGTGTATTTTGAACGTTATTTTTTTCATTGTCAAATATAAATATAATAGTATATAGTATTAATCATTTTTCAGCCTAATTTAGTGGAATCTTCTTAATGCGTACAAGTGTCGAAGGTACATTCTCTGTTGCCCGGACCAGCAAGCCTTAAAGCTGCAATTCCATTGGGTCACTCTTTATGTGTATCTAATAGTCTGTTCTGTTCTTTTGCAAGAGCACATAAAAAGAACCAAATAGAGAACAGCAACGTCAGAGAGGCCCAATGGAATCGCTTGATGCACTTTCCAGTGTAGGACCTAATGCCAAATTCGGGACCTGGATTGGGCTTTTGATAAGCAAGGGTTATCAACATGACCGAGTGGAAGGACCGGCCTAACCACAACTATGTGTGGCATCAGTGAGGCCTCCAACAATGTATAGTTCAGGCAATCTAAGCCCTCACAGACACACATCAAAATTACAAAAACCCCATGTAAAGTTTAGCTTCTAGAGCCCTCTTCTCTGAAAACTGAGCAATTTGTGGTGAAGTGAAAATTAATTTATATACATTGGTTCGGTCAGAGCAGCAGGGAGTATGGAGATCGGTATCACTGCTGTGGACTGTTTCTATCCGCTCTTAAAATTTGATGTTTGCGCTTTGCCTTCAGAACGTTTCAATACAATCTGACATGATTTGAGCGATGTAAAGTGAATGAAAAGTGCACTATGTCAAAGCAAACTAAGAGACAACCATGACCACATCCAGATATTAGCCGTGCAGTGGAATCACAGCTTAAAATGGCTCCCCAACCTATCGCAGCCCCTGCTACCTAAAGCTGTCCCTGAATCGCTGGCCTATTTGTGTATGATTTAAGGGCAGCAGCATGATTCATTCTGGTCTGACAGCCTAGTCAATGGCAATATATCCCTCCTCTTAAGCCTTCAATAGTGTCCCTCTCTCTAGCGCCACCAGGGTATGTTGCATAACAAATCCTTACTTCAGATTCCCCTTCCTTAGCTACATTTCCTTACTAAGCAGCTGGTAAGGAACCTTTAAGACAGGAAATTACTATGTATACAGACAATGCTAATGTGTATTCCGACATTAGGAATTTCCTAGCTAAGCCTCTCCCTCTCTCTCTCCCTCTCTCTCTCCCTCTCTCTCTCCCTCTCCCTCTCTCTCTCCCTCTCTCTCTCTCCTCTCTCTCTCCCTCTCTCTCTCCCTCTCTCTCTCCCTCTCTCTCTCTCTCCCTCTCTTTCTCTCTCCCTCTCTCTCTCCCTCTCTCCCTCCCTCTCCCTCTCTCTCTCCCTCTCTCTCCCTCTCTCTCTCCCTCTCTCCCTCTCTCTCTCCTCTCTCTCTCTCCTCTCTCTCCCTCTCTCTCTCTCCCCCTCTTTCTCTCCCTCTCTCCCTCCCTCTCTCTCTCTCTCCCTCCGTCTCTCTCTCCCTCTCTCTCTCCCCTCTCTCTCCTCTCTCTCCCTCTCTCTCTCTCCCTCTCTCTCTCCCCTCTAGCTTAGCAATGAAAGAGTTGTTGTGCAACGTGCCCTAGGAGTTGTATGGTTATGTTTAAGATAGAGATTGCATCTCTTACTCGCCACACAATTGATCGCCTCCTGTCACAGTTGTAAATTTGTGATTTCGGTGATGTCAGATATTTTTAGCTTTATGAGGTGGGCAAATATTGGTCTTTTCAGAATTTGGCCTTTTCAGGCTGGAGATATTGCCATATTGGATAGACGTGTCAAGCTTGTTTACTTATGGTTATCAACTTAAGTTATGACTAACTTCAATGATTGAGAGGTTTTGGAATAAACCACTCAAAACCTTTCCCATCTATCTATTTATCACTCATAAATTGTAATATTTAAACAGACAGATAGTATATGAGAAAAATGTAGACACATATTGTATCATCGTACGTTAAAGGTAAGCCACAAGGGCTACAGACAGAAATATGAAAAATGTAGTTCACAAGTATACCTTTCATATGAATAGAAATGTTTCCAAACCTAAACAAAGATATTATATGTTTATGGCCACCAACTTAATTCTGACTAATTTAAGAATAGCTTAAGACATGTAATAATAAAGGAAAAGCAGACATAAAGATAGATAGATAGGAGACAACAGAGACGGAGACAAAAAGAGGTGGCTAGAGGGAGAGAGGCTAGGGGAGGACGAGGGAGAGAGACAAGGGAAGACCGACAGTGGGAGGTAGAGAGAGGGATGGAGGGAGAAGGGTTACAAAGTAGAGAGGGGAGAGAGAGACGGACAGAGATGAAGAGGGACAGGAATGAGAAAGAGAGGGAGCAGGAGAAACAGATATGGAAACGGAAAGTGAGAGGGGAGACAGGGAGAAAGAGATGTGCAGGTGAAGGGTGGAGGAGGTAGCCAGACAGAGGGGTAGCCAGACCAAGAGAGGTAAAGGGAGAGAGGGAGAGAGTGGGGAGAGAGACAAAGGAAGAGAGAGAGAGGGAGGGAGAGAGAGGGAGAGAGAGGGAGGGAGAGAGAGAGGGAGAGAGAGGGAGGGAGAGAGAGAGTGGGGAGAGAGAGGGAGGGAGAGAGAGAGGGAGAGAGAGGGAGAGAGAGAGGGCGAGGGAGAGAGAGGGAGAGAGAGAGAGGGAGAGAAAGAGAGGGAGAGAGAGAGGGAGAGAGAGAGGGAGAGAGAGAGGGAGAGGGAGGGAGACAACACACAGAGGTGGTGAGAGACAGGGACAGGTAGGCACAGATACTGAGAAAGGTAGGAGCATGTAAAACGGTAATACTCTGAGGACCATCATTGAGAGGCATGAGATAATGTAGAGGAGGTGGGGTGCATAATTGAACAGGAGCGGGGCCTCATTACACTTGTAAATTAAAGTGGAATAATGGGAAACACATGGATCCCCCTTGTGGCCCTTTATAGAATTACAGTGTCGCCAATATCAGTTTGGATCGGGAGAGAGAGAGTGGGGAGAGAAAGAGGGAGGGAGAGAGAGCGGTTTGGGGTGGAGGCAGAGGTTTAAACCCTGCCCACACATAGCCGATTTCCCCCCCCCCCCCCAATTGCCCCCCGATTTGGGTCTCCCGGTGAATCCTAGGGTTTCATTTCCAGTCCTGGTTTATGTTATTTCATAACCATAATATAAACCAGGATTTGAAATGAAATTACAGGATTCGTCGGAAGATCCAAATCGGGAGGCAATCGGGAGGCAAATCGGCTATGTGTGGGCAGGGTATTAGAAAGGAAGACATACAGACAGACATGTTAAAAATACGAAATGCTGTATGATCCTCTGATCCAGCAATTGTGAACCTGTTTTTATAAGTCGTGCAGAGTTATATTATTTCTATTTTTGGAGAAGTAAATACCAAATCTGTTTAAAAATTTGGCTAACTACACTATTTAATCTGTATATAGGTATATTGTATCAATTTTCAATTATATCTCTTTTCCGCAGGACATATATGCTCTATATTCTTTGGATCGAAAAGAAAACTGCCCTTCTAGCTTTAAGTAGATATTAATCATTGGATTATAACCAGATCCATATTAGATGTAAGTTTAATTAATGTGAGATGAATCGATCAATCAATCATTCAACCCCTGGATAATGGGGTATTTTAGTCGCACACACGAGTCTGGGTCTTCTTAGAATGGAGACAGATTGTACTGGAGTCTGGAAGTGTTTTAAACTAATCACCATCCACCAATCATAGCTAGTAAATGGGTCAGATTTTCGTAAAATGTACAATTTGTCTTCAGCAATCCTTTCAAATAACACAAATTTAAGACAATAATGATGTTCAAAATTCAGCTTAACACAACTAAAAAGATTGTTTGAATCAAGGCAATACCAAATATAGTCAGATATACCCAGCTTTGACCATTTTTCAGTCTAATTTAGCAGAATTTATTAAATATATAGATCTGCCAATTGTACATTTTCTGAAAATCTGACCCAAATAGCGGTACAGGCATATTCTGTCTAAACCCATTTGAAAGACATCAAGATAAAATATTGAATTTTATTAATTATATTAGTGTTTAGACACGAGATGAGAGGTTAAGTTAATGATATTGAGTTATTTTAAATCCTGAAACTGTCATATCAAAACGTTCTTATGAGTTGAGGAATATATATTCCATTTTTGGTATTGGTTATTATAATCCTTAAGGGCCTGGTCCACTAAGCCGATTCTTATGCGAATTTACGCCAAAGAGGACTCTTTCCACTAAATTCCATGAGAATCGGCTTAGTGGACCAGGGGGGCGTTTCATAAGTTAGCGCAGCGCGCGTTAGAGGGCCTAACGACAGTCGTTACCAAATAAGGAACTACATTTTTTAACACGCTAAGGGCCATATTCCACGTTAACTAATGCATCGCTAATCAATGTTGCGTTACTATAGCGCGGTATTTTCATATGCTTATCCGTTATGCACGCTATACTTTGTCGCTAGCCTTATGAAACGGGAATAATGAACGCGTGTTATATTTATCGGTATTGTAACGATAGTGACGCTAGCATAACGAACGCACGCTGCGCTAACTTATGAAACACCCCCCTGAGTCTTTAGTAATTAGTGTTTTACCAATATACATATCTTTTATGTTGATTATGATAATGTTAGTTAAATCGTTCAAAGCCTGAATAAAACAAGTTTTACATCAAATCAAAACAGGATTACCGTCATTTCTCACTATTTCCACTTCCAAATATTTTATTTTGATTGAAAGAAATTCTATATAGCTATGCCTCCAAATATTTGTTTGTGTAACTAAATCCAACGATCTGGAGTTTTCCTTCCAATCAAGCTTTTCATTCATTCCCCCTAAACCTGCCTATAGTTTGCAAACTTTCCACCCATTCAATCACTTATAACGTTAAGGCCCAAATTCTTTCTTTATACCGAGTTTGACCCGAACAACCTCAGTCTTTAGAAACAGGAAATGTGATTAAAATCACTGAGAAGAAAAACTTCCCCCAAACGTTGCTGCAAAGAGAAGCTTTTCCAGTAAGACTTATACATATATGTAAGACCAACAACCCTCTTGCTAAATAAAACTGAGTTCATCAAAGCATAGCTTGGCTTGAGCCTTGGCCTGGTCCGACACCTCCCTCCCCACACTCCAACACCACATGGGTCAGGACTTCAGAAAATCAACAATTTGCACCTCTACACATTTAGTAAATTCTGCCAAATCATACTTAAAAATGATACATTTTATGTATATTGGAAGATATTTATTATTGTATTGATTAAAAAAGTATGTTCAGTTGTGTTTGTTTGTATTTTGAGCTTTATTTCTGTGTTAAAACTGTTTTTGTGGGGATTTGTGATGATGGCGAATTGTACATCTTTTTAAGTCCTGACCCAGCACACCTTCTAGAGTCTTTCATACGACACTTTCATTCACAGCAAGGCGAACACAAGAAGCAGCGAGTGAAGAATTTGCTATAGATTTCCTCGTATTACCCTTTACCCTGTGCTACTCGGGCAAACACCAATATACTTTACAGCAAAGTTGGGTTCAAAGGCCCTGCAGAAATTGGAAATAGTCGGCAATAGCGCAGTTTAGATGAGTCACTTTGCACCTAATCATGCAGGCATGATTAACGTTCATATATTTCATACCTTTTCTTATTTTCCTATATTCTAAAACAATCCAATATGTTTTGGCACATTTTCCCATAATTCCTATATTGAAAATGTTTTGGAATACAATTTGTGCATAATATGGTCCTCTACTTGCTTTATACACAAAATTATATTTCTGTGAAGAAATGATGGCGTATCCGTAATAATAATTAATAGGCATCTGTCACTGTCACAACTCATGGTCAGACTGCCTTGTGCTACAGTGTCTGTCACCACCAACAATCCCACAGCAGTCACTGCACTGGGTCTATAGGCTTTAACCATGACTAAACCAACCCATGACTTCAACAAACCCCCTATAAGCACAGTAAAGGCAGAGGACAGAAGATATATTCATCCTATTTTCCTAGATCTTGTTTGTCGGTCATTTATTTGCTTGAAAGGGCTGATTCATCTTGTGTTGGGCTAGTGGGCTTTAATATGAGTTAGAAAGTGTTCCGAGTGTGCCGAACACTATACCGCCTGGGGGACCAGCCAGAGAGCGGGGAAGAGCCGGGTCCGCTCAATACCACCCTGCCACTACCTCCTCTACTCTCGCTCTCTTCCATTGATTTACTCACTTAAAGAGGCACTTTTGAAAAAAAAGATGAATTTGCCAATATTAGTGTGTCGGCTGTGAGGTCCTTCTGACAGGGGTAGGGCATCTATCCTGGATAGATGCGTAGTAATATATGTGTACAGGACCGCTGCTGAGATGTGGCCAGTCAAGGGTACCACTGACATGTCTCACTGTAATATTTTAATAGACTCAACTTGGGTAGAAAATGGGGGGAAATGGGGTTCTTCTGACATGGACATACTGCATGGACGCCTGGTAGTACATGTGGTGTACGGACAGAATCCCGCCAGTGAAAACCCCCCTAGGCAAAACCCCGCCGTCAGAGTCCCCCCCCCCCCCCCAAGCAAAACCCCCCTTGCCAATATCCCTGACTGGCGGGATTGTTACTGGCGGGGTTATGGCATGGCGGGGTTAATGCCAGGGGGATTTTGACGGCGGGGTTTTGGCTAGGGGGGTTATGGCTCGGGGGGTTATGGCTGGCGGGGTTTTGCCCTAGAACCAGTACATGTGTATGAGGCTGTTGAGATGTCATCAGTCATGGGCACCATGTCTTACTGTAACACCAAATTCAAGTGATGTGTTGTTACAGAGTCATTAGCTAGTTGCAACGTTGATTTCATTCAAAGTCTTTTATTCACACGTTCTCATTTTTGTTATTCAAGTAAGTTTATTTGTTCAATTATAAACAACAAATCAAACATAAAATGTAGAACTACTTTTTAAACTTCCTAAATGTTAACGTCATTGGAATCGACTTTATCTCATCTTCAAATGTGTATTCCTACAATTGGAATGTCTGACATAAGCAAGAAAAAATAGCATAGCAGGGTCAGAATTTCAGAAAATGTACAATTCAACTTCGCCAATATTCTCAAATAACACAAATTTCAGACGTAAATAAACTTCAAAATACAGTTCAACCAAACCAACCAGATAGCTAGCGTCAATGCAATGCTAAATATACTTGAATTTACCTAGTATTGGCCAAACTGCAGCCTATTTTAGCATAATTTACTAAATGTGTACAGCTGCCAATTGTACATTTTCTAAAAATCTGACCCAGCGATGAATATTTTAAGGAAAGATTTCTTATGCAAGACTATTTATTTCTACTTATGACTCATTATTTTGTGACACGTCACATGCCAATTAATTTATCACTCTGAAGTCTTTTTTTTTTATTACAAATATGGCCATACAATTACATCAATAAACAAATACGCCTGTCCACCCTGTGGATGTTTTCTTGCGTCGCCTCTTTTCTTCAGCGATTATCTAATTACATTTCTAACATATGCCTTGTTAATTAACTTTTTTAATTTAATCTTTCAATCATCTTACTCTGTACGTTAAGCTTGGCCTCACACTAATCGTCTACACTATAATATTACATCACCTACCGAGATACGATAACATTCTTTTCAATACCTATCCATTGTCAGACAAATATACATGCAAATATGCTACAATTCCATTGTCATTATTGATCGTACACAATCGCCATAGCCCTAAGGAGGGCTTTATAATTAAAACAGGCAATCTTGGTCCCAAAGTTTCAAGTGCATCCCTAATGTTATTACACGGTCATCATCAACACCCTGTCAACACAACTCAAACAGTCACTTTTGGCCCCGGAGGCTAGTCATAATTCACTACAACAGAACCCCATCGATTCCCCCCATGCAATCAAAGGGAACAAAAAGATTTGCAGATTTAAATCTATACTTGATGTTGATGTTTCTCATTCTGCTCTCCTCTCCTCCTCTTCTTGCTTCTTCCTGCAACTCCTTCAAACCTCCAGTCACTACCTCCTGCCCCAGAGGCGATGATGTCTTCTTGCCGGTCCTGAGAGATCAAATGTGATGTGTTTCAGGAAAATGAGTCATAAGTTGCAAAAAATAGATACCATACCATGAGATACCATTATATTTGAAAAGATGAGATCAAGCTGATTCCAATGATAGTAAACAGTCTAATAATCTAATAAGTATTTCTAGATTTAAAGTTTGATATTTTCATTTTTGAAAAAAAAAGTTTCAACATTTCTTGGGGACATATAAACGGTAAAGTTACTAAATGTAGTCCATATGAGGACCTTTAAAAAGAAAGGATATATTACATACATTGTCCTGGAATTTGACACATCGATTGATATAACTATGAGTGATAAACCCTCCAAAAATCAGAACATTCTAATAAAGTAATCTTGTAAAATAAACACTTTGAAAAATACCATTTTTGCGACTTGTGACTCATTTCCCTGAAACACATCACAAATGCTATGAAGCAATCTCATTTTCTCAGTTTTGTTTGTTCATTAAAAGTTTGCTGAGTGGATTCTGTGTAGGCGAGTTCGCGAAAATACCATTTGACTTTGGTACAATTGCCTTGTTTTTTGCTATTTGTAATGTTGCTTCTTTGTTTGAGGGATTCAAAATAACAAATAGGGGTTCGGAAGATTACCGTTTGCTGATTTATGAGGTCTTGTGACTGTTTGCCATCTAAGCTTAATAATCTTTAAGATACAAATATGATTTCTAAATAATAGATCTATGTAATAAATCTTAATAATAAAGTGTAATAGCAGAACTCCACTATAGGTAAAAAACGGCGCCAACAGGCAAAAACGGCTGCGACGAATTTTTTGCGATGAAATATCTAATCAAGTTAGATATTTTGAAATTGTTGGCAACAAATAAATGTGTTGCCAACAACCTATTTTACCCCATCATCCACTGGAATTTTTAGTCATGTCGAACTTTCCGAATTTTTAGAAATGTCGGCGACGAATTTTGCCTGTTGGCGCCGTTTTTTACCTATAGTGGAGTTCCGCTATAACAATGTGTACATTAATGTTGTATGTCTATTAACCATGCAGTAGACTCTTTATATGCTTATCAAGTTGGCATAAGACTAAGGTAATTCATCTATTACGGCCCCTTGTTCTCGAAGATCTGCCATCTTTTAAATCAATAGATAAATAAAATGAAACAAGGTTCTAGTTCAATAAGTATTCAGCTCCGAGTTTCATTTTTAGAAAAACTTTGAATTGTTATTGCAGGTGTCCAATAAATTAAGGATGGGCATATAATAAAGAGTTGCCTTACTGTATACCAACCTAGGAAGAACACGAGGTGGCCGGAACAATTGAATAACAGTTCTTGACTTTAATGTATTAATGTATGGAGGGGAAGGTGCTGTAGAAGGTTGCCCGGGGTTGTACAACTCCAGGGTTGAACAATAGAGGAGTGTGGTTGCAGTAATTGTGTCTGACACAACTTCTCTACTCTCATTATTGTGGCTGTGAAGGCTGGCCACAAGGGTACCCCTCCAGCCCTGGCTTAAATACTCCATGAACTGTGGCCTGCAATAGGGGTATTGTATGTACCAGCCCCAGCTTAAGTACTCCATGAACTGTGGGCCTGCAATAGGGGTATTGTATGTACCAGCCCCAGCTTAAATACTCCATGAACTGTGGCCTGCAATAGGAGGATTGTATGTACCAGCCCCAGCTTAAATACTCCATGAACTGTGGGCTGCAATAGGGGTATTGTATGTACCCCTCCAGCCCTGGCTTAAATACTCCATGAACTGTGGGCCTGCAATAGGGGTATTGTATGTACCAGCCCCAGCTTAAATACTCCATGAACTGTGGCCTGCAATAGGGGTATTGTATGTACCCCTCCAGCCCTAGCTTAAATACTCCATGAACTGTGGCCTGCAATAGGGGTATTGTATGTACCAGCCCCAGCTTAAATACTCCATGAACTGTGGCCTGCAATAGGGGTATTGTATGTACCCCTCCAGCCCTGGCTTAAATACTCCATGGACTGTGGCCTGCAATAGGGGTATTGTATGTACCAGCCCCAGCTTAAATACTCCATGGACTGTGGCCTGCAATAGGGGTATTGTATGTACCAGCCCCTGGCTTAAATACTCCATGAACTGTGGCCTGCAATAGGGGTATTGTATGTACCCCTCCAGCCCCAGCTTAAATACTCCATGAACTGTGGGCTGCAATAGGGGTATTGTATGTACTCCTCCAGCCTTGGCTTAAATACTCCATGAACTGTGGACCTGCAATAGGGGTATTGTATGTACCAGCCCCAGCTTAAATACTCCATGAACTGTGGGCCTGCAATAGGAGGATTGTATGTACCCCTCCAGCCCTGGCTTAAATACTCCATGAACTGTGGCCTGCAATAGGGGTATTGTATGTACTAGCCCCAGCTTAAATACTCCATGAACTGTGGGGTATTGTAGGAAAATGAGTCATAAGTCGCAAAAATTATAATATTCAAAGTGTTTATTTTACAAGATCACTTTATTGGAATGTTCTGATTTTTGGCGAGTATATCCCTTATGGTTGTATCAATCCATGTATCAAATTCTAGGACATTATATATAATATATCTTTTCGTTTTAAAGGTCCACATATGGAGTATATTCAGTTACTTTACTGGTTATTGCCTACCAGAAATATTACAAACTTTTTTTCAAAAATAAAAATATCAAACTTAAAATATGGAAATACTTATTAGAATATTGGACTTATTATCAATGGAATCGGCTTGATCTCCTCTTTTCAGATATGGTGATATATCAAAATTCATATTTTGCGACTTATGACTAATTTGTCTAAAACGGATAACATATATGCTTACCTAAAAGTACTTTAACCATCACAAATATCCTTTGTTTGAAAGAAAACGATTGTATTTGTCGAGATTTGATCAGTGCTAGTTATAAAGTAGAAGGTTTATGTGGAAAGGATGTTAGCTTTCCGGGAAAATGTCTCTTGCCTTTTCTTTGAACATAGAATGAATAGTAATGAAAGGAACAGTAAATTTAAAAAAGAAAAAGCGGCAGCGAACTCCAGCCACATGGGTACCTCTCCAGTCCTGACTTAAATACTTGAACGAAGGGTATGTGTGCAGGGGTAGCGGTGGGGGCATGAAGGGGGAGGGGAGAAGTTGGTTGTAAGTGGGGGCAAATGAGTTGACTATAATTTCCATTGTGATGTCATAACGATTTAGGTTTCTGATTTCAAGTAATCAGTTTCGTATTCAGAAATAATTTCGTACAAAATCAGTTAAGTTACGTTTAAACGCTTTTCCTCCCTTTCTCTGCTCCTTGTCCCTCTTACTCTCTCTTCTCTCTCCTCATTCTCTCCTCCCCCATCTCTCTCCTCATTCTCTCCCACCCCTCCTCCCCCAACTCCCTCCTCCTATCACTCTCCTCCATCTTTCCCTCTCTTCCTCCATCCCTCTCCCCATCTCTCTCCCCTGCCCTCCCCATCTCTCTCCCCTCCTCGCCCCATCTCTCTCCCCCACCTCTCTTTCCCCTCCTCTCCCCACCTATCTCCCCTCTCCCCATCTCTCTCCCCCTCTTCCCCCCCCCCCATCTCTCTCCCCCACCTCTCTCACCTATCTCTCGCCCCCCCCCCCCCCACCTCCCCCCCATCTCTCCCAGGCTTGCCATTCATTCAATTCCTCTGAAGCCCCCGTCCCCTTACAGCTAAGCACCATGCCCACTGTATGAGGAGCAAGCCCATGGAGGAGTGGGAAGGACCACTCCCCCTTATAGGCCGCCCCTGAGGAGCCCCCGCCAATTATCACTTTCAAACTTAGGATGAGTTTTTGTCTTGAGCTCCTCAGGGAGCGCTTCTTTATGGTGGGAACTGCTCATTGTAATGCTCAACTGTAAGTGTCCTTGGCCCACTTAGTGAATCTACATTTAAATATCCACCCTACAACCCACAGAACGAGCACTACTCTATGCTTCTGCTAAAGGAGAAGCAATGGTGTTTGTTATTGTATTTTAAACGTATGGAAATGTAAATTGCACTTAACTGTAAGTGTCCTTGGCCCACTTTGTGAATCTACATTTAAATATCCACCCTACAACCCACAGAACGAGCACTACTCTATGCTTCTGCTAAAGGAGAAGCGCAATGGTTAGTGTTTGTTATTGTATTTTAAACGTATGGAAATGTAAATTGCACTTAACTGTAAGTGCCTTTGGCCTACTTTGTGAATCTACATGTGGGTTAGATTTTCAGAAAATGTACAATTGGCAGCTCTACACATTTACTCATTTCTGCTAAATTAGGCTGCAATTTGGCCAATACTAGGTAACTTCGAGTATATTTGGTATTGGACTGATTCTAGCAATCTGTTTGGTTAGGTTGAACTGTATTTTGATCTTTATTTTCGTCTAAAATTTGGGTTATTTGAGAAGATTGGTGAAGGTGAATTGTACATTTTCTGAAAATCCGACCCATATAAATTGACGAAAGTAGGCAATGCTTGAGAAAATCCATGCTGGATATAGCGTTTATTTCAATGGAACTGTCTAAATATATATATTGGCCTTTAATGAAATAGAAAAATAAAAAATAGTAATGTTCAGTATGTAACCCACGGAATTAGCACGACCCCATATGCTTCTGGTTAAAGGACAATCAGTGGTTAGTGCTTGTTATTGTATGTTGAACGTATACTTGGAAACATGAGTGAGTGAGTGAGATTGGTTGCTTTACGCCCTTATCAACACATTTAATATGGTTATATCAAGGGCGGGAGAGCTGAAAGGGAGGCAGTTTATGATCATACCCAGGAAATAGAGATAGAGAAGAAGGGAGAGAGAGACAGAGAAAAGAGACAGAAAGGCACTTTATGGTCTTACCCAGGACATGGAAACATACCGCTTACAACTTTAAGTTACCTTGGCCTACTTTTTGAATCTTGGCCTACTCTGTGGGGTGATTTGAAAGGATTGGTAAAGGTGAAGTGTACATTTTCTGTCGATTTCACTCCCTTGCTTCTTGTTAACGGGGAATATGTCTAGTGCTTGTGTAAATGTGTATCTTTACATCATAGATAAAAGCTTGTCTTAAAATGGCTGCCATAATAACACCAAGCTAATACATCTTGTATCATTTAAATTTCATCCAATTAGAATTAGTCTCATGAGAATATAGGTTTGCACTTAAACTGAGCTCAAATACAATTATTTATATCTATTTATATCTATTTATTTATAAATATTTTATATCTTGCCCAGAAGGGAGGTGTCCATAAATGAAAATACAAAAATTGAAACCCTTGTACATAATTTGAAGGTCGGCCACGACTTAATGGCCAAGCACTTGGTTGTTGATGAATGTAATCTAAATCGATAATGTTTAAATCTTTAAAAAGCTATATTATGTGAACTTGAAGTTATACTTAATGCTACCAAAATTGTTTTTCCCTAGAGTCTGTGAGATTATTAATGTATTTGACATTGAAACCAGCTCAATAAAATTTCTTTTAAAAAAAAAACAAAAAAAAACCCCAACACATCTCATGCTCAGTCCATCATATCTAAGTATTTTGATTTGACTAACTTCAAAATGATGAAAGACCCAGGACTGAGATAACAACGACCACTCAAATGATTCAATCTTGATTAAATACAATATTTTTTTAAACAAATAAAACACCTGGCTTTTACATAATAATTAAATCTATATAAAAAAAATTCCCTTTGCCTAGCTGGTCAACTGTAGGCGTCATTTGCTCATTGTGCGAATCAGCATTTAGACATTTATTCGCCCGAACCCATTTAGTACCATGCAGTTAATGTTTAAACATAGAGCCAGGTTTAATTTCTATTTTTGTTACTTATTACTGTCTACTGTTTACTGTTTATTGTTGTAATTATATTAAGAAACCAATGTAATGTTTAATTAATCTAAATTTAGTATTATCACAAGGCCTCCTTGGAAGAACAACTGTGTTGAGAGTTGGACCATTTTCTCTATTTGGAAAATTGTAATTGTATGGATGAAGAGAAATAAAAATACTTATGTATATATATTACTGCATCTCATACAGCTGAGAAGATCATTTAAAATTATTACTATTGTTAGATTATTGAATTGAATTGAACAACGTTTTAATCAATCAAGGATCGCTGTAGAAGAGGACTAGTTTCATCGGCCTGTGGGAGGTTTTCAGCCCCTTCAAGCGTTACAGGGTCAGATTTTCAGAAAATGTACAATTCACCTTCACCTAATCCTCTTAAATAACCCACATTTTAGACAGAAATGAGCTTCAAAATACAGTTCAACCTAACCCAACAGATTGCTTGAATCAATGCAATGTCGAATATGTCGAATTTACCTAGTATTAACCAAATTGTAGCTTAATTTAGCAGAATTTACTAAATGTGTACTGCTGCCAATTGTACATTTTCTGAAAATCTGACCCTACAGTCTTCTTATACAAGAGACAATTTCGCTTCAATCATAGACTGAAATCGATTTCTTGCAATCTTTACAATTTTCTCATAACTTTTGTAAGACTTGATACTTAGTTTTCATATCTAAACTTAATCAATATATTTGTATTTGATTCGATTCGACAATTCTTTATTTGCCACTGTATATATGAAACAAATAACTTCATATGTGATGTGTTTCAAGAAGATGAGTCATAAGTCGCAAAATTGATATTTTTCAAAGTGATATATTCCCAAAATCTCTTAGTAGGAATGTTCTCATTTTTGGTATGACTAACGCTGGATGAAGTATGAATACATGTACCAAAATGCAAGACAGTGTATCAAATATTGCCATGCAACTATAGGGTCATCCCATAGGGTATATTTGGCGACTTTAATAGTAATTGTCCACCCAAAAATATTGAAACTTCTTTTTTTTTAAATAAAAATATCAAACTTAAGATATAGAAATACTTATTAGATGCCCTTAGTGTTTATATTCATTGGAATCGGCTTGGTCTCACCTTTTCAAATATGATGGTATCACAAAATCTAATTTTTGCGACTTATGACTCATTTTCCTGAAACACATCACATATTATGAATCTGCATTTGAATACACGTAAAGTACTTTCATAAAGAGGTATCACATATCAAGATAGTCAAGTTGTTTGATGTAAATGTCATACGAGTCAGCTAAGTGGATATGAGCTAACAAAATCCCCATCTTCCTCTTGACTAAAGGTCAAGTGTAAAGTATTTTGTATTCAGATGAAATTGATGACGACAGATGAGAATCAGGCAGTAACTTGTTGAGTTCTGTGCTGTTTATTAAATTGTCAAACATTTAGATCTCACTTCATTATTATCAACATCATCAAACTTGGCCAAGTTTATCATTAGTAATAACAGACTAATTACTTATGTCAAAAACTGTACTTAATTAATTATAATGATTTGTTGTGTCATCATATTATATATAGTTACGTTATCTCTCTGCACTGCTAATTGTATAAAGATTTAAACATCAGTGCGGTACGAAAATCACTTGAATTTGTGAGCCCCGTATCTGATGTCTCTTGAATAAAATACTTTCCAAAACGTGAAAAAAAAATTCGTCTGGTCGCCTTTATCGGTAATGTACCAAATTTTAAGACTGTTTATTAAATATAGTCTTGCATTTCTAAGGTAATTCTATGCACTAAATGTAGCTACTCTACTAGTTATTGCTCGTCCAGAAATATTTCAATGAATGCTTTTTCAGACTTAAACAAAAATCAAATGCAATATATAGAAACACTCCCCACAACTCCTAAATGCCCCTCCTCCCCTCCCCCTGCTAAATCTTCCACCCATCCCTATCAGCACACATAGAGCATAGAGCAAGCGCCAGCAAAAGCCTTCAGATGGTGCTTCTGGGGCCCGTTGTATAACAAAAACTTACTTAAGACTTTCCTTCCTTAGCTACTTTTCCTTACCAAGCAGCTGGTAAGGCACTGTTAATGAGGAGATTTGCTATACAGACGAGGCTAATTTTATTCCATTTAGTGGGAATTTCTTACCTAAGCAAGGGAAAATAACCAAGGAACATTTTAAGTAAGGATTTGTTGTGCAACAAGCCCAGCTTTTCAGGGTCAGCTGGGTGGGAGATCCAGGCCAATTGATCCCTCCACTGATAATAGCTTCATACATATTCAGCAGTAGGAGGAGGAGGGAGGCAGCCAGGATGTCCACTTGTGGCCGCTCCAAAAGGGCTTTAGGACTTAAATGTGTTTACCTCAGAGTGGCATGGTCTGGGACCATGCCAAAAATACTGATAAATTCCACAAAAAAGAAGAGAGTGAATTCTTATTATTTAAGATCTCTACCACCTGTACATAAATTTAAACGGATTTATTGACAACAAAAATCGGATTTTGAGAACTAAAATATTTGAAAATTATGACGAATTGGGACCAAGAGATTTTGATAATTCATTGGTTATAAATGGGGACAATTTGCGGAAGATCTCACACATTTTGAATGTTTTCAAAGAAAGTGAGACATTCTTAACAAGTGTAGTTAGTGAGTGGAAAACCAGTTATTCTATATATTGAATTCTCCCGTGAGCCCAAAATATGATGATATCTCAAAATCTATTTTTTGCGACTTATGACTCATTTTCCTGAAACACATCACATATATTAGTATGTAAATGACCTCAATTGATTACAACTTTCCTTTGTACACTGTGCATATGCCTGTCAATAATTCAACTGTCATTTTCAGAAAATTTGCTATATGAAATTTCATATATATGTAGTGAACCTGCTGAAAAATGCCATTGCCTTGACGGGGAACCGAACCCCGGACCTTTGGATTGACGCTCCAATGCTCTACCGACTGAGCTATCACGGCAAGCACAACTTCAGCAGGTCACAATCCCAAGTTCAACCACCAGGACCACTACATACTTACATTTATTATACTTTTTCCAATATTTTTTATTATACTTTTCCCGATATTTATGGGGAAAAAATAAAGAAAATTCAATGGAAATAAGTTGCGATACACAGACCTTGCAGCCCCTTCCACCTCACTCACTGTGTTGATATCCTCACTTCTGGTTATCAGGTGATACACAGGCCTTAATGCATGCTGTTTGTGATATGAACCTAACACAGTGAACTATGATTTGAATTGTATACAGCGTAAAACAGCCAAACTGTGGAATAATTTAGATGCTGAAACTAGAAATATTGACTCGTACAACCGTTTTAAGGCCCTAACCAAGGCCGAAAGCTTGTTACCCTTATATATTTAAAAGTGTTCAATGTACTCCTATTCTTAACCTATCATCCTTCATCTTAGCTATCTCCTAGTTCTCTTTTAGATAGTCTCTTTCTCTATTCAGCTACATGAAAAAGGTCAAGATATTTGTAAGGTAATAGCCATTTTACCAGACTTAGCTAGACTAAGACTGAGGCTGTTCCCTACCCGTCCTACACACTATCTTGTTATGTTTATAATATGTTTTGAATGTCTGTATTGCTATGTTATTTTATGTGTATTGGCTGATAAATACTCCTAATAAAAAAAATAAAAAAATTACCCCCTAGAAAGGTATGATAATGTTTCTTAACATATATACTTGTATGATAATATAATAATATTGTGTTGTTTTATCTTGCAGGTGGGTGTAAAACTGTTATGGAGGGACCAGGTTATGGTAGGATGAGCAGCACATATTACATTCTCCCCTCAACGGTTGTTAGTTTGCGATACAATCTGCAAATATCACACAACTGTGGCATCCTTGCTGACGTATAAATTATGTTATTACAGTTTCAGGGACAGGGGGAAGACAAGATATATATATATCATGCCTGGATTATTAGGAGTAATGGCATAAGCCTTAGGATTATACAAAATATCGACAGTAGCAACAATACTACTACAATACTAATAGTAATATTTGCATTGTACAACTAGTAATGATGATATTACTAAGTTATTAAGGAAATCTGTCTAGGTTTCCATGAAGGATTCCATGTAGGATTGTCAAGAAGTTGCTATATAGCAGACAAAATAAATTGTTGTTTTTTAGCAGAAAAGCAAGTAAATAGTGTAAGAGATTTTTTTCTTTTTCTTACAGTAATATCAATGAGCCGGCAGTTTTGATATTACCAAAAAGTATTCCATTCATCAATTAAGTCTTTATGATAAAGGACGGCGTTGGGCACAAATACAGCACAATACACTCAATCGTTCCCGTTTACCAGGTTTAATTAAAATCAACGATGACTCAGCAAATTCTGATCGATCATAAATATCCATTCTTTTTTAAAAATCAAATTCTAAACCAAAGCAGAGGGAACTAAAAACCTGCAGTTAGTCATTTCCACTTGAGGTAGTAACATTGAGTCAATAAGGGATTCAAAGTATGGAAGTCATTTGGTGTGAATGGGAGCGGGGGGGGGGGGGGCGTTCAGCCCCCCTTCCCCAACCAAGAAAATGATCTATTTTTTGCCAGCTACATATTGAGCTAAAGATGTTTATAACGAAAATGATACTTATTTAATTGATTCTGATGTATCAAGACGAAAAACATTTGTATGATGATAAAAGAAAAGCAGCACAGACTTATATAATAATTTCTTTTTAAATCATCATACAACATCCTCTACAATGATGGCCGAATGATCTTCAGATGTGTAGGACAACAAAGAAACAAAATGTTTAGTTTTTGAGCAATCTTAAAGCTGCATTCTCAGCTCTTACAACAACAAATTTAATCAAATTGTAGGGCTGAATTATTCTGCTGCTGACTTTGAAATAGCCAGACTTCGAAATATAAATGTTGACTTTTACAAAGCTCTGGTGCAAAATCCTCTAAAACAACTTTTATATGGTTTGGAAAAGACCAGATCAAAAAGTAGAAAATCTCTAGTTTTTGACCGATGTTAACTGAGAGTGCAGTGTTACATCATGTTACGCAATAATGACGTAACCATGGGTAACCACTTTATAACCGTAATTATCATTAATTATTATTATTATGATTAATAACTCAATTAAGTAACATGGTCATAACCCATTAAAGTATCACTACCCAGGAATTTATTGCAGTATTTACGGTAGCATGTAAAGGCTCAGGTAGCACCCTCACCTACTTTAGTATTCCTCCAATCATCAATAGCCACATGAACCAAGCACCTACCTGTATGTTAGACTACAATAAACATTCATTCTAGATCTTCGGATCACAGCCTTAAGACTTCTTATATACTCTTATTATTATCCTACAATATTTCTATAACTATTCCTTAGACAAACCTGCATATAACAGCAGCTTTAAATGCATTTCCATAGGTTCATATCACAAGGGGTCAACGCCCGCCACCGCACTGTTTCTGTACTGTAAAAGCAGACATCACAAGGGGAGGCAATGTGATTAATCAATACAAGTCCTTTAATTTAATGGTGGCTCTCTCATTACCCTAATAAAGCTGATCAATAAGCCGTAGCAACTTGTTTCACTCTTTCATGACGACCATTACTCTAAATAAGCACCTGATGGCAGGGAGTAAAACAAGCTCTGGTCGGAAAATTATCGAGGATGATAATTTTAATTATTATTTGGAGTAAGAAAGGCTGCCCCGCTTGTTTGTTCCCTATGCATACGAGCGGCAATCTAGATGTACATAGACAGAGGGAGAGACAGACAGACATACAGAGACAGAAGCAGAAACAGTCAGATCAAGGGGAGAGATAGGGAATGTGAGCGAGAGAGAGAGAGAGAGAAATCAGAGGAAGAGAGAAACAGACATACAGAGACGGAGACAGAGACAGAGAGATCGAGAGGAGAGAGAGAGAAAGAGAGGGAGGTGAGGGAGAGAGACAGAGAGACAGAGACAGAGATATACATACACACAGAGACAGAAACAGAGAGGAAAAGGACGGTAGCAGCACTGGTCATAGAGTTAAATATTCAGGGTTAAATATTCCAGACTACCAATAACAATATTTCACAGTTTCATCAGCACATCTCTCTGCTAACATAGAGAACAGAGTACAGTGGAACTTTTTTTATTGAGACCACCCTTGGGACTGAAAGATGTGGGGTCCCATAGCAAGGTGGTCTCATTAGAGGGGCTAATCTAATAAGAGGAAAGCAATTCGGGATTGAAGGTCCTGGGTAAGACCTTAAAGTGCCTTTCTGTCTCTTTTCTCTGTCTCTCTCTCCCTTCTTCTCTATCTCTATTTCCTGGGTATGATCATAAACTACCTCCCTCTCAGCTCTCCCACCCTTGATATAACACTTCAAAGTGTTGATAAGGGCGTAAAGCAAACAATCTCACTCACTCACTCACTCAATTCGGGATTGAGGGAAGCTGGTCTTAATAGGGGTGTGGTCTCTATAGAGAGGTGGTCTTTATGCGAGGTTCCACTGTAAAGTTTGATTGATTGAACTAATGTGCATTAATTCTATACACAGTGTATATCATGGAAGTGATTCCTATACAGGGTATTTTATCACCTTCCGAACTGATCACTTTACAAACTGAGCAAGTGTGTAATATTATGCCATTGTGAAATAAATATTGATTATTCAGAATTGAAAAGGTTGACTTTCTACGGTATATGTTGTGAGTAAGATGCATATGAGTCGGATTTTCAGAAAATGTACAGTTTACCTTCACCAATCTTCTCAAATAACCCGAATTTCAGACGAAAATGAAGTTCAAAATACAGTTCAACCTAACCAAACAGATTGCTAGAATCAATGCAATGCCAGATATTCTCGAATTTACCGAGTATTGGCCAAATTACAGTCTGATTTAGCAGAATTTACTCAATGTGTACAGCTGCCAATTCTCTGACCCTATACCACTCCCACCACCCAATTGCCAAACCCTCCAACCTGTAATACTACCTCAACCCCGAGTCCCTCCCAACTCTTATACCAACCCTCCCACCTCTTATATCCTTTATACCACCACCCCTCCCCTCTACCATTCCCATCCCCTCTTATCCCCTTCATCTCTTATACCCCCATCCCCTCTTATATCACCCCTCTTCTTCATATATCCTCTTATACCCCCTCCCCTCTCATACCAACACCCCTCTTAAACCGCACCCTCCTCCTCTTGGGTCAGATTTTCAGAAAATGTACAATTCACCTTTACCAATCCTCTCTAATAACCCAAATTTCAGACGAAAATAAAGTTCAAAATACAGTTCAACCTAACCTAACAGATTGCTAGAATCAATACAATGCCAATATACTCTAATTTACCTAGTACTGACCAATTTGCAGCCTAATTTAGCAGAATGTAATAAATGTGTAGAGCTGCCAGTTGTACATTTTCTGAAAATCTGACCCTCTTATACCCCATGTTATACCCCTCCCCCTGTATACGCCTCTCCCCTCTTGTTATAACCACCTCTTATACCCCTCCTCCTATTTTACCCCCTTCCCCTTATACCCCCGCCCCTTCCCACTCTAGATGAGACAAGGGTGGGTGCTGATAAGCAGCTTAGTGTGAGCTGGTGGAGCAACTCAGTGTTTACTGGTATACATGCTCAGCACCTTGAGCCATTCCCCTCCACCAGGCCGCCAACACCAGGTCCTCAGCCTCACACCATAAATAATAGTCCCATTCCCATAACATACATGTACACAGAGGGGGTGGGGCAGAGGGGAGGGAAGGAGAAGGAGGGGGTGGGGCATAGGGGAGGGAGGGAGAGGGGGTGGGGCATAGGGGGGAGAGAGAGAGGGGGTATGGCATAGGGGAGGATGGGGACAGTGGGTGGGGCAGAGGGGAGGGAGGGAGAGAGGGGGTGGGGCATAGGGGAGGGAGGAGAGACAGAGGGTGGGGCATAGGGGAGGGAGGAGAGACAGAGGGTGGGGCATAGGGGAGGGAAGTTGGGGCATAGGGAGGGAGGAGAGAGAGGGGGTGGGGCAAAGGGGAGGGAGGGAGGGAGAGGGGGTGGGGCATAGGGTAGGGAAGGAGGGACGGAGAGGGGGTGGGACATAGGGGAGGGAGAGAGAGGGGGTGTGGCATAGGGGAGGATGGGGACAGTGGGTGGGGCATAGGGTAGGGAAGGAGGGAGAGGGGTGGGGCATAGGGGAGGGAGAGAGAGGGGGTGGGGCATAGGGGAGGATGGGGACAGTGGGTGGGGCATAGGGTAGGGAAGGAGGGAGAGGGGTGTGGCATAGGGGAGGGAGAGAGCGAGGGTGTGGCAAAAGCGAGGGAGAGAGAGGGGTGTGGCATAGGGGAGGGAGAGAGAGGGGGTGGGGCATAGGGGAGGGAGGAGAGACAGAGGGTGGGGCATAGGGGAGGGAGAGAGCGAGGGTGTGGCATAGGGGAGGGAGAGAGAGGATGGGGGGAGTATATATATATCAAGAGTGTGAAAGACTGAGACCGAGAGGGGGGAAGAGACAGATGTAGATATAATATATGGAGACAGAGGGATAGAGATTGATAGTCGCAAAATTGATAGTTTTCAAAAAGTTTTATTCACAAGAATGTTTTAATTTTCAGGGGTTTAGAGCATTAAGTCATACAATTACCAAATGTCAGGACTGTGTATTAAATATATCCTTGAATTTCGAAGGTCATCCTATGAAGTACCATTACTTACTTTACTACTAATTGTCCACTCAGAGATACTTTTTTTTTCAAAAATAAAAATCTTTCGTTTTTTCTTTAAAAACTATAGATATCAAACTTAAACATATAGAAATAATATCTAGATGTCCTACTGGTTACTATCTTTGGAATCTGCTTGGTCTCATCTTTTCAAATATGATATCTCTAAATCCAAAGTTTCCGGCTTGTGACTCATCATTCTGTAAAACCTCACATATGTGGTGTGTTCCAGGAAAATGAGTCACCAGTCGCAAAATGGATATTTTTCAAAGTGTTTTTTTTTTCACAAGATCTCTTTATTGAAATGTTCTGATTTTTGAGGGTCTAGCACTTGTAGTCATATAAATCTATGTAACAAATTTCTTGCATTTTGAAGGCCTTCTTTGGAGTATATTTAGTTACTTTACTGGTAATTACCCATACAGAAACATTGCAAACTTTTTTTTCAAAATCAAACATATCAAAATTAGAATATAGAAATACTTATTAGGTATCCTAGTGTTTACTATCATTAGAATCAGCTTGATCTCCTCTTTTCAAATATGGTGATATCTCAAAATCCATATTTTGCGACTTATGACTCATTTTCCAAAAAACGGATCACATATATTATCTGACCCCCTCGCGCAGATTATTTCAAATAAATCTTTATAACGTTCTGTTCAGGTATCAACATTACATCGCATAATATTCTCAGTCAATCCTGATTTATAAAGACAATTCAAATTTAGTTATAATCATAGCAAGTGTTTAAACGATAATACCATTAATAGAAAAACTACTCACACAAGTTAAACGCACACATACATGTATATCTGCACATAGCGATTATCAACACTCAAGTAATCCCTATAATAAATGTACTTTATCCCTCCGATTAAATGTAGAATAAAGCCGGTAAGGGATTGTATTTCCCAGTTGACATTAAAGACAGCTTGGAATTTGTATTTTTTTTCATTTCTTTTTTGTTTGATGCCAATATCATATTTAAAAGTTATACCAAATTGCAGCCTAATTTAGCAGAATTTACTAAATATGTACAGCTGCTAATTGTACATTTTCTGAGAATCTGACCCACATGAGAAACCTGACTAATGGTCCCCACTCCTCCTCCCCCCCCCCACACACACACACCCAGCCTGAGTGATGTGTAGGCAGACCCAGGGGGTGGATAAGCAGAACAATGTCCACACACTAGATACACAGTACAGCAGCCACTGATATATCTATACCACTGTTTGCATCATTATTATATTATCATCTGGGCCTACAGTGACTGGGCATGAGGCATAACTGGGGTTACTCTTATCTATTAATACAGGCTGATATATATAGCCACCCAGACCCTAGCCACTGCATCTAGCACAGTGGAGGGCGATTAGATCCCCTCTCGTGCTCTGTCTTCTCTCTTCAGTCTTGCTTCTCCAGATATTAAGTGGGTTTCCGTCACACCAAAGAAGGGTTTCCATGGTTCATCCCTAAAATGTGGAAACCTTATGGGTCAGATTTTCAGAAAATGTACAATTCACCTTCACCAGTCCTCTCAAATATCCCAAATTTCAGACGAAAATAAAGTTCAAAACACAATTGAACCTAACCAAACGGATTGCTAGAATCAAGGCAATGCCAAATATATTCGAATTTACCTAGTATTGGCTATTTTTCAGTCTAATTTAACAGAATTTACTAAATGTGTACAGCTGACAATTGTACATTTTCTGGAAATCTGACCCATATATGGAATGGAATCTATTAATGGAATCTATTAAGGGAATCCATCTTTCATTGTTGTATTTGAATCTGGCGAGAACTAATATATCATAAAACTATGTAGATATTTAGTTAAAATCCTGATGGGTCCATTTTAACTAAACAACGTTTATTGGCTGCTGAATTTGAAATTATGTAATCTATTGATATAGTTCGATCTAAGTTCATTCTAAAAGATAGAAGCTTTATCAATGAATTGTATTCATATATTAAAGTTTATAACGTATACAACTATTTTACATTTAATAGAACAATATATGACACAATTTACCGCCACATGCAATATGCACCAAATATGATGCACAGCGGCGTAACATAATGGGATCGATAACTTAGCCTAAAGTTGCGACAGGCAAAGTAGTTTGGAAACGTAGCCTAACAACGTTTTAGGGTATGCCTAAACTTAGTTTTATCATCTTCCAAATACTATGCACACCGCATACCATTTCTAATATAGAAACCTACGACTTAGTCCATCAACCTAACACTTAGGCTAAGTTATATATATATAAAGATTGTTATTCCGAATTATTTGATCATACATATAATACTTTGCAACATCATACATATTCAATACAATAAAACAGGAATCGGGCATTAACAATCATCTACCATGAGGTCTTCCAGACCGCTCAAAATAATATAAATTAAAAGTTGTAATGTATAGTAAATGTTTGTCCATAGTTTGTCCATAAAGTTATGAATAGATCTTAGACCTCAGGAGAAAACCTGCAGGTTCCGCCGAGATTTGAACTCGGATCGCAGGATTCTACGGTGGACGAGAATGGTACACACGAACATTACTTCTTCGGTACGGGTTCGGCACGGGTGACGGGAGGGAGCGGGGCGGGAGCGGGGCGGGAGCGGGCGGGGGAGCGGGCGGGGGCGGGGCGGGGCGGGGCGGGGCGGGGCGGGGCGGGACGGGACGGGACGGGACGGAACGGGCCACACAGACTATTACAAATTATACTATAGTATATATATATATATGCCTATACTCAGTACTCCTTTAGTTAATGGATTCAAATACTCCCATGCTACAAGATATGGCCGACAATTGGGGCCGCTCTATATATGTCTGACTGGACTTTCTCCCCCTCTCTCTTCTCTCCTCTCTCCCTCCTTCTCTCCCCCCCCCCCCCCAACCTCTCCCCCCCCCTTTCTCGCCCTCCCTCCCTCCCTTCCTTCCTCTCTCTATCCTTGTGTATTTGTGCATACATTGGTCCTGGGTAAGACCTTAAAGTGCCCTGCTGTCTCTTTTTCTCTGTCTCCATCTCCCTTCTTCTCTATCTCTATTTCCTGGGTATGATAAAAAACTGCCTTCCTCTCAGCTCTCCCGCCCTTGATATAACCATCTTAAATCTGTCGATAAGGGCATAAAACAACCAATCTCACTCACTCTGTATACATCTGTATACATATTATGCATACATGCATGCATTTATGTACACATATATATGCCTAGATGTATATCTATGCACACATACATACATACATACATACATACATACATGTATACATTATGTATACATGTACATATACTTATGTATACATTATGCATATATTTTATATGTATACATTATATATGCATACATTGTATATGTATTGTATATGTGTATACATGCACATACAGACATACATATATATACGTACATACATTTGGATACATACCTGTATGTATACTTATATATATAGTGTGTATTCCTTGGGAATATAATTATTAATCGAAGAAGGGCGCGGCGGACCGGATGGGACGTCACTACAACAATCGTCAGGGCGACATCGAATGGTCGTCCGGGTGAAGGCTGCGTTCCAGTGACGGTACGTCAGTCGCCATTTCTCCAAGCCTTCCCACGGTCGAGGAGGATTCAAAAAAAAATTTTTTTTTATCTATCTTGACTCAAAGGGGCGCAAGCTCAGCATCTCTCCTCCCTCCAACCAGGATCACTGAGAGATTTTGCCATTTATTACATTATAGAGACTATGCATGAACTAGACATTCTAATTACCGAATGAATTTCTCTACTGCTATTTCAACTTACCTTTCATGATAATGGACGAGAATTGTCCAGTTATTGACTGATGTCCTGCTTACTCTTATGCATTATCCATTAATGTTCATGTTATAATACCTCCCCTCAGAAGCTTCTGTTATGTGTCCCTTACCTGTCTTATTCAATGTGAGGTTTTTCAGAAATAACAACCTTCAAGACACAAATGTTTTTCGCATGATTTATACATGTATACATACATAATGTATGCATCAATTTGAGGGGAGGGGGAGAGAGGGCATGGGAGGGGGAGATGGATCATAGAGACAGGAAAGGGGACAGGATGGGGGTGGGGGTGGACAGAGAGAGGGAGGCAGAGTGAGAAGGAGAAATATCAAGAGATGAGGGACAAAGAGGTGAGACTGGGCTGGGACTGGGCCTTGGCGACCTGGCTTCTGTTCCGTTCCATTCCGGCCCGCCCCGCCCCCGTCCCGTCCCGCCCCGTCCCCGTCCCGTCCCCCGCCGTTAACCGTACTTTTCGAAAATTTTCCCGTGAAAAAAATGTAATGTGCGGGACGGGACGGGACGGGGCGTGTTAGCGGTTCGGCACGGAACGGTAATTGTCGCCGAACTTTAGGAGGCCGTCCCGTCCCGCCACCGATACAAGTGGCCCCGTCATGAATATTTCTATAGTAAATGTATGACGACATCCATTTTTATTTTTTTTTCGGGCGGGCACGGGACGGGACGGAACGGAGCTGAACGGAACGGGCCGCGATGTACCATTCTCGTCCACCGTAGGATTCAGAGTCCTGAGTGCTAACCGTTACACCACGGAACCTTGGCTGCTCTCTGGCACATATTATATAGCTCCCAACATTAATTCATATACGGTACTTACTATCATATATTATCAAGCCAATGAGTTGTATATCTTAAACTTTCAAATAGACAAAGCAGCATTGGCGTAACACACAATAGTATTTTTAGTCATGTCGGCGACGAATTTTGCCTGTCGGCGCCGTATTTTACCTATAGTGGAGTCGCCCTATTATAGGAATGTTTTTTTTAAAAAAAAGTCTAGTGTTCTTAGTCGTATCATATATGTATCTAATATTAAAGGTAAATACCTGTAGGTAGTAAACACCAGTTATACTAAGCCTCACACACACAGCCCCCCCCCCCCACACACACACACACCAGCCACAGGCACATAACATAACAAGGCTTACTGGTCCAATAAGACTAATACTAATACCTGCAGGAGGTAACATTTCCTGCTCCTGCAGGTTGCCCGTCTCCGGCTCGCCATGTAGTCGTGCTTGTCACACCCGCTACTCAACAATACCATTTCCCCGCCGCCCCCCACCGCCCCACCCTAGGGGGAGGCACTCAATGAGGAGGGGGGGGGGGCGGGGGAGGGACGGGGGGGGGGGGTGCAGGGAGGGGCGGGGCGGGTTTCAAGAAAGTCTCAATTTTCAAGGCTTCATTTAAAGAAGCGTCGTCCCCTCAAAATAATATTGAAAGAAGGGTATGTTTTTTTTATTAGCTATATTTATTTAGTCTATGTTAGCTGAGAGATGTGCTGATGAAACTGTGAAATATTGTTATTGGTAGTCTGGAATATTTAACCCTGAATATTTAACTCTATGACCAGTGCTGCTACCGTCCTTTTCCTCTCTGTTTCTGTCTCTGTGTGTATGTATATCTCTGTCTCTGTCTCTCTGTCTCTCTCCCTCACCTCCCTCTCTTTCTCTCTCTCTCTCCTCTTGATCTGTCTGTCTCTGTCTCTGTCTCTGTCTCTGTCTCTGTCTCTGTCTCTGTATCTGTATGTCTGTCTCTCTCTTCCTCTGATTTCTCTCTCTCTCTCGCTCACATCTCTCCCCTTGATCTGACTGTTTCTGTTTCTGTCTCTGTATGTCTGTCTCTCCCTCTGTCTATGTCTCTCTCGCTCACCTTCTCTCTCTCTCTCTCTCTCTGTCTTTCTCTCCCCCCCCCCCTCCTCTCTCTCTCAAACATACACATAAAGGCGCAAATAAATGGTGAATTGATAAATCTAAATTTATACCCTACTCATTTAATTTATCAAAGATAATTATAGAATATCAATAAAGAAAACGATAACAGGTTCAAGTATTGATCATGGCAATAAAAGTCAAGCTCTCTCATCACAGCCCCTCCCCATGTCCCAGCCCCCTATTTGCCCTACGTGAGGTAGCCGACACGGGGCTAGTGAGAGTTAACCCGGCTTTTCCAACCAATCTGCGCCGAGTGGCCATTGAGTTTCCGGAAGAGTTCCACCATTAGGCGTCCATTGACCTGTCCTTCAGCGTCTCTCCGCCGTCCTAATGACGTCATCGGAAGGGCGGGGGAATGGCAGGAGGATGGGGGGTGGGGGGGGGGGGGTGGAGGAAGTTATCTCTGTGGCGGGCATTTGTCAGTCCGGGAGCGTGTCGTGTGTTTTGTGGACAACTCAGCCAATGCGCATGTCTGTTACATTGCATTATGGGGCAGGGTTCATAAACCAGACGCGATTGGCATATGAGTAATATCTAAAGCTGCATTTCCAGCTAGTACGACAAATAAAAAAGTGCCACATTTACTCATATTCAGACCAGGTCCGTTCCGGAGAGTTGTGATATCCAACTTTATGCTGCCTGTCGACCTTGCTGACCAAATGTATATAAATAAATTAACACTTGACCACAAGTGGTTAGGGTTACAGAGAAAGGGGGTCTAGAGGCTAAATCACAGATATGATATTTTTTTTTGTTTTTATCATTCTTATCACTTACACTCTCAAATCTGAGGAATGGAGAAGGGGGACCCTCTAAACCACAGAACCGTCCTGTGGTTTAGAGGGTCCCCCTTCTCCAGTCATTTGGTGGCATTCTATTATCTTATTATTATTCTCTTCGGGGTGTTCAAAATCGGAACGGACTAGGTCTGTATTATGACTTTGTGTTACTTGTGAAATTGTGTTATGAATAACTCAGATACGGTCTCATGTAGACATTTGATCACCTCAATATTTTTCCTGATAAAAACATAAAACGTACACTGGGAGACCTGCGAACTTTCGCAAAAGGGTTATGTTGAGATGAAAGTACAATATTTCACTTTGTCCCTTTTTCCTATATTGGTATTTTATATAACAACATACTTAAACCCTGCCCACACACAGCCGATTTGCCTCCCGATTGCCTCCCGATTTGGGTCTTCCGATGAATCCTAGGATTTCATTTTAAATCCTGGTTCATGTAATTTCAAAAACATGAACCAGGATTTGAAATGGGATCATAGGATTCATCAGGAGACCCAAATCGGGAGGCAATCGGGAGGCAAATCGGCTGTGTGTGGGCAGGGTCTTACAATAGTTACACCAATATGCATATGAAATATACAACAAAATACCATTTGAAAATTGGCTGAGCTAAAACGGCCGCTGGTGAGCGATAACAAGTGAAGCCACCGCAAGAAGCCATCTACCAAATACAATTATGGACGTTTATGAAGCCCTGTGCATAGTCTTTTATAGAAAATATCCTGTCAACATTCATTGGTCTTCACAGGAGCCCTCCGCATACTGATTTACATTTTTTCTATGAGTTTTGAACAATTAACAATGGCGAATAACACAGTATCATTTTGGCTTAACAATTCAGCCGTTTGGTAATTGTTACTGATCTTTTGACAATGATTTAACATATATATACTCTGTGAAGAATCGTATTATACATACTAATTGTACATGATATACTCTGTGAAGAATCGTAGTAATTTTGAAAAAGAAAGTTTGCAATGTTTCTGGATGGGTATTTACCAGTAAGGTAACTAAATATAGGCCTACTCCAAACGAAGACCTTCAAAATGCAAGAATATATTTAATCCAATGTCCTGAAATTTGTTACATGGATTCATATGACTACAAGTGCTAGACCCTCTAAGAATCAGAACATTTCAATAAAGAGATCTTGTGAAAAAAACCACTTATATCCATTTTGCGACTTGTGACTCATTTTCCTGGAACACACCACATTATTATTATGTACTCTCATACAGGCTAACGATTTTGAAAAAATAAAATGAAATAAAGACTCCTTATAAAGACTCCTTATGGATTAACCACTAATTATAATCCGAGACAATTTACTATCGTAATGGACCAAGGTTTTTGTGAACTTCATTATGAAAAGAAATTGCTTTAATTTAAATTGTGAAGACAATCACCAACAATGGCCGGACGTTTTTCCTGAATCAAATTGGCTTAGTTCTATGTTTAATGAACTAAAATTTCTATAGACTTCTTATCTTCTCCATTATGATCTCTTCAATAATCCTGACATTAAATATTGAAAGACCAACTGCGTTTTTTCTTTAAATTTCCTGATCTGTTGTTCGGATTTTCGCTTGAAAACTGCACATAGTTTGACAAGGTGCCTTAAAATGAGTAGTTCAGGAAGCGATAATATTACATATAGGCCTACACAGAACCACGGACTTGTCCGTGACAGAACATTATACCATTATTATAATTATAACTTTTACTATGAATTAGTATCATTATTTAATTACCGTGTCATTTTTATTTAGGTAGGATTGATTTTTAAAAGAATAAAAGGCTATAGCAGGGGAGTTAAGTACTATTCGACAATATTATGCAGACCCCAACCGCCACCCTTCCTCCAACCAATCTCTTATCATCTACCCCCCTTACTCTTTCTCCTACTTCTACCCCCTCCTCCTTCCATCTCCTCCCCTCCTCCCCTCCTCCTGCCCTCCCACTCTTCCTCCTCTCCCTCCTTCTACCCCCCTCCTCCTTCCATCTCCTCCCCTCCTCCTGCCCTCCGACTCTTCCTCCTCTCCCTCCTTCTACCCACTCCTCCTTCCATCTCCTCCCCTCCTCCCCTCCTCCTGCCCTCCCACTCTTCCTCCTCTCCCTCCTTCTTCCCCCTCCTCCTTCCATCTCCTCCCCCTCCTCCTGCCCTCCCACTCTTCCTCCTCTCCCTCCTTCTACCCCCCTCCTCCTTCCATCTCCTCCCCCTCCTCCTGCCCTCCCACTCTTCCTCCTCTCCCTCCTTCTACCCCCCTCCTCCTTCCATCTCCTCCCCTCCTCCTGCCCTCCCACTCTTCCTCCTCTCCCTCCTTCTACCCCCCTCCTCCTTCCATCTCCTCCCCTCCTCCTGCCCTCCCACTCTTCCTCCTCTCCCTCCTTCTACCCCCTCCTCCTTCCATCTCCTCCCCCTCCTCCTGCCCTCCCACTCTTCCTCCTCTCCCTCCTTCTACCCCCCTCCTCCTTCCATCTCCTCCCCTCCTCCTGCCCTCCTCCTCTTCCTCCTCTCCCTCCTTCTACCCACTCCTCCTTCCAACTCCTCCCCTCCTCCTGCCCTCCCACTCTTCCTCCTCTCCCTCCTTCTACCCCCTCCTCCTTCCCCCTCCTCCTGCCCTCCCACTCTTCCTCCTCTCCCTCCTTCTACCCCCCTCCTCCTTCCATCTCCTCCCCTCCTCCTGCCCTCCGACTCTTCCTCCTCTCCCTCCTTCTACCCACTCCTCCTTCCATCTCCTCCCCTCCTCCTGCCCTCCCACTCTTCCCCCTCTCCCTCCTTCTACCCCCTCCTCCTTCCATCTCCTCCCCTCCTCCTACCCCCTCCTCCTGCCCTCCCACTCTTCCTCCTCTCCCTCCTTCTACCCCCCTCCTCCTTCCATCTCCTCCCCCTCCTCCTGCCCTCCCACTCTTCCTCCTCTCCCTCCTTCTACCCCCTCCTCCTTCCATCTCCTCCCCTCCTCCCCTCCTCCTGCCCTCCCACTCTTCCTCCTCTCCCTCCTTCTACCCCCTCCTCCTTCCATCTCCTCCCCTCCTGCCCTCCTCCTGCCCTCCCACTCTTCCCCCTCTCCCTCCTTCTACCCCCCTCCTCCTTCCATCTCCTCCCTTCCTCCTGCCCTCCGACTCTTCCCCCTCTCCCTCCTTCTACCCCCCTCCTCCTTCCATCTCCTCCCCTCCTCCTGCCCTCCCACTCTTCCCCCTCTCCCTCCTTCTACCCCCTCCTCCTACCCCCTCCTCCTGCCCTCCCACTCTTCCTCCTCTCCCTCCTTCTACCCCCCTCCTCCTTCCATCTCCTCCCTTCCTCCTGCCCTCCGACTCTTCCCCCTCTCCCTCCTTCTACCCCCCTCCTCCTTCCATCTCCTCCCCTCCTCCTGCCCTCCCACTCTTCCCCCTCTCCCTCCTTCTACCCCCTCCTCCTACCCCCTCCTCCTGCCCTCCCACTCTTCCTCCTCTCCCTCCTTCTACCCCCCTCCTCCTTCCATCTCCTCCCTTCCTCCTGCCCTCCGACTCTTCCCCCTCTCCCTCCTTCTACCCCCTCCTCCTTCCATCTCCTCCCCTCCTCCTGCCCTCCCACTCTTCCTCCTCTCCCTCCTTCTACCCCCTCCTCCTTCCATCTCCTCCCCTCCTCCCCTCCTTCCCCCTCCTCCTGCCCTCCCACTTTTCCTCCTCTCCCTCCTTCTACCCCCCTCCTCCTTCCATCTCCTCCCCTCCTCCTTCCTCCTCCTTCCCCCTCCTTCCCCCTCCTCCTGCCCTCCCACTCTTCCTCCTCTCCCTCCTCCTCCCCTCCTCCCCTCCTTCCATCTCCTCCCCTCCTCCCCTCCTCCTACTCCCCCAGAGATAACAAGTGGTGAAATGGCGGACAAATCTAATCACAAGAATAACAAGGTTAGTTTCTGCCTGCTTTTCTTCCTCCTACCTACTCCAGTTTTAAAGTATTAAGAACAGCCGCTGGCAACGCTGGAAGGGGGCAATTTGATATTTACCACAAAAGGCGCATTTAATGCAGGCGAAAAAGAAAATCTATAGGCATTCTCTTGGTATTTAATGGTGGACAAGGGAACTGATTTAGCTTTTGACTGAGACACAAATGCGTCATTGAAAAATGAGTTTAAAATCGCAAAAATGAGATTTTTCAAGTGATTTTCTACGAGAACTCTTTGTAGGAATGTTTGCATTTTTAGGGTGTTTAGCGATCTTAGTTAAATACATGCGCCAAATGTTAAGATATATTTAATATATCTAAGCCTTTCTATTATAAAAAAATCCGCAAACGCCCCAAAGTCTGACTTTTATGAAAGAAACCTGGGTGAAACCCTTCACAATTTGAGTCAAATGACTTCAGATGGGTTGGAAAAGAATAGAAGAAAAAACTAAAAGTTCATTTGGTCCAATTTTGGAGCATTTTACCCTGTTGTTTCTTCATGCAATAATGCTTAATTAAAGTCCACATTTATGTATTTCGGTGATCAACAAAATCCTTTAATACAGTGGCTTCCCTTATTATTGCTCACGGTCGCTAGTTCGTTTTGGCCGAAAATTCTTATATAAATACAAAATATTGGTAGATTCTGTCCTACAGGTCAAATGTTGAATAAATTCATTAAGATTTCTTTGTCATAATAGGGCTACTCCACTATAGGTAAAAAACGGCGCCGACAGACAAAATTCGTCGCCAACATGACTAAAAATAAATAAAAATTTGGCGCACACAAATCACCAGTGGAAGAGGGGTAAAATAGGTTGTCAGCAACACATTTATTTGTTGCCAACAATTGCAAAATATCTAACTTGATTAGATATTTCGTCGCAAAAAATTTGTCGCAGCCATTTTTTGCCGTTGTTCCCATAGTGGAGTCCCTGCATAAAAGCTGGCAATACAACTTTAACAAGTTCTGCATATGGGTTGCGTGTGGAGATGATGTTCCAAGCTGATAATCTTATTGAGTAAAATCACCTCCATAAAGCTTGCATGATGTGAGCTGGTTAGCAATTATGTACAGCCCGATGGGTCGCCGCAGATCATAACTTTTTATCAAACGGTTTAATATCTGGTTGTTTCTTTCAATGATTTGGCTGCAGCAGGATAGTGGAAAATCGTAGGAGGAGGATGTTCCTAATCTGTGCATCATGCTTGTTGTTTTATGCTTGAAACGTTTCCACATTAAGCCTCAAAAAGATTCTTTATTGTCCGAGAGAATAGGAACTGTGCATGTTGTGACTAATCTCATCGGTTTGTAATATCATTAAATTATTCTTCCGTGGATGTTTATTTTTTAATATTCTGTTGTTACAGTTACATTTGTCTGCTGAGTGATTAGAAAATATGGAAAATACCAAAAAAACTACATAATATAAGGGACACAATATTAACCTTGTCTTAGATTTGTAAGAGCCACGAGGGCAGGTTATGTTTGAATAAAACCTTTTCAAAAAAAAAAAAAAAAAAAGTTATTCTTCCGTGATTCAATAGGGGATTTAAATGTCTCACTGCGCATGTCTATTGCAGTGCATTGTGGGATTGATTCAGTCCAAATCTGACATAGAAATATTTACCAACATTGTTATGAAAAAAATGCACGGATTTGTTCTTCAAAATTATAGCTTGTGTAAATGATCTGTAAAAGCCTAATGTTTGATGGGAAAGATGAAGTCTTGTTTTATTGAAACATGTAAACATGGTTATTTATATGAGATCACTGTTAAAAAAATCTATGCTGAAAATAACATGTTTCCATTATTGCTTTTACACATATAACTCCCATGCGAATCAAGACTCAAGATTGTGGCCAAATTAAGGTGTGGAGACATAGGGGTGGATTTGGGATCTTTTTAAAATAACAAAGTCCCAAATCATCAATAACATTATTAAATATGTTTAAATTATGCTGTAGATTATAATAACAGTAGGGATATTTATCACGGCTATAATTATCTTTAATAAAATAATTTGTATTCAGGTTTTGGCAGTGTATCAGTATATTTCCCACAGTTTAACATTGTTGAAATACACTTGATCTCAAATGTATAGATATATGATGATATCTCAAAATTTTGTGCGACAAGAGACCAATTATCCTGCGACACATCACATGTATATAATATCATATGGGTCAGATTTTCAGAAAATGTACAATTGGCAGCTGTACACATTTAGTAAATTCTGCTAAATTAGCCTGAAATATGGTCAATACTAGGTAAATTCGAGTATATTCGGCATTGCATTGATTCTAGCAATCTGTTTGGTTAGGTTGAACTGTATTTTGAACTTTATTTTCGTCTGAAATTTGTCTTGTTTGAGAAGATTGGCGACGTTGAATTGTACATTTTCTGAAAATCTGACCCATATGTGTTCCTAAGTTCCTAGTAGCTGGGAGGGAATTCGAGAAAATCGTGCACTTGGTGACAAGTTTTTGAAATTTGGCGTGGTGTTAGGTATGGGTATTAGGTTTTCAAAACTCCGTGCAAACAGAATGTGGTGGCCCCCTGGTGGCTGTTATCCGCAAAAAACAAAATGGCTGCCACTGGGACATAACAATGTCATATCTCAGCCCCATTTAGCACTAAATCCATGTGTAATACCACTTTGACCATGTTTTAAGGTATGGGGAATCTATTTCCAACATTATTATTTTGCTTCAAGGTCAATTTCAAGGTCAAAATCCAAAATGGCTGCCCCTGGAAAGAGTAAATATCATATCTCAGCTCCTGTTTGCACTAGATCTATGTATAATACCACTTTTAGTATGTTTTAAAGTATCAGGAATTCATTTCTGAGGTCACCTTTCTGTTTCAAGGTCAATTTCAAGGTCAAAATCCAAGATGGCTGCCCCTGGAAATAGTAAATATCATATCTCAGCTCCTGGTTGCACTAGATCTATGTATAATACCACTTTCAGTATGTTTAAAGGTATGAGGAATTCATTTCTGAGGTCACTTTCTGTTTCAAGGTCAATTTTAAGGTCAAAAGCCAAGATGGTTGCCCCTGGAAAGAGTAAATATCATACCTCAGCTCATGTTTGCACTACATCTATGTATAATACCAATTTAAGTATGTTTTAAGGTATGAGGAATTCATTTCTGAGGTCACCTTTCTGTTTCAAGGTCAATATCAAGGTCAAAATCCAACATGGCTGCCTCAGGGAAACATATATATCATATTTTAGCTCCTGTTTGCACTACATCTATGTGTATGAGGGATTCATTTTGAGGTCACTTTTCTCTTTGAAGGTCATTATCAGGGTCAGAATCATCGAGTCAAAATCCAAAATGGCCACCAGCTAGTAATGTAAATATCCTATTTCAGCTCCCATTACCACTAAATCCATTTATAATAATGTCCTTTTATGTAAGTTTTCAGAAATTTGGAATCCCTTTTTGAAGTCATTCTCCTCTTACAAGGTCATTTTCAAGGTCATTTTCAAAGTCAAAGGCTAACAGTAATGTTCTGTTTAAAGACAAAAGCTATTTATGATGGGCCATTTGATACAGCCACCCATTGAGATAGTAGCAAGATCAGGTTTCATATCATTAACTACTTTCACAGATTATAAGTGCAGCCCCCTTCACACTTGCATAATGTGCTACAGCACAGCCCAGCTCGATGGCATTTACATGCTGAAAGAATGCTGAAAGAATAACACACTGGCATGCTTGGGTGCACAGATGTGTATTTCTGCCGCCATATCAAAGACAGCTAAAATGCCTTTTTGGCTGATGGAGATCAACCAGGCATGCCTGGTAGACAGCCAAGAATATTTGATTTGGTTCCAGATCGCAGGTTGCCACAATTAGATAAGGATAGAGGTTCATGCTGATTCTCATGCTTGAAAAATTCATCTGTCTGATTCAAGGCATTCTTGAAGGGACAAAAAGGGCTTGGCAACAAGAGATGTATTTGCCTTAGCAGAACCCAGCTTATCATTTCCCTTCTTTAGATCAACAGGGGGTCTTTTGGAGAATGTATACAGGTTTGCTCTTGGAATGACATCAGACAAAGGCTTTGAAGCTTTTTCAATTCTGTCCCTCATGAATTCCCTGAACTTGGCTTTGCCAATCTGTGGAGCTCCCATGAGGGAGTTGCTGATCTCATTGTCCATTGCCTCACCAGTGTCCAATGTGATGAGCTCTGGACCAATTTCCTTGAAAGGATTGACCACTCATTCATGACCCGAAGTACTTCAGGTTTTGAAAGCTCAATTACCTCTTTTTCCTCCTGTTGACCATACAGGCCTTGCGCCCCACTATCCTCCTTCAGAAATTTGATGCTGTGTTTCTGGCTCTGATCCAATCCCATCATTGAGAACTCTTTGTCCCCACATTGCACTACAAACTTCCCCTCTATGAATGCCTCATGGATTGAAGGATGGGTTTCTTGAAGTTGCACCATGTCTCTCAAGAATACTGGCATCCAGCATCTCATGTCTCCATGGGTTCATGAGGTCCATATCCCTCAGAGCAGTAATCAATGTATGCCTGAACTTTGAGTATATGGAGCCAGGCAAGAGTGAGCTGGTATGCATACCATGTGTGCTTGACATGCTTGCCACCTAGCAGAGAAGCTGCAACACCAGTATTGAAAATCTTTGCAAGGGAAAACATGTGTTCCCAGCTTGATCAAGCCAACAGCTTACCCCAACATTCTTGAGATGTCATTTCGACATGGAGGAATCCCATAAAACACACCATCTTCAACTCACCCACCTCATCTGGGTATTGCCATTGACATTTTTTCTGTTGTGCATAGAGAGGACAGTCACCTTCAATCACTGGAAACTGGCCAGGATTCACAAACTCAATTGCCTTCTTCACCACAAGCATTGCATGTTTCTGCATAGCCATTGATGAGGCCTTCTCATAGAATACAGGAAAAGCTTCAACTGTGGCCCTTGGCCTGACATCTTCTGGGTGTTGGCCATGGGAGAAGAACCCAGAGTATGTCAATGGTGTTTCTTGAAACTTTCCATCTTTTTCTATGAGAACCTTGTGATAGTGGTTGAGCCATGCCTCCTTGGGCACACCTGCTCTTGGATTATTCGTAAAAGGATCCATTTAGACATTTTGAGAGAGTGATTTCTCCAGCATATTCATCAATGTATGGGACAGTGATGAAGTCATCAGGAAGCTGGATAGTTGATACTAAAAGTGGTAATATACATAAATGTAGTGCAAACAGGAGCTAAAATATAATGTATGTTTCCAGAGGTGCCAAGTAGGAAGAGGTCAGAAACAGGAGATCTCCCGTCCTGGTGGGGTCTGGGGCGGGAGCAATATAAGTAGTACTGAAAGGGGCTTCAGGGGCACCCCCCGCCTCAGACATGTTTGCATTGACATTAATTTCCTTTCCCATGTTTGTTTTACATTTATATATCAAATGGGGTACCCAGATCAGAGGGGATTAATTCTCCTTATATAAATCAATGTTTTACTGTACATGGTGTGGTGGTAGCTATAAGAATTTTCAGGATGCTGCCTTCATCCCCAGCCTGTATCCTATTGTTCATACCCGCAGGAGGTATGCCCATACATATATATAATGTGATTTCATCATTAGGCCTGACATTAGGCCGACACGGGAGATTTTGATGGGGACACGGGAGCATGGGAGCATGTCCCAAATTGGTCGGAAAAACGGGAGATCTCCCGCCGACACGGGAGGTTTGGCACCTCTGTGTTTCCCTGAGGCAGCCATGTTGGATTTTGACTTTGATATTGACCTTGAAACAGAAAGGTGACCTCAGAAATGAATTCCTCATACCTTAAAACATACTAAAAGTGGTATTATACATAGATCTAGTACAAACAGGAGCTGAGATATGATATTTACTCTTTCAAGGGGCAGCCATCTTGGATTTTGACCTAGAAATGACCTTGAAACTCAGAAGTGACCTCAGGAATCAATTCCTGATACTTTAAAACATACTGAAGTTGGTATTATACATAGACCTAGTGCAAACAGGAGCTGAGATATGATATTTACTTTTACCTGAGGCGGCCATCTTGGATTTTGACCTTGATATTGCCCTTGAAACAGAAAGGTGACCTCAGAAATAGATTCCTCATATCTTCAAACATACTAAAAGTGGTGTTATACATAGATCTAGTGCAAACAGGAGCTGAGATATGATATTTACTCTTTCCAGGGGCAGCCATTTTGGATTTTGACCTTGAAATTGACCTTGAAACAAAATAATAATGTTGGAAATAGATTCCCCATACCTTAAAACATGGTCAAAGTGATATTACACATGGATTTAGTGCTAAATGGGGCTGAGATATGACATTGTTATGTCCCAGTGGCAGCCATTTTGTTTTTTGCGCATAACGGCCACCAGGGGGCCACCACATTCTGTTTGCACGGAGTTTTGAAAACCTAATACCCATACCTAACATCATGCCAAATTGCAAAAACTTGTCACCAAGTGCACGATTCGTGCAAATTTTGGCGAATTCCCTCCCAGCTATAGGCTATGGTTCTTGGAATGCGGAATGCCTGCCTCCCTACCCCTACACCGCAAATTCACTAAGTACATTACTACTCCATTACTACTACAGATCACCCTCTCAATCCCTCTACATAAATCCCTATATACCAGTACTAACCGTAGCAAATAGCGGGAGTAATACAGGAATATGGCTATATAATACCAAACCTTATACTTGGTCTACTCAGGATATGTTAGGCTATGGAACTAATGTTAAATTAGACAGGAATTGAGAGTAATTTGAGAGGATTTGTGAAGACGAATTGTACATTTACTGATGCCCCAACCCACATATATGGTTGAGCATATGACTTCATATGATTATGAAATGTACTGCACTTCCTAATGTATTTCTAGTGTCACATTTTCTGAGTGAACAAGAGAGAGGAGGTTAAATGAAAACTGACAATAGCTATATACATTGAGGCAATTTGATCCTTTCAGCAAATGGCTCCTTGCCTGCCGACATGCCATCTACAACATACAATTTCATGTCTACTTTAAAGCTGCATTCTTAGCTATTATGATGAACAGAATTGTAACATGTTCATTGAACTATAAGACTGAATGTATCAATATTCTGCTGCTGTTATATGTTTATACAAGAGTTACTCATATTATGACTTATAGGACTGGATTTATCAATATTCTGCTGCTGTTACATGTTTATACAAGAATTTGAAGTAGAATCAGAGAGAAAATGACTGCCAGTGAGCGATAATAGGTGAAGTCATTGCAGGAAAGGAAAGGTTTCTGGCGGGTCCTCCAAATACAAATGAGGACGTTTTAGAAGCCCTTTAGCAAAAGCAAACAGACAAAATCCTCCAAAATTGTGACCAGATGACTTTTAAATAGGTTGGGAAAGAATGGAACAAAAAGTAGAAAATATATAATGATATGGATATAAGGGAAAATGTTCATTTTCTGACGACCTGGCACATGTGGGTCAGATTTTCAGAAAATGTTCAATTCGCCTTCACCAATCCTCTCAAATAACTAACATTTAAGACAGAAATGAGCTTCAAAATGCTGTGTAACGTAACAGAATTGTTACTATAAATCAATGCGATAGCAAATATACCAGCTCAGATATACCCAAAATTTCTCATTTTTTAGCAGAATTTTCTAAATGTGTAGAGCTGCCAATTGTACATTTTCTGAAAATCTAACCCATGTACAGTCTGGGTAGTCATTCTGATCGTGAGTAGTATAAGTAAAGTGTGTGAGGTATCATGCATACATAGTTGACGTGGCATGTCAGAAAATATCAGAATTAAGTGAAAGCTATTCTTTAAAATAATTTGTTTCTTAACTATACCATATATTTGTGAGACTCAGTGGTGCACACTGTCTAGGTTATACCCATATATGGGTCAGAATTTCAGAAAATGTACAATTCAACTTCGCCAATCTTCTCAAATAACCAAAGTTTCAGACGAAAACAATGTTTAAAATACAGTCCAACCTAACCAAACAAATTGCTAGAATCAATGCAATGCCGAATATACTCGAATTTACCTAGTATTGACCAAATTGCAGCCTAATTTTGCAGAATTTACTAAATGTCTACAGCAGCCAATTGTACATTTTCTGAAAATCTGACCCATATATACATATGACTTTATCCATACATATCTCCCTGAGATAAGACTAGAACCAGGAAGCACTCTACATGATTGCAGTACTTTACCTTTAGCTGTCATCCATTGTTCTTGATGATATACAAGCTTTTGCTCTCCATCCAGAATATGATTCTGGCCCATGGATGGAGCGAAGCTTGCTCTCTTTATGCACTTTGTCGTTCTTCAATTGATTCTACTTCCTACCCCTCCTTCTTCCTCTACCATCTCCTTCTGCTCCCCTCCCCCTCTCTCCTCCATGGCTCTGTTCATATTTTAAAGTAAATATGTGATGTGTTTCAGGAAAATGAGTCATAAGTCGCATAATTCATATTTTTAAAAGTCATCTATTCGCAGGATCTCCTTTTTGGAATGTTTTCATTTTTGGAGTATCTAGTCAGATAGGTCTAATGAATACATGGACTAAATTTCAGGATAGTGCATTAAATATACTCATGCATTTCTAAGATCATCCTATGGAGTACATTTACTTACTTTACCAGTAAGTGTTCACCCAATAATATTGAAATAATATTTGTTTCAGAAATAAAAATATCAAACTTGAAATATATAAACACTTATATAATGCCCTTAATGTTTACTATCATTGGAATCACCTTGATCTCCTCTTTTCAGATATAATAATATCTCAAAATCTATTTTTTGCGACTTATGACTCATTTTCCTGAAACACATCACATATGAGTTCGGTAATATTGGTTGTTACCTTATTCCCTTGTAGTTTTGTTTCTCTGGAACGCACTCCTGCAACAGGCTTGTGATATAAATGACGTCATAATGTCCTACCATTGTCTAGTGCTGTTCTCCACTTTTCAATTCCTCCTCCATCACAACTCACCTTACTTTTCCTTTCCTCGCCTCCTCCTTCTCCGTCCTCCCTCCCCTTCTTTTCCCTGGTCATCACGGTCCTCCTGAGTATGTTCCACCTCCTCACTTCTACGCCTAAGGGTCAGATCTTCAGAAAATGTACAATTGGCAGGTCTACACATTTAGGAAGTTCTGCTGAATTAGGCTGAATTAGGCTGAAAAATGATGAATACCCGGTATATCTGGGTATATTTGGTACCACATTGATTTAAAGTATCAGTTCTGTTATGTTAAACTGCATTTTTAAGCTCATTTCTGTCTTAAATGTGGGTTATTTGAGAGGATTGGTTAAGGTGAATTGTACATTTTCTGAAAATCTGACCCCTAACGTTCTTATTTTCCACCTCCTCCCTCGTCCTTCCTCCCTTCTCCTGTCCCTTCCTCCCTTCCTTCACCACCTCCGCCTCGCCTCTCCTCCCTCCTCCCCTCCCCTTCTCTCTCCCACATCTCTTCACCTCTCCGCTCCTCTTCTCCTCTCCCCCTCCCTTCTCCCCTGTTCTCCCTCCCTCCCTCCCTCTCTTCCCCCTCTCCTCTCCCTCCCTTCCCTCTTCTCTTCCCTCTCATCCTCCTCCATCCCTCTTCGCAGCCTCCCCACCCACACAGAGCCTACCTATAGCATTAAGTCAGGGACTAGCTAGGAGCATCACCCAGGACCGTATTTCATCCCTCCACTAGATCCTCCAGACCCTCTACCTATAGGCAGGGGTAATGCTATCTCTCCTCAGGGTCTTAGCCAGGCTTTCTGCTGGCTGCATTCCTTATACCCCAGCCTACCGCACACCACCATCACACATATGGGTGAGATTTTCTGAAAATGTACAATTCAACTTTGCCAATCTTCTCAAATAACCCAAATTTCAGACAAAAATAAAGCTCAAAATACAGTTCAACCTAACCAAACAGATTGCTAGAATTCATCCAATGCCGAATATACTCGAATTTACCTACTATTGACCAAATTGCAGCTTAATTTAGCAGAATTTACTAAATCTGTACAGCTGCCAATTGTACATTTCCTGAAAATCTGACCCATGTATGACCCATGCATGTAATTGTACATTTTCAGAAAATGTGACCCATATCTGTAGTTAGGCGGGGCAACCTCTATTGTGCTTCCCTTTTCCGTTATTTCATTTGTCTCTGAGCTTGTGGTTAACTTTCAAGTGCCACCTGTATTATATGACCATGATCAGAAATCAGGGGTGCAATAACACATTGTGTTCTATATGTCCATGCTGTATGAGAGGTGCAATAACAGGGCTGGGATAACAGAATGTGTATTATAAGTCCATGCTGTATGAGAGGGGTGCAATAACAGGGGTGCAATAACAGAATTGCTAGAAGACTTGTACCATAACTAACCAAATTACTTATGCATAAAACTGAATGAGAATGATAAATGAACTTAAAGAGTAGACATAATATTCCAATTCTCATTCTGCATTTAATAATTTATATTAATTATTATTTAGTATCTGTATAACTTGCTCAAACATGACAAAAAGGCCTTGCATAGCTGGCAGGAAAGCTAGAGTCAGATCACCAGAAAATGTACAGTTTTCTGCAGTTCTACACGTTTAGTAGATTTCACTAAATTATACTGAAATATGGCTAATACCATAGGTATGTCTGAGTATATTTATATTGCGTTAGTTGAAGCAATCTGTTCGAATACGTTGAACTGTATTTTGAACTTCATTTCTGTCTTAAACTTATTATGCTATTACTTAGGTTATTTTAGAGGATTGACAGATGTCCGAAGGTAAACAAACAATACAATACATATTTGCCCCATATATGGGTAAGATTTTCCGAAAATGTACAATTGCCAGCTCTACACATTTAGTACATTCTGCTAAATGAAGCTGCAATTTGGACAATACTAGGTAAATTCGAGTATCTTTGGCATTGCATTGATTCTAGCAATCTGTTTGGTTAGGTTGAACTGTATTTTGAACTTCATTTTCCTCTGAAATTCGGGTTATTTGAGAAGATTGGTGAAGGTAAATTGTACATTTTCTGAAAATCCGACCCATATAAAGGTTGATATAACCAAGTCCCTGGCACTGCCACCCCCATGCTATAAACCAAGAGCCTGGGTAGGTATGAAATAAAGCACTGCTGGCTGAGCTATGGCTTCAGCGCATAGCTGCTGGTCACTCTGGCAGCAGGGTGGGCCAGACTGGACAGCGACCAGGGGTTAGCTTACAATGTATGAGCTATGGGGTCTGGCACAGGCCATCCATCCACCCCCAAGAACCTCCTCCAGTAGTACCGTCTGGTTTCTATTAGGTGCCTCTGCTTCACCACCTGTGTATTGTAGTATGATGGACGGCCGGCTGCAGAGCTTGGTTTTGAAGCGTTTCTAAGGTTCCATGTCCACTGGTCCGATTATACTGATGCAAGGCAGAGGGTAGAGGAGGAGGAGACAGAGGGAGCAGGCAGGAGGAGGGAAATGGAGGGAAAGGAGCGGGAAATGGAGGAGGGGGAGAAAAAGGAGAGGGAAAGGAAAAGAACGGTGAGTAGGTAGGGAGGAAGGAGAAGGGAGGAGGAAAACAGAAGAGGAAAAGGGAAGAGGAGAAGGGAGGAGGAGAAGGGAAGTGGAGAAGGGAGGAGGAGAAGGGAAGTGGAAAAGGAAAAAGGAGAGGGAAAGAGGAGAAGAGAAAGGAGAAGGGAAGAGGTGTACTTTGTGTACTTTTTGAATCAAGGCAAGCTTGGGTGTAATACCTGGCCAGCCTATGCGACATTTGCTGGATAGAATTTCTTTTTTTGGAATATTATATTTCCCAATATGTGAAAATAATAGTTGTCAAATTTCATTGGAATAACCAACGTCATATATGTGTAAGAGCACGGCGCGGGTTATTTGTTTTTAATCACTTGCAGATGCTTACTCATCCTTCACTTGGTAATTTTTAAAAAATATCTCGTGGTGAAAAGTTGGGCTACTTTTTTTAATAATCTGTTGTACTATATCAGACCCTATTTCAAGACTTATTGACTTTTAGTAAATAGTATTGTATTGTTTACATTACATAAATTTAGAGCACTTGAATACCTGAATCTAATGTTAGATTTATTATGAAATATGACTTTCATGGGCGTTTAGTCTTTGCTACCTTTTTCTTGTTTATATAAAGTAAATGATAAATGCCAACTCTCTTGTCGTTATGGTAAAACCGACTTTAGGTTTAGAGAAAATAAGGATATATACTGAGAAGGGATGAGGCTCCGAAATGAATAATTATGTTTTCTTGAATGCAATACATTTCAAGTCAAATCATGGTCCGTTGGCTTTTCTAAGCTCATAGGCTAATCTAAATATGGTAATCTTGGGCGATAAGACCTCATGTTGAACTTGACATCTCCCTCCTTATGGCCCTAAGCCACTGCTTTTGATACTTTTGATATAGTATGCCCTCCCGGTATGTACTTGGGTATAATTAGATAGAACTGAACTAGCAGGTCTCCGAAATACTGGACTTTTATGAAGACTATTGGCAGAAACAACCAAATCAATAACGGTGAATGGCTTGGAAAAGATCGGAACAAAAAGTAGAACATTTTAGTTTTTGATTGATATTAACTGAGAGCAGCTTTAAAGGCAAATGTATGCAGGTTGGCACCATTATTTATAAGCTTTAAGGAGTTGAAGGGAGAAAGCATTCATTAGCATGCATGGCAGCCCACAGAGACCTCTATAGGAGCTTTTACTATCTAATCCCTGTATTAGGAAGAGGAGACAAGTAAAAAGCCAGCCAGAGCTTCTATAAGTCATACAAGCCCCTACTGGGGGAGGAGTACAATAAGGGAGTTTGGACACCTACTCTCTGATATACAGCATTATTCTAGTTTGTTGCATTACATGTGAGTCAGAATTTCAGAAAATGTACAATTCAACTTCACCAATCTTCTCAAATAACCCAAATCTCAGACGAAAATAAACTTCAAAATACAATTCAACCTAACCAAACAGATTGCTAGAGTCAATGCAATGCCAAATATACTTGAATTTACCTAGTATTAACCAAATTGCAGCCTTTTTTAGCAGAATTTACTAAATGTTTACAGCTGCCAACTGTACATTTCCTGAAAATCTGACCCATGTATGCAGTCAGACCTAAGACCAGCTGATTATAGAAAGTTTTCTCTAGCTTTTAGTCTGACAAACAACTCTCATTATCCCTTGTGAATCGGTATTCAAGATGGCGGACATGTGCGTCAAGCATATTTGTCAAACACTGTAATGTATTTCTATTTAGCACCAACAATGGCAATAACATGGTTTCATAGATTAACGACTACTTGTAAGCAGCCTACTCAAGTTTCTGGTCATTTCTCTCTGACAGGTGTCTAATGTTGGGAAACATACTGAAGTGTGCCTAGCCTGAGCAAATATATACAGAAGTGACATATAGCACACCTAGTGACGGTAACAAGTGTGCAGAGCTCCTATTACACCCTGGTTCAGGAGCCATGATATGTCTCGTCATTGTGTGGGTGGCATACGGGTCAGATTTTCAGAAAATGTACAATTCGTCTTCACCAGTCCTCTCAAATAACCCACATTTAAGACAAAAATGAGCTTCAAAATGCAGTTTAACATAACAGAACTGATACTATAAATCAATGCCGCACCAAATATACTCAGATATGCCCAGTATTTATCATTTGTCAGCCCAATTTAGGAGAATTTGCTAAATGTGTAAAGCTGCAAATAATTGTACATTTTCTGAAAATCTGACCCATACACAGGATTGAGCCATTTTAGGACAGTTTGGGGTCCACTGAAGCCAGGCATTTTAGGGCCAAAGTGCCCTGGAAGATCTATAGTTGCTATATATTGTTTAAGGGGAAGATTTTATTATAAATAGGATGATCGATTTATAATTGTTTTCCGTTAACTATAAAGTGGGTTGTTGTTAATAATGATACATTTTCATTCATTGCCAAAATGGCCATTCAAATGGTTAAAACTGAGGCTCATTTTCCTACCAATTATACACATGTCACTGTACTCTGCAAGAATAGATTGTATATTGTCATATTATTTTGTGTATCGATAAATAAACGTTTCTAAAAAAAAAAAAAAAATGGCAAAAAGTGATTATCAGACACCAGGTCAGCTAATAAGGAAAACCACCAACACAGCAACTCTGACTCTAAATGATATATGGGTCATATTTTCAGAAAATGTACAATTCGCCTTCACCAATCCCCTCGAATAACCCAAATTTAAGGCAAAAATCAGGTTCAAAATACAGTTCAACATAACCAAACTGATTTAGTGAATGAATACAATTCAGAATACACTCAGATATTGTCAGTATTTATCATTTTTCACTCTAATTTAGCAGAATTTGAGAGATGTGTAGAACTGTGGATTGTGCATTTTTTGTAAATCTGACCCATATCTTCATTCACTGAATATAGAAAATAAAAAAAACCCAGCTTTTCCGTTTAATATTCACAAGAACCATTATATACTTTACTTAATGTCTAGCTTACGATCATTAATGCTAGCAAAACCACATTCACAAATAAGGAAAACCAACTTAAACCACAAAACAACTCAGCCTCTAAATGATATGCTTGATTCACTAAGTATAGCCTGGAGGTCCTATGTAGAGGAGGTATATTAAATGCTCTTTCCCTGGCCTAGTGCGGGCCAGCCCAGGGTTTATTTATCCCACCTATTAGATACCAGCACATAAAAACATAGCCGCTGCTGTGTAATTCAATATCCGGGGGAGGTGGATAATTAGATCTGGCTCATATTTACAGGCAGCCTCGTGCCACGCCCAGTCTAGAGCACCACAGTCACTCTACAGCTTGGTGAAGTCATTGCTCTAGTGAAAAACATTGGAGGACCCACGAGAAAGAGGGCATATATTGGTTTTTATCACAAGTTTATTAAATATCAAGTAAATTCTATTCATTGTATTATATAATTAGAATGTGCAAAAATATTGAAGTATTTAAAGGGTCAGATCGTCAGAAAATGTACAATTTGCAGCTGTACACATTTAACAAATTATGCTAAATTAGGCTGCATTTTGGTCAATACTAGGTAAATTCGGGTATATGTGGCATTGCATTAATTCTAGCAACCTGTTTGGTAAGGTTGAACTATTTTTCTAACTTCATTTTCGTCTGACATTTGGGTTATTTTAGAGAATTGGTGAGGGCGAATTGTACATTTTCTGACGATTTCACCCATAAGTTGATGTCAGAATCTAGGACTAGGTGAAATCATTGCTCTACCGCAAACCATTGGAGGACCCAAGGCAAAGAAGATAGATATTAAGTTGTTACATATCCAGTAATTTCTGAGGAGTTATTCACTTTAGTCCGTAAATTAAACTTGCATAGATATAAAAGTCAGATGTCAGTCTCTCACGAACATTGGAGGACCCAACGGCAAGAGAACATATATTTCCCACATATTAGATCAATTCTATTGAAATTATTCATGTTATTCTATAACTAAACTAAAATGTATTTTCCACCTATTAAATATCAAGTAGTTTCTGAGGGAATTATTCATTTTATTCTATAACCACATGCACAAATCCTGAAACATTACCTTGTATAAGTCAATATCAAACTACTGTACAGACAGAACTTGGGTTTAACAATCGGGAAGGTTAACAGATGAAATAATTATATGTTTTTAGATGGAATGCATTGAGCGGTTGTTCTGAATTAGCGTATCAGACGCACAAGCAGTGTAACTGTATGTATAATCAAGTGTGGCAAAGCCACAAGCAATGATTGATTTTTGATTTAGATTGATTTAGAAAATATTTTATTCAGGTCTACAACATTTCCACACGTATATAGTATGAATATTTTCAGGACAGCCTGATCGAAATAACAGATGGTGACAAGAGATTTATACATCAACTCTACTGAGAACAGTACATGATACGTTTACATAATCTAAATAAGTTAAATTTATATAATACTCATGTTAGGTAAGGTATAATAAAATAAAATGAAAGAAGAAAGTTAAAAACAAGGATTCCAACTCATTTCACCTTATCAATGGCGAGTTTTTGAGAGGAGGGAGAATTAAAAACATTATGATACAGTTTTATCGACGCCGTGCTCTTTCATATTAACCATTAATAATCAAGAATACATCATTTATTTGTACATAACATACAGTCAGATACAGTCTTTCAGAACTGCCACAAGTGTGTATTCTATATGTATATCCCAACCACCATGTTCAAATGGCGAAATTACCTTGTGCGATCATTCCCCCAACATTGTTGTCATGAAACAGAATTAGCACCTTAGTAACAAGCTAAATGGTAATGTTATGGATATAAATGATAGTACTCCATTTCTTGTTATGAAAGACATTGCCTACAAGATAAATGTCAAATCGATATAACTATAAGCTACAAATGGATCTATGGGTCCTGGTCCCCGTTGCATAAACTGTACCAGTGAAAATGGTCTCAAGACTGTGTGTGCCCAGATTGGTGTTTTGATTGGTTTCGAAACCGTTTTTGAGGCTTGAAGACACCTCCAACACACTTTCAATACACCTCCAACACTTTCAATACATGTCCAACACAGATCTCAGAGCATGTCCAAAGTGCCTTTCTATCTCTTTTCTCTGTCTCTCTCTCCCTTCTTCTCTATCTCTTTTTCCTGGGTACGATAATAAACTGCCTCCCTCTCAGCTCTCCCGCCCTTGATATAACCATATTAAATGTGTTGATAAGGGGGTAAAGCAACCAATCTCACTCACTCACTCCTAAGTGTTTTGGAGGTGTGTTCAACCTGATTTCATGTTTGAAGTAACAATGTATAGCCTTGAAAATTAATTCCATTATGAAAAAATGCATAGCAATATACATGAACTATATGTACACAAGTTTTCATATTTTTAAGGACAGTTTATAAGGGACACTATTTTAGAGACATTGTTAAATAGCAGGCAGCTCCACCTTGTGTTTATTGACAGAACAGATATAATATTGGGAAGTGAGGGGTGTGTGAGGGGGGGGGGGGGGAACATTTCTTCTTTCTTGTGTCTGTAGGGTGGAGTGAATTTAAAATAAAAAAGTTGTACAAATGTTACAATCACAACAATTATTCACCCACTAAAATGATACACTACATAGGCTTCTGTGAGTGACAGTCATTCTTTTGCAAATACAATTTACATCGAGTAACAAAGAACAATAATACCTAGCCTCACCTGCCCCTACTCACAGCTTGGAAACAAGATTGACAGGCTGTAAATTCTGATGTGGGTCAGATTTTCAGAAAATGTACAATTCACCTTCACCAGTCCTCTCAAATATCCCAAATTTCAGACGAAAATAAAGTTCAAAACACAATTGAACCTAACCAAACGGATTGCTAGAATCAATGCAATGCCAAATATATACTCGAATTTTCCTAGTATTGGCTATTTTTCAGTCTAATTTAGCAGAATTTACTAAATGTGTACAGCTGACAATTGTACATTTTCTGGAAATCTGACCCATGTGTGTCTGCATAGCTGAGAATGCATTTTTAACGTTGTGGATTGGTATGGAATTGGTTATTAATGAGGATCATAATTGAAAATATATTTTTCTACCTTTATTAATACATGTATAACGATATATCATATAAACTATCATATTTATGATACATCACAATTATACACCCTTAGACGTAATGTATATAGTAATAGTGTAGAGCAAATATTTGTAAATCCCTCATTATTCACAGAGCCTTTTTGTTTTTCAACAAATTCAAATCATATATGTAATGTGTTCTTTGCCACCTTACGGAAATCTGCGGCAAAACTCTTATGTATCAAGATATTTTCCCCACATCAAATTTCGAAACCAACACCGTTCCAACACTGTTCCAACGCAGAATGCCTATTATACAATACAATACATAGATAGAACCTGATGAGAATGTGGTACAAGGGACACTATTATACTGTCCAAGATGTTTGTTTTTTCGTGGCCCACGAGCCGATAGGCGAGTGGGTTACGAAAAAAACAAACTTCGAGGACAGTGTAATAGTGTCCCGAGTACCACATTCGAATTTAGGTTCTATATTTACTCCCACGTTGCTATGCTTACCTTATATGTCTATGTTTACTGGGGACAGGAAGTCATACCACACGCGTGAAACTGGTGCAAATTAACACACTACTCCCGCCCATACAAATAGCATGTGGTACATACATCAACGTGGAGTAAAATACAATACAAAACAACTTTCAGCACAGTACCAACACAGAACCAGTACGATACCAAAACAGTACACCTTTTTATTCAACGGGGGCTAGGACACAAACATCATTATACGTTTAAAGGTAGAAAGCTGTGCAAGTTTAGTATAGAAACCTTTTGTCTGTTCCTTTTTTCTACCAATTTTTCACTTAATGAAACAGACAGAAATTGGAATCCAAGGGTCTTGAAAACGGAGGACAATGTGAGTTTTTACCATTTACTCTACAAGCTGAGAATGTTACATCTGCGGCCCTGAGGTTTTTGCTGCCTGCCTGGCTGCAGGATCCCACGGATCGCTTACAGCCTTTTTATACTCTGCCTCCTTCCTTCTGTCCTTCTCAGCAACTTCTCTCTTACATCTAGAGACAGAAAGGAATAATGATGGCACGCACCCAGGTTTGTGCGGGAGACTGTTGAATGTATGTGGGTCAGATTTTCAGAAAATGTACAATTCAACTTCGCCAATCTTCTCAAATAACCCAAATTTCAGACGAAAATAAACTTCAAAAAACAGTTCAACCTAGCCAAACAGATTGCTAGAATCAATGCAATGCCGAATATACTCGAATTTACCTAGTATTGACCAAATTGGAGCCTAATTTAGCAGAATTTACTAAATGTGTACAGCTGCCAATTGTACATTTCCAGAAAATCTGACCCATGTGTATAGGGTTGTTTTTTATTAACATATGGCACGTGTTACAGGAAAATGAGTCATAAGTCGCAAGAACAAAGATCTATTTATGATTTGTCCCACCCACCCCACTTTCGAAATGATAACAAACTGTATAATTATAGTATTGTATCATATATTATTTAAGGCCAAGGTGTTTTCTGTTTCAAATTATACATATTTTCTTGTGTTTAGTTTGAAAATATTGTAACATTTGAGAATTTAATATCATATATTTATAAATATGATGGTCTACGTCCCACTGACTTGGCCCACAGTCAATGTTGGAAGCAATGTCCAATTTCTTATAATTAGTGCATGATCGCACAGAAGATGTGTTTCAGGAAAATGAGTCATAAGTCGCCAAATTGATATTTTTCAAAGTGATATATTCCCAAAATCTCTTTGTAGGAATGTTCTCATTTTTGGTATGACTAACGCTGGATGAAGTATAAATACATGTACCAAAATGCAAGACAGTGTATCAAATATTGCCATGCATCTATAGGGTCATCCCATAGAGTATATTTAGCGACTTTGATAGTAATTGTCCACGCAAAAATATTGAAACTTTTTTTTCAGAAATAAAAATATCAAACTTAAGATATAGAAATACTTATTAGATGCCCTTAATGTTTATATTCATTGGAATCCCCTTGGTCTCATCTTTTCAAATATGATAATATCACAAAATCTTATTTTTGCGACTTATGACTCATTTTCCTGAAACACATCACAGATGGGAAATGTGTTAATGGGAAGTTTTTAGTCCCCACTCTCACATTCTCTCATGGATTTCTTGCCTTACTTCGGCAAATAGAAACACGAAACTACGAATAGAGATTCTATGCTTCATTGTCCCATATGTCACTCTGACAGCGTAGTAAATAGAAGGGTCAGATTCTCAGAAAATGTACAATTGGTAGCTCTACACATTTAGTAAATTAGGCTAAATTAGGCTGAAAAATGAAGAATACCAAGTATATCTGAGTATATTTGGTTTCACATTGATTTAATATATCAGTTCTGTTATGTTAACTGCATTTTGAAGCTCATTTTTGTCTGAAATCTGGGCTATGTGAGAGGATTGCTGAAGGCGAATTGTACATTTTCTGAAAATCTGACCCAGAAGGCCTCAGTTATTAAAGGATTAATGACCGACACTGAGGGGCTGCTGGTGCACTGTTTGGTGCATAAGGGAGTATACACAAACGATGCACCAGTAGGCCCGAAATGGAAGGTTATTAATCCTTTTAGTATGTGCCTTAGTTGGTATGCCTTAGTTGGCCTTAGTTAGTATGGACCTTTGTTGGTCGTCAGAATATCTATAATCCAGTCAGGTTCAGAAGGCAGTTTTGACTCCCTGAGTCTCAGGGAGTCATTAACACTTTAGCCTTAGTCTTAGCCTTGCGGTTAAGCTTATCGCTGGATGTGGTATCGAGGAATGTGGGGTGTCTGGATAGGACTGAATCGGCAGTTTTACACATCTAGTAAATAGCAAAGAAGATGTCCCGGTAATACCGATGTATTGACAATTTGTGGAGCCAAAGTGTTAAAATTAGTGCGGTCCCTCTGTATCATATATATGATTTTTATTTCAATGAACATTAACCGGAACAGGACAAAGAGTTTCTGTAAGCATTAATGATAACATGCAGTAGTAATAGATCACCCAAGTGATTTTGTACAAAATTTCATATTGGTTTGATTGCGCAGTTAACTGACATGGATGTGTAAATCTTATAAACTTGAACTGTTTAATTACTAACTCTCCAATACGTCTGTAGTCGAGCCTTCTTCTTATTGGCATTATTGCAGGTCTCTAATCACTAATTGTACAGATGTTGGTGCATGGTCCCATATGGGTCAGATTTTCAGAAAATGTACAATTGGCAGCTGTACACATTTAGTAAATTCTGCTAAATTAGGCTGCAATTTGGTCAATACTTTTAGCAAATGGCCCGATGGAGGGTTCAAACTGATCGAGACCCATCAGAAAACGGGACGAACCCCGAAGGGGTGAGTTCCCGTTTTCTGATGGGTCGAGATCAGTTTGAACACGAACAGAGGGCCATTTGCTATTTATTACACACTCTATTTGGATGTTAAAAAGTAAATTTAACTTGTTAAGCCTATAGTTTAACTCGAGGAGGCTTCATTCACCGCAATTTGTAGGCCTAAGTTATGCGGTCGGGACGACATCATCTGGCCTACGCTGCACCAATGAAATTGCGTCTTTGGCCGAACGGCACACGTGAGCGGTTCGTATCAACCGAACTGCACCCCCAAACTGCACCTTTCTAACTGGTCACGTGTGTAATAATAGGTAAATTCGAATATATTCGGCATTGCATTGATTCTAGCAATCTGTTTGGTTAGGTTGAACTGTATTTTGAACTTTATTTTCGTCTGAAATCTGGGTTATTTGAGAAGATTGGCGAAGTTGAATTGTACATTTTCTGAAAATCTGACCCATATACAGAAACAACTGTTGATGAATACCTCCCCGAGTGCGGCACAATTGCTGCATATAAATAAATGAAGACTCCCTGCGCCGCAATGTCCGATACATCACAGGCTGACAAATGAACCTATAAATTCAGTGAGCGTCACCAGACTCGATGTATTATTAATTGATACACGTCAAAATGTCCCACCAACTTAAAAGATGCAGTAAGATTGCCTCCTCCAACTTGCTGATTGATGCAGGCTTGTTAGCTACAGAGGGTAGTTTATCTTCAGGCTCTGTGGCCCGGCTCATTGGTGTTAGAGCAGGTATAACTGCATTTATGGGTCAGATTTTCAGAAAATGCACAATTCACCTCTACCAATCTTCTCAAATAACCCACATTTCAGACGGAAATAAAGTTCAAAATAGAGTTCAACCTAACCAAACAGATTGCTAGAATCAATGCAATATGTCACATTTACTCGTTTTTACCTAGTATTGACCAAATTGCAGCGTAATTTAGCAGAATTTACTAAATGTATACAGCTGCTTATTGTACATTTTCTGAAAATCTGACCCATATATATATGTATAATTTAGATGGAATACAACAAGTGATTGTTCTGAAATAGCATATCTGACACGCAAGGAGTGAAAATGTATGTATGAGTGATCATGCATACATTTTTAATCTGAGTGTGTCGGATAGACACTCTCGTCTAATGCAACTCCCCCATAGGTATAAATATAATTACAAGGCTGATCACTTCAAAAAGAATAATTAGATTACCATCTTACAGTAGGGCAGTCCCAGGGGTGCAGCCATAACCAAGGTTTTCTCTGTCCATGCCCTACAGTCATACTACTGGAATCTTGGTATTATTACTGGACATGTCCCTCAGGTGCTTCTTTATAACTCTTTCTCGTTTTATGATAAGGGTTACTCATTACCCAGATTTGTAGAAAAATCTAAGATTCATTTGTATGGAAACATTTTGAAATCTTGATATTATTCGGGTCATTTTATGTCATACTGTAATCTTGTATTAATACTGGACTTGTCCCCAGTTCTTCTCAATAACCCTTTCTCATTTCATGATCTTGAAATTGTGATATATCATTTGGGTTTTTTATATAATATATATGGTTCTCTAAAGAAGGTACAGGAACTTAAAACCCATAGACTAATAAATAACCAACAATTTATCCCCAGATTTGATGGGGTTTTTCCTACTATCCCTTAATTATATAGAATAGCTGTGGATATCTTCATTTCAACTACTTTTCAGTGAAAAGAAACTTTCACAGAATGAACACTGAGACATGTATTGTTAATTTAATGGAACCAAGGGTAATTATTTTAAAGCAACATTCTCAGTTAACATCGATCATAACCTACAGATTATCTATTTTTGTTGGCAATGATAACATTTTTTGCGATATTGTATATTGTTGGAATAGTTGAGAAAATAGCTGGGTTGTCCAGTTGTTTGTGCTAAACCCTTTCTCGTGATGGCATCACTTAAGTAAATATCAATTTATTGCTCACCAGCCGTTTTCTTTTTGCCGATACAACTTCAAATCTTTGTACTTATACATAACAGCAGTATAATATTGACAAAATCAGTCCTATAAGTCATACTATGAGTACATTTGGGAAGATTGTGTTTCTCGTAATCGCTGAGATTGCAGATTTAATGTGCATCATCCCAGCCCTCCATCTCCCACTAGGCCAAACACCCTTGGGTTTGTGACTAGAGAAATAAGGGTTATAACAATACCCGAGAGCCAGGGGCTGACGGAACAAGCCTGGGTGTGGAAACAACTGTAGACTTAATTACATTAAGGAAACAATGCAGCTCCCCCTCGTGGTGAAGGGTGGAAGTGATGGGAGGCAAGAGTGTGGGCATTAATTACAAAGTGATCAAGGCTGCCGATGAAGCAGAGCTGATATTTATACTGGGGATGAAGCCTCTGTGTATGGTATGTGCTTGGCCATGCTATGAGGTGATATGCCTAGAATATCTATTACAGGATTAATGACCAACATTGAGTGGCTACTGGTGCACCGTTTGGTGTATAACATTATTATGTATAAACTATGCACTGGCAGGCCCGAAATGGAGGTTATTAATCTTTTTAGTCTCTACTAAGGTGGTTATAGCTGCTGGATTGTTGACGGTATATTGACTATATAAATTGGGGATGAAGCCCCTGAGAGGGTATGTGGGTGACCATGCTTTGAGATTCACCATTTGAACATTATTTTTTCCCAAATTGATATCTACTGATAAAGACTGCTATTTATTTGCATTGTTTTTATCAGTCTCTAGGAGTCGCTTTACTAATTTCTGGATAGAACCATAGGAGCCGATTGCCTGTGCAACTGCACAATTCTGTAAAGATCATTTTACCTGGTCTTCGGCCCTGAGAATCAAACAGGCTGGATTCTAGTTTATTTCACAACAGTGCACCACCAACCCCTCAATGCCTGGAATTAATAGTCGGACAGGGTGCTTGCACACCCGCCTGTATATATATGCACACTTTTGTACACATTCTTTGTACCTTGTACTTTATCTTGTATTTTGTATTCTGTACCTGACAATTTACTATAGTTTACTAGTCAACTTGTATCACCTAGTACCATTCTTTCTATCAGTATGTAATAACAAATTTAAGGGGTGTTCGGAAGAGCTGTGACAGTCACAGACAATATTCCTTTTCCATTCTTTTATTTAATTTGTATGACAACGATTGTATATGTGAAATGGAAATAAAATCTTATAATATAATAATAATCCTTTTAACAGTGTGCTGACCACTCTAATCACCTTGTTCGACCCGGGTTCCACTGCCCAGTTTGACCATCGGCCATGACAAAACTAGCATTGCTGATGGTGCAGACTGGACAGTGGATCATGCCTATTAATTACACTCTCTGCGTCCTGTAATAATTTGGAAATTACAGCTTTCAGAGCTCAGTATGTCTCCACCACAGAGTAAAAATAACCCTGCCATATAACACACTGACTTCACAAAGCATTGTGATGAGTAGGCCTCTCTTTCCACCATAGAAAAATACAGTATTGGATCCTATTTACTCTCTCTATACAATTGTACTTATAACAGAGATTTCATTCCCTGAGTTACCAATCCCACTTAGGGTCCTCCCAGTAGCCTGGAACAGATCTAGGCATTTGTTAGAGGCAGTGCGGGGAGGGGGGCGGCGGACGAGTGTGGGGGGGGGGGGGGTGAGAGAAAAGGGGCTGATCATTGCTATAGCTTTAGATATCCTCCAATTACTAGTCCAATTTTTTTTATTTTTTTTAAAATAAATTTTATTGCGAAAACATTTTCAGGCGAACCTGATAATATCATGTTACACAAGTTCGAAAATTTACATAATTATATCTATATATATTTTGGTTTTTAAGAATTTAAACTTCTAAATAATTACCATGCAAGAAGACATAAGTCTAATGTAATGCCCTTATATCCTGGTTGTAGTTTAGCTGGTGGTAGCTTTTTGATTGTTTGTCTCTGTGTTGTTTGTATTCCAGATGAGATTTAAATCCAGCTGATTTTCACACTAGGAATTTATCCAGTCTTAACCGGGAAAGGCACCCAGTCGATGGGTGCGATGGTTGAGGCTTCTTTCACCTTCCGCATGCATGTGGGTCAGATTTTCAGAAAATGTACTATTCGCCTTCACCAATCCTCTCAAATAACCCAAATTTAAGACAGAAATGAGCTTTAAAATGCTGTTTAACTCAACTGAACTGATACTTTAAATCAATGCTATACCAAATATATTCAGATATACCTGGTATTCATCATTTTTCAGCCTGATGTAGCAGAATTTCCTAAATGTGTAGAGCTGCCAATTGTACATTTTCTGGATATCTGACCCATATCTACTGGCTGGAGTGTCTGATATTTCTACTCTAACTGTTCCCGCCCCCTCCTCCCTCTACCATCTGTTCTAGGGCATAACCCCGCCAGTCAAAAATAGAACTATCAAACTCCCCGACAAACTCCCCGGTCGAAACCCATTGAGGGTAAACCCCAACTAGTGCAAAACCCCACAAAGGATTAATATACCTTTCAAAGTTTAACAATTGCGTGGTTTTGCCCTTGATGGGTTTTACCCTAGATGGATTCTGTCCCGGGCGTTAAAACACCGTGACACCCCCAGTCAGGATGATTCACACAGTGGACATGGGACTTTATTAGATTTAGATTTAGAAAATATTTTATTCAGGTCTACAACATTTCCACACACGAAGCATGCATATTTTCAGGACAGCCTGAATCATTTAACAGAAAGAAGAAACTAATACATCAACTCTACTGTGAAAAAAATAAAATATGATCAGATGTTGATACAATATACTATTATAGGCTAGAATTTTTATAGTACAAATTTTACAGACATGATATAATAAAAGTAATAAAAACAAAGTATCCCTGCTCATCTCACATTGTTAGTGGAGAGAGTTTTGGGAAAAAACAAACTAAGAAACATTATTATACAGTATTATCGACGCCGTGCTCTTTCATATTAACCATTAATAATCAAAAGTATTTCGTATATTTATACATTACATATGTATCATTACATTATTCAGACTGTGGTGTTCATGGAGTCCCTGCCTCCCCCCCCCCCCCCCGCCTTCCCCTCAATCCACTACCGCCTTCATCGCCTTCACCGTGGACTTCTCTAATGTCCTTAACAAAGGATCCACTGAGTAGTAAATAGTATTAGGGATATGTTGCAATGCTATCAATGCCTAACACTTGTGTCATCTCATTACTGCACAATGCAGTTTTCAAACCATTTAAAAAGCAAGTAAATTCTATTAGAGGTATATTTCGTTGAAGCTTGGGACATGCATTGTTCCCTATTCGTCCAACTTCATAGTGCTGAGAATAGGATACATTCATCTTAAAGAAGAAAGATATGCTATTCACTCAGAAGCTGTGCCTGGAATTTTGGTCAAAGGCAACAAACAGGGGGGACATTTATTGTTCAAAATAACCTTCTCTGCAATGGCGTGATGCAGTGTTTTAAAAAGTTGACTTTGAATTCAGCGGCTTCTTCTTAAAAGTTCCCAGGCTTCTTTTAGGTCCTTCTAAAGAATTTCCAGGTCATTTTCACACCCTTTTCAGGCCTTATGTGGGCTCCTTTTATGCCTTTGCAAACCCATTTCAGACTTTTCCCTGACCCTTTGTATCTAAACACAGTAGATCCTATATAGTCCTTTTCAGGCTTTTTTAAACCCCTTTTCCGGTCTTTTTGGGTGCCTTTTTTGATATCGTAAAAATGGGTTCTCCACAAGAACTCGTTTTTACCACTATTACTCTTATAAATAAATGTACCATATTTCAAGACGTTTTTAAGATCATACTAAGGGCGTAATTTAAATTAATTACTAAGTAATGGTCCATCCAGAAATATCAGTAAGTATTTAACATACGAGAAATATACTTCTTAGTACTACTTGGGTCAGATTTTCAGAAAATGTACAATTGTCAGTTCTACACATTTAAGAAATTCTCCAAAATAAGGCTGAAAAATGAAGAATACCGGGTATATCTGAGTATATTTGGTATCGCATTGATTTAAAGTATCAGTTCTGTTATGTTAAACTGCATTTTGAAGCTCATTCTTGTGTTAAATGTGGATTATTTGAGAGGATTGGTGAAGGCGAATTGTACATTTTCTGAAAATCTGACCCACTTAATAGAACCTACAGGTGGTAATCGTTGGAATCCACCTATTCCCATCTTTTAAAATACGCTGGAATCTCAAAATTAATTTTCTTGCGACTTATGACTCATTGTGGTGTGACACTTCACATATGAGTAAGTAGCTAGCTGGGAATGCAGCTTTACACCAGCTCAATGAGCAGGTGTATAAGATAGGAGATGAGAGGCGAGAGCAGCTCAGGTTTCCCACAGTGAGTTAATCTTATTCCTTAACAACAGACTGTGGATTAATCTCCTGTTCCCAGGGTACTGCAGGAACTACTGGAGGAGTAGGTAACCAGGGTTACAGTATGTAGCATCTGTGTACCTCCCGTGGGAAGCCCTCAGTACTAGAGATCTTATATACATGAGTTGCTCTATTGGTATATGGGTCATATTTTCAGAAAATGTACAATTGGCAGCTGTACACATTTGGTAAATTATGCTAAATTAGACTGCAATTTGGTCAATACTAGGTAAATTCGAGTATATTTGGCATTGCATTGATTCTAGCAATCTGTTTGCTTAGGTTGAACTGTATTTTGAACTTTATTTTCGTCTGGAATCTGGGTTATTTCAGAGAATTTGTGAAAGTGAATTGTACATTTTCTGAAAGTCTGACCCATTCATGTGAAACACTGAATCTTGCGGTTTTTCATGTCAAAAATATTTCATGGAATTCGCAGTACTTTAACCCGTGAAAGTTGTTTTGTAGTTGCAATGTTGACAATCCACCCAATTTTGGGAAAAGACTGCAACAGTAGACTGAAACATAAATATAATACAGCACCGAGAAGCTTCTGTTACAAATCCCTCTATTGTCTGTAAGTAGAGGTTTTATTGTATGCCCATGCTCTATGAGGGGTGCAATAAAAAGGGTGCAATAATTTAATTTTTAAAATCGGATTTGATACTCACTCTAAACATCCCCCCATTATAGGTTTAAACATTATGATGGTCATAATTTTCTTTTTTTAAACGTTTTTATTTTCGTTACACATTGAAAATATGGCAGAAGTAAATCATATCACCAAACACTTAGGCGTTCTTCGAAGCAATCTGCTCCATTCAATATTATTGGTTATTACATTTACATTCTTTGCAAAACGGTGAAATCAACATTATATTTTTATTTAATCAGAAGTGAGGTCATGTAAATAAAGGTACATAGTAATAATTATGGTCGTATGGCTGGGACAGGATGATATAGAGAAATGATGAGAATGAAAATACAAATCTATGTCTCATAATACATTTTTGAGGTGAGAGTGTGACAAGAGGATGCCGAGTGAATATTAATTACATAATTGGAAGGATTTGGCGTTGTAGATGATTATATTCTCGTCAGAATCTTTCCGAACTTTTGGAGTGATGCAAGAAAGAGTTAATATCTAAGCCTGTAATGCTGAGTCTATTGGAGTTTTGTGTTTCATGAAACAACCTGGGGGGCGTTTCATAAGTTAACGCAGTGCGCGTTCGTTATGGTAGCGATAAATTTAGCGCGCGTTCGTTATAGTAACGCAATGTTATTTGACGTCAATTTTGGCCCTTAACGCGCGCTATGTTTGGTAACGACTGTCGTTAGGCCCTATAGCGCGCGCTATTCGAACTTATGAAACGCCCCCCAGGTGCAGTAGTGTGATTCCTTAGCCTCCCTATTCATCTGATTAAATTCATATTCAGGCATATAATAGGTAGAGATTTATATCTCAAAGTATGGTAATCACCAACTAGGGATTCGAATTTTAAAATGTATCATATTCAGACATATTCAGCGTCGCAATATTCTCATGGTTGAACAGTTTGATTTCTAGCTTTACGTTTCCTTCCTACAGTAAGGCAATAACCTCTCACTCACCCAAAGGTTTTGAAAATATCCGGTGGTTTTTTTATGCAGTGAACAATACATGTATACCATCTTCAATATACAGTTTTAGATGAGATATTACAAAAATATATATTTTAACCATTCATTTAAAAAAAGGGATTTCCTGCGTTACTGTGATTGTTGGAAATTATTGAAGGTCACTGTGGAGGTCGTTACCATGTACATATGCTCAAAAAGTATTTTATAACTAATTTAGTCCTAGATGTATTTGAGAAATGAAATAAAACATGTAGGAGAATGTTCTAGGCATTGTGAAAATCATTTATATTTTACTTCATTGGCTTTTTCTATTGAAAAATGATGCAAAAATGCAGTTTTTAGAATTTTAACGCACTAAATATTGAAATCAGCCTAGGAAAAGTATGCATGGAATGAAAGCCCTTGTTCATAGAAATGAAATGAGACTAACATCTCTCAGATCCAACGCATATCGACCATGATATGGTAGAAAATATGATATTTAGGCAAAACAGCACACTTGAAAAAACTGACCCTGACTGACATTTTATGATGATTCAAAACCAAAACCAAAAGTTTATACTTCTATGTTTCTATGCTAGGTTCATATAATGAATAGTGAATGGAACTCAGTACTAGTAATTGGGGAGTTGCATAGCCGCCATTTTGAATCTTGATTCGCATGGAATTATGGGAGTAAGGGTACAGTATAAAATGTAAAGAAAACATGTTATGTTCAGCATGGACTATTTATCAATGTTCTAATGTCAATATCCATGTATTATACATGTTTCCATAATACTTGACTTCATCTTTCCCATCATGCATTTGGATTTCAAAGATCATCTATACAATCTATGATATTGGTGAAAATAATTTTGCAATTTTTGATAAAAATGTTGCCAAATATTTATATGTCAGACTTGAACTGAATCCGTCCCAACATGCACTGTGACAGACATGCGCAGTGAGACATGCAACTCCCCTATTGGATAACTATTGGACTAAATTGCTACACAATTTCGTCAAATAAATATTCATTTACTAGCACCTCATTCTATTCTCTACAGCTATTTATTGCACGGGTTTGACTGTAGCAACCCAGATTAACTATCTCTGCTCACACTCTACACTCGCTAGTAAAAAGCCTGCCCTGCCAGGTCAAATGCTTCAAAGCGGTGGCAATGAAAGGCAGGTTATTGCTGACAGGGCTTGTCTCCTCTCATTTGCCAACAATTGTAGGTACCTGTGAAGATTTCTCCAATGACCGAAGCTCTTAACCCCTGACATTTCATACTCCTTTTTATTCTGAGTGGCATATGGGGGTCTCCCCAGGCCTCTCTAGTAGTAGGCATTCAAAGTGGGGTGGGTTCAGGGGATCCTTGCCCCCCCCCCCAACACACACACACACACACACACACACTCTAATAATTATGTTTTCATTATTTATTTTAAAAAGAAGCAAGATTGTCTACTTTTTGTTCAGTTCTTTTCCCTCTCAATTATAGGAAATTGACCAAACTTTTGGGGGGATTTTCTCCAGTTTGTTTTGCTATAGGGCTTCATAAACGTCATTATTTGTATTTGGAGGACCCGCCCGAATCCATTCTTATTGTGACTTCACTTATTATCGCTCACCGGCGGCTGTTTTCGCTCGACCAATTCTACTTCATTGTAAATTTGGTAAGATGTTGTTTGTCGTAATAGCTGATGATGCAGCTTTAATTTGATAGGATTTACTAGGGTCACGGGGACTAAACATATGGGTCAGATTTTCAGAAAATGTTCAATTGGCAGCTTTACACATTTAGGAGATTCTCCTAAATTAGGCTGAAAAATGAAGAATACTGGGTATATCTGAGTCTATTTGGGATCACATTGATTTAAAGTATCAGTTCTATTATGTTAAACTGCATTTTGAAGCTCATTTTTGCCCTAAATGTGGGCTATTTGAGAGGATTGGTGAAGGCGAATTGTACATTTTCTGAAAATCTGACCCATTTAGTGATTTCCATGATCGTCTGCCCGGGGCTGTTGTTAGTACAGTAATGATCGAAAGATAGAGAAGAGGGGTGCATGGGCGACAGTTATTATTTGAAATAAATCTAAATATTTTATTAACATAACAATAACACTAATAGGGTCTATTCATATGTTTATATAGTCATATTTTGCTTGGTTTAGAGGTCAAATGATTTAAGTCGAAAACTTTTGAGTAAATAAGCCAGGCTTGTGTTTAAACTGAAAACAAATTCAACGGTGTCTGTGGTTGTATGATAAATATTAACTAATTAAAACGGTGTCTGTGGTTGTATGGTAAATATTAACTAATTAAATTGATTTTTAAAAACAAAACAAAAACTAATTAAATTGATTAAATACAGTGATAATTGGAGGAATTGGCCACCCCCTCCCCACTAATACACCTACCCTATGTCTTCAGCCTGTACCTCTTTGAGGAGCTTGTGTACGAGTCAGGGTGGCAGGGAGATGTTCAATGGACAGCTCTAAATAAATTCGGCTGGAAAATGATAAAATACTAGGTGTATATTTGTTGTTTTGTTACTTTAAAAATAATCCTAACTCCTCTTGGCGAGGTTTTCCCTTTCCCCCAGTAAACTGTTTCATTATTAGATATTATTGTGTTTATATGTGATGTGTCCCAAATAATGAGTCACAAGTCGCAAAACAAGAATTTTGAAATACCATCATGTTTGAAACGATGACATCAAGCTGATTCCAATGATGTTAAACATGAGCACAACTCTAAAAAGTATTTCTACAATTACAGTTTGATAATTTTATTTTTGACGAATAGTTTGCAATATTCCAGGGTGGACAATTACTAGTAAAGAAGCTAAATATACCCCATAGGATGATCTTGGAAACGCAAGGATAAAGACACCTCAAAAAGAGAACATTCCAACAAAGACATCTTGTGAATAACTCACTTCGAAACAAATTTTGAATTTTGAATCTCACCTTTGTCTTAAATCTGGATTGATTTGAGATGATTGGTGCAGGCGGATTGTACATTTTCCGGCGACCTCACCCACATTTTGCCCTGCTTAGCAAATCTTTGAATCGTATTTTGAACTTTATTGTTGTTGTCTGTACCTTAAATCTGGGTTATTTGAAATAATTGGTAAAGGCGAATTGTACATGTGAAGGCGCTTTGACCCGTAGGTATAGACCCAGTCCCTTTGAAACTGTCTCTTGTGCACATAAGAAAGGCCTCACGACTTGCTTCCTTCCACGCATCCCATGTGGCAATGTAATAGCATTGTAAGGAAGCTCTCATTCTGTATCCAGATTTTTTTTTGTTTGTTTTTGCGACATAGTTTTATTACTTCACATGTAGACAGGATTGACAATAGATACATCTAGGATAAACGCGATTTTGGTTTCATAAATTGAAAAAGAAGAAGGTTACCCTGGGGAAAAAAGCTTAATAGACAACCAGGTTTGACCCAAGAGTTTTAGAATCTCCTATGGAGGTTCACCCCTTATTTCTATGCTTTGCTTACTACTTCACCTTTTTAATTTTCTTACACAGTCAGAGCGAAAAAAGGAGAGATGAAAGAAAAATGTATCCAGAGTTTTATGTTGAGTTTAAGAAATAGTATTGCAGCAGAAGCAAAGCATTAGCTGACATAAAAAAGAAAAAGTATAGACAGGTGAATCAAGAGAAACGCTTATACGAACTCAGTTTTTGAGTATAGGGAAGTAGTTTTGCAAATGTTGCTCTATGAAAATCTGAATGCATCATGGGAAAGATGAAGAATAATGTTCGCGTAACATGGATGATACACAGGTCTGTACTTGATAATATTGATTAAGTGTTTTGGTCTAATAATGGTATGTTTTATTACTATATCCTCTGACATACAGGTCCCAGGATCCATTGCGATTCAAGGTTTTATCATATATATCGTATTATTTATACTACATATTTTTATAGACAAAAAGTAGCTCACCCAATTGTTATTATACCGATGTATAATTATCTTAATATTAATAAATATGTCAGGCATAGATTTCAGAACAGTGATTATTGTATCACAATGACAATACTGAACAACCTGAATAGAAATATTTAAACTTGAAACTTAATTTAATATTGAAACTTAAAGTACAAGATGACATCCATGCAGGTCTCCTATGGTCAATAGTTCGTTTGTGTTGCAAATTAATAGTTCAACATTTGTTTGGTAAAACTAGAAAGGAATGAACCAGAACAAATTGGACGCCCAGCGTATTGTGCGCTATCAAAAATCGGTGAACCATCAATTGGACATTTAATTGAAACTCGACACTAAAATTATCGATACTGAAATTGTATTGAATTTCCTTCCATGTCTGCGTAATGAAACCTTGTAACTTGATCAATTTTTGGATCAAAAGTTGCTCCAGTTTGATGATTTTAATCAGAATCTAATTAAATTTTCTCTCTTTTGATGTTCTTGCAGGTTGGAAAGTACGGGGGGAGACAACAAGCACAAGCACCGCTCCAAGAAGGGGAGAGAATGATGTGACACCTTCTCTACCTCCCACTTACACACCCTCTTCTTCCTCCTCTTCTTCTCTTCCTCCTCTTTCTTCCGCCCCTCAATCAAGTCACCCGTCAATCAATACCAAACCCCGCCCACTTTTACCATCATGGCTCCGCCCACAAGGCAGGAACTCAAGCCAAGGTGAAAGCAAGGATGATCCAAATAACAGAAATAATTCATCATCAGGTCTTGGCCAAATATACTTGAAGTCCAGTGCACATATTGATAATAATAATAATAAAAACATTAAAAGTTCATCCACCACGCTCCTCCCTCCTCCTCCTCTTCCTACGTCAACCACGCCCCCAACCTCCTCACTTCACATCATCAAAGCATCAGCCTCCGCCATTTTATCCTCCTCCTCCTCCTCCTCTTCTTCTTCTACTCAGAAATCTGACAAAAATAATGCCTTGCAAAGTGGTCTCAATGTTAATAAAGACAAACATACTCAACATATCGATGATAATGATGATCTTGTGAAAGACCCACAGGAACCACACCAGCCAAAGACTGATCAAGCTCAGTCACATTTACCCTTACCAAGGAGAAACTCCTCCTCCCCATTGGATGATTTACATATAATTAGTGGACATTCAAGCAGTAGTAGTAGTACTAGTAGTGTTAATAGGAACAACACACCAACTGCCAACTCTAGTGTTAATCAGTCCATATTGCAAAATGACAATCACAATTCCAAACATGGTGTCACAAGTGAGGGGGAGAAAAAGAATAATAAGGATGACTTAGTCTCGGCCTCTTCTTCCTCAGTTCAAAAGGACAGAGGAAGAATAGGTGAAGAAGGAGGAGGAGGTACTGATGGGGGTTCCCACAGAGAGGGAGGAGGTACTGGGGGGAGTTTCCACAGCCAAGAAGCTGCTGCTAATTTAAGGGAGCAAATACAAAGTCCTACTGATGGGAACAAAAATGTGGATTCTCAAAAACAAACAATAAACAGTTCCTCTCCAGTTCAAAGGGAGCAAAACTTACACACATCTCAAAATGAAATGTCACCAAAAGACGGAGGAAGAAATCACAATACTGACAAACAAGGAGGAGGTGGTGGGGAAAGAGAAGACGAGAAAGCATTAGCTCCACAAATGGATGATTCTGGAAATAACGAAAATCCAGATTCTGAGAACAAAACTTATTCAATCCAAGATGGCGGAACCAATGACAAGGCTCAATCACTTGTGGATGATATACTAAATGGGGACTATGGTGATTATTCCACCAACACCAATCTCTCCTCCTCCTCCTCCTCCTCCTCGTCTAATACCCCAACCCGGACTAATGGTGCTGTTGAACCTCCGGGCAACACAACCACCAATGACACCCTATGGGGTGTAGATGATGGTTTGGAGGAGGATTGGGAGCTGGAGGGGGGCAATAGTAATATAGGGGGTAATTCTAGTTCTGTGCACCAAGTCTACACTAACAGTAGCATGTCTATTGAGGAGTACGATGATGATGATGAAGACCGGAGAGACGATAGGAGGGATGACGATGATGATCGCGATGATGATGATCGGGACGATGAGTATGGGAGTTACTATTATCCTGATGGTGAGTACTAATTGCATCTGATGCATTCTTTATATAATTATATATATATGGGTCAGATTTTCAGAAAATTTACGATTGGCAGCTCTACACATTTAGGAAATTCTCCTAAATTAGGCTGAAAAATTAAGAATACCGGGGATATCTGAGTATGTTTGGTATCGCATTGATTTAAAGTATCAGTTCTGTTATGTTAAACTGCATTTTGAAGCTCATTTTTGTCTTAAATGTGGGTTATTTGAGAGGATTGGTGAAGGCGAATTGTACATTTTGTGAAAATCTGACCCATATATCAATGTGTGTAATGCATTGACGCTTTGGTTAGGTTAAAAGATGGACTCCAATGCTCAGCTAACATTTTGGCTAGGAAGCCATGAGTAAGCACTCTTTTTTTTTCTTTTTTTTTTAAACATATTTTACTTCAGAAGACAAATTCCAACAAGTTGGTACGTTTCAACGAAACAATAATAGGAGAAAAACAAGAAAATAAAAAATATAAGAAGTCCGTACTACCATGCTTTAGGATTTTTTATAGCTGCACATTTTTTCATTTCAGTGGAGCCCCAACAACTCCCTTTATTGAACGTTTCTTGGGTCACAATACATTGTTCCAATCAATCTTCATATGTGACTAATTTAACTATTCATGGACATCTATTCATGCAATGAGAAAATAAATGTAAATGTATAGTGTTTGACACATTAGTTAGGGTTAAAGGATAGGCTCCAATGCTAGGCTAATGTTTGGTTTGGAAGCTAAGAGCAGAAGCCGATATGATTTATGTTCATCAGTAAGACTTTCTAGAGATATTACCTTTTTCTTTTCAGGTCAATAGAGTAACAGATCAGTCATACATAGAGTATTATGGCGATAACATTTGTCATGAAAAAGTATGGTGGGCACAATCACTTATGGCCACATAGTAATGTTTTTTTTTGTTTTTTTTGATATGTTTATTCAGCAGAGTGAAATTATGCAGTTACACACTATTCTCATTCGAGGCTGATATAGATGGAAAAATCTTACAAAAACAGTTGATCTTTACAATTTTAAGGGAAAAAATCTAATTCGAGAAATTAACGAGAGAGAAAATTATCATATTAAATCCCAAAAGACACACGATAAAACCGTCACCCGGGCAGCATCCTATTTCTACAATCTGAGGAGCTTCATTTAGAGTTATATCATGGCCAATATACAAAAGATCATTCAAAAAGGACAAATGAGCACAACTGAAAGGGCCTCTCACCAAACTATAAACCCTCAGGAACCAAGAGTAACATGAGAAACATATATGGACATCATACCTTATTCACAGAAAATTATCTGTGTTTGGGTTATAAGGAGTGGTTTCTAGCAACATTCATCAAAATGTTTTGTTTTGTTTAAATGCTCATTTGTGGCACTCATCAATGATATGCACATTTTCACTCTCAGTATGACAGGCAACCTCTCTCAAACCAACCTTTCGTTGTGTTCCATCAAAAAACTCGAAAATAGGTTTAGTTACTTTTCCCAGGCTGCATGGCTCATTTACCAGGCTTTGAGTGTACTCCTGTCTATCAATAATAACATCATTAAGGTAAGTCAGTGAATTCAGGCGATTGGTATCAAATATTTCTTGGCGCTCTTTGGCAACAACTTATGTGGCAGGATAATAAGACATCAGACTGCCCTTACAGCCTCCTGTCCCCTGCCCTCTCCGCCAAAATCAATCCTGATTGATGGCTTGCTGATGAACCATGTTGCCAGCCCAGATTGCTTGCCAATACAGAAAAGTTACAATAGGGGATTTCTACACTTTCCTGCTCATACCATGAGTGATTGAGAGTGAGATTGGTTGCTTTACGCCCTTATCAACACATTTAATATGGTTATATCAAGGGTGGGAGAGCTGAGAGGGAGGCAGTTTATGATCATACCCAGGAAATAGAGATAGAAAAGAAGGGAGAGTGACAGAGAAAAGAGACAGAAAGGCACTGTATGGTCATACCCAGGACCATGGTTGATAAGCCACATATCCAATACTTATTTAGCAAATGGCAGGATGGTGGAGGGGGGGGGGGAGGTTTCAAACTGATTGAGGCATCAGTTTTCTGATCGTATTAAGATCAGTTTGATTCCGAACGGAGAGCCATTTGCTATTTATTGCACACTGGAGGGATCACTGTTTTAAAGGAAAATATAACTTATTTGTTTAACTTTAGCCCACTGATAAAAGGTCTTCCATACTTACGTATTATTAGCGTGGTTACACAGTGAGGTTCTTCTACTAAGTTTTCTAGTCTAATACAAATTAAAATAACAATAGGAATCCCAGAAATGTAATACCAATGTAGGTCTAGTATGGCATTGCTTGAGTTAGGTTTGATTATGATTTCCCTCAGAACTTCTGACACAAATTCCTCTAATTTAAGATAGTATCAAAATAATTCTGACACAAAATGGAACCAACAAACCCCTCTATACCTTACCAATACAGACTAATCCAGAATCCAGCCAAATGTTGGCCAAAAATTATCAAACTTTCATCATCATGCCCAGACCGAAAAAAACCCTTGAGAGGAGTTGAGAGTGGAGGGCCTGGACTTGTAATTGTCATTTGGCAGTCGGTCGACATGTGGCTGATTACAGTGTACACTGGGTCTATCATTAATCGATCACTGCATCCGTTATGAATGGAGGACAAGGATTGTGTCCAATTGTAGAGTAGGTCTGTGGGCTATGGCTTTAATTGTAACAAGCAGGCTTCATTACCCACTGTGTGTGTCTGTGATCAGGGTTGACTAGCAGGGCAAAGGGGTACCACCCAAATATGGGTGGGGTGGCATTGGGTGTACAATTAGAGTCGAACAAATTAGTGCAAAAGTCTGAAATTTTTTCTTCTAAGAGTTCTTAGAATTGTTCATGTAGGAATTCATTCATTTCCTAAAGTTGTTTTCACAGAAAAATCGATCAATAAAAACTTTCAGTAACTTTTTCCGTTTTTTCTTTCTTTGGTGCTTAGTAGATGGGAAGATCACTGAAAATGAACAAAACTCCCTTGAATTCCTTTAGTATCTTGCCAAGGCATCATTTCTCAGTGCCCAGTGCACTCGACTGGATCATCAAAATATTGACTTTATCTATTAGATAGGTTTTAAAATTTAATTCCCTAAGACAGTGAATACCTTTTAGGGATAATGATTAGGGATATATTTTTTTTTATATATATTTATCTATTAGATAATAAAATATGTACATGTATATAAAATAACTTAACTTGAGGTGCGTATGAAATAAAAGTTTGCAATATTTCTGGGTACACAATTACTAGTAAAATAGTTAATTATACTCCATAGGATATGACCTTAGAAATGCAAAGATATATTTAATACACTATCTTGAAATTTGGTACATTCATTCATACGATTCCAAGCGCTAGATATCCCCAAAGAGGTCCTGTGAATAAAATACTTGTAAAATATTAATTTTGCTTCTTGTCTGTAACACATCATATATATATTCCTATAGTAGAAATATCCAACTTAAGCGAGGACAATCTTATGTAAGGATTTCTTCTGCACAAAGCCCCAGGCCTCTATACGCTAGCATTGAGTGTAGTAACTCCGATCATTAATCAAGCGTTGGGACCAAGCTGTCATGCCTTAGTTCAGTCCTGCAATCAATTTGTCATTAATCCTGCTGACATCTCACCCAGACTGTCACTAATCCAAGACGTTGTCATAAATTACCCGCAGGCAATCAATAAGAGTGGCCAAAAACACTTAATTTATCAGCAATCTCCCACTAGCCAAGCTTTATTCAATCTAAGTCTGGATTAATTTCTGTAAAGGAGGAAAGATATGGATTTACCTTCCTAGGGGCTAGTCTCAAGATGGAATATTTTGTCATTAATTACGAGGATTTGTTTGGTGTTTTGTATGGATAAAGTTGACAAGATGTGTACAGTTATATGTGATGTGTTACAGAAAAATGAGTCATAAGTCGCAAAAAATAGATTTTGAGATACCATTATATTTGAAAAGATGAGATCAAGCCGATTCCAATGATAGTAAACAGTATAAAAACCTAATAAGTATTTCTAGATTTTAAGTTTGATATTTTCGTTTTTGAAAAAAAAGTTTCCAATATTTCTGGGGGTCAATAAACAGTAACTAAATGTAACTAAATGTATTCCATATGAGGACCTTTAAAACGAAAGGATATATAACATAGATTGTCCTGAAATTTGATATATCGATTGATGTAGCTATAAGTGATGAACTCCCCAAATATTAGAACATTCCAATTATCTGATCTTGTGAAAAAACACTTTGAAAAATATCAAGTTTGCGACTTATGACGCATTTTCCTGAAACACATCACATATAGAGACTTCCCAGTCAATGTATAGCGAGTTATTGATGTCAAAGTTGCTCTTAAAATAGATTTATTAGGTTTCAATGCTGACTGATCAAAGAAATAATCAATTAAAGTAATTGATCTGAAACTTAAATAGAAAGCTTTCATACCAAGATATCATGGGGCGAAATTGATCAAATACACAAAATAACCATAAAGAATTAATGAAATTAATTGGCCATGAATTAGGAAATTAATTTATGAGCAACTGGTTAATGACCACACTTGAGATAACAAAAGTTATTGATTCACAATACAGCACCAAGGTCCCGTCTTTTCATCATCATCTGTGACTGATTTATAGGCTCAAAGACTGAATTGAGGAAGTTAAAGTAAAACAGAAATACACAGATATGCCAAATATTCAGTATAATACCATTAAAATAATTAACTTTCAAAAGTTTGAAATGTGCCTGTTGGTACGTACGAACCTAAATAGTATGGGAGAGGACACCAGCCGATATACAATTCGGTAATTCACAGACTTCACCCTTCAAGTGTTAAGGAATTAGTCATACAAAACAATTCCACTTGGATATGGGAATGTGTCCGACATCCAATGAAACCCAATACCCAGAATTAATCTATAAACTCTGAGCTTTTTTGCTCAAACATTGTGAAAGGCAATTATACATTTTGGATCGTGATAGGATTGATTGACCCACAACAATAAGGACAGGGGCTGGTATTTTAGTTGTGGTCTGTTTATAAGTGGTCCGACGTTTCGGGCATCATTTACCGTCATTATTAGACATTTTAATTTTACATTATTACATTTCATATTATCCATTTTCTTGTGGCTTGACCCATAAATACATTTGCCTATAAAGCAGGAGTCTATGGCCACTATTGTTCCCGAGGTGATTGATTACCCATGCATGTTTTCCCCTGAAAGGACGTCTAGAGCTGTAATATGATATATCACATCTTAAATATATAGCGATACGTGAGTAATATATCACGCCCTCAAACCATTTCTCAAGTTCAGCTTCTTTCTATATCTGGGAAGAATATGTCAGTTTTCCATATGGGAGATTTTGTTTGATTATATTCACTTGCATTAAATTGTATTTCTGTTCTAAATTGATTGATATGTCATATTATTGTGTCGAATACATTCTTGTTATACGCTGTATTGAAGGGCACATTTCTCTGTAGTGAGAAATCGATATAATGTGGGAAGTTCTATAATCTTAAATGGAAATCCTGCAGTTTTCCTATATATCAAATAATAAGAGGAACAGATTGTGTCTGGTCGATAAAGTTTGGGAAGCCTGTAGATTAAAGCTGCACTCTCAGTTAACAAAAGTCACAAATTGAACATTTCCTACTTTTTCTTCCATTCTTTCCCAACCCATCTAAAAGTTATTTGACCATAAATTTGGAGGGTTCTGTCTATTTGCTTTTGCTAAAGGCTTCTAGAACGTTCTAACAAATTTATATTTGGAGGACCTGTCAGAATCCTTTCCTTTCCTGTGATGACTTCACTTATTATCGCTCACTGGCAGTCATTTTCTCTCTGCAGATTCTACTTCAAATTCTTGTATAAACATGTAACAGCAGCAGAATATTGATACATTCAGTCCTATAGTTCAATGAATATGTTACAATTCTGTTTGTCATAATAGCTAAGAATGCAGCTTTAAAGTAGACATGAAGTTGTATGTTGTAGATGGCATGTCGGCAGGCAAGGAGCCATTTGCTGAAAGGATCAAATTGCCTCAATGTACATAGCTATTGTCAGTATTCATTTAACCTCCTCTCTCTTGTTCACTCAGAAAATGTGACACTGAAAATACATTAGGAAGTGCAGTGCATCTCATAATCATATGAAGTCATATGCTCAACCATATATATGTGGGTTGGGGCATCAGTAAATGTACAATTCGTCTTCACCAATCCTCTCAAATTACCCAAATCTATAACAAAGATGAGGCTCAAAATACAATTCATCATAAATGAACCGATATTGTTATTATTATTATAAGATTTTATTTCCATTTCAAAATAACATACATGTTAAGTCAAAAGAAGAATGGAATTGGAATATTGTCTGTGCTAGTCACAGCTCTTCCGAATATCCCGTCGCTTGTTTTGATACAATAAAAATGTTCCAAGTAAAACAGCTGACTAGTGGACTATGCGTAACATAAGACATTAATATATTATGCATTGCCAAATATAACCAATAAACCTAGTGTGTATCATTTATCAACCTCATTTAACACAATATAATGCTGAGTGAACATTTGAGGACATTTCCCTCGTCATTACTTGTGGTGCATCCCCCCCCCCCCCCCCCCCCACACACACACACCTCCGCCGGCTGTATGGGGGAATATCCAGGGTATTTTGTGAAATATAATTAAATCCCTGTGCTGAACTATAAACAGCATGACAAGGTATCACAGCAGTCGGTGGTAGTTTATTCGAGGATCAGCGATAAAAGCTTTATTATGAAAGTGCTTAGGGAAAACATATTTAGGACAACAAAAACAAGTGGGTGCTTGCTGAGCGGATCAGGAGTCAATGGCTATAAAGCATAATAATTACTGCCATAAAGACAGCTGCAGCACATTGACACACTAACCCCAATATATGGGCCTTATCTCATGTTTTATTATTATCATTATTGACTTCTTTATCTGCCATAAATATGTTTTGGCAGCTCATTATTCTAGTCATTTGTCAATATTTATTTCTTCATCGCTTTCAGGCTGGGATATATGATCCAAACCCTCAATCATACTTCTTAAGGTAGAAAATAGGTAGTATAATGATTCATTGTATAATGGATTACTAATATTATATGTGATGTGTTTTAGGAAAATGAGTCATAAGTCGCAAAATTGATATTTTTCAAAGTGTTTTTATCACAAGATCGCATTATTGGAATGTTCTATATTTTGGAGGGTTTATCCCTTATAGCTATATCAATTGATGTATACATTTTCAGGACAATCTATGTAATATATCCTTTCGTTTTAAAGGTCCTCATATGGACTACATTTAGTTACTTTACTGTTTATTGACCCCCAGAAATATTGGAAACCTTTTTTTTTTCAAAAACGAACATATCAAACTTAAAATCTAGAAATACTCATTAGATTATTAGACTGTTTACTGTCATTGGAATCGGCTTGATCTCATCTTTTCAAATATGGTGATATCTCAGAATCTATTTTTTGCGACTTATTTTCCTAGAACACATCACATATTATATGGAGAGAATAGGACGAGGTAGCAGGGTTATTTATTGGACGAGTTTCTCCAGGGTTTAAATCAAATTCAGAAGATTTAGCTTTTAAAGAAGAATTGGGCAAATTCCATTCTAGAAAACTCTTTTAGGAACTGAAGACGAATTATTTCATAAGAATGATTGTTTAAACACGAGAAATGTACCTCCTGATAGAGCTATGATATTGATAGAAGAGGCTATCCAGAACCTTTACAAATGTACCTTTTAAGGGTTCGTTCTTTGGTTAGAACGTTCGTGTTCATGCTTTAACTAAGGTTTTGGGGGTAAAAAAGCATAACATTTAAGAAAAGATAAAATAAATATAGTTAAATATGCTAATATTTCCTGGGTATGGTCAGTGAAACAAAAACACAAGTCCTTTTTGGACCAACACAAAAATGTGAAATCAAGTTTTTAAGGTGACTCAGTAGTGATTTTGGTTATTGATGAATTTTTCTAAAATTTTTACCAATGATACTTGATATGAAATAATCATTATTGAGTGAAAAACAAATATAGGTCACCAGGCTAGTTTTCATGCTATGGCAGTATGGAGATAGAAATAATTAATCATATTAATGAAATTCCTGATAAATATTTGATTTGAAAAAATAAAGGCTTCATAAATCTCAATGAACTTTCATATGGATGCAGCTATCATATTTACTAACTCACACACAAAAAATCCGAATGAATTTCCAGGCGGATCGTTTAATATTAAGACTTATTTGTATACATACTTTGTGTGCATAATGCTTATATGCCCTGCTATGTGTATTGAATACACATTCACTGGTGCGTGAAAAACGGCAAAAGTTGTAACCCGCTACTCACGCTAGGCGTTGCCGCGCACCCCGTTACATAATCACTACTGAGTCACCTTAACCAAGAACAGGGGAAAGAAAATGTCTCTAACATTCTAACCAGGTGACCTTCCCATAGTTGGGAAAAGAATGAAGCTACAAGTAGAAAATGTTCTTTTGTTGACCAAAACCAGCTGGGTGTGCATCTTTAAGAGTTATGAGAAGCACCCATCAGGTATTTATGACCTGCAGGTGACAGCGTGACGCGGATGGGAAGGGTTTACGACTCAGTGTGACAGCTTTATATGCGTGTAAGGGAGCATGTGTCATGTAGTAGGGTGTGCTGGCAGCCTGCCGGTGAGCGATATAAGAGGTACTTTCATTAGGTGGGCAGTCTAATGAATGCTAGGCTGCACCCTTATGAATACATGGATAGTACTTTTTTTTTAAAGCTTTTATTTATACTGGGTAGTTCAAGTCCCAGCAGTAGGGCTTTTCACTTGCCCCAGTTTTCTTTTGTACAATATTTCATTATATACAGGTATTTACAGAGAGATACTATACAATTATGGTAGAGCGAAAAGGTGGAAGATAATTTGCTGTGCCACTCAATAGTGTTAGCTATACTTCCTTAATTATTAATTAAGCTTTCGTGTAATATAGTGAGAGAAGGTCAGAGAGATAAAAGGTGGAAGATAATTAGCTGTGCCACTCTTTAGTGTTAGCTTTACTTCCTTGGTTTTCTATGACAGTCAAGAGAAAAAGAGAAAAAAGGCAGGAGTAGTTGGATTGATAAGATGTACTGATAAGATGTACTGCTTTGCCACTTGTATTTGAACCTGTGTATACATGTGTTAGCAGTTTAACTTCTGAGGTGTTAATAAATATTTTAGGGTATTAGACTGACAGATGTTAGTTTTGGTTATGGGTTATATTGGTAGGTATTAATTGTATTAGTGAAAATTTTAGGTATAAAGTGTGTTTAGCCATATTTTTTTATTTGATTTGAAGGTTTCTATGGTACCGATATTCCTTTGCTTCGGGGATAACTCATTCCATGCTCTGGCACACTTGATTTGGATTGTATTCTCACCATATCTAGTTTTAAAAGCAGGAATTTTTAAGGTAGGTGCTTCTTGTTGTCTAGTATTTCTTTTGGGCTGGTTTGTAAAAGAATCATTTTTGCTTCTTTTATATGCTATTGATCTGAGGTGAACTATTCTCCTATGTATTAAAAGTGGGACTTTTGCTGTTGAATGGACTATGTTAGTTGGGGTTTCATATGGTAGGTTTAGTGTTAGTTTGAGTGCTCTATTTTGAAGCCTTTGGAGTTTATCAAGTAAGGGTTTATTCGTATTATGAATTAATATATCTCCATAATCGAAGAAGGGGAGAATTTTTGTTTTGTAGATCTTAAGAGCTGAGGGTTTATCAATATATTTTCTGATCTTGTGTAACTGGTGAATTTTGTAAACTATTGTCTTTATTAGTTGTGATACTTGCTTCTTAAAATTTAGCCCTTCATCTATTGTGAATCCGAGGTATTTATAGGTAGATACTTGTTTGAGCTTGAGCTTTGAGCTTTGAGATTTCCCAGTCTTTCAGCATTGGAAAACTCTACATCGACTTCCAGTGATTTGAATAATTCTTCCAAGCTTTGATCAATTGTCTCATCGTCTCTCTCTTCTAATCCTTTTACAATTATGCGCAAGTCCCTTGGTCTACTGGTTTGGGGATTATCCGCCTGCTTCATAGGTCCCAATAGGCTTCCTAGTGGAGGTGGGAGGGGGTTTTGTCTTGCATTGTTTGTTAGTGGTGGGAAGTTTGAGTTTGAATTCCAATTATCGATGATGATTTTGTTTTCTGACATTTGCTTGGACAGATTATCAATTTTCGCTTGTAGATCAGCTAAATTCCCAGCAATGTTCGTATTGGATTGATCAATAGTTTTCTGAGCATTTGTAACTGAAACTAGATTACTAGTAATTGTTGATAGATTCGACTCATTCGCAGCAGAACGATTTGTCAAAATACCACGTATTTCATTTACGCCGCTAATCACCTCATCCATTTTATTATCTCTTTCAAGAACTCTTTCCATTAACCTGTTCTGATTGTCAATAAACGATTGAAAAGATTGTTGACTTATCTGAGTCGGTTGGCTGCTGAGTTGGGAGATTTGTTGGGAAGATTGTTGCGAAGTTGGTAGTTGTACGACCAATTGTTGGGGAGAAACTCCATGTTGCGGCTGGGTTGGATTTGGTCGTTGTTCGTTCATATTGGCACTTTGCTGGGGCATATTATTCTCAGTTCTTGTGTAAACATAGTTTTGTCCTTGGGAAAAGTTTTGATTATATCCCTGGTCCATTTGATGCACTTGCATTTGGTTTGGTTGGTGGTGGGAGGCTATTACGTAGTTTTGCGATTGGTTATGTCCTTGCATGTCTCCATTCATATGGGTTTGCATGGGTTGAGGTGGGCCGTTCGAACCCATTATTTCCTGCATATCCTTGTCCGAGAAAAGATTTAGTGATTCTAGATTCCTATTTGACCTTGTGAATCTTAAAGCCATATGTAGAGGGTCCAGTATGTATTTCCAATGATCTGAGCTGCTTTGATTAACTTAAATCCGTTTTGAAACACCCAATTTGACGAAAAAACCTACGAGCGGTTCAGAGCGCGACCTAGCTAGTGTCCGCCATATTGCAACTCCTAAACTGCTTGACAATATCTGACAGTGCACACTTTATATTCATAATATTCTATTCTTACACTAATACATTCACTCCTACCCTTGTTCACTTGTTCACAATCATAGAGGTCAGTAATGGAGCAACTCCACTAAGCAGTTTTGCTGTTGCGAGTAACTCTTGCGCTGCTGGTTTGGGGCGCTAAGCCAGGACAATACTTAATGACTCCACTGATGTTTTTCCCTCTTCTGTCATTGCAGTTTCAATCTGCAGTACATTCTCAATCCTAATATAATGACAAATGGAGCTGGTGGGTCAGACATTCAGAAAATATACAATTCACTTGCACAAATTTTCTGAAATAACCCAAATTTCAGACGAAAATAAAGTTCAAAATACAGTCCAACCTAACCATACAGACTGCTAGTATCAATGCAATGCCGAATATACTCAAATTTACCTAGTATTGACCAAATTGCAGCCTAATTTAGCAGAATTCACAAAATTTGTAGAGCTGACATTTGTACATTTTCTGAAAATCTGACCCTGGTCTGAGAAGACTCTTGATAGGTGGAGTAACATAGGTTCTTTATAATAATTGATATATGACCAGATCTATCAAACCACATATTGGCCACAATAAGCATCTGGTCTGGTGGAGCCATGCTCCTTTTTTCAAAGTCACAACTGCCGCAACAGATGCTGCTCCAGCCCCCGACAATATCGAAACATGTTGTCAGAGATCCTTCCTGCCTCCTCTCTGGCCTCTCTGTGGCACCTGACTCTTTTTGAGGTTTTGTAATATCACCTTAGATTCACAGAGTTGAGCGCCACAAAGATGAATCGGAAGCACCGCAAATCAAGTACGCATAACTATGATATACATTTACTAGTACCAAGTTCTATTCACTCTCTGTTATATGCCCCCAGCAAAAGCAGAATATTGAAGTAAAAACAATTATTCTGAACCAACATGAAACATCTAAAAGTTTGAATAAAATTGAATTGGTATCAAACATGCATGATAAATCGTTGTATTGCACCCCCTTCATTGCACCTCGTATAAAATGGTATGATAAGAGAGGCGCATTCATTAGTGTGACACTATAATAAATGGGCTGGCAGTATGCATACACCTCAATATCACAGCAATCCCTGCCGCCTCAGCCCTATCATTACACCGTATGGTCACCATAGAGTCAGCCAGGCCAGTGATTATCACTTGTAGCATGACTACATGGGCTACATTAGGGTTAGGTGGGGAAGGGCAGAATATGGTGGTGTTAAAGCTGGATTCCTGGTTAAACCGGCATTCTCAGTTATTACTGGAATTAATCTTACCAAATGTGATGTGTTCCAGGAAAATGAGTCACAAGTCGCAAAATTGATATTTTTCAAAGTGTTTTTATCACAAGATCGCTTTATTGTAGTGTTCTGATTTTTAGAGGGTATGGTACTTATATTCATATAAATCTATGTAACAAATTTCAGGACATTGTATCAAATATATACATGCGTTTTGAAGGCCTTTGTGTGGAGTATATTTAGTTACTTTACTGGTAATTACCCATCCAGAAACATTGCAAACTTTTTTTTTCAAAAATAAAAATATCAAACTTAATATATAGAAATACATATTAGGTGTCCCAGTGTTTACTATTATTGGAATCGGCTTGATCTCCTCTTTTCAGATATGATAATATCTCAAAATCCATATTTTGCGACTTATGACTCATTTTCCTAAAACGGATCACAAATGTTCTCATAGTATGACTTATCGGACTGTGTTTATTAATGTTCTGCTGCTGTAATATGTAAATTGAAGAATTAAAAGTTGGGTCGGCCAAGAGATAACGGCCACCAGTGAGCGATACTACGGGAAGCCACCGCAGAAAGAAACTTTGGTGAAGTATAAATGTGGACTGAAGCCCTGTAGCGAAAATATCTGAACACAATTCTAAAATGTTGGTCAAATGACCTTAAGGGTCAGATTTCCAGAAAATGTACAATTGGCAGCTCTACACATTTTGTAAATTCTGCTAAATTAGGCTGAAAAATGAAGAATACCAAGTATATCTGAGTATATTTGGTATCACATTGATTTAATATATCAGTTCTGTTATGTTAAACTGCATTTTAAAGCTCATTTTTGTCTGAAATCCGAGAAATGTGAGAGGATTGGTGAAGGCGAATTGTACATTTTCTGAAAATCTGACCCTTAAGCTGGGTTGGCAAAGAACTGAACAAAAAGTAGAAAAACTTTTAATTTCTGACCGATGTTAACTGAGAGTGCAGCTTTGACACCAGTCAAGAACTAAATATTTGTCTGTAGTGAATAATGGTCAGATTTTCAGAAAATGTACAATTGGCAGCTCTACACATTTAGTAAATTATTCTAAATTAAGTTGAAAAATAATAAATACAAGGTAAATCTGAGTAAATATGGTAAGGCTTAGGTTCAAATAATCTGTTTAGTTATTTCAAATTGTATTTTGGACTTCATTTCTGTCTTAAATGTGGGAAATTTGAGAGGATTGGTGAAGTTAAATTGTACATTTTCTGAAAATCTGACCCATAAACTCTAACTCAAGTCCTTGGTTCTTGCCAGCTTTCCAACTTTATTCAACTTATACTTCAAACACACCTCAGGAGGCCAGTACTACAGGAGGCAGTACTAAACCTAACCCAACTATGGCCACACAGAGACTATATATGCCTGAACTATGTCTTAGGGTCGTATAATCACATGCTCTACATGTGCCCGCTGTACATGTCAAGAGCCAAATGAAGGCATTTTCTCGTGACCTGCTCATCGTAATCTGCTCCCTGCTCATGCCCTCATACTTTATGTAGCATCAATATAACTGTCATTACCGCAATACCTTCAACATGCAACATACTCAGGCCAAATGAAAAATAGATAAGTTTCTGGTCGGCTTAAATCTAAGGTAGGGAGAGGAGATTTTGTGTTCTTTTCTTATCGTCAAGAACAACAATGATGAGTTAATGTCTCGTGCTTAATAACGGTATAGCATCTTCAGCTTTAAATTGATTTTGATCTGCCATTATTATAAACAAGAATTTGTTTTAGTGAAGACGGAATTTGAGACCCAAAAGATATAGACAAAATACAGGTAATACACAGGCTTTATTACCCCCTGTTTCAGGTATGAGTGCTGTATTCTATTGCATCCCATATCACCCGCTTTTCAATCTGCTAGTGGTAAGAACAGAAACTTTTTTTTTTTTTTTTTTTTTTTTTTTTTATATTTAGAATTTTTATACAGCTAATCTTCCGTGAGATGACAAATGAACATAAATGGGCATGCACAGTGTACAAATAATATTATGAACAATGGATGTCAACTTTAGTGTGATACTTTAGCCCAGTAAACTATTTTAAACCTGAAACCCCACTTTTACAATCAAGAGGAGTCGGTTTAACCCATGCCTGAAGTAAAACCCCCTATTAGTTTACTACAGCCAGGGAATCCGCCACTAGCGCCCAGAACACTTGATATTCAGGCAGAAGCGCCCACACTTGCCCTCCGCTCCCTCCCCAGGGGTTAGGGTGCAGCAGGGGAGTTATGGAAAGTATTAAGGGGCGGAGGTGGCTGATCGCCCTTTTTACTGGCCCCTCATGGCTTCTTATGCCAGTCGGCACCCGGCGCACACGCCTCCAGTATCCCGGGGGCTTTAACAAGCAGAGTTTTTATTTAAGAAGTGAATCCGTATCGCTGGTACTTTCTGTATGTATGTGAGTATGTATGTTTATGGGTCAGATTTTCAGAAAATGTACAATTCAACTTTGCCAATCTTCTCAAATAACCCAAATTTCAGATGAAAATAAAGTTCAAAATACAGTTCGACCTAACCAAACAGATTGCTAGAATCAATGCAATGCCGAATATACTCGAATTTACCTAGTATTGAACAAATTGCCGCCTAAATTTGAAGAATTTTCTAAATGTGTACAGCTGCCAATTGTACATTTTCTGAAAATCTGACCCTTATAAGCATGCGTATTGGCTAGGGTGCCAGGCTATGCACGGCTTGTGCTGGTTATTCCATTCCATTCCATAGATTCTTTGTTTGTGACCTATTTCCTCCATAATATCGATTTTTATTTTTTTTAAAGATTTTATTTAAAGTTGGTTACCGACTCTCCTTTTCGGGGTTAGTTCTGTCGGGCCAAGCCATTTAAAAAACTGGTACATAGTTATCCTTTTTACATTTTAAGATATGTATATACAAATATGTACAGGAGTTTTGTTTGAGAGAGTTTTTTCTATGGTTGAAAAAGTCTAATATATAAATAAAATCCATATTATTTTATAGGAAGAGTATTTTTGGAATTGACTTCACTGTACCACTGATGAATAATTGGGTCGATTCAAGCCAATTCAATGTGCAAATATGAAGCCTAATTCTGAAAAAGCGTTTTTAGATCTTACTAGGCTTTTGCTAATGAAAGATATGGAATTGTACTATAAAATGTTGTTAAATTTAATATTAAAACTGAATGTATTTAGATCTATTGCATCAACTTTCAATTAAATATTCTTTCAACTGAACCACTGAAAGTTTGTTCAATACAGTTTATTTTATTGCGATCTTTTCTTAAATAGATAGAAGATGGACGTAGTCTCTAACGAACAATTTTATATCTAGATCTAAAATTAGAATCTAAAATGATAAGCCAACCCATAGGAAGAGAGAAGATTGACATATTACTTTCATTTTTGCACAAATATTTACAGGAAATAGAATCCTAACCTGGTTGTCTAGCCACTTTGTGAGGTTGTAGCAGGGAATACGCCCGAGGGCTCTAAATCCATGTGGACGTTACATTGACTGAGGCCAAAAAAAAAATAGGTGTGTTTCCGATTTATCTGGCTGAAAACTAGGTAGGGGGGGATGGTAATTTTCTTTTTTTAATTTTTTTTTTTTGGAAACCACCTCCGAGGAACTGAAAAAAATGTCTATTTCATAACAATAGTTGTTTTAAACATGGGAAATGTGCTTTTTGACAGTTCTGGGTTAGGAAAACCCGTTTTCCTGCTTTCATAACCTTTTTTGTCCAAAAATCCCAAAAAAGTAAGATATGATTTTTAAAAAATCGGGTATGGTAAAAAAAAAGTTAGGTAGGGTAAGGTTTTTCTAGGTAGGGGGGGGGGGAGTAAATCGGAAACACACCTATTTTTTTTTTGGCCTGAGCATGTAGAGAATATGATATCCCCAGGAAAGAGAGAGTTCACTTTGCGGAGTGTTTGGGTGTAGACTGGCCACTAATGGGTCACTCATGTTCAACTCAGCGTGTCAGAAAATGTACAATTAATTTGCCTTCACAGTTCCTGTCAAATAAACCAAACCTACTGGTCCTGGGTAAGACCTTAAAGTGCCTTTCTGTCTCTTTTCTCTGTCTCTCTCTCCCTTCTTCTCTATCTCTATTTCCTGGGTATGATCGTAAACTGCCTCCCTCTCAGCTCTCCCGCCCTTGATATAACACTTCAAAGTGTTGATAAGGGCGTAAAGCAACCAATCTCACTCACTCACTCACTAAACCAAACCTAAGATCTCGACTTGAACATGTGTTTTAATGAAACCAGTACCATATATATATATATTCCTAGATGTACTTAGTATTTATCATCTAGCCTGATTTAGTAGAATTGACTAAATGTGTAGAGCTACTCAGCCTCAGTGGTGCAAGTAGTAGCATGCAGGACTATAGGTTGGGGGGTCAGGAGTTCAAACCCCTGCAAAGCCTAGGGAGTTGTTCAAGGCCAACCTCCAATGTCATATGTGATGTGTTCCAGGAAAATGTGTCACAAGTCGCAAAAATGATATTTTTTAAAGCGTTTATTTTACAAGATCCCTTTAATTGAATGTTCTGATATTTGGGGAATTTATCACCTATAGTTATATCGATCGATGTATCAAATTTCAGGACAATGTATGTAATATATCCTTTCGTTTTAAAGGTCCTCATATGGAGTATACTTAGTTACTTTACTGTTTATTAACCCCAAAACATATTGTTATCTCTTTTATTCAAAAATACAAATATCAAACTTAAAATCTAGAAATACTTATTAGATTAGTAGACTGTTTAGTATCATTGGAATCCCCTTGATCATCTTTTCAAATACGATGATATCTCAAAATGTCTATTTTGCGACTTATGACTCATTTTCCTAAAACGGATCCCATATGGGTCCCTCCGTCAAACTTCAGTCACTTAACTACCCCTTTGGGGGATGGGGTGGGCGGGGGGGGGGAAGCAGGAGCGCTCCTACATAGGAGAAGTCAGTGCCTATATATAGAGAGAATGGGACGAGCCGGCAATAATAAAAAATGTATAGGACGAGATTCGTCCACATAAGCACGATGCCGTAGGCAGAGTGCTTATGTGGACGAATCAAGTCCTATAAATTTGGCGAGTTCCATTCTATATTTATTATATGTGCATAAAATTTGATCATCATCAGATATCACTGAAAAAGTATTAAAGAACTCTCAGAGAGTCCCGCTGCCCCGCTGAGAGCACCGCTGAGAGCACCGTCAGTAGGCTACAACGGTGAGCTGTCAGGACTGTGTGATCGTGCAGTGTTTACTGACTTAGTTGAACTAAAACGTTCATATCGTAGCCATTTCTTGAGCTACAATAATAAACCTTACATCATTTGATAGAGAATTTAATTCTCTATTTAATGGTGTGGTGTTTATTATGTATTTTTATAATCACAGGTGGATTACCGATCGCGGGGATCTCAACTGTCGGCGATACACAATCGGGAGTGGTGTAGAGACAGCTTAAACAATCCACTTGTGTATGTGTATGCACAGATGTAAGCAGTATAATCAAATCTCTATTTGTCTGAGGCACTTCATATGTGATGTTTTCCAGTAAAATGAGTCAAAAGTCGCAAAATTGATATTTTTCAAAGTGTTTTTTCACAAGATCTCTTTATTGAAATGCTCTGGTTTTTAGAAGCTCTAGCACTTATAATCATATGAATCCATGTAACAAATTTCGGGACACTGTATTAAATATATCCCTGCATTTTGAAGGCCTTCATATGGAGTATGTTTAGTTACTTTACTGGTAATTACCCATCCAGGAACATTGCAAACATTTTTTTCAAAAAGAAAAATATCAAACTTAAATTACAGTTATACTTATTGTCACCAGGTGTCCTGGTGTTTACTATCATTGGAATCACCTTGATATCCTCTTTTCAAATATGGTGATATCCCCAAATCCATATTTTGCGACTTATGACACATTTTCCTAAAACGGATCACATATATGCTAGAGTTCCGGTACCTTTCAATTAGTGCAGAATAATGCAGACTACTGCAGGATACTGCAGTATACTACACTATCTAGGTAGCTAGTATATTTTCCTTCACCAGAACTGACGCAAAATCAGTTGTAAACGGATGGCAACAAGGTACTAAAAACAGGACAATGACTCCACGACAAAGCCAAGGCCACATCATTCCAAGCGATCATCTTAGGTTGCAGCAGTCGCTTCTCCATCAGTGTGAATGTTTGGCGGGAGGACAGAGAGAGACAAGAAATACGGCAAGGGTGGAGTGACAGTAATTTCACGCCGTATTGAAAGCTAACACGCCATGACGAGAGACAATGATTTAGCAACATGCTTGAGATCTGATAGTGCAGGGTTTTAGGCATTAAACAATATGGGGTTTGCTAGGATGTCGTCTAGAGTTCTAAATCAAATAGTAGATTTTGTGGTGTAGGTGTAGGTCTAGTCATAATAGAGTGCGTAAGTGTCATGGCGGCGGGGCGCGAATTAACGAAAATTAGTCGCGCAGTTGTACCGATGTGTGGACCGGAAGTAAACAATCCCCATAGGGTTAGCATTACGACGATAAATAATCACTCTTTATATCGCCCCAGTAACGGTTTGACGGTTATGAAGGCTATAGTTGAAATCGTTTGCCTCTAAAGATGGATATTATGTAAGTTAGAACTCATAAAACTATATGATCGTTGAAAGAACAGAGATTTAATATCGCGGTAACGTTGGGGCTATGGGACTTTCGCGGGACATGTCCACATGACGTCATGAAACTGCTACAGTAGCGTGACTCAAAAAATCGTCGCGGTGGACTACTTACGCGCCCTATGCTGAAAATGAGAACAATACTCAATGATAACCTTTAATGTATACACGGTCCGGTCTTTTACGGGTTGTGGGTTCAGCAGTGACACCAGTCCCCAGGACTCAGGCCCCAATTATAGGGGAGTTGCATGTCTCACTGCGCATGCGTACTGCAGTGCATGCTGGGATGGATTCTGATAAAATCTGACATACACATATATAAGGGAATATTTTATCGAAAATTGCAAGAATGTTTTCACCAATAGCATAGCTTGTATAAATCATCTATGAAAACCAAATGCATGATGGGAAAGACGGATGCTTGTGTTATGGAAACATGTATAACACATAGATATTGACATTAGAACATTGATAAATACACCATGCTGAACATGACATGATTTCTATAGATTTTAGACTGTACCATTAGTCCCATAATTCCATGCTAATCAAGATTCAAAACGGCGGCTATGCAAATCCCCTATTGGAGCCCAACATACGTTTCACAACCTATTTCTGCTATGTTCTACTAAGAGGTTAGTGAAGGAAGTTTGTTCCATGTCCAGTTTCAAACTCTAACCCGTTTAGAACTGACTGGCATCAATTTCACATGTTTTCCTGGTTTCGTAAAACCCCCATTCAGCCCATTACTAACCTTTATTACTTGCCATCCATGCCAATTGATTCCACCTCATTAGCTCCTTCTGTAATTAGGTCACTCTCGTATGCTCTACCTAATTGGCCAAATTATCAGTGCCACTACCAGCTTTTAGTGCTCGAAATTGATGCAGCTGAGTTCTACTCATCTTTCGTCTCTCTCATTTTTATTTTTATTTTTATTAAGAGTATTTGTCAATCGATACAGGAACAAGTACATGTATAAGTAAATATAACAAAGTCAATATACATAAGATATCACCTGTATGCAAGAGGTAGGAAATAGCCTCAGTCCTAGTGAAACTAGGTCTGGTATGATTGGCCATTACCTGATGGTAAAACATAACTATAACTTGTAGCATACACATAGAAAAATAGGGCTATCTAGGTGGCTATAAGAAAACTACGATGAAAAGGTGATGGATGAAGAATAGGAGTAGTAAGTGACATTATAAGTACAATGGTAACAAGCTTTCGGCCTTGGTTAAGGCCTTAAAATTTATATACGATATAGTCATGAATCTTTTCATCATCTCCTAACATTTCATTTGGCCCCAAACCGTGGGTTTGTCAGGATGCTTTTGTGCCTGGACCGGCGGTGCTCTGGCCAAACATTGCACACATGGGATTTTCAAAGGACAAACTAAGGGACTCTAAATTGTTAGTCAGCATGTCAGTTACCAGGGCTTTGTGAACTGCTACTTTAATTTTGGGTCAATTTGAATGTTTTTACAATTATTTTACAATAAATGATTATAAGGTAGAGCACATCCAACTGCAATAATCTAGTCCTGGTCAAATGAAATAAAATCTTCCAGGGCTTTCCTTGGTAAATTAAAATTCGTTAGAAAAAAGTTAGAAATATACAAAGTTTGCCTATCGAGTAGGAGGAATTGGGTCCATCCCATGGACCTGTGGGTCGGATTTTCTGAAAATGTACAATTCAACATCGCCAATCTACTCAAATACACCAAATTTCAGACGGAAATTAAGTTCAAAATAGAGTTCAACCTTACCAAACAGATTGCTAGAATCAATTCAATGCCAAATATACTCGAATTTACCTAGTATTGACCAAATTGCAGCCTAATTCAGCAATATTTACTAAATGTGTACAGCTGCCAATTGTACATTTTCTGAAAATCTGACCCCTGTGTCTCTGAGATATACACAGTGGCTATTACAAGTGCCCTATTGCAGTTTAGGGGAATAGTGGCACATTATCTATCTGAATCCAGGCGGAGAAAGGCGCATTGAGGAGGGAGGGAGACGGAACAGCTGTTTAAGAGTGATTCTGTGAGTGATTGACACTGTGTGTTATCTGACAAAACAACATCCTCGCGTATCTCTGATTGGGGAGAATGGGGGCTGGGGAGGGGGCATCTTTAGTGGAAGAATTGGAGTCTAGAGGGACAAGGTAGTGGAAAGGAAGGGTGGAGGAGATGGAGAGGGAGGGGTGGTAGCGGGAGTGGTGGTGGTGGAAGGAGGGGAGGAGGAAGGGGGAGGGTGTGATCAGGCAGGAGGGGGTGATGGAGAGGGGGTAATAGAGCTACCACCACCACCTACTCAATCGCTACCTCCTCCACCACCACCACCTCCACCACCACCCTCTCCACCAACCCCACCTCTCCACCACCACTTGCACCTCCTCCACAACCTCCACCACTACCACTTCTTGCACCAGCTCCATCTTCTCCACCACCGCCTTCACTCCCACCACCTCCTCCCCAATCAGCACTTTCGTATTCAACCTTTTTTGAAACTTTAATTTTGGCCGTACTGTACCAAATTTACCATTATTATATCAGATATATCTGTGATTCTAGGTATAAATAGTATAAACACTTAGGAGTATAGGAAAAGGGCCTGTTTAAGTTGATATTGATATTAAAGCTGAATTCTCAGGTATTATGTTACAATATCTTACCTTATCAGTACTTTGCTGCTGTTATATGTGTCAGATTTTCTGAAAATGTACAATTCAACTTCACCAATCTTCTCAAATAACCCAAATTTCATACGAAAATAAAGTTCAAAATTCAGTTCAACCTAACCAAACAGATTGCTAGAATCAATGCAATGCTGAATATACTCGAATTTACCTAGTATTGACCAAATTGCAGCCTAATTTAGCAGAATTTGCTAAATGTGTACAGCTGCCAATTGTACATTTTCTGAAAATCTGACCCATATGTGTATGCGATACTTTGAAGTAGAGAATCAATTTGAAGTGGAAATACATTTCACCATACGTACTGTCAATATTATGTTTGCAGGCATAAGTGGGTCAGATTTTCAGAAAATGTACAATTGGCAGCTCTACACATTTGGGAAATTCTCCTAAATCAGGCTGAAAAGTGAAGAATACCGGGTATATCTGAGTATATTTGGTATCGCATTGATTTAAAGTATCAGCTCTGTTATGTTAAACTGTATTTTGAAGCTCATTTCTGTCTTAAATGTGGGTTATTTGAGAGGATTGGCGAGGTTGAATTGTACATTTTCTGAAAATCTGACCCAAGTTATTTTAGCTACTATGAGTGAGACAGGACCAGAGAATATTGGTAGTCACTACGTTGCCTTCCCAGAAAATAAGCCTAGTGAAACCCTATCAAGGAAGTTATTTATCTAAAACCCCTTACATTAAATTATTATTATTGTTATATTAGAACTATTATGTCAGGCATGGGGCATTGTAGCTGTAAGGAATGGGACAAGGCGAGACACAATAGGTACGTGGCCTGCCTGCAGAATAACCCCAGCCTCCACCATAGGCCCCAATAATGGAATTACACCAGCCTCGGTGTCCAGTCCCCACTATTCCCTATACCACCCCCAGGCTGGTTCCTTTAATATTGTATGTATTCAGCCTGCAGGCATGGCCAGCCCATTGCGGCACGCAGCTCCCTATGTCTAGGGGTGTTTATGCTTAAACAATACCGTCTTATTATATTGTTACCTTTGGCATGGCTTCTACTATAAGCTATTCCTCTTATGGGTCAGATTTTCAGAAAATGTACAATTCACAGCTGTACACATTTAGTCAATTCTGCTAAATTACACTGCAATTTGGCCAATACTAGGTAAATTCGAGTATATTCGGCATTGCATTGATTCTAGCAATCTGCTTGGTTATGTTGAACTGTATTTTGAAGCTTAAATGTGGGTTATTTGAGAGGATCTGTGAAGGCGAATTGTACATTTTCTGAAAATCTGACCCTTATGCTGCTTTCATCCGCTTATGGTCTCTTTATTGCATTTTTTCTTGTATAATTGTTAGGACAGACTAGCAAGATGATATGCCACTCCATGAATAATTCTCAAAAGATAGAGGCGTGGGAAAAGGACAGTTATGCAGTGTTTGTGATTGTTTGAATTCTAGCAGCCTGGTATAATATATAAGTATATGAAACTTATAGGAATATAGGAACTTAGTGGAACACCTGCTATAAGAGGTAAACTGTGGTTATTGGTGTTATTCAAATATCCATCCACACATAACTGAAAAAAGTAGAGTAAACTGAAAAGGAAAAAGTAAGCGTCCATGCTTACAAAGAATGGTAGTAAATTACATAAATAGACCTAGGGACAGACCAATTATAAACTAACAGTTTATACAAGGATAGCAATGTACCGCAATGTTTGGTTGAACCATTCCCTATTCCTATGGGCATCTATACATAGTAACCGATTGATGAACCCACCCTTGATTAAAGGCATCAGGATTTTCAATTAGATGCATTGACTTTTGTCCTTCTCCTTTCTGTCCTAACATCCTGTAGCCTTCTCCCGTTCCTTTCGTCACACTCTGGCATAAAAGCCAGCAGCCAGCATACGAAACAGACCGACTTCAGTCTTCCTCACGACTAATTAACCCTTTCCGACCTGCCGGTTGTCTAATTAATGACTCTCCTTAACACTTTAGCCCCTTGGGATATTAAGGGTTTATTTTCTCTCGCTCAGATCAGCCTTTAGCTAAGCCCGGATAAAAGGCCACTGATTTCCCCTGTTTAAAAGGTCCTACCAATTCCAAGCCGGCTGCATCAACAAGGTGCCAATGGTGTGTTGTGTTTGGAAAAGCTCTGCTTTGTGTGCAACGACTGTGGGGGATAGGAATGGACTAATTAGTGTGATTTGTATTGTGCAGGTTCAAAGGTTTGCAGTTCAAGCCTGGTGACATGGTACAAAGCGGTTGTTCCAGCTATGAGATTTCTGATTATCCCTTTGTTTATGCTGAGTCTGTGTGTTCTGTAACTATTCTTCTATCTTCATCCTCTAAGGCTTTCTAACTCTCTGTCTCTCGTCCCTTGCCGCAGGATCTGCTTTATTGTTGTTGATGTTACTTTCGCCAAAACTTTCCAAATGTTTCTCTTTATTGAAATCTGTTTAGATTTATTCCGAGATCTGCTTAACTCTCTCTCTTCCTTCTTCTCTATCTCTATTTCCTGGGTATGATCATAAACTGCCTCCCTCTCAGCTCTCCCGCCCTTGATATAACACTTCAAAGAGTGTTGATAAGGGCGTAAAGCAACCAATCTCACTCACTCACTCAAGAATAGTGTTGGGTCGACCTAAGACCCGTTGCATAACATATCCTTATTTACCTTCCTTACCTATACTTTCCCTTGCTAAGCAGCTGGTAAGGAACTCTTAGTAAAGGAATTTGCTATACAGACAATATTAAGTTTCATTCCTACAATAAAACTTTCCTAGCTAAGTATAAGAATAAATAACTAAGGATAGAAGATATTAAGTAGGGAATTCATATATTATGCAATCAGATGCATGGCGTTATTACGAGTATAAAGAAAATACATAAGATAAATTAAGATAAGATAAGATAAGATACTACTTTATTTATCGAACTCACATTACATAAACAAGAATAAACAGGCAAAATGGACAAATAGGTATATTTGTCCCCCTTAACCCCCACTCAGGTCCCCCCAGCCCCCTTAGCCCCCCCCCCCTTCAGGCCTCTCAGCTCCCCTCCAGTCCCCTATTACCCCTTTAACCCCCTATGCTTCCTTAGCCCTCCCCTACTCTCCTCCCTCGGTCCTGGGTAAGACCTTAAAGTGTCTGGTCCAGGGTGGGACCTTAAAGTGCCTTTCTGTCTCTTTTCTCTGTCTCTCTCTCCCTTCTTCTCTATCTCTGTTTCCTGGGTATGATCATAAACTGCCTCCCTCTCAGCTCTCCCGCCCTTGATATAACATTTCAAAGTGTTGATAAGGGCGTAAAGCCACCAATCTCACTCACTCACTCACTCACTCTCCTCCCTAAGAAGATGTACCCATCTACTCAGTGAGGGAAATGATACTGGGTGGGGCGGGAGGGAGGGATTGGGGTGATGAGATAAAATGAATGATGCACAATAGTCATCTTTCTCTCAGTCCTCTTAGCTCACCTCAGCCTCCCCCTCAAGCCCCTTAGCTCCTCTTAGGCCCGTTTAGCACCCTTTCTCCAACCCTGTCAGCCCCCTTCAACCCCTTTAACCCTCTTATTCCCCCTCCCTCGGGCCCCATTACCTCTCCTCCAGCTCCGTTAGCCCCCCCCCCCCTTACCCTCTTTAACACCCTCACCCACCCTCCTAGCCCCCCAAGAAAGTATACCCATCTACTCAGTAAGAGAAATGATACTGGGTGGGGCGGGAGGGAAGGTGCGGGGGGTAGATAATGATGAGATACAATGAATAATGCACAATGGACAGGCTGGGGCTGGCGGCACAGCGGCCAGGGTCTAAGACAATAGTGGTGAATACCAAATCAGCCGCCTGTCACACTCATAACATCGACTCAGCATTGTCAATCTTTTTATTACACAGACACAGCGTTAGAAGGCAAAGTTGTGAGCCATGTCGCTGGGGAATGGCTGAGGGAGGCAATGGATGACTGGGAAGTGTTTAGTATTGCTAGTTTACCAGTATGCATCTGTAGCAAGTATCGTATATGAGTTGCTTATACAACACTATAGGGCATTTGTGTACACCAGGGCTCGGAAAAAACCTACCAACTTCACTTGCCCATTGGGCAAGTGGCAGCCAAGATTTACTTGCCCAACATCATTTTTCACTTGCCCAAATTTATTTGCAGAATTATAAACGAAATCACACTGATCTGTATGTATCTTGTTTCATTGTAAGTAGACATCACAACAGGGGTTTGAAATCGGTGCTGTTGAGAGTTTCACTTGCCAATCGGGCAACTAACATTTAATTTTACTTGCCCCGAGGCATATTTTACTTGCCCCGGGCAAGTAAACATGTTTAATTCTGCATTCTCACGTATTATGTCACAACTTTCCCAAAATGTATTCAATGTTTGACTTTTGGTACTAAAATTATCGATATTCTGCTGCAGATATGTCTATATATATATAAGAATTTAATGTCAAATCCACTAAAAGAAAGCTAGGTTATGTGTACCCTCTTCTCTCTCCTTCTCCCATCTACCTCCCCTTTTCCTCAAACTCTCCCCTCCACTCCACTCTCCCCTGGTACATGAGGAAGGAGGATGCGACCCACCTCACCCCTCACCACCGATTAATAACCTAATTAGCATACAACATTGATGATGTACCACCTTGCCATCCATCCATTCCACCAAACATTGATTGATATGCAACGCTGATTAAATAAGCAACTTTTATTCAATATTCCTGCCTGCATGTATCTTCATTAATTATAAGGGTGGGGCTCCCTTAACGTGCACAGTCAGGTTCATTCACCTCAAAGTTTTGTCAACATATTACACAATAGGGGACTTGCATAGCCGCCATTTTGAATCTTTATTTTCATGGAATTATGAGACTAGTGGTACAGCCTAAAATTAAATCTCGGCCACCACGAGAAGTGTGGTCGAGAATAAACGAGATGCGCGGTTTATTTTCGACACCCCTTGTGGTGTCCTCGATTAAATTAAAATTAAACTTCACCTCCCCTATGGTACGTCTCGTTTAATTTAAAAATCTATAGATAATATGCCATGTTCAGCATGGAATATTTATCGCTGCTCCAATGTCAATATTCATGTGTTATACATGTTTCCATCACACAAGTCTCCATCTTTCCCATCATGCATTTGGTTTTCATACATCATTCATACAAGCTATGATATTGGTGAAAACATTCTGGCAGTTTTAGATGAAAATGTTTGCCAAATATTTGTATGTCAGATTTGAACTTAATCTATCCCAGGATGCACTATAACAGACATGCGCAGTGAAACATGCAACTCCCCTATTATAGCAGACTTACAGATGCATTCCCTACAGATGCATTTTTTTATTTCTTTGATCTGTGGCATGCTAGAAGGGAAGATTTGAATACTGAAAACGAAGACGTTTCTTCAGGAATTGATGGCTTTGTTGTTGTTTGGTTCTGTAGCTTTAGTAGTTTCTCCCTGCATGGTTTGCTTTTTTCTTGAAGGTTTTCACTGCTTTTGCAGTTTTATAGTGACAATTAGGGGTAAAGCAGATCAATAGTACAATTTGTGAGAATGTTGGTACAATTTGATATCAAATTAATAAAGTAAAATTAAAAGTAAAATTAAAAGTAAAATTTATTAATTTTTTTTTAATAAAGTAGACCTACCAATCAAGCTTCAGCAATAAGGGACTTAATATCGGCCATCTTGAATTTTGAAATTTGTATAGAATTATGGTGGTTTGTCCGTTTAAAAGCATTAGAAAACATGCTATGTTCAGCATGCATGGAATACTTAACAGTGATCTCATGTAAATAGTCAGGTAGTGTACTTGTCTCCATAAATAGGGCGTCCTCTTTTCCATCATGCATTTGGTTTCATAGATCATTAACACAAATATGACATTGGTGAACAAGGAAAGGATCCTTGCCATAAATGTTGCTAAATATTTGTATGTCAGATGTGAACTGAATCCATCCTAGCATACATAGACAAAATTGACTCCTGGCTGTGTGAGAGGTGGTTATCTCCCGCGGGCGTAGAAATTTCGTAAGGGGTGCGTAGCAACCGACGAAATTGCGTAGCACAAGGGAGATAACCACCTCTAACACTGCCAGAAGTCTATTTTGTATTTATTATACCTCCCCCGATGTTTTTGTGTGAAAAAATAGTGAAAATTCGATGGAAATAAGAGTGGGACAACAAACTCTCTCCACCACTCGGTTTGTTTACGCTCTCACTTAACTTCACTTCTGGTCCATCTCACTCATTTTCGGGTCTATTTTTCTATTTAAATACGCAATAAATTATAATTATTATTTTATCATTACGCACGATGTATAACGCATCTTTTTTCGGCAAAAATAATTATTTAAATATTGAAAATAAGGATACAAACATGGGCCTATTTTTTCAACAAAAATTCCGCCAGGGGGCAATATGATATGTAAATACCGCCCAGAGGGTAATACTGTTTTCCAATGCTGTAGCTTATGGCTTACCATACCATCCCTCCCAGAGGTATAATAAACTGTAATACCGTGTGCAGTGAGACATGCAACTCCCCTATTAAAAAGTCGCATCCAGGGAAAAATATAATAATAGTACCTAGTAAAAATGAAATCAATAAAAACCACAAAATTTGTTGGTCCTTTAGTATCTGTGACAGAATGGCTGTCCAAACATTCTTCCGTGCTATTTCCCTGAAAAGTTAGTAGAATTGAATCCAGTAAAGAGCATTCACTCATGCTAATTTAGAAACATGTTTTTCATTTAAATAGAACAGCAAATACAGCAAAATGTCAAGTGACTCTAGTCAGGATTCTGTCCTTTAAATTCCTCCTCACTGTCACTAAAATCAAGACAAAAATCCCGGGACTTCCACTATAAAGCGATATCTCTTCCAATCTCGCTACTTTAAAGAGATAAACCACAGTTCAACTGGGGAAAAAACTGAAAATAACATTTTGTTTAAACTTTGCCCCGTGAAAGAACAAGGTTATGTGAATTCAAAAAGCCAATAAAAACAATATGTCACCAGGTTAGTTTTTATTTCAGGGAGCCCTGAAATTTAGGGTTGTTCACTATAGAAGTCTATGAGAAAAGGACAATTTTTTTTGTTTTTTCAGTATTAAAAAAAACTGAAAATAACTTTTTCCTGAAATTCTCTATAGACAAACCTATGATCCTGCTACTATTCTTAAGCCTGTAATGCTTAAACCACCAAAACAATTTCCAAAGATATTATGTCCTTTCCCCACCTCCTTCTCTACTCATCCCCCCTTAATTGTCATGTTACACCTGTTCTTAAGAAAATAAGAAAATCTTTTATTTGTCTAACTTAATACGAGATACAATGTGAAACGACAAAAGGGTCTACATGCCTATATGAAAATTTAATTCCATTTCTGCCGGCGGTTACCTTCAATTTTGGGAGCCTTTTTTAATATTTAACCTAGGCTTTGAAAAATAGAAATATATAATAATCGAGTAAATGAAGGGTGTCAGATGGACCTACGACTAACAAGTAATATTTAAGACATTTGACAATGTTTTCTACTTTGGATATACTTCCAAGAGGTTGGATAGATTTAAACATAACATGAGACGATAATAATATTAATTAATATCATTGTCAATACTGTGTACCTAGAATATGGCCATTCGTTGGGATCTTACGTTGGATATACTTCCAAGTGGCTGGATAGATTTAAACATGATATGAGATGATAATAGTTATAATTAACATCATTTTTTAAGATGCTACATATATGGAATATGACCATTCGTTAAGGATCCCTATGTTCTTTGCACAGGAAGCATTCTCATTGGGGTTGGGAGTGAATTATTAAACACAAACGAAATGCCGATATGTTCTGGAATCTGGTGCTAGCTATTCCGGTTGTAAATTGTAAAGAGAAATGACTGCATGAAGAACATGAACCCCTACTATTGAAAGATATTGATATTATTGTTATTGTTGTATGTGTAGCTCGTTCTGTAGGAAGTACTGTGTGTGACAATTCTAAACTGTAATTCTTTTTCCGCGTTATTTAGGAAAATATACTTTTCATGTTATTGTGAAAATATAGATTCATATATACTGAAATAAAGCTTATTGCCCAACTTTCATGAAGGATTGAATAGGGATTACTGACGGTGGTTTGTTTCTGTTTCACTTAAGACACCTCTCCCAGTCATCAATAATTACAATTAAATAGCTTATCAAGACAAAATAATATTATTATATATCCACTCATTTACAATAAAACAAGAAAACTTTGGAAACAGCAAGAGTTGGATATCTCTACACTCCATCTGAAATTATATGATTAATTATATGATGAGTTAAATGTGATAGGCCAATAAAATATTTAAAAATATTTGTAAAACAATATGTTTAATATTAAACATTTTCAATATGTTTGACGTATACATAGATTAAACATGACGTCACCCAGTAGGCTGGGGTATCACAGTGGCCGCCATGTCCCGGGTCACCGCTACGCTTGCCGTCTACGGCGGGGGTATCAAAACAAAGTTGATAAACCTCACAAGACTAGATACTTGGGTAATACCACACTAAAGTTAGATTATCTAACCTATCATGAAGATATTATTGAGGCAGATGAAAACTGGTAAAAGTTAAAACAGCCAGAAAACGGTATTTTCAAGTATCGCAGCATACATAGGCATTCTAACTTGACCCCAAACATGGCCAGGGCCGTGACGTCAGTGAAATCTATGTATATAAAACTCCAATAATTCCATGCGAATTAAGATTCCAAATGGCGGTCATGCAAGTCCCCCAATAGATGTGTTCATGGCATGAGGTGCCGGAGGCAGGGATGTGAGGGGAGCATATCATGCAGCTGCTGTAATTAGTAGAGAAATGGCGGACAAGGCAATTAGTGATAACATAACCTGAGCATCGCATGTAACGGGTGATGCGCCAATACACATTGTCATGATTAGCACATCTCAACCAATTTTTGCCAGTATTATTAGTGCCTTTCTTGTCTATTATGTACGAGTGCTGTCAGGTTTTACTGGTCAACGTAGCAATGTTCTTGGCTTATTGGAATGACAAGGTTAGGCCTAATCATTAAAGCTGAGAAGATTAACATAACTAATGCTCATCTAAGTTATAATTGTCACTTCTTCTTCATCTCCTACTTCATTTTCTTCTTCTTCATTCTCTTTTTCTTCTTCCTATGTCGGTTTTGATATATATATGTACGTGTTAGTTACCCCGGCTGCCAGGGCTCTGTTGTATAAGCTAAGCAAGGAATTCTTTCTGTAGGAATTTTTCCCTCCCAACATTCATTCCTACATAGGATGCATAGGATTCACTCATTTCTTGGGTTTAAACATTAATATAACACATTTCCTTCAATTTGAAGTGGTAAAGTGGGTAAACATATTGAAACTGTATGAGACTGAAGGAATTCCCTCAGTTTTCCTTGCTTAGCAGCTGGGAAGAAATGGTTCAGGGAAGGAATAGCCTATACTTTCAATGCTTTTTAGCATAGGAATTTCCCAACGAAGTAAAGAAAAAAAACGTAGGAATTCCCACAAAAAAAATTATTCCTTAGCTTATACAACAGGGCCCAGGGCTCGTTACTCCGTTTTCTCGCTAACCAGCGCCCCATTGGAGTTGTATTGAGAAATATAGTTAGCGAGAAAATGGAGCAACGGGCCCCAGCAGCTGGACAGCAGAAACAGTTGTCCTATAAGTGACACCAATCCATGACATTACTGGGATTAACCATTGATCTTAATCGCCTAAATCGGCCTGGTATAACCTATATCACCAGATCGTCCTTCTATTTACCCAATGGCATCGATAATGAAATGGTGCCTGGGTTTTAGACCGGAACCCATCTAATTCTCAGCCAAATCAACGTTTGCTTAAGTACGGCCATTTCCCCTGTTTGAGCGATTCAAATGACTCACAAGTGGGTAATGAGTAATTCTATCTGGTTTTTATGGAGGTCTGGGTTAAGTGTAAGAAAGGCTACCTTCAGCCTGAATGGCACAAATGACCCACTTAAACCCAAACTGTGAATCCAATTACATGAAGACCAATGGGTTAAGTCAGCAAAATATAAAAACAAAATTGGACGTGTTTAGCAATTGCAGTAAGTGAGCATAGTGAGCTAAATCGTTTAGCCCAAGTGTAATATGAAACTTGGAGATCACCCAAGGGTATTTTGTATTTATTATACTTTTCTTTATATTTATGGGAAAAACTAGTGAAAATTCGATGGAAATGAATGGGGAGTGTAATGTTCACGGGGCTAAAAATAGGTGCCTACACTCTATTTGAGTCATGTAGGCAGCGGCACCCCATAGGGTTAACAGGGTCACTTTATGAATTCTCCTTTTTACATTCTACGGTATTTTTTTAAAAAAAAATTCGTGAATGTTAGTGAATTGGGTACCATTCTGTCAATCATCCTGAGTAGCAAGTTCATGTGATACATTTTGAGGTGTTGGTTGAGGATTGGTGTGAGGAGTGTGGACACTTATCGGGGAGGATATCGGGATGCCCATCTCTGTGTGATGTAATTCACGCCAACACTACTAACTTTGCACTTATGCAAGGACTGCTTGATTGACAACCTTCTATCATCTCTGCAGTAAATCCCTGAAGGCCAGTGTGACATCCTATTGGTTGACATTTGTTGTATTCTATTGGCTATCTTGCTTTGATTGACAAGTTGCCACTTAAGGCCACTGTATAGGTTTTGAGAGGAACCCATTTAGAGAGGACCACCCATGACTGAATCTGAGTGATCTACACCTACTACACCCTTTGGAATTTCTGGGTTTCAAGTCTTGGAGACAGACAAGCTTGGAATTGCAAAGACTAAAAGACAATTGTGTATTATTAGATTACAATATGTTGTTTGATGTCTTATGTCTAATTCCCTAATTACTTTCATGTTTATCCAACTGCCTTTGTAAACAGGGAGCGTGCAACTTTCCTAGTTGTTAATAAACTGAATTTTACTTCCACTCCTGTGTTCTTCTAATACAGACATTCGAGGCATTTCAGATTACAGTACATCTGATATTCATAATCTAGCCATTGCGCACAAATAGTTGACCATAGAATTTGTTTCCTTTGGAAACGCACAATATATACATTAACTTAAACTGATTATAAAGTTAAACAGAAAAATAGTTCATTAAATGATTGATTAACTTAATAAACTTATAACTTGTTTCGTTTTCCTTTCCTGTCTCACATTGAAACCTGGGTTTCTGGCGGAGGGTTTGGGTCTGACTGACATGCACAGGGCAGCAGGTGAAAAACAAGAGGCATGTGAGGATATGGGAGGACTGAGTTCCTTCCTTAAAAGGCTTCTTCTATATGGGTCAGATTTTCAGAAAATGTACAATTGGCAGCTGTACACATTTAGTAAATTCTGCTACATTAGGCTGCAATTTGATCAATACTAGGTAAATTGGGGTATATTCGGCATTGCATTGATTCTAGCAATCTGTTTGGTTAGGTTGAACTGTATTTTGAACTTTATTTTCGTCTGGAATTTAGGTTATTTGAGAGGATTGGTGAAGGTGAATTGTACATTTTCTGAAAATCTGACCCATATAGCAGGCCTGGTGTGTGGGAGGGGTAGAGACTAATGTATGGTGATTCCCTCTGGTAGATCATTCACCAGAGATTAGACTGTATCAGCAGCAGGCCTCGTCTGACTGTAGGTACTGGCCACATACAGGCCTCATGCTATACTTGTATACTAGGGTCAAGTCCGCAGAATGTGCACAATTGTCCTTCGCCAATCCTCTCAAATACCAAGAAATGATGTTGAAAATAGCATTACAACATAATCTGAATCAACACAATAGGGAATATACTCAGATATACCTAGTATTCATCATTATTTGTCAGTAATTTAGGAGAATATATATACTAAAGGGCCAAGTTCACTAAGCCGATTATCATGCAATTCTTACAGAATTAAGTGCAAAAGAGTCCTCTGTGGCGTAAAATTGCAATAGAATCGGCTTAGTGGACTAGGCCCTTCATTGTTTAGAGATGCTGATTATACATTTTCTGACGTCCTGACCCTCTGGTGCTGTACCCACAGAACCGATTTTCCATTTTCCCGTCGGGGTAGTCTGCCAACAAGGGTAAAAAAAGGCATGAAGGACTCATGCGATTTAGTTGATAAGGGCCTTCTGCAGCGCAAAATCGCATGAGAATCAGCTTAGTGTGCAAGGGCCTTAACAATTGTATTAACCTTGGCGAAAGCCCTTGGCTCGCCACCGAGAGTCAATGACCTTCAACACTCCTGCATCTCCAGCCTGTTTCTCCTCCAAGTCAGCCCTATTCTAAATTAAGCCTGATATGATTTATTCTTAATCTAACATAAAATAGTCCTTGAACTGGATGGAAAGTTGGCATAACTGTACTATGACATGTATTGGAAGACCGGGAAAGTTGTATTTTCACAAACAGGTTATTTCCTTTAGTAGAGCTGAATTGATTTGAATTAAATAAGGATTAAGAGAGGTGGGAATATAGCACGAATTGGTAATTAATACTACATGAGAAGGTTGAATGAATTACACTTCTTTTACTGTTATCACCTAATAAAACGTTAAAAATTATTTATGTATCAGAGACATATTTACTGTTGGGAGTATTTGGATAGTTTTCATATCTTTTCATAGAATAGATTATCCACAACCATCACAATTTCCTCAAACTGAAAACTGAACACTTACGGGTTAGAGCTTCAGAAAATGTACAATTCGCCTCCACAAAATGTGATACTCTCAAATAACTCGAGTTTGAAACAAAAATGAGCTTCAAAACACAGATAAACATAACATAACTGAACATGTTTTACGAATCATATCTTACTTTTTTTTGGATTTTTTGACAAAAAAAGCTTATAAAAGCAGGAAAACGGGTTTTCCTAACCTGGAACTGTCAAAAGGCACATTACCCATGTTCAAAACAACTATTGTTATGAAAATTTTTTTCAGTTCCTGGGAGGAGATTTCCAAACAAAAAAAAATAACAAAAAAAAAAAGTTACCCCCCCCCCCAACCTAGTTTTCAGCCAGATAAATCGGAAACACACCTATTTTTTTTTGGCCTAAGTCATAATATGAGTGAAGTTGGTAAGATTTGTTTTGTCGCAATAGCTGAGAATGCAGCTTTAAGCAGGAATCCCTAGGCGCGGATTACATGGGTTTTGAAGCATGAAGCGCTGAAATAAAATCCTAATCCCCAAATCTGGGAAACAAAAGCCTGAGAGAGCAGCCATCAGTTGTGCTGAGTGACGGTATAAAAACCTGGAATGGGAGAAAGGTCCTTGAGTGACAGGCAAAAAGTGGGGCTAAAATGGCAGGAGTGAAAAACAATGTTTCGCTGTTATTGTTCTCCTTTAAAATCTTAAGTATTCATGCCATTTCTTGTTGCTGGTACATGTTTTGATACACCCGAGTGATCAGTAGTGAAGAATTTTAATGTATAAATGTATAGGGGTCAGATTTTCAGAAAATGTACAATTGGCAGCTGTACACATTGAGTAAATTCTGCTAAATCAGACTGTTATTTTGCAGTAAATTCTGCAGAGAATATCTGGCATTGCATTGATTCTAGCAATCTGTTTGGTTAGGTTGAACTGTATTTTGAACTTTAGTTTCGTCTGAAATTTGGGTTATTTTAGAGAATCTGTGAAAGTGAATTGTACATTTTCTGAAAATCTGACCCATAGGTAGTCACATTTAAGAGTGCATTTATCGTTGTCTTAAATGAGCAGTTGTAGCTATTTTGTGTTTAATAAACATAACTATGCAAATTACTCGATATAATACTAAGTGTCAGCTAAAGCTAAACACACTGTGACACAGCAACTAAAAGATTTGATCTAATTCTATCCTAACTTTAATAGTTATACCTTTAATTCTTTAAGTCATGTATTCGGGCATACCGATTTTAAATTTTACACATTAGAGAAATATAATAGGGAAATGACTGGCCATAATATAAAGCTGTCTATGTCTATACACATGTAGAATATTATAATAGAAAAGACTAGGATATTAGGGAGTTTCAGCAAGTCTAACCTATACCTAAACTTCAATCGTATCTGTATCTCTGATATACAAACATGTTAAAAGGAAGAAAGAAGGGGTTCAGCAAAACATGGCGGGAAAAACGTAACGTAACATATCAAGCAAAATGTCACAATTTATCAGGACACGATAATTTATACATAACAATTTCAATGCGACGTCAAAATGCAAAATTCACAAAAAGACACGGATATGGTTACGTAATTGAGATTGGTTGCGGAACCTCCCCATTGTATCTCATATTTTTCTCGTCCCCATAACAGTAACATGAGCGAAATCATCATTATTAGGATTATATGTGATGTGTTATAGAGAAATGAGTCACATTATTGATATTGTTCAAAGTGTTTTATTCACTAGGTGTCTTTGTGGGAATGTTTTCATTTTTTGGACGTTTCATGCTGTCTATAGCATGAATACATGTACCAAATTTTGAGACACTGTATTAAACATATTCATCTTATAGAGTATATTTAGATACTTTACTAGTAAATGTCGACCCATAAATATTGCAAATTCCTTTTTCGAACATAAAAATATCAAACTTGAAATATAGAAATACTTATTATATGTCCTAATGTTTGAAATCCCCTTGTATGTATGTATAATGCTTTATTTCCGGACTTTCAATAACATCAATCAATTTTTTACCGAAAAAGGGGTGCCTCTCTTCTATGAAACCATAGGTCTTCCTGAGGGCCCCCTTCCAAAAATGGAGCTACGTTATTAAACAGTTATAGCAGTAGTTAATAGATATTTAAATGCAGCGACTACACTAGTTTGACAGATTAATATGGCAGTAAAAACAGCACAAAAAGACAAAACAATAAACAATAAATTGGGCATGCTACATGCCATGAAGCGAGATCAGATGATCGCATCTTTTGAAATATGATCATACCTATAAATTCATTTTGTTTGCGACTTGTGACTACTCTTCCTGAAAAACGTCATATATAATATATGAAAGTATGGTCAACCATTAGAGCTATGTCTAGGAGTCATGTCCAGTCCTCTCCCCCTCCCCCTCCTACACCAGACATGCACTGGTGCCACTAATCTAGAGTTGGGTCAGGTACTGGAGGAGTACTGGACAAAGGTAGAGGATAATTACTGCAGCAAGCTTGATAGGACAGGTGCATGGAGGATGAGTGGATTAGAGGCTAGAGGGGCTGAAGCACTGGATTAACACAGCCACACCTGCAGCAGCAGGATTAACGCCGCAGGTGTATATTATACACCGGGAATATACCATTAGATAAGTTACAATGTTACAAATATAATGGTAATGAAACATCATAGTCACATTCTCAAGGAGTGTTAGGGTATTATTGTAAAATGATTAAGGCAACGCATGAAATATAACAGCTCGGATTGTTATGCGTATTTTTGAAATAAAGATGAAATAAAGATTCTGTAATGTAATGTGGCCAATAAAAATATTTAAAAAAATATTTAGGAATAGAAATTTAGTGAATGCAAATGATATTTAGGATTAACAATTTAGTTTAATGGTGCTTCAATTGTTATGAAAGGTTTTGATTCATTGACTTACTTATATCATATACTCGCTTGATATGACGTAACGTATCTACAGATACGTCAAATGCCTATAATATATATTAATTGATTGATGAATCTTAGGCTAAGAGAAGTTTTTATACCAAATGGCACGATGGAGTTTTGTAATCAGCGGGACACACTGAAAAACCGAAGTTTGATTCTGGGTTCTCCAAACCAAACTATATACAGTGCCATTTGGTATTATTTACAGACTGATTATAAACCATACACAGTGCCATTTGGTATTTATTACAGACTGATTATAAACCATACACAGTGGCATTTGGTATTTATTACAGACTGATTATAAACCATACACAGTGGCATTTGGTATTATTTACAGACTGATTATAAACCATACACAGTGCCATTTGGTATTATTTACAGACTGATTATAAACCAAACACAGTGCCATTTGGTATTTATTACAGACTGGTTATAAACCATACACAGTGCCATTTGGTATTTATTACAGACTGATTATAAACCATACACAGTGCCATTTGGTATTATTTACAGACTGATTATAAACCATACACAGTGCCATTTGGTATTATTTACAGACTGATTATAAACCATACACACTGCCATTTGGTATTTATTGCAGACTGATTTGTCGATTTATTTACTAAAGACAATATCAATTTCTGCAGTATCATTGTAACAATATCTCTAAGTTATTTACTGTACCTCGTCTGAGTGATATACACAAGACCACCATCTGAACCACTGCAAGTACATTTGTGCCTAGATAATTATGGTTCATAAGTATATATACATTATATCCGAAATCCAAAGGTCAATCCTTTGTACAATTTTGCTTTTATAAATATCGGCTTTTTCCTACTTCATGTACAGTATTCATACAAGTCAGTGGCTGAGAACAGCATCCCAGTCATAGTAGTTATGTAATGCTATGTGCTGAATAATATGAAACAAATAAACATGGTAGGCATTCAGAGCTTAGATAGAGGGGCGGGGGATATAGGGAATATAGCGAATATTACAATTAACCAGTGATCTGAAAAGAGAAACATAATCCTAGTGCTATTGGTATACTCTAATGAAATAAAATGGGCAGAACACTGTTCTCAATATCATATTTTACACAATGGATGCTTTAAGACTAAACGCATGATAGCAAAGATGACTACTTGCGCTATCAACACATGTAAGCCCCACTGGCTTTTTATGTGAAAGCTTTGATAGTCATCCTGTGCTGAATATGGACTGTAACTCTTAGTTTTGTCTGAGACACAACACCCATGACCTGCATGTCCGCCATCTTAAATCTTGATTCAGATGGAATTATGGGACTTCTGGTACAGTGTAAAATCTATATAAAAGATGTTATGTTCAGTATGGTATATTTATGGGTGTTCTAATAACCATGTGATATACATGTTTCCATAACACAAGTCCCTTTCTTTCCGCTGATGGATTTAGTTTTCATAGGATTTAGTTTCATTTATACAAGCTGTCATATTGGTGAAAACATTCTTGCAGTTTTCAATAAAATGTTGTTAGATATTTCTCAAACTTGAGCTGAATCGTAAGTACGAATTGGCGACCATGCAAGTCCCCTCTGCACCTTATTGGAATGAAAATATTGGTGGTGAAGTCTATAAATAAGTTTAATCAGAAATAATTATAACTAGGTTATGATTCAGGGTAGGGATCTATAGATGGAAGTGAGATGAGTGAGAGAAATGCTGGTCTAGCTTAGCCAGGCACCATCTACAAGTAATTGCTCTAAAAATAGAACAGCTCAGCGACTGAAGCAAGAATATCAATGTCTTTGTGAAGAGGAGGATGAGGAGGAGGAGGAGGAGAAGGAGGAGGAGGAGGATGAACAGGAGGATGCGAAGGAAAGGGGAGAGGAGGAGGAGTTGGAGAAGGGGGAATAGGAGGAGGTGGAGAAAAAGGGAGGGGAGTAGGTGTAGGAGGAGGAAGAGAGGGAGGAAGAAATGGAAGAGGAGGTGGTTGTGGTGGTGGAGAGGTAGAAGGAGGTTTGGGAGAAGGAGGAGGAGGAGGAGGAGGAGGTGGTTGTGGTGGTGGAGAGGTAGAAGGAGGTTGGGGAGGAGGAGAAAGAGAAGGAGGAGGAGGTGGTTGTGGTGGTGGAGAGGTAGAAGGAGGTTGGGGAGGAGGAGAACGAGAAGGAGGAGGAGGTGGAGGAGGAGGATGAAAGTGTAGAGGAGCAGGTGGTTGTGGTGGTGAAAACGTAGACGGAGATGGGGGTGGAGGAGGAAGAGAGGGAGGAGGAGGTTGTAGCACTTCTACTTGGCGGTGAAGGATGGGCAGGAGGAAAACGGGAGAGGATGAGGCCATAGCAGTAAGAGTAAGACAGTAAAGGAAAAGAAAAAAGAGCTGAGGAAGATGAAAAGAGGCACAGGAAGCAGTAGTGGAGGTGGGCGAGAGGAGGACAAGGGGGAGGAACAGAAATAGGGGAGGGGAAAGAGGAGTCTATACATTAGTAGGAGGGAGAGGAATAGGACAAGGAAGCAGTAGTGGTGGTATGGTATAGAAAGGAGGAGGAGAAAGTGGTGGAAGAGAAGCAGAAGGAGGGCAAGAGCAAGAGGAGCAGGAACAGGAATGGTAGTATACAGGAGCAGGAAGGAAAGAGAAGGGACAAGAGAAAGGCAGAAAAGAGGAGGAGGAGAAGAAGTTGGACCATAATGAAAGAGCAGGAGATGGGAGACGAAGAGAATAAAAAGGACAAGTTATTGGTAGAGGAGGAGGAGGAAGCTGAGAGCAATATCATGTGATGGAAGTTAAGAGCAGCTCTATAAACCGGTCTATTTATTGTGTCTGGGCCTTGCATTAGTTCTGAGCACAAGTCTGGTATGGGTCAGATTTTCAGAAAAATGTACAATTGGCAGCTGTACACATCTAGTAAATTCTGCTAAATTAAGCTGCAATTTGGTCAATACTAGGTAAATTCGACATTGCGGCATTGCACTGATTCTAGCAATCTGTTTGGTTTAGGTTGAACTGCATTTTGAACTTTATTTTCGTCAGAAATTTGGGTTATTTGAGAGGATTGGCGAATGTGAATTGTACATTTTTTGAAAATCTGACCCGTATAATGCTATGAATACGTGCAATAATACTGCTGGATCCTACAGTACAGTCCACATTACTAGATCACGCTATCGAGTTAGTTGTAGTTGAAAAATCTAAGATTCCAGTATTATTGAAATAGATTATGATGGTATAAGATTGACACAATAGCCAATAAGACGCTGAGAGATGAAGTTTTTTTGTTGTTGTTTATTCATTCACGACCATACATGTTTCGGAGATGGGTTGTCTCCTTCTTCAGTGGTCAATAAATTATGGTGAACAGTCTAGGGGTTACTAGATACTAAAAGGATTAATAACCTCCATTTCGGGCCTGCTGGTGCACTTTTTGTGGAGCTAGGCAAGCCAAAAGTGGAGGTTATTAATCCTTTATTATGTTGTCATGAATTACAGTGAATTATTTTCCTATGTAAGCCAGGATTACACTGGGGCTAGAGAAGACGTCCACATGTCACAATCCTCAGGCCCCATTTCAACCAATGCATGCTACTGCACACTCATATAGAGTAACACTAGCCTATACGTTATGGTTAGTGAGTCCTTAGGATACAAATTTCACGGTGAGATTGTCTTGCCCGTGTCCCAGTCAGCAAGCACTGAGGTGGAGGAATAGTGCTCATAGTGTGGGTTCAAACATACAACACACTCTTGCCTTTGGGTCAAAATTCAGCACCTTAGGCTTCTGGGTCAGATTTTTAGAAAACGTACAATTAGCGGCTGTACATATTTAGTAAATTCTGCTGCAATTCGATCAATACTTGGTGAATTCGAGTATATTCGGCATTGCATTGATTATAGCAATCTGTCTGGTTAGGTTGAACTGTATTTTGAACTTTATTTTCGTTTAAAGTTTGGGTTATTTGAGAGGATTGGTGAAGACTAATTGTACATTTTCTGAAAATCTGACCCTTCTGCATATTCTTCTGAAGGTTTCTAGACCATTCTAGGAGGTCCTGGAAATGTTGGACACTCCCAGTTGTATGGAGTACTTCTTCTTCTTCTTCTTCTTCTTCTTCTCGTATTTTCATACAATTCATATACCATGTTTAGACCATAGGCATAACAGTCCCTGGCTCTCTGGTTGAAAGAGGCCAGGTCCTCGACATGGCACTCCTGCTCAAGCAGGGGACATTCCAGGAGGTGCTTCATTGTCTGGGGTTCCATACCACATGCACAGGTCACATCCTCCTCGTCTTCCTGGTATGCACATTTCTTCAGTTGTATGGAGTGAGCTGTAGGTGATATGGTTGGGGTTCAGACCCACAACACTATATTACCTTTGGATCAAAATTCAGCAACTTGTGCTTCAATTCTTGTATTTTTTAAGAATTGTCTAGACCATTCTAGAAGGTTCTGGAAATGATGGATATTTTCAAGTTGTATGGAGAGAGCTGTAGGTATGGGGTTCAAACCCACAACACTCTCATGCCTTTGGGTCAAAATCCAACACCTTAGGCCTGTGCACCCCCAAATTTATTATTTTCTAGACCATTCTAGAAGGTTCTGGAAATGATGGAGACTCTCAAGTTGTATGGAATGAGCTGTAGGTATGGGGGTCAAGCCCATAACACACTCATGCCTTTGGGTCAAAATCCAACACCTTAGGCCTGTGTAACCCTAAATTCATTATTTCCTAGACCATTCTAGAAGGTTCTGGAAATGATGGAGACTCTCAAGTTGTATGGAATGAGCTGTAGGCAATATGATCCATCACGATGAGGCGAGGCGGCGGCGTAGTGTTATAAGCTTATCTCCACTATTAACTCCTGCCACTGCCAATACTAGATCAATTTAGTTATTGTGTCCATAACTAGGTCTCACACCCTGATTTAGGACACAAGAAAGACCTAAAATGCTGACAAAGGATGCAATCTGAAATAGGACCATTCTGCCAAGTTGGTTTCCGGGAGAGAATCACAAGTGGCGATTCACTCTTGAGGATATCAAAATAATTAGATAGACCAATGCTCCAATAGGGGATTTGCATAGCCGCCATTTTGAATCTTGATTCAAATGGAATTATGGGAGTAATGGTACAGTATAAAATCGAATGAAAACATGTTATGTTCATCATGGAATATTTATCAATGCTCTAATGTCAATAACCATGTGTTCAACATGTTTTCATAGCACACGTCCCCATCTTTCCCATCATGCATTTGGTTTTCATAGATCATCTATACAAGCTATGATATTGGTAAAAACATTCTTGCAATTTTCGATAAAAATGTTGCCAACTATTTGTATGTCAGATTTGAACAGAATCTATCCCAGCATGCACTGCAGTATTCCATAATACTTGACTTCATCTTTCCCATCATGCATTTGGTTGTCATAGATCATCTATACAAGCTATGATATTGATGAAAACTATTTTGCAATTTTTTTACTAAAATGGTACCAACTATTTGTATGTCAGACTTGAAGGAATCCGTCCCAGGATGCACTGTGACATACATGAGCAATGAGACATGCAACTCCCCTATTGCTGCTCGCAAGCATTTGCCCGCCATTGTGGGTTAGTGGAGAGACCCCTTAAAGCTGCACTCTCAATTAAAGCTGCACTATCAGTCTACATTGGTCAAAAACTAAAGATTTTCTATTTTGTGTACTAGATTGTCTGGATTGTCCTCATCTATATTTTGAGACCCAACAGAGTATATTCATGATTAACTTGTAAAAATTCAAAGGCGCCAACTTTGGAAACTAGGGTAAAAATAAGTCTCTTTTTATGGACTGCATGAAAGTCATGTGCGACATCAGTTCGTTGTGTCTGAAATGTACACGACACCGCTTTCCCCATCTAGCTTGTAATGTACATTGCAAGAGTTCTGATAGTGGCGTCCTGAGTGAGGCGTTAATTTTTAAAGTATGTTTGCCTTCCTCTAAATTCACATGGACATAAATAGAATTGAGTGAAAACGTACATGCATCTTCTCTTCTGCTTTGCCAATAACAATGATACATATATACATTTGCACTGCTTGTGTGTCTGATATGCCAATTCCGAACAACCACTCGTTGCATTCCATCTAAATATTCCAGGGTACACGGACACATTAAGTTCCCCATTAAGGTCCATGTGTGCAATAAGTCCCTGATGTTATAATATTGTTTAACAATAAACTTTACATTAAACTCTGCGTTAAGGTTGTCTCATATCCGCCTTTCACACCTCATTAGGAGCACTGGAGGAATAATAAGCTTCATACCTGCATATACCTTCCTTTATAGACGGTTAATCTTCAACATAGAGAGATTAACAATGGATTAAAACAACTGTTCATCGTAGCTGTTCCTGTCTAGCCCTGACTTAGCTTTTCCTTTACCTTAGCCATTACCAAGTGCAGCAATCTCTGGATTTGCTGAGTCATGCTCAGGCCAGACACACTCTAGATGGGCGATAAAAAGAGTAATGTATGTTTATTGCTGGGGCTGGGATTATAAACGGTCTCAGCAAGCGAGCGAGCAATGCAATAAAACGTAATTGTGTATCTGGTTGTACGCAAGCAGTTGTTGCCTTACAAGACAGATCTGTGCATGTGTTATGATGAATCCTTTTCTGCTTCATCAAAATATTATATCTGTGGTATTGGTGTATAGCGCTGTCCACTGTAATGGCAACAAGAACCTTCTTTCTCTCTGAAGTGCTTCTTCTGTATAGACTATAACAATTTACTTTATTTCACTTTTTGTTTGATTTATCAAGATATTTCTTGGCAAGCCAACAGATGTTTTCCAACGTGTGGATTGTGCATAATATACTTATTAATATACTTAATAACTTAACTTAGCTTAACTACTTAACTAATTAATATACATAATATACTTATTAATATATTTTTTATTCTATTGATCAGCCAAGCAATACTTTACAAGTGTTAGTTAAAAACGCACGTCCCCCTTTGCGGATGTATTCTTGCGTTGCTGTTATTACCATTACAGTACATTCTACTATCCTAAGCACAAATTTTAACTTAATTATAAGAATATCATTATATACATACTCATTTATTATAGGCGCATCCCTCTTGAGAGGAGCAATAGGTGGGGTGCAATACACATATTTTTATCATATGTGTACGATAAAAATGTAGTTGTCTAAAAATAGCTCTAACTTTACCTCCGCACTGTAGGCCTATGCCTATGGGTTTGTTGACATGCTTCGCGGATCCAAAGCTGTTTGTTTAAGTTGTTAATTTCCCAATAGGGGACTTGCATAGCCGTCATTTTGAATCCTGATTCGCATGGATTTATGGGACTAATGGTACTGTATAAAATCTATAGAAAACATGTCATGTTCAGCATGGAATATTTATCAATGCTCTAATGTCAATTAGTACAGGCATTTTAGGTAAATTTTAGGCCAAACCCGGAATAAAATAATGTAAAGCTGATTTTTGGATATATGATGCGGGACACATGGGGGAACATTCCCTGAAAAGTCCCCACCTGGGGACCGTGTGCTTTTTGAGATTTTGACGTTTTTGCGTCATTTTCCACAAAATAGCATTGGTCTCTATGGGAAAAAGCACCTGGTTCAGGCCATTATTGCCAACATTAAGAATATTTGGCATTGTTATTTGCAGGGAATATAACATATATAAAATATACTGTACAGGTTGAGGTACCATAGTAAACATGGACGTATGGAGATTCTTAAAATATATATTTCAACAAAATATCTTTTTTTTTAAATTTTGTTGCCATGGCAACGGTCAGATTTTGGTGAAAAAAGCATTTTCTTAGATCAGGTCATAATATTTGGGGACCTAATTCTCTACATTGTGCATGTTGTGACACGTTTTTTAAATTTGGCATGTTGTTAAATAAGGCCTGAAATTTTCAAAAAGCACCAGCTACAAGTTGGTAGACACCCCTGGTGGCCAGTAGCTGCAAAATTCAAGATGGCCGCCCAAAACAGTAAATATGGCATATCTTGGCTTCTATTTGGTAGATCTTCAACTATAATACCATTTTATTGATGTTTTTAAGTATGAGGAATTCATTTCTGAAGGTAATTTTATGTTTCAAGGTCATTTTCAAGGTCAAAATCCAATATGGCTCCTACTGAGTAACAAGAATGTTATCTCAGCATCTTGATATGAACCTCCTCCATTTAAACAAAAGAAGGCAAAAAAATATTTTAAACCTCAGCCATTATCTGGCATCAAATGAAAAGAATCTAGACAAAAGAAATTTGACAACTAGAAGCCACATAAAAGGCCGTAGAAATTTAAAACTAATACAACCAAAATTTACTAAAATATTAAATTCTTTTACCTACAAATCAGTAAAGTACTGGAATGAACTGGGAATTGGGGCTCAACAAATAGAGGACCGGTAAACTTTCCTTAACTACATCACTGAGAATTTACATAAAATTGAGTTACTTTAATCAACTTTGTAATAAATTAAGAACAATAATTTTGTAATAACTGCGATCGTGCAATGTAGTGCTATGTGGTTTTTTTTGTGGTTTTTTTTTTATTATTCCACACTTTATGATTTATGTATTTGTGTTTTACGTTTGAAGGTATATCTTTTGCTTCATAATATCAAATATGTTATGCTTGTGTTTTATATGACTGTATGTTGCTGTTATGATTATTCATTATGTCATTTGTAGCGACATATGCCAGTTTTGCCCTGCCAGGGAGCGACAAATCTATATCGTACCTTTATTATATCTATATACATTATATAACCTATATTCATTTTCAGTTACATTGCCATGACTGTTTCTTTTTATTTCATGTTTACTCAACAATGCTTATATACCATGTCCAAGTAGCTTAGATATTCTATATAGACATTTGATGTAACAACAAATATATTTAGCGTAGACATTCTGTGTAGTAACAAATAACTTTCTGGCCTTTACAGACATTATCTAAAAATTATCCACCCCAGTAGTCAAGGACCATGCTGGAAGACCAGGATTTCTTTTCTGAAACATGGCTCCTATTTGTACAACATATTTAGGTACAAATAAAGAATATATTGAATTGAATTGAATAGATAAGGCCAAAAAAAAAATAGGTGTGTTTCCGATTTATCTGGCTGAAAACTAGGTTGGGAGGGGTGGTAACTTTTTATTTTTGTTATTTTGTTTGTTTGGAAACCTCCTCCCAGGAACTGAAAAAAATGTCTTTTTCATAACAATAGTTGTTTTGAACATGGGAAATGTGCCTTTTGACAGTTCCAGGTTAGGAAAACCCGTTTTCCTGCTTTTATAAGCTTTTTTTGTCAAAAAATCCAAAAAAAGGAGGATATGATGGGGAAAAAATCAGGTATGGTAATTTTTTTTTTAGGTAGGGTAAGGTTTTTCTAGATGGGGGGGGGGGGGGGGGGGGGGGGGGGTAAATCGGAAACACACCTATTTCTTTTTTGGCCTAAGTCTGGAGGGGCATTGTGCACATTTCAGGTGTCACATTCTAACGTCACACGGGACCTTCTGGGCTCTCTTCTATTAAACAGACCTATTTACCTTAATTTTACATTTTGAGTTTACTCTTGGTTAATAAATGTAGTATGCTTGCTCAACTGGGTATAAAGATTGTATCTTATCTATATAACTTTATCTAGACTACTGTATAGATAGTGTAGTTTAATCTTTGAAATGGCAACCATTATATAAGGTTACGCGTCTTGTGTTGCTAATCTGTATAAAATTGTGGCCAATACAAATGTTTAAAAAGTGTCACTTGATGCTAACTGACCTCTGTTTTCTCTTTGCAGGTGAGAGTTATTTACTTGTAGTTACAATGAATGGAGTCAGAACTAAGGTATTGTCTTGTCAAGGCTTGCTATGTGTACTGCTATATGGGTCAGATTTTCAGAAAATGTACAATTGGCAGATGTACACATTTAGTAAATTCTGCTAGATTAGGCTGCAATTTGGCTAATACTAGGTAAATTCGAGTATATTCGGCATTGCATTGATTCTAGCAATCTGGTTGGTTAGGTTAAACTGTATTTTGAACATTATTTACGTCTGAAAATTCGGATATTTGAGAAGATTGGCGAAGTTGAATTGTACATTTTCTGAAAGTCTGACCCATATGTCTATTGCTATTAAAGGATTAATGACCGACATTGAGAGACTGCTGGTGCACTGTTTGCTACTGTATAATCCCATGGCAAAGGGCTGAGGTATTATGCATAAACAGTGCAACGAAATGGAAGTTACTAATCCTGTTAACCTCTTCCTAAGGTTGTTATAGCCCCCAGATCGTACAAGACTGACTAAAAAGAGTATATCTACTAGTATATGTGATGTGTTTCAGGAAAATGAGTCACAAGTCGCAAATTTTGTGTTTTTCAATGTCGTTTACAATGTCATTTTTGGGGTGTCTAGTCCTTGTGATAGTATGAAAACATTTACCAGAATTCAAGACTGTTTATTGATTATATCAGTACGTTCATTAGATCATTCTATTGAGTATATTTAGCTACTTTACTGGTAGGTTTTGCCTCAGAAAATATTGCAAACCTTTTTTTTCAAAAATGAAAATATCTAACTGAAAAGATAAAAGTACTTGTTAAATGTCCTTAATGTTTATATTCATTGGAATCGGCTGGGTATCATGTATTCAAATATGATGATATCTCAAAATCCAATTTTCGCGACTTATGACTCATTTTCCTGGAACACATCACATATAGAGTATATCTACTAGTTAGGGTGTTTACTCTCTCACCCAGATGGAGAGACCATTGTATATAGGTATACGGCGTGAAGCAACCAATTCCCCTTTTTTCAAAGATACGTCACTTCCATTTTAAACCCATTGATAAATCCCTCAAGTAGGAATAACTCTGTTTAAAACTATAAAGTATACAAAAAGTATAAATCTTAAGTATAAGTTTAAAAAAATATAGCTTTTTAAAGTTTTGTCTCTGTAAGCAGAATAAACTAAATGCAAAGCTTTATAAGTGAGACTAGCCTTTACAAGTTAATAGGGCGTATATTAATCCCCCCCCCCCCACACACACACACACCCTCTTTGTCTTTTTATAAAAAAAAAAAAGGTTGCATTTGCTGAATCATCTAAGGCTGGTATCAAGGGAGAACCCTTAAACCCTTCCATGAATCCATGAATCCCCCAAATAGAAATTACCCACTCTATGTTGGAATATTGTCAGTTTTAGGGTGTTTAGCGCTGCTAGTAGCATAAATACATCTACAAAGTTTCAAGACGGTGTATTGAATATATGTACATGTATTTCTAAGGTCATCCTATAGATTATAATGTAGCTACTTTACTAGTAAGTGTCCACCCAAAAAATACTGCAAATTTTAGAAAAAAAAATCAATCTTTTTTTTTTAAAGATCTTATTTATCCTTTTCGGGGTTAGTTCTGTCGGGTCAAGATGCAACATACTTTATACATAATATTTTGGTATTTTCCTCTTATATACATATATATGTAGACAGATAATTCCATCTTTATACTTGATCAGAGAAATATACATTCGATTAATTTATTATTCACTTTGCCACTTCCTTTTTCCAGGAGTGTTAGTGATATTTTCTGCTGAGGTTTAGATTTTATAAAAGTGAAATACATGTCAGGATTTATTTATTTTGATTTATTGATTTCTGAAGTTCAAAATAATATTTTCTATAGGAGCCTCATTTGCCACTCACATGTTTTATTATAGAGTGATTATGAGCCCAGTCTTAGGTCTAGCTTGTGTTGCTAACATCAGTTGATTCTTAAATGTGTATCTTAAAATATAGAAATACATATTAGATGTCCTAATGTTTACCATCATTAGAAACCGCTTGCTCTCATCTTTTCAAATGTCTCAAAATCCATTGTTTTGCGACGTGTGACTCATTTCCCTGTAACACATCACAATTACATGATAATGTGTTTAATGCAGCTTCCCCGATTGTCCACAGTTTGATGGCCCTTTCCCTAGTCTAGCGGCCATGGCCACATTATGTCGCCTATAGAAAATCGTGTAAATAAACACTTAAGATGTGAAGCCAGGCCGGGAAGCCAACCATTTAGCCAGCCTTATATCATGTACACTTGTCCAACTTCGCCCGCCAACATCAATGACTCTGCCTTCTCCAAACTTCTGCAGTGCCACCCCTTCTTTGCTTTTAGGAGACGTTTATATGTTCATAAATTAGAAAATATTCCTCACTGCTCACTTTAGAAGGCTGATGTAGTGAGGCAGGGAGGAAATTAGAGAGAATCCATTACCAGAGTTAATGTCAGGATACACAATGTGGCGGTGGCGGCCGGGGAGAAGGTTCTAGTATGTTCTAGAAGCTTCTAGAATATGGCTCCTGTACCAAGGCACAGCATTGTGAGAAGATATCCTAACTTTGTCCTGAGCACATTTAATGCTATGGGGACATTATATGACACCTTCCTGCATTTAAAGCTGCAGTCTCAGCTGTAAGGACAAACAAAATCTTACCAAAGTTACTCATATTTTGACTTATAGGACTGAACTTATCAATATTTGCCACATGTTATATATGGGTCAGATTATCTGAAAATGTACAATTGGCAGCTGTACACATTTAGGAAATGCGGCTAAATTCGGCTGAAAAATGTTAAATACCGGGTATATCTGAGTATATTTGGTATCGCATTGATTTATAGTACCAGTTCTGTTATGTTAAACTGCATTTTGAAGCTCATTTTTATCTTAAATGTGGGTTATTTGAGAGGATTGGTGAAGGCGAATTGTACATTTTCTGAAAATCTGACCCATATATGTTTATACAAGAAATTGTTTTAAGTTGAAGTTAGCCAAGTGAAAACAGCCGCCAGTGAGCAATAGTAATGGAGGTCATTGCAGGAAAGCAGCTTAGCGATTCCCAGAAATGTAAATGTGTACTTTTATGAAGCCCTGTAGCAAAAAAAAATCCGACAAGATTCTCCAAAATCTTTGCTCAAATGAATGATGGGTTGGAAAAGAACGGAATAAAAAGTAGAACATATGTGATGTGTTTCAGGAAAATAAGTCATAAGTCGCAAAATTCATATTTTTAAAAGTCATTTAGTCACGAGATCTCCTTTTTGGAATGTTTTCATTTTTGGAGTATCTAGTCAGAACGGTCTTATGAATACATGGACCAAATTTCAGGATAGTGTATTATATACTCATACATTTCTAAGATCATCCTATGGAGTACATTTACCTACTTTACCAGTAATTGTTCACCCAACAATATTGAAAACCTTTTTTTTCAGAAATAAAAATATCAAACTTGAAATATAGAAATACTTATTTAATGCCCTTAATGTTTACTATCATTGGAATCACCTTGATCTCCTCTTTTTAGATATAATGGTATCTCAAAATCTATTTTTTGGACTTATGACTCATTTTCCTGAAACACATCACCTATTTAGGTTTTGATCAATGTTAACTGAAAGTATAGCTTTATGTGGTTGGGTACATCCAACAAAACCCTTGATATGTTATCCATATACCTGTATACGCAGATTGACTAACAATTTGGTTGAAGGAGCGTGCATTGTCAGAGTTGCGCGGCAACCAGTGCAATATTCTAAGCAACTGCAACCAACGAGTTAGTTAACTGATTTAGTATGTTAATGCCATTTTGCAAACTTCTCCTGGAAGTGGTCCGGGTGGCTGGGTTGCATATACCACTAGTGGTATATTCAAGGAACGTATCCCACTGTAGATATGCTGTTTCATATAAAATGCGTATATTATGATCACCAACAGACCCCAACACACTGGTAATTAGAACTTAGAACCTAGCTTTATATCCCGTCACTACAGGCATATGGGTCAGATTTTCAGAAAATGTACAATTCAACTTCACCAATCCTCTCAAATAACCCACATTTGAGACGAAAATAAAGTTCAAAATACACTTCAACCTAACCAAACTGATTGCTAGAATCAATGCAATGCCAAATATAGGCCTACTCAAATTTACCTAGTATTGACCAAATTGCAGCCTAATTTAGCAGAATTTACTAAACGTGTGCAGCTGCCAATTGTACACTTTCTGAAAATCTGACCCATATCTACATAGTGTGCTTTGTGGTGAGAAAACACGTGTGTGATAAAAAGAAACCACGTGGCTGATGGACCATTAGTCTCATTCTGGAACCAAAGTATTATCCAATGAGATTGAGTTCCCTCATATGGCATTTGGGAATGGCTAATGTTGGTGGACCATCAACAAGAGGGCAGTTGTTAAAAAATGTAGAATAACAAGTCAAAGTTGGTTTCAGGTGAGTCCCAAGTCAGTCTTACCACTATTTAAGATACGATATTAAGTTTGAATTGGAAGAGAGCCAAAAATGACAAATCTGCAAAACCATATGTGATGTGTCACAGAAAAATGAGCCATAAATCGCAAATAGAACATTTTGAGATCATCATAAGTATTATTTGAAAAGATGTGATTAAGTGAATTCCAATGATGTTAATATTTAAGAAATCTAAAAATATAACTATATGTTATGTTTTAAATAAGAGAAGTTTGCAATGTTGCAATGGATTATTACTAGTAAAATAGCTAAAATTAATATACTTCCTAGGATGACCTTAGAAATACAAGGATATATTTAATACACGGTCTTGAAATATGAGCTGTAAGAAGATTTTTTTTTTTTTGAATCATTTTTATTCAGGTTAACGAGCAGTTACATCAGTGTAAATTGTTATTTAAATCATGGCTCCCCAATTCACCCTAAGGTGGTATACCACTGGGCCCTGAGCCGGAGAGAAAAAAAGAAACTAGGATTTCTAAGTTATACATTATACAATTCAAAATTGTTTTTGGTCCCTTAACTTGGACAAACTAAGTGAAAATTCCTCACATTATACGTATACAAACAAACAAACAGACAAACAAATGCGATGAGATTGCTTTAATATGCTTGGCCTATTTCTACCCACGTTCCCATGGCTCTCCCCTCTCCGCACTTGTACACACGATGAGCTGCTCCCGAATTACTCAATATTTATACCAGCCTTCAGCTGATGTTATCTGCAAATGAAAACCTAGCAGTGAGCCTCGCACCAACCTATTAACTGTTATCAACCTATTCTTATAGCACTCGCCAACAGGGGCATCACTGGGGGTAGAATTATATGGATCAGATCTTCAGGGAATGTACAATCAGCAGACCTAAGACTGCTATAAATATATGGAAAAGATGTTCCTATATATGTAGTTGGTGTAATATCAAGTGTAGGGAGTATAGCAGTAGTATTTATTTCTTTGGAGTAGAAGGGACGGTCTAGCGTAGCACAAATTATTTTATATTGTGACTGTGTATTAATGTACTACAGACTGTAAACATTATTATAGTATGAGTATTTTTTGCTCCTTCTATGGATATTCGTGGAAGACATAACACTGTAATTGTATGTCCATGTTTTAGTTTGTATTGGTTCTGAATCGATTAATGAGATCTTTTTATAAAGCAACATACGAAGACATCACTGAGTGATACACTACGTTTTTTTTCAAATGTTCGGATAAACATTATGTAATTGGCCTTTAATACAATAAAAAAAAAAAAAAAAAAAAAAAAACCCTATGAAAGATGACTTACCATTGAATGTTCATCAAGTTGTGGAAATTGTGGGAATCTTGAGTAATTTTATATAGGCAATGCTCGAAATAATCCATGGTGGATACAGCGTTTTTCAATTGAACTGTATAAATAGGTATTGGCCTTTAAGTAAATAAATGAAAACAAAAAAGAACACTGCACATTTAGACAATTCTGCTAAATTAGACTGAAAAGTGGGTATATCTGAGTGTAATTGGTACTGTGTCGATCCAAATAATCTGTTTGGTTTTTGTCTTAAATGTCGGTTTTTTGAGAGTGTTGAAGGCGAACTTAACATGTCATGGCGATTTCACCCACAAGGCAGAGTGGGTTTGTAAGAACAGGGAGTCTGCGTTTTGACCATACAATACATTGACCCGACATCTGGTGCATGTATTCTTGCTACGACAAGCATTAAGCAGCCTAAAAATGAAAACATTCCCAGTTATACATCGTGTGAATAAAACACATTGAAAAATATAAATTTTGCGACTTGTGACTCATTTTCATGTGACAGATCACAATGCCAAAGATTTAAGGCTAAATGGCAAAAGGCGAAAATAAGGCAAAGTGAAGCCGCTATTCAGCATGGCCTACCTGTATGGGTCAGATTTTCAGAAAATGTACAATTCAACTTCGCCAATCTTCTCAAATAACCCAAATTTCAGACGAAAATAACGTTCAGAATACAGTTCAACCTAACCAAACAGATTGCTAGAATCAGTGTAAGCCGAATATACTCGAATTTACCTAGTATTGGCCAAATTACGACCTAATTTAGCAAAACTTACTAAATGTGTACAGCTGCCAATTGTACATTTTCTGAAAATCTGACCCATTGTGGTTGTAGCTGGGTTGACTTAAAGCCTGGCTATGTATTACTGTTTGTGAAACGCCTGGTAGGATGGAGTACAGGAGGATGGGAGAGGACTACAAATAGCCCCCAGAGACGAGCACATTACCCGCCTACAGCTGAAGATGCTATGCTTTAAATAGCACTTAGGGATACTTGGCATTAAGGGCACGAGTGGACCTATTATAGGCCCACTTCTGCCATCCTGTATAGGGGCGTGGTGAGGGTGCAGTAGGTGTGGGTGTAGGTGGTGGTGGTGGTGGTGTAGGTGGTGGTAGATGTGGTGGTGGTGGTGCGGGTAGTGGCGGTGGTGGTGCAGTAGGTGTTGGTGTGGATAGTGGTGGTGGTGCAGTACCAGTAGGTGCACTGGTGGTGCAGTAGGTGGTGGTGATGCAGTAGGTGGTGGTGGTAGTTTAGGTAGTGGTGTAGTAGGTGGTTTAGGTAGTGGTGTAGTAGGTGGTGGTGGTAGTTTAGGTGGTGGTGCAGTAGGTGGTTTACGTAGTGGTGCAGTAGGTGGTGGTGGTAGTTTAGGTGGTGGTGCAGTAGGTGGTGGTGGTAGTTTAGGTGGTGGTGTAGTAGGTGGTTTACGTAGTGGTGCAGTAGGTGGTGGTGGTTTAGTAAGTGGTGGTGGTGGTGTAGTAGGTGGTGGTGGTGGTGCAGTAGGTGGTGGTGGTTTAGTAAGTGGTGGTGGTGGTGTAGTAGGTGGTGGTGGTGGTGTAGTAGGTGGTGGTGGTGGTGCAGTAGGTGGTGGTGATGCAGTAGGTGGTGGTGGTAGTTTAGGTGGTGGTGTAGTAGGTGGTTTAGGTAGTGGTGTTGTAGGTGGTGGTGGTGGTGGTGTAGTAGGTGGTGGTGGTGGAGGTGGTGGTGGTGGAGGTGGTGGTGGTGGAGGTGGTTGGATTTGAAGTTGAATTGACCAATAGAAAATGGCCACCAGTGAGCGATGATAAGTGAAGCCACTGCAGGAAACGATTTTTGCGCATGTCTGAGGTATATAATGTGGATATTTATGAAGCATTGTAGCAAAAACAGCTGGATAATAATCATACTAAATATTGGTCAAACTTTTAGGTTTGAAAAGGAGTTGAAAAGAATTGTTTACCTTTAAAAGTTCTGATTAAATGTGAGAATAGTATATGTATGCAGAAAAGATTCCGTCCTGAGTAGAAATCTTTGAATACAAATTCTAATGCCATTTCGAGCACATTTCCCGAAAGCACTTCATATATTGGAGCTCCAAAGTGTAAACCTTGAGACTAAGGTCATGGGCCTGTTTCATAAGACTCCTTACCTATAACTTCATTGTTCAACGTTGTTTCCTTGCTACATATTTTAGGGAACAAATTTACTACTCACTAAATGCTATATTGTATTTCAACAGTAGACATTTCCTACAAAACAAGGACAAGTATCTAAACAAGGAACATTTTAAGCACAGATTTATTATATAAAAAAGATAGCAAAAACACATAGCCTGTAACCATCACCCCATCCCATCTCATAATTTTCAACACCATCAAACCTCGCCAAGATTATCATCAGTAGTAAAAGATTAATTTCTTATGTCAAAAACTGTATTTACTTTATCATACTGAAATGTTCTGTTATCATATTATATATTTACATTCCCTCTGCACTGCAATTTTTAAAAGAAAATGGATGTCAGGGCGTACGAAAATCACCTGAATTTGTGAAACCGTGTCTGATGTCTTGTGAATAAAATTATTTTCCAAAACGTGAAAAAAAAATTATGAAACATGCCCCGGGATACTGAGGGTGATTAGTTGCAATGGGCATGAGTGAAGAAGTTCCACTCACACCCAACCTCTAGCGGGCTGCCCCCGAGGCTTCAATAGGTCGGTGGATTGTGGGCACCTGATGTGAATGTTAATGTTAATCTGGTTTGTGTTGTATGTGCAACTGTACTACAGGGCCCAGGGTACAGCAGAGATATGGGGCCTGTTGCATAAGAAACCCATACGGCTCAGATTTTCAGAAAATGTACAATTTGCAGCTGTACACATTGAGTAAATTCTGCTAAAACAGACTGTAATTTGGCCAATACTCGGTAAATTCGAGAATATCTGGCATTGCATTGATTCTAGCAATCTGTTTGGTTATGTTGAACTGTATTTTGAACTTTAGTTTCGTCTGAAATTTGGGTTATTTTAGAGAATTTGTGAAAGTGAATTGTACATTTTCTGAAAATCTGACCCATACTTGAAATGTTCTATGCTAAGCTATTTTGTCTTGCTTATGTAGGACATTTCTACTGTAAGAATAAGAATATTAGGATTGTCTGTATAACAAATTCCTTCATTAAATTGGTACATATGGGTAAAATTCGGCACGATTGACACGCGACACGGCCGCTAAATCACGGGCGACACGGTCCCCTTAATGTGTGACACACACAGCTTCCAAAAAGCTGATAAAATTTGACATGAGACATTCAGAAATGTATTAAAAATCGACATGAGACACAGTGATTTATTTAACAGGCGACACACAACATTGTATCGACTGTTAATATTACTTAATGTATTGCTTAAAAAGTGACACAAGACATCATTGAATTGTTTTAAAAAGTGACATGGGACATGGAAAAAATTCTTATCGTGCGACACTCAGACACAGTCATAAAAAATGGGACCCATATATACCCCTACTAAAAGTTCCTTACCAGCTGTATAGCAAGGGAAATAAGTTAAGAAAGGACAATCATAAGGAAGGATTTGTTATGAAATGGACCCTTTACTATAGTGATCAGGGTAGGACGGAGATCTGCTATGGGGAACTGAAGGGACTTATAATATGAGGAAGAGAGGGGTGTTGTGGTCTTGCTGTATTTATTCCTAGCTATTCCAAAGTTTCACACAACAATAAATGGTAGTATACTACCCCTGATATTATTGAAGACCAGCTGTAGGAGCTGAAATAAACAGCCTTGTAAAACATATAATGGCACAATATTGAAAACCCTTTGAAACATGAATATATTTTAAAACAGACACATTCTTCTGTTCATTTATGATATTCTTTTCTCTGATAGCGGAACTCCACCATAGGTAAAAAAACGGCGCCAACAGGCAAAAACGGCTGCGATGAATTTTTTTGCGACGAAATATCAAGTTAGATATTTTGCAATTGTTGGCAACAAATAAATGTGTTGCCAACAACCTATTTTACCCCCTCATCCAATAGAATTTTTAGTCATGTCGAATTTTCCGAATTTTAAAAATGTCGGCGACGAATTTTGCCTGTTGGCGCCGTTTTTTACCTACAGTGGAGTTCCGCTATGACAGGTCTACTAGCGTATATTTGGGACCCACATAAAGGTCTGTCAAATGATTAGATATACTAGCCGTGTATTTTCTGAAGGTCGGGAAAAAAATAACTGTAGCCGAAAGCCTCCTTGTCTTTGTGAAATAACTATTTCAAATCCTAGCAGAAAACAGATTCGATTTCAAATACTTGATATCCTATGATTTACAAATGTCAAAGTTTGTATTTTGTATGCTTTCAAATGTTACTTGTGATGAATATATTGCAGATTATATGTGATGTGTTTCAGGAAAATAAGTCATAAGTCGCAAAAAATAGATTTTGAGATACTATTATATTTGAAAAGATGAGGTCAAGCCGATTCCAATGATAGTAAACAGTCTAATAATCTAATAAGTATTTCTGGATTTAAAGTTTGATATTTTCGTTTTTGAAAAAAAAAGTTTCCAATATTTCTGGAGGTCACTAAACAGTAAATTAACTAAAGGTTGTCCATATGAGAACCTTTAAAACCAAAGGATATATTACATAGATTGTCCTGAAACTTGATACATCGATTGATATAGCTATAAGTGATGAGCTCCCCAAAGATTAGAACATTCCAATAATGTGATCTTGTGAAAAAAACACTTTGAAAAATATCAATATTGCGACTTATGACTCATTTTCCTGAAACACAGCACATATGGTTAAAATATCACTCAAGATATCTTCAGAGTGCCTAATTACTGGCACCATCTCGATGCCTTGCCATCAGGATAGAAATGTCAATAAGATATGAAGCATAGCCAACAATAAAACACAAGTGCTTACAAATAGATAACTAGAGGTCAGATAAAGGTCATTGGTAGCCAGCAGATGAAGCCAATCTCCTGATTAATCCAGCCTACCTGTAATTAGAGGTCACTTGAAGGTCAATGGGATCAGGAGGAGAAGGACAGAGAGTAGATGATGAAGATGAGATGGTGGTTTGCTGATGAGGTGGAAGCCAGTAATACCTTGCTACGTGAAGCCTGTATACGTAAGGTGATTCTGTCATTAGGGAGGTTCAGCAAGTCTAACCTATAGGTAAAAGTAAACTTATCTGTATCTCTGATATACAGACGTAAAAAGGAAGAAAAACGTTCAGCAAAACATGGCGGGAAAAACGTAACATAACATATGAAGTCAAATGTTTCATCTCACAATTTATTCTTTTTATATAAATATACGATCTAACTCAACATTCAGTCGCAGTATATGTATGTATGTATGTATGTATGTATGTATGTATGTATACATGTATGTATGTATGTATGTATGTATGTAGGTAGGTATGTATGTATACATGTATGTATGTATGTATGTATGTATGTATGTATGTATGTATACATGTATGTATGTATGTATGTAGGTAGGTATGTATGTATGTATACATGTATGTATGTATGTATGTATGTATGTATGTAGGTATGTATGTATACATGTATGTATGTATGTATGTATGTATGTAATAACTTTATTTCCAGCCGTACAGTTACATAGTAATAATTCAATTCTCGAAAAAAGGGAAAAAGAATGACAATAATCAATTCAAAAATAGCATAGGTTTACCTAGTGTCCTTTTACAGTTTGAGGGATATTTGGTGGTTTGTTAAGTTTTCTTTTGTTCTGATACCAGACTCATAATCATCGGTCGAGAAATATTATCATTTTATATTACATACTTTTACTGAGAACAGAATTCGTAACAACTCCCTCTTATAGGAGATGAGAAAAACAATATACGGCGATCCCATATGGGTCAGATTTTCAGAAAATGTACAATTCAGCTTCACCAATCCTCTCAAATAACCCCAATTTCAGACGAAAATAATGTTCAAAATACAGTTTAACCTAACCAAACAGATTGCTAGAATCAATGCAATACCGAATATACTCAAATTTACCTAGTATTGACCAAATTGCAGCCTAATTTTGCAGAATTTACTAAATGTGAACAGCTGCCAATTGTACATTCTCTAAAAATCTGACCCATATATATATTCAACACTTAAACATAATGTCCAAAGAATGTGGGACAATGACCAACACATCCTTCAGGTATATATAATACAATGTGCACCCATAGTACAACGGGCCCTATGACTGACATGCAACATTGCAGAGATCACTGGAGGGTCTTGTTGGAGGACAGCCCAGAATTGTTGCACGAGTGTGTTAACATGTGGGTTTGGCGAGCGATAATACCAGGGTTATCATGGAGCATACAATATGCATGTGATATGCCGCTTATCACGTCTCAGTGAGAGAGGTTCCAGCCCAGTCTTATCCAACTTGTACCGAGCCACAGTCAGTATCTCTCTTATATGTGATCCGTTTTAGGAAAATCATAAGTCATAAGTCGCTAAATATGGATTTTGAGATATCATCATATTTGAAAAGATGGGATCAAGCCGATTCCAATGATTGTAAACAGTAGAATACCTAATAAGTATTTCTATATTTTAAGTTTGATATTTTAATTTTTGAAACAAAATTTGCAATGTTTCTGGATGGGTAATTACCAGTAAAGTAACTAAATATACTCCATACGAAGGCCTTCAAAACGCAAGGATATATTTAATAGAATGTCCCGAAATTTGTCACATGGATTCATATGACTATGAGTGCTGAACCCTCTAAAAACCAGAATATTTCAACAAATATGAAAAAATCACTTTAAAAAATATCAATTTTGCGACTTGTGACTCATTTTCCTGGAACGCATCACATATGGGCAGTTTTACCCTTACATTTTGATTGCTTTTTAAAATTTGAACATGTGACCATTATCCTAACTAACATTCTGTACATCATTATCATGGATCATACAATATCCCGCTTATCATATCTTCCCTAAGAGAGGTTTCATTGCAATAATATCATACTGGTACTATATTCAGTCCAAATCGTTCAAATTGGAGTAGAAAAATGAGGTTTCAAGAGATTTCTTTGTTGGAATGTTCTCATTTTCATTCTTGGGGGTGGGGTGGGGGATTATGGATACATATATACCACATTTCAGGACAATATATTAAATATATCCATGCGTTTCTAAGGTCATACTATGGAGTAGCTTTAACTACTTTACTAGTACATGTAATAGGGGGTTTGCATGTCTCACTGCGCATGTCTACTGCAGTGTATGCTGGGATGGATTCAGTTGAAATCTGACATACGGTACAAATATGTAGCAACATTTTTATAAAAAAATTGCAAGAATGTCTTCACCAATACCAGAGCTTGTATAAATGATGTATGAAAACCAAATGCACGATGGGAAAGATGGGGACTTGTGTCATGAAAACATGCATAACACATGGATATTGACATTAGGTCGTTGTTAAATAATCCATGCTGAACATGGCATGTTTTGTTTTTTTATAGATTTTAGACTGTACCATTAGTCCCATAAGTCCATGCGAATCAAGATTCAAAATGGCGGCTATGCAAATCCCCTATTGTCCACCCAGAAATCTTTTATTCAAACATATAGAATATAGAAATAGTTTTTAGATTTCTTACATGTTAACACCGTAGGAACCCACTTAATCTCATTATTTCAAATAAACAAAATATGATGGTATCTCAAAATTCATTTATTTCGACCTTATATAAAAAGAATAAATTGTGAGATGAAAAGATGACCCTTTTGTGTATGAAATGTGTCACCACTATCGGCAAGTAGCGGCAAGTTTGTATTGCCAATAGAGTGGCCAAAAAATTATTGGCCTTGCTACTGGCCATAGTGAAGGAGGGGGTGCAAATGAGTGGCAAGGCATTGGCCGCAACTTGCTGTCATTGGCCAAAGAATAAAAAAAGTGTTAATTTTTTTGGCCAATAGATTTTCATTGGCCGTTCATTGGCCACTATTGGGCGCTATTTGCCACAGTTGAACAGCTCATAGCAATTGTGTTACCAATAAATTTTCTATTAGCCTCTACTTGCCGGTTATTGGGCGATAATCTATTGGTCACTCTATTGACAAGACCATTGGCCACCACTTGCCTATAGTGGAGGACCCTATTAGACTCATATACTGTGACACATCACCTATATCCTCAGGATGTCTGGATAAGCATGATATGGGTCAGATTTTCAGAAAATGTACAATAGGCAGCTCCACACATTTAGGAAATACTCCTAAATGTTGCTGGAAAATGAAGAATATGGGGGTATATCTGAGTATATTTGGTATTGCATTGATTTATAGTATGCGTTCTGTTATGTTAAACTGAATTTTGAAGCTCATTTTTGTCTTAAATGTGGGTTATGTGAGAGGATTGGTGAAGGCGAATTGTACATTTTCTGAAAATCTGACCCATATATGAAAGTCAGTATAGGTTTGTGAGTGTATGAGGCTGCCAAGCAGGAAGCAGATATGGCATGCTCATCCACTTCCTTATTGGCACTGACAGGTTTATAGACTCTTGGGTCAAAAATTAACTTGGCAATGAGTCTTCGACTTGTGGTACAATTAAGAATTAAAACCCGATATTGAGGGGCTGCTGGTGCGTTGTGTGGTGCACCAACAGTGCATCATCAGGCCTGGAATGGAGTTTATCAATCCTTTTAGTCTCTAAGGTCAGATAACTGTTGAAGGCAGTGACTAACGAGGTATATGGGTCAGATTGTCAGAAAATGTACAATTGGCAGCTGTACACATTTAGTAAAATCTGCTAAATTAGGCTGCAATTTGGTCAATACTAGATAAATTCGAGTATATTCGGCATTGCATTGATTCTAGCAATCTGTTTGATTAGGTTGAACTGTATTTTGAACTTTAGTTTGGTCTTAAATACGGGTTATTTGAGAAGATTGGCGAAGTTGAATTGTACATTTTCTGAAAATCTGACCCATATAGGAGCCTGCTATGTTTATGCAAGGAAAAGTAGGAGCTGCATGGACAAAGCATACAAGTCATTAACAATCCGAGCCCGATATGCCATAACACTCAGTTAACATCCATACCAACTAATGATTTTCTATGTCTTTTCCAAGCGATCTAAAAGTCATTTGACCCACATTTTGGAGGATTTTGTCCAGTTATTTTTGCTTTTTAAAAGCAACTTTATTACTCAACGCTGCCATGGGTATGAGTCTATAGTGTATTTCAGGAAAATGAGTCATAAGTCGCAAAATTCATATTTTTAAAAGTCATTTAGTCACGAGATCTCCTTTTTTGTAATGTTTTCATTTTTTGAGTATCTAGTCAGAACGGTCTTATGAATAGAGTGCCTAAGTGTCATGGCGGCGGAGCGCGAATTAATGAAAATTAGTCGCGTAGTTGTACCGATGTGTGGACCGGAAGTAAACAATGCCCATAGATTTAGCATTGGGGCGATACATAATCACTCCCTACATCGCCCCAGTAACAGTTTGACGGTTATGAAGGCTATAGGCGAAATCGCTTGCCTCTAAAGATGGATATATGTAAGTTAGAACTCATAAAACTATATGATCGTTGAAAGAACAGGGATTTAATATCGCGGTAACGTTGGGGCTATGGGACTTTCGCGCGACATGTCCACATGACGTCATGAAACTGCTACAGTAGCGTGACTCAAAAAAACTTACGCGCCCTATACATGGACCAAATTTCAGGATAGTGTATTAACTATACTCATACATTTCTAAGATCATCCTATGGAGTACATTTACCTACTTTACCAGTAATTGTTCACCCAACAATATTGAAAACCTTTTTTTTTCAGAAATAAATATATCAAACTTGAAATACTTATTTAATGCCCTTAATGTTTACTATCATTGGAATCACCTTGATCTCCTCTTTTTAAATATAACGGTATCTCAAAAAACGAAAGAATATATTACATTGATTGTCCTGAAATTTGATACATCGATTGATATAGCTATAAGTGATCAACCCTAAAAAAGTTAGAACATTCCAATAATGTGATCTTGTGAAAAAAACACTTTGTAAAATATAAATTTTGCGACTTGTGACTCATTTTCCTGAAACACATCACATATCAATGCGTTTGTATTGTTCTTTGTGGGCAACTCCTCTTCTCTATTGCACATACATAGAAGCTGCAGTATTTGACCATTCAGACCCTGACCCATATACTAAGCTTTTAGGGTGGTCGATAGAGGCGCTTATTATAAGTGCATGTATACCACGGTTGAAACGCAATATTCATATCTAATGCACTTATAGACAAATTATGTATCGTACATGATTGGTGGCTTGTATGTACTCCCATTTCTGTCCCCCTCCTTGACCTCCCATCTGCTTTTTATCTATTATCTCTCGTTTCTATCCGTCCTCCTCTATTTCTATTTGTTTTTTCTGCTCCTCCCTCCTTCTAGCTCCCTGCCTCTCAATTTCCATTTGTGATGTGTTCCAGGAAAATGAGTCATAAGTCGCAGAATTAATATTTTTCAAAGTGTTTATTTTACAAGATCACTTTATTGGAATGTTCTGATTTTTTAAGAGTTAATCACTCATGTATATATTGGTCGGTGTATCAAATTTCAGGACAATCTATGTAATATATCCTTTCATTTTAAAGGTCCTTATATGGACTATATTTAATTACTTTACTGGTTACTACCCCTCAGAAATATTGCAAAGTTGTTTTTTCCAAAATGATAATATCAAACTAAAAATCTAGAAATACTTATTGGATTATTAGACTGTTTACTATCATTGGAATCGGCTTGATCTCATCTTTTCAAATATAAAGGAATCTCAGAATCTTTTTTTTGCGACTTATGACTCATTTTCTTGAAACACATCACATTTGTTCTTTCTATGTCTCTCTCTGTCGTCTGTCTTGTCTCTCATTTCTCGGTCTATCTCGCCCTCTCTCTCCTTCCCCATTTCTGTCCCTTCCTCTGTCTCTCCCGTTCTCTGGCCCTGTGTCACTACCTAGCGTCCCTCTCTCTCCCAGCCTCCTCTTTCCCCCTTTCTCTATGTCTATCTGTTCTCTTTCAGTCCCTCTGTCGACTTTCTCTTTTGTTTATCGTGTTCTGCCCACCCTCTTTATCATATGTCTCTCCTCCCTCCTGTCCCATATCTCGGCTCACTCTCTATCATCTTTCAGCTCTTGACTTCTCTACTGCTTCTTACATTCTACGCAGTGGTTTTATCCTTGATTTATGTAGGAAGAATAAAAAGTAAAAATATTTAGTTTCTGATCGATTGTAGCTGAGAATGCAGCTTTATTCGCCCCTATCTCTCTATCCATCTATATGTCTGTCACTCTTCGTCTCTATTGCATCTCCTCTGCTACTTTTCCTCCTCCTCCAATTCAACCATACATGGGTCAGATTTTCAGAAAATGTACAATTGGCAACACTACACATTTTGGAAATTCTGCATAATCAGGCTGAAAAATGATGAATACCGGATATATCTGAGTATATTTGGTATCGCATTGTTTTAAAGTATGAGTTCTGTTATGTTAAACTGCATTTTGAAGCTCATTTCTGTGTTAAGTGTGAGTTATTTGAAAGGATTGGTGAAGGCGAATTGTACATTTTCTGAAAATCTGACCCACATACCATTTCATGAATAATTCCTAATTCCACCTAAATAACTTATCGCCACTGTTGTAACACAAATTGTCTGGGAATTAACACCCACAAGTAAATGGAGTAAGTAAGTATTTTTTTTTCAAATGGATCATCAATTGCTTCTACCTTTGAAGCCTTTCGTCCTCTTTACCCGGGAGAATGTCCTTATTGTGTATACTACTGGGCTGCATCTACAGCTGATGCTCTGAGGTGTTTTTTTTTTAAAGAAATTTTATTGAGCTGGTTTCAATGCAGATACAAAGATAATCTCACAGTCTCAAGGGAAAACATTTTACATAATCATAGAAATTTTCTCAGGTCTTTCCTGTTTCATACCTTGTAGTTTTAAACATTTAATAATTATTATTATGTCGACAAGAATCAAGTGATATTTCCGGCCTCAGTAACATGACCGGCTCAATATATGTACTGGGTTTACATTTTTTCAAATTTTCATTATAGAGTAGTATCAGACAAGTAAACCCAATGAAAGGTAAACGTTCATGTCAAAACCGCAACTTCTATTTTTTTTAAAGAAATTTTATTGGAACTTTTTTCATACAATGATAATCTCTCAGCATCCAAATAAACATCATTCTACAGAGTTTTTTTTACCTCATAGTAATTTTAATACAATTAACTCGATTTAATCCGCAGGTGAACTAGATTTTAGTCGTTCTTTTTGTTTCTACGATGGCATATATTTGTATGTACACAATAAACGCTTACATTTTTTGGGTTTTTTTCCTCTAAACAACAAGAAATTGGGCTACTCGATTAATAAAATACACGTAGCAAGCATATCAATCAATATACAATTTTCCATTTGACAACCATACTGGTGGTGTGTCTTCAATTATAGATACCAGTCGTTATTGTTTTTCAAGTATTTTTTTTATATCAGACCATGATTTTTTACGAATTACAGAAGTTAACTTGTTCCATTTCGTATTAAGTATACGGTAGCTATTTAAAGGAATACATTTACTCTGAAACCTTTCCCCATGTTTACCTGGGAAAGGTTCCTGATTGTGTATACTACTGGCTTGAAGCTAGTGCTGACACGGTGAGTAGTATAGGACAAGTTGGAGCAGAGAATGGTAAACTTCTATAGTTTAGCGCTCCTTTCCTTTATAGGGAAGGGGGAAGGGGTGAGATGGAAAGGGAGGAAAGGCCCTAACCTTGGGTCATTTAGGTGGCATTTTATGATTTTAAGTGCCATTAAACGTCGCCTACTTGATATGTGCTATTATGACCTGGCTTAGAGGGGAGAGGATTACATCTAAGACGGGAGGAACTTCCCCCAAATTTGGGTCGAGGGAGGCGAACCCAGCTGTTTTGTATGGGGATGTGAACTGATTAACAGGGACTACTGGAATATGCCTTCTTCCACACATCCACATCAGAGAGAAATCCCCGCTCTATAATTACCCTGTCATAAACTATATGTTACATTCAGAACTTTCATTTCATTTTCATTTCTTTTGCTATTTGAATCTGGAAATAGAAGAGAACGTTTTTTGTGGTGTAGGAGCGATCATAGCAACCAGAATTTACCAGCTTTAGCACCGAAATTCAAATCTATGACTTTAAAATGTTAAAGTTTTGTTATTAGTAAAGGCATAGATAATGAATGGATGGAGGTATATATATATCACCCCTTATAGGAAAAGCAACAGACGTCATATCAATTACAGTAGATGTGGTCTATTATATTATTATTATATATGCTTTTAATAATATAAATAGAAAACATTTTTTAGTCATAAAGTTGGATTTCGGCCACTATCTTTGTCTTTTCTATGTCTACCACACGTAACTCACTAGTGACATATGCACTGTGCATAACTCAGTCTAGATATGTTGTTCTCAGAGTAATGCGTATAATAAAGATTTATAACAAACTGCTAAATATATATCGGAAAATTCACAGTATAACGGGGCGAGAATAATGTAATAAGAATTCCTGAATGTACAACAGCAATGGGAATTCCTGTAGAAGCGATAGTTTGGCATATATGGGTCAGAATTTCAGAAAATGTACAATTCAACTTCGCCAATCTTCTCAAATAACCCAAATTTCAGACGAAAATAAACTTCAAAATACAGTTCAAATAAACCAACCAGATAGCTAGCGTCAATGCAATGCTAAATATACTTGAATTTACCTAGTATTGGCCAAATTGCAGCCTATTTTAGCATAATTTACTAAATGTGTACAGCTGCCAATTGTACATTTTCTAAAAATCTGACCCATATATGACTGTTCATTCATTCTGGAGAAGCAGGTAGCTTAGCCCATTTATTCATAAACATTGCCTATACATTGTCAGCCCATTTATCATAAACATTGCCTACTCATTGTCAGCGCTATTTTCTGAGTGATGGCAGCCAACAACCAAACGTAATCGTACAAATAGTCGAGAATGTGCACATATGCCTGGTGGTACACTCTATAGCGTTCTCAATAAATTGATCTACTCCTAAATGACAACATATTATGTCTGAAGTAAGACTTATAGTCACCTAATGGGGGTATATATATTCTGACGTGGAGTGGTTCCATACAAATGCATGATAACAGAATTCCTCTATTTGATTTGATTTGGGCGCCGTGCACAAATACGTATATATTCATATATTCATTCTTTTATTATCTTTGTATATCAAGACTAAGATAAAGAACTTTAATCTGTTCATCAGTAATCCTCATAAGGTCCCATTAAAGTGCTCCATTCGTTCAGCAGAATCAAATAAGTACCACTTTTCAATTAAAACCTCCATTACATTATTATTTATTATCAATCAAAAGCTAATCTGTTTCTTCTTTTGTACCCTTCTTTTCCTACCCGTCTGAACGTAATTTGACCAGAATTTGGACGATTTCCTCTGTGGGTTTTGCTTCAGGCCTTTCTAAAATCCGCTTGTATTTTTGGGGTGGTGCGCTGAAATCATTTGCTACTTTCGTTTCATTTATTATCGCTCTCCAGCGCTCCTTTTGCCTCAGCGAATTCGACTTCGAATTCTTCCATAATCATATAACAACAGCAAAATATTGATCACATTTATCCTAGAGGTCAAACTATGTCATGTGGTACGTTGTTTCTTGTCGTAATAGCTGGTGAATGCAGCTTTAAAACAAAAAACCACCATCGTTCACGAACCCTGGGTGTCTTTGTTCCCTTTATCCTGAAGAAGTTAAAGTTGCTCTTTTTGAATAAATGTTCTCCCCATCTACCAACAACATGGAACAATAACATTCAGTAAAAAGTGTTTATATAAAGTAACATGCAATGTTGCAAGGGCGGGAAGGAGGATATATGGGTCAGATTGTCAGAAAATGTACAATTGGCAGCTGTACACATTTAGTAAATTCTGCTAAATTAGGCTGCAATTTGGCCAATACCAGGTAAATTCGAGTATATTTGGCATTGCATTGATTCTAGCAATCTGTTTGGTTAGGTTGATCTGTATTTTGAACTTTATTTTCGTCTGAAATTTGGATTATTTGAGAGAATTGGTGAAGGTGAATTGTACATTTTCTGAAAATCTTACCCATATGCACGTTTTCATCTGCCCTGCACGATGCCTTCCTGCTATTATTTACATTTCTTTTCATATTTACGAGTCTCGGAAGTTTGAGTTTTGTAGCATAGCACCTGGCAGTGAATAAAGTTACACAATCGTGCGAGGAGTTTATGAATAATAAATGCAGTAGGCATCTAAATGATTTCATAACACGAGAATTATGGATATTTTATTCATGGTCTTGTTTCATGTGAAGATAACTTCACCTCTTTTGGAATATATGAGTTCAGCTATTTAAGCTTTGGGACAATTAATCAAAAAGATTAGAAGACGAAACAGATTAAATTGGAATAAAAGACTAGAGATAGCTTAAGCCCATGTTCATTTGTCGTTAGTGATGTGTCACGGCGGAAATGAGTTTGAAGTCAGAGAAAATGTATTTTGAGATGCCGTAATATTAAAGAGGCCTGAGGTTCACTGACCTGTCGTTAGAACCTACACTATAGGGAGGTTCAGCAAGTAAACCTATCTTAATTAATTAAGATTACGGTTACGTAATTGAGTAACCGTATCTGTTTTTGTGACGTGTGTAATGTATGCAAAATAAATTGTGAGATTTTGCTTGATATGATCCGTTACGTTTTTCCCGCCATGTTCTGTTGAACCTCTTTCTTCCTTTAAAGGTATACTTGCATATCAGAAATACGGATACGTTTAAGTTTACGTATCTAGGTTATACTTGCTGAGCCTCCCTATATATATTTTTTTTTAATTCGTTTTTATTCAGGTATGAGCCAACATACATCATTGTTAAACAAGTTAAGTCTTAAAAAGCCGCTCCTCAGCTCACCATTCCGGTGGTATTCTTCCGAGCCCTGAGCCGGCAAAAAGGTATGATTAGCTATAATGCGGTAAATATGTATCGTTTTATATAAGGAAATGGGACAGAATGTCCAAAGAATACAAACAATTTATAAATGTTAATCGTTGTTACGTTATACCAAAGCACACAGTCAGATAGTTGTATTAAATACACTAGTCTATATCAGTAAAAAAATGTTATCTAATTAACCACACAGAATTTACAAGGCATCACAAGTACACAGATCAAATACAAGTATAATTAGGCACTATTAAAGATGAAATAAAAGTAAAGTCAAAACGGAGGAGGATCATGTCGCACAGTCACACATCCTATTGGTTTGGGTGTGTTTTACATATCACTATTGGCTTAGATGTTATTAGAGAGAAGTAGAGAAGGCACATTTGTACATTTTTTCCACCCTATCCCCTCATGGAAACTTCACAGAAGTGAGACAGTGTTAGAATAGTAAGATGAGTCTAGATAGGGATTAATGTGGCTTGCACAGATTAAGGTACATTACCTATAACTCTATAGAGACATAATGAGATTATGCTAGAAGGGTTGTAATGTTGCTTTTACCTCATATGTGATGTGTTTTGATATTTTTCAAAGTGTTTTATTTACAAGATCACATTATTGGAATGTTCTAATTCTTGGTGGGTTTATCACTTATGGCTAGATCAATGGATGTATCAAATTGCAGGATAATCTATGTAATATATCCTTTCGTTTTAAAGGTCCTCATATGGACTAAATTTAGTTATTTTACTGTTAATTGACCCCCAGAAATATTGGAAACTATTTTTTTTAAAAAACGAAAATATCAAACTTAAAATCTTGAAATACTTATTAGATCATTAGACTGTTTACTATCATTGGAATCGGCTTGATCTCATCGTTTCAAATACAATGATATATCAAAATCTATTTTTTGTGACTTATGACTCATTGACCTGAAACACATCACATATCATATAGTTTGAGACATTTGACACTTGTTGTGGCGTCCCTTGCACAATCGCACAAGTTCTCACACAGCAAAAAATTGGGAGAGCATGTGATTAAAAGCAATGTTACCTACCTCAAGTTTGGTTCTATATTTACTCCACAATGCTAATTACTCAATGTCCAAAATATCAACAGTCATGTTGTAATGAAAACATAATGGGTGATTGGTCCATTTTTTAGACGATTTTGTACTATAATCTCCTATAATCTCCCGCTGAAGACATGCATTAAGCATTATTTCCCATCGTGTTTGGCCTGAGGGGGTTACTATGGTCCAGGGTGTCCCCAGGCCATAGTACCCTTAAGGATAAACACGGCGGAAAATAATGCTTAGTCCCTTTTGTTGCTGTTTCACTTCTTGACTCATTTGTTGACTAGGCAAAAAGAATAGGTGTGTTTCCGATTTATCTGGCTGAAAACTAGGTAGGGGGTGGTAACTTTTTTTTTTTGTTAATTTATTTTTTTGAAACCACCTCCCAGGAACTGAATAAATGTCTTTTTCATAACAATAGTTGTTTTGAACATGGGAAATGTGCTTTTTGACAGTTCTGGGAAAACCCGTTTTCCTGCTTTCATAACCTTTTTTTGTCAAAAAATCCCAAAAAAGTAAGATATGATGGGAAAAAAATCAGGTATGGTAAAAAAAATGTAGGTAGGGTAAGGCTTTTCTAGGTAGGGGGGGGGGGGTAAATCGGAAACACACCTTTTTTTTGGGGGGGGGGGGGCCTATCATATTGGGTTTACTTTCCTGAATACCTGTTGCAGTGTTTTCCTGGTCCCTATAACTTCATTTCGAGGGTAACACTATAGTCACCCATGGAGGCTATGAGCACACAGGTGGTTATATGAGCACACAGGTGGTTATATGAGCACACAGGTGGTTATATGAGCACACAGGTGGTTATATGAGCACACAGGTGGTTATATGAGCACACAGGTGGTTATATGAGCACACAGGTGGTTATATGAGCACACAGGTGGTTATATGAGCACACAGGTGGTTATATGAGCACACAGGTGGTTATAGCTCAAAGAACCGACCCAGAAACACCAACAACTGAGACTAAAGAGCTATAATGTCCCGAGAGAACTATAACTGCCCTGAGAGGACATTTGCGTATCAATACATATTATTTACTGGTTAGAGACGTTAGAGAAGTGGCTATGAAATCAACCCAAAATAGACTAAACAGATTAATGACCTCCCATGTTGTTTATAATATGAAAAAACAGAGCCCTCTTTCTGTCCTGAATGTCAGTCATTAATCCAATGATAATGGCTGTATTAGGCAGGTTTCTGTAAACTTGTACAGATGTCATGGCATTAGTGACATAATCGTATTTATTACACCCCTGTGATGTTGCTTCCTATACCTTCAGCATTGTATGTCACACTTGGTCAAAGTGGTGCATAACATGTGAGTTATGTCACCCTTGGCGCATACAACAAGTAGGTCCACCAAAAACTTAAATTACTTCTTTTATTTTTAATTAATTATATTTTTTATTTATTAATGGGGTGTAATAAATATGGAACAAAGCTCGGGTGAAGTATGTACACTTGTTAGTGACCTCGGGAGCGCAGAAGATCTCGGGCTAACGCCCTCTATCTTCCCGCGCTCCCTCGGTCAATAACAAGTGTACAGACTTCCCCCTTGCTAGGTTCCATCTATTTATACAATGATGTGCGTGCCCCCTCCACCCCCTTGATATAAGGCGCTAACTTTAGAGCAACATCAACCCCAGCCTGGATCCTCTGCAGAGAAATTTTAAGAAGCTTTCTTTTTTTTAATGATTTTATTTTAACTGGGATTTTTCATCCGGTCCCAGTATTGGGGATTTACATAAGACAGCAAAAGATTGGTCTGTAAGGACAGTTCAGATTTTAATTCATCATATATCAAAGAGTTCAAAATGTTGGAGAGTTTCTTTGAAAATATGTATAAAGGTACTGGTATTTCAGTCGATCAGACAAATGTAGAGTGTCTTGCAAAGAAAAACAAAATAAAAAATTAAAAAAAGTTTTATTACGAACCAAGTTATTTTTTTTAAAGATTTTTATTGCATACAATTTCGTGGACAGGTCCCGATATTCTCATGCAATACAAATAAATATTCAAAAAGTATCAATATTCTTGTAGAGAAACTATAAGTTTCGCATGGTAATCTTAGTAAATAAGTAAGTTTTTAACATTAATCATCAAGTTATGAGTTTGAGATATATTGTAAACAGTAAATGGAACTCTACATATGCAGCTACTGTTTGCCTCATGTCTAACTTCACGTTATAAAGTTTGTACAAAAATGCACAATACACGATGGCATTTTACAGAAAACAGCAAAATAAAGTCTATATAATACAATAAAGGGCGACACTTTTTTCACATGTATAACTATGTTGCTTTACTCTAGACACGGGGGCGGCGTTTTCCCCATGGATTAAGCACTTTGGGGGAAATAGATAACATACCTAACTAATACAAATCCTGCTAATACTTTAAGTGCTAAGCCTTGGATGGAAGAGTGTAAGCAGCTTATGTTGAGAACTAATCTTGGAAATATCATATTTCTTGTTGACTGTAAGTCAACTAGAAGCCAGGAGTTGATGCCTTTAAGGCTGACGCAAACATGGCCGATTTGGCTCGCTATCTAGCCCCACGATTTGCGTCTCCTCATGAACCTAAGATTTCATTTCAAACCATGGCTTATGTTATTTCAAAAACAAATCCTTCTTTCACCTTTTCCATCTTCGTCCTCCCCATCTTCCTCCCATTCCCTCCTGCTCCTCCACCCTGCTTCTTTCTCCTCTTCCACCTCCTCCTTCTCCTTTATCTTCCTCCCCATCTTCCTCCCATTCCCTCCTGCTCCTCCACCCTGCTTCTTTCTCCTCTTCCACCTCCTCCTTCTCCTTTATCTTCCTCCCCATCTTCCCCCTATTCCCTCCTGCTCCTCCACCTCTTTCTTTCTCCTCTTCCACCTCCTCCTTCTCCTTTATCTTCCTCCCCATCTTCCCCCTATTCCCTCCTACTCCTCCACCCTGCTTCTTTCTCCTCTTCCACCTCCCCCTTCTCCTTTATCTTCCTCCCCATCTTCTTTATGGAAGATCTTTATATTCAAATTTATTTTCAGACAATTTGTATTAGATCTAAACCTAAACCTGTATGCATGATAATATCTTAATTCACTCCTAGTTAAATTAGTATGTATTCACCATTTTGTAAAATTGCATCCATTATTTAATTCTAGCTTTTGATTTGCCTACATAATTTCTGAAAACAGAATGTGTATTATTATGGATTTACTGAACAGGTATAACAAAACTCCTGACCACTATATTCAACATTTGGCATATATATGTGATATGAAAGGGATATAGAATAAATGAGTAGTGGCTGAAATTGAAGGGCTGTTTGGTTTATAATCCCGAAGCAAAGCACAAACAGTGCACCAGCAAACCCGAAATGGAGGTTATTAATCTTTTTAGTCTATGATTCTTATAACCCCTGGGCTGATCAAGACAGTGAATAAAAGTTCCATGTAAAATTAAATTATGTATTTAGTGCTTTATTCATTTCAGACCCATCCAAAGGTCACCCAGACACGGTATTAAAAGATTTTGACCTGTTATTCTTGGTGTAAAATATCATTATCTCCCAAAATAATTATTTAGAGGACCAGCCAAAATCTCACTTTTTGACACTTTTGACTCTCTATCATCGCCCTTTGTAGCGTATAGTAATGTACTTTACTATATAAACCTCACCCTAGTCGTTAGATATTAATTATCCTTGTACTCAAATCATAATATATTCCAAATAGGGTAACAGCAGGAAGAAATGTGTTGATGAACTGCGACACATAGGCATGTCGACCCATTTGTCACTTTCTTTGTAACTAATTATTGGCAAATAAAAGACTTTCTATTATATTCTAAACTTTTGGAACCCCTTTTGGAACCCCTTTTGGAATCGAAAATGTAAGGATAAAATTGTGTATGAAGAAGCCTAATTGTACTGTTAATCCCATTTGATCCAGCCACTGTAGATTAGCAAAAAACAAAACCATTAAAATATTCTAGTATTTCAATCCAGAAGCACATCAGCATTATATTGTATATTTGCCCAATAATGTAATCTTTCAATTTCTCCGGGTTCAATTTGAGCCTGGAGGTGGGTAAATGTTTATTGAGTGCCTAGACATATTGCCAGGCAAATATAGTGAGATTTGATTGCGAACGAAACAAGAGAATTAATATTATTAAGGTTTTGTTCAGTTATCAAGGAAGGATATTTTGTTAAATTGACTGCTATGAATTAGTATAATCTGTTCAATGAAACATGACATAAAATCGAAATAAAATCAATGTACAGTTACCACAATGCCAAAATAAGATCTTCCATCTATGGTGCTAATGAGGAAATTGATCAACCTTACCTAATTAGCAACACAGTTTGGATTTGAGTGTCAGTCTCAATTGATCTCATTAATATTTCTCACGTGGTTGTTCTAATAAGATTGAAATCTGTATTACAAATTTATTATTCATCACGATATTATAACGTGTACCATGGGACGAATACCATATAATGGAAATAAAACCGTTGTGCAAAAATAAAAAAAATATTTTAGAATTCTAGAAATTATGAATTCATGCAAAACTCAATTACTCAAAATTCGTTATATGAATCTTCCATTCTACAGTATTCAGGATACAAGACAGAAAAAAACGAGAAAAATATTTTTGAATCGCTTTAGCTGGGAATGCAGCTTTAACCACATTCATGACTTCATGTAAGAGTGCCTTTATCGCCCTCTATGAATCACTCTGTGAATTACGCAGAAATCCTCACGTCAATAGCTTTAATGATAAACCAACGCCACCAGCGTCTATTCCCCACTTCCGGTATCTGTTCTTTTCCCTGGTCGTAAATGTCGCGTCGTCTGATGTACGCATCCGGTGAGTGGGTGTGACGTCATGTTATGACTTCACTGGGCGTCGGTAATTATTTGGCTGACGTTTTAGAGTGGGCTGAGGAGCGGTTGGGTCAGAGAGTCATGGCGGAGATAGTGAGGTCCAGTGGTCTAGTGTGTGTTGTGGGAGGGGACTGGTTGCTTTACACACTGTTTAAACCATAGTTTCGTTGATATTGGACCAAAGAAAGGAAACACGCTAACAGGATGTGATACCCTATGTTGATTGATTGACAATCGTTGGTATTGGTTCTTTTACATGCATATAACTATAGACTTTCCAATGCTAGTCCACATGGTGGGCAGTGACATGATGCTCTGGGAAGGCGCTCATAGGATTAGAATCTGCGATTCTAAGAACATTTAGAAAACAATGTCTTAACGAGTACACTTCCCCGACCACCTCCTGTGAGGTCGAGTAGTTCTGTGTAACAGGATGAATAATCTATTATATAAGAGGTGATTTCCGCTTTCTTTTGTCACAGATGTTCTTGGAATCTGTGCTGTTTCCTTCGTATAGTGCCATCAATACTTTATCTACCAGTAGAGAGAAGAGGGGAGGGGGAGAACAGGAGGTAGAGGGTGGGGGAGAGGGGGGAGGGAGGAGAGGGGAGGGAGAGGCAAAGAAAGGGAGAATGGGACAGAGAAGATGAGGAGAGGGAGAGGGTGGGAAGAGAAGGGGTAGTAAGATAGAGAAGTTGTATAACATCATGCTTTCGATGCGCAGAGGGAGAGGGGGAGAGCAAATAAGGAAAAAGAGGGGGAGGTGGGGAGGGAGATGGTGGGAGGAATCAGAGAGGGAGATGGAGAATAAGAGAGAGGGTACAAGTGATAGAGAGTGAAGACGGGGAGGAGAAAGAAAAAGACAGGAGGGGAGGAGAGGGGGAGACGAAGGTAGGGGAAAGAAGGGGAGAGAGAAGAGGGGAGGGAGTGGGAGAGCGATAATATGTAAAGTCATCGTAGAAAAGGAGTTGGTCCGGTCCTACAAATTAGAATAAGGACGTTTTAAAGCTCCATGCCCAGCTCATTCCTATACAAATCTCAGTTTTCACTTGTTAAGCTAACTAGTACACTGCCCCACCTTATCCCAATCGTTTAGGTTTCTTTCTTAAGGTTGGAGTTTAATATTTGAGAAAAAATCATACTGGTGCTCACCAGTGTGACCTCCTTATAGTCACCAGTGTGACCTCCTTAGCCTTGTTCCATACAGATAGTCGCCGCGCATGAAAATTCGTTGGCATACAGAGAGAAACATGGGCTTTGGTGTGGCACAGAGGCGCCACTATGTGACCATTCAGTGCATCCACAGAACTGTGATGATGGCTTCTATACACATCCCTGTGGGTTCCCCGATCGTAAAATCACAGAATTAGACATTTATTTTACTTTTCATTGAAAAAGAGATAGATAATATTGGTCCGATGACCTTTAGATGGGTTGGAAATGAATAGAACAAAAAGTAGAAAATATTTAGATTTTTACCGACGTTAACTGAGAGTACGGCTTTAAGAGAGAGAAAGTGAGGGTTGGATATGCGATGTCATATTCACAAAACACAAGTCTGTTGTTCAACCATCTTTACTCAGTGGTGAAGTGAGGCTATGTTCTATTCTTATGCCATGATATATATTTCAGCCTTATTTGATCACTATTTAACTTTAATTTATGTCCTACACATCCACAACTCAGCAAAACCATATCCTTGAATTTGCAACCTGCAAGAACTCCACTGAAAAGAGCATCACTGATTGGTTTAATTAAATTTCTGAAACCAATCAGAAGCGCCCTGTAATGTGGCAGCTTTTGAAAAATGGCCTGCAGTAGAGAAAGTTGCAAAATACAATGGGCTAATAGTGCCTCTGTTTTGTGGATATGCCGACCTATCATGACATTATATTTCATAGCAAGTTTCATACATGATAATACTTTATAAACAACAATTTGTAATACACTTAGTGACCAGAATCATACTCTGTCACTTCAAGAAACAGTCCTATAGTATATATCTCATCCACTTATACCTCCATCCATCTATCCAGCTATATATCATCTGAAATAATCTAATGGTCTCTATCTGGCCCAGCCCTAAGAGATAAATAGAGAACCCAAACAAATCAATTTGTGAGTATAATCATAAAGTGGCCATCAGTCTAGGAGTGCGGTGACTGGTCCGGGCTTTCACCTCCCACACCCGTCCACGTTACAGGCTTTGTCCATTAACTCATCGGAGTTGTTTTCAATATTCTGGGTGATAAGTTCTCTTTTTGACAGAGAGCGCAAGGGGAGATGAGCAAGAAGGTGAAAGAGGGGAACGTTGAAGGAAGGAGGAGAATGAGATGGAAGGGGTGAAGGAGGCAGGGTAGAGGTTCCCCTGGTACCCCTGTTCTAGGTCGTCCCCTTTTGGCAGAGAACGGGGAGAAGGCAAAGGATGGGAGGAAGACGGTTAAAGAGGTGAAAGAAGGAGGAGGAGGGGGTAATGGAGGAGGACTCAAGCAGTAAGTGATAGAGGGGAAGGAGCAAGAGGAGATACGAGGACAAGGAGTAGAAGAGGGAGGGAAGGAGAAGTGAATAGGAGAAGAATAGGCAGGAAAGGCTGAAGGAGGGGGTAGGAGGTGGAGGGGGGGCAGGATAAGGTGCATGGAATAGGAGAGGAGGAAGAGGGATTGGGGGGAGGAAGAGAAACTGGAGGAGGAGAGGGAGAAGGTAGTGGCGGAGGAGCCAGAGGGAATAAGATATGAATAGGTAGGAAAAGATTAAGCAGGGGTAGGAGGGGGTAGGAGGTGGAGGGAGGTGGAGGGAGGAAAGGATATGTTGGAGGAGGAGAGGAGGAATAGGAGGAAGAAGAGGAAGAAGCAAAAACGGAGGAGAGTGAGAGGAGGGAGGAAGAGGGAGAACAGAAAAAGCAGGAGGAAAAGGAGAAGGTAGTGGAGGAGGAGCCAGAAGGAATAGGATATGAATAGGTAGGGAAAGATTAAGGAGGGGTAGGAGGAGGTAGGAGGTGGAGGGAGGACAGGATATGTTGGAGGAGGAGAGGAGGAATAGGAGGAAGAAGAAGAGCAGGGAGAAGCAAAAACGGAGGAGAGTGAGAGGAGGGAGGAAGAGGGAGAACAGGAAAAGCAGGAGGAAAGGGAGAAGGTAGTGGTGGAGGAGCCAGAAGGAATAGGATATGAATAGGTAGGAAAAGATTAAGGAGGGGGTAGGAGGTGGAGCTGGAGGGGGGACAGGATATGTTGGAGGAGGAATAGGAGGAAGAAGAAGAGGAGGAAGAAGCAAAAACGGAGGAGCGTGAGAGGAGGAGGGAGGAAGAGGGAGAATAGAAAAAGTAGGAGGAGAAGGTAGAGGTGGAGGATGCAGAGGGAAGGTAAGGGAGGTGGGAGAGGTAAGATGGAGGAGAAGAAGAAGGATGAAAGGACAAGAGAAGAGGAAGTAGATGAGGGGGAGGGGATGTAGGTCAATAATTGGATGAAAGGGTCATCCATCATGTCGACATCTGGCCTCTACGGGGTTTACAGTTTCACGGGCAGGGAGACAGACCTGTCAGACTCATTGATTCTAATGTTGGTCTCATTGACGGGACATGCGCAGTGCGTCCCTTCTACCGGAAGTAGATGTATGCACACCATTAAAAGAACAATCTCAGGTTCCGAGCCTGACTAAAATACGCCTATTATCAGTTTTTGCACAATTCCATTTAAATATTGAACTAGGTATGATATGAAGGCGATCTGTAAACTGCAATGTATAGGACCACCAAATGTGGAACATGACTATATTCCCAGGCTGTTATGAGAGGTTCAATAACAGAATGTCTAGTATATGCCCATGCAGTATGAGAGGTGCAATAACAGAATGTGTAGTATATGCCCATGCTGTATGAGAGGTGCAATAACAGAATGTCTAGTATATGCCCATGCTGTATGAGAGGTGCAATAACAGAATGTGTAGTATATGCCCATGCTGTATGAGAGGTGCAATAACAGAATGTGTAGTATATGCCCATGCTGTATGAGAGGTGCAATAACAGAATGTGTAGTATATGCCCATGCTGTATGAGAGGTGCAATAACAGAATGTGTAGTATATGCCCATGCTGTATGAGAGGTGCAATAACAGAATGTGTAGTATATGCCCATGCTGTATGAGAGGTGCAATAACAGAATGTGTAGTATATGCCCATGCTGTATGAGAGGTGCAATAACAGAATGTGTAGTATATGCCCATGCTGTATGAGAGGTGCAATAACAGAATGTGTAGTATATGCCCATGCTGTATGAGAGGTGCAATAACAGAATGTGTAGTATATGCCCATGCTGTATGAGAGGTGCAATAACAGAATGTGTAGTATATGCCCATGCTGTATGAGAGGTGCAATAACAGATTAAATGTTACATGCACCACAACGAATTGAATTACTTCCAGTGTCAAAGGCCAGTGACAAGTTGCTTAACTTTTCCCCTATTTATAAATGCTTGTCTTCATTCATTCTGACCGGGGAGAATTTCTTTTTAGTTTTTTTTTGTTTAAATTACAACATCCTTTATTTCCTTTATCATGCCCTATCTAGAGGCACATACAATCATACCATCAAAGGGACTTATCTGCATATCAACACATCTCTATGGGGTTTCTTTCTATTTCATCTCGCTTAGTGTTTTAAGCGAATAGGTATTCGTCAACATGTTTAGAAAAACAATAAACGGGAACGTGAAGAAATGTTAATATAAAGGACCTCAAAATCATGTAATGCAGGAATAAAGGACAGGCATTGTGGTATAAAGCTGCACTCTCAGTTCACATCGGTCAATAACTAAAAACAAAATATGTTCCTTTCTTTTCCAACCCATCTAAATAGTCATTTGACCAAAACTTTGGAGGTATTGGTCGGGCTTGTTTTTGCAACAGAGCTGCATAAAAGTTCCCATTTATATTTCGGGGACCCGCTGAGCTCCTTTCCTGTCTTTCCTTGCGTCTTTCCTTGCGTCTTTCCTTGCGTCTTTCCTTTCGTCTTTCCTTGCGTCTTTCCTTGCGTCTTTCCTTGCGTCTTTCCTTGCGTCTTTCATTGCGCCTTTCATTGCGTCTTTCCTTTCGTCTTTCCTTTCGTCTTTCCTTTCGTCTTTCCTTTCGTCTTTCATTGCGCCTTTCATTGCGTCTTTCCTTTCGACGTTTTTATATGTGTATAAACATATATACCATACCAGCAGCATGATATTGAAAAATGCAGTCATATAAGTCCGAATATGAGTAAATTTGGGAAGAGTTTTGCTCATGATAGCTGAGAATGCAGCTTTATTTTTGCTGTGAATAATTATACACTTGATCAACATAATCTGTCCCAGTATTTGATATTTCCCTGTTGTTGTGAGTTTAGCCTTGTAATTGCCAGGCTGTCCACACAATGGGCATCCAACATACAGTTATTACTGTACGCACGCACATTAACGTCCACCCATTGTTACAATCAGTGCAGAAACATGTCCCTGATAATGAGGTGTCTGGATTAGAGAGGGGTCAGCGTACATAGTATTAAAGCTGCACTCTCAGTTATCGGTCAAAAACTAAAGATTTTCTAATTCCGTTCTTCCGTTCTTTTTTTAACCCATTTAAAAAACATTTCATCATAATTTTGGAGCGATTCCACAATGTTGGTAAAATGTTTTCAGATGGGTTGCAAAGAACGGAACAAACGCTAAAACATCTCTAGCGTTTAGATTCCAGAGATTTTTCTCTCGATTTTCTCCCGATTCGACTTCAAATATTTGTATAAACATAAAACAGCCGGAGACTATTGAAAACGTCAGCCTATAAGCCATAATATGAGTAAATTAGGTAAGGTTTTGTATGTCACTCTAGTTGAATGCAGCTTTAACTGTAGGTGTGTGCCCTGACCCGGGTCAATATGCCAGCCATACAACATGCAGTAATTACTGTATACACGCACATGAACCCTCACCCATTGTTACAGGCAGACCCCGAGGAAGGAGAAACTAGCTGAGTCATTCTTTCATTTTTCACAATATCCGGGATCTACACAAGGGAACTGCTTACTTTTAATGCATGGGTGATTAATTAATTGATTAATTAATTAATTCACCCCCACCTTGTCCAGTGTTCTTAGCTGGTGAGTGAGTGAGTGAGATTGGTTGCTTTACGCCCTTATCAACACATTTAAAGGTTATATCAAGGGCGGGAGAGCTGAGAGGGAGGCAGTTTATGATCATACCCAGGAAATAGAGATAGAGAAGAAGGGAGAGAGAGACAGAGAAAAAGAGACAGAAAGGCACTTTAAGGTCATACCCAGGACCAGAATATGTGATATATTTGACTTTTATGTTCTTGGGTTAAAACTGGGTAAACCTCTTCTCCTTGGATAGTTCGTCAGTAAATGGAGCGAATACTTACCCATGTAACCCATGTCATACACTTAATCATCTTGTATCATCTCATACTCAATACCCTATTTCACCTAGCTGTCATCTTTTAGATACAAACCTAGAGACTTCTCACTATCCAGCTGGTCTGAGAAGAGGACATTCAGATCCTTGTGTATACTACCACCAGATTGTTCTTAAAAAAAATTTATAAGTTGATATAACACCAAAACCAAAGAATCAGCGATTTTTTTTAAGTGGTTTTTATTTTCTCAAGTGATGTTTCGATGTAGATTCCAACGTTTCGGTACTAGGGTGTACCTTCATCAGGGAACATTTTATATGTAAGAAAAGTGGGGGTTATATTAGAAATGTGTAACATTGGTTACCAAGGATACTGTCAATAACACGAAAAGCAGCCTTCTGATTGGTTGAAATTGATAAATAGCACAGCTCAGTTAATAATGGGACTTTAAGATAGAGAATAGGTTCGTTGAAAAGCTCTTTTATGGCTTTTTAATATGATAACATTAAAAAAAATGTTGTTGTCATATATAATATGACGTTATGACCACTTGTGTAGAGAACTTGTATATAATTATTCTAACTTGTTTAACGACGAACAATTTAATGATTAAGAGCAATGTCCGGTAATTCTTTCTAAACTTGTCACTTTGGTATTAGCGAGAGTCACATCTTGTACTGTTCATTGGTCTATCTTTACAATCATAACCCCCTTAAAAAAATATAAAATACAATTCTAAGGTTTCCCATTATTCAGTTCATGGGGCAAAAGCTCAGGAGTAACATAATTCTGTCCATATATATCTCCCTATACTTGCTCCCCTACCCGCTAGTCCTACTTCAAAGTTCTACACTTATATAAGACCAAACAGAGCCACTAGCATGAATGATAAGGCAGCCATGAAAGAGCAACCATTAGCATCACTGCAATTGGTAGTCAATGGAAGAAGAATAAAAACTGTTTAATTTGTATCCAATTGTAACTGATGGAGTGTCTTCCATGCCTCCATTAAATCATTCTGACTCTTACTGCTGGGCAACATTTCATCATGGGGCAGGAGGCTGATTCCTGTTGTACAAACCAAGGAAAATAATCTTCTTAAAAATTCCTTCCTACGTTGGTGGCTTACATTTGGGTTATTTGAGAGGACTAGTGAAGGCGAATTATACATGTGGGTCAGATTTTCAGAAAATGTACAATCGGCAGCTGTACACATTTAGTAAATTCTGCTAAATAAGGCTGCAATTTGGTCAATACTAGGTAAATTCGAGTATATTTGGCATTGCATTGATTCTAGCAATCTGTTCGGTTAGGTTGAAGTGTATTTTGAGCTTTATTTTCGTCTGAAATTTGGACTATTTCAGAGAATCTGTGAAAGTGAATTGTACATTTTCTGAAAATCTGACCCATGTTCTCATGACCTAACCCATTTATAACTCCACACCCCTTAGCACTGAACGCAGGCCGTTTATGCACATGCATAAATTACCCCTCAAACACGATGTCTCAATCTCATAACGACTATTTAAAATGAAAAATAATCCTTCAACCTATTACATATTTATACACATCATTATCCATCACTTTACTACCACCAAAACAAAAACAAATACTACACCTAATTTTCCCAATATGTTTCGAATCGTAATTGGCAACACTTGGCACTAAGTGAGTGATTTCACATGAGTTTGTCCTGGCAAGAATTATTATCAGTGTTTTCGTTTTCCTATATATGAGCGTATTGTAACGCTCATAGTTGTGAATAACCGAGGCGCATTGACTCCCAGAATGCATCTTCCCGTGCACAATGCATTCTGGGAAGGTGCATAGAAACTGCCTATGCCATGCGTTCATACAGTGATGAGTCGGTTGTTATGAAGTGTACAATACTGGAAAATATGCTGTGTTTTCAAATAAACCGAAGTAAATAAATAAAGAAATATCTATAGAAGTTCATTTATGTGAGTAGTGTTTGCATTTACCTAAGTCAGAAGTGTAACAAGGTAGAACATTATACATTATAGCGTAATAGATAAGTGTACAAATAACTGCAGAATTGAACAATAATGTGAAATACCTTCAGTATACTGAAGAAATGCGAGACATTCTTCGTAATGATTCAGGGTCAGTAGTTGGGCGAGAAATTAATCAACGCAACACACAGAGATGTATGCTTCAGGTCAGTAGGATCACTTAAAAGAGGTCAAACTAATCACTGATCTTTATTTTTATACTAGACAGATTAGAACGAATACACTGGGCCTGCGCTGATTGGCTTAGGTCTCTCTGGACCAATTAATCGACAGGTTAGATTGGAGATCCAATCAGCCACAGGATAACAATGACAGGAAAATATTAAAACGAGGTTCAGAGTGACCACGAATGTGTGGCTGAATGAGACTACTTTAACTTAAAAATTAGACAATTTATGCTGTCAATTTTACAATACATTCATGTATGTTATGGTATGCCGGTTACCACTCATACACGCTGATGTATACGGTTTCTTTGGTAGTTCTCATACAACATATTAGATATTCATATATTATTGTATATGTCATGCTTTTTAAAACAACAACCGACGGAGCCTGAAGCCAAACATGTAACTGTCATTTATGAAAAGAAATTGTGAAACAAAGGAACCTTTGGTCTCCATCGTAATTTTCCAGCCCAATTTAGCAGAATTAACTAAAAATGTGTAGAACTGCCGATTATACATTTTTAACACCCTGCCACATATGCCAGTATTGGGTACCAGTGTCCTCCATTAGATTCAATAGGTCAGGCCCTACATTTGCATAAGAGATAAGAGAAAGGGGGAAATTGGTAGTCAGGCAGGCCCATTAGACTATCATCGCTCACTCACAATGCAATGTTTCAGCATGTCACCTCCACAACAATGGCTGCTGTTTGAGGTACAATGGTTTAGTAGCAGTCTGCATTCATCTGCACAGAGTGGGGAGGGGCGGGAGGAGGAGTGGGATTGGGGGAGGGGTAGGAGAAGTATTGAGGGAACACATAGGCCGTCATTCTCAAAATATAGAAGGTCTGTATTGCTCATAATCAATTAAGATAAGTAAAACCTCGGCATAAAAAGAGAGGAAAGATATAAAAATCAAAGAATGAGGAGAGAGATTAAGAGAGAGAATGGAGAGAGGGAAGGGCAAGAGCTAGACTTGAGAGATGCAGAGAAAATGAGAGAAGCAGGGAGACCGAGAGAGAGAGAAATAGAGACAAAGAAAGGGAGAGGGAGAGAGAGACAGGGAAAAGCTGTCTTGTATTTAAATATTTGTATTCAGCAAAAACATTATGTAAAGAATACACTATATCTCAGTCATCGCTGACTCTTACAAATCCAAAATTATATCGTAGAAAAAGGGAATACATATAGTAATCATTTTGATTAATCTACATGACATAGGTAAAATAAAAAAAATACAGATATCTTAAAACCAACACCGACGAATCTTTCAAATCATGACATTCCGTGAGGTTTTTATCTATAGAACCAATTTCAGTATAATCTAAAATGTGTGTCCACACCAGCAAGCAGAACTAGGTCATAATAATTTGAATATCAAATAATCAATAACTCGTTAAGTTAAGCTGGGGAACAGGAAATACAATAGTATTCTTTGATGTCACTTGTCTGAGGATACGCTGTATACAAACTCTAAAGAAAAGAAAGAAAACAAGAAATAGTTAACAGTGATCAGTTTACATTTATTTATTTATTTCCGGTTCATGTAGAAGATTGCGTTTCCAAGGGAAACGGAGATTGATGTCAGTTAAATGTAAAGTTCGAGAGGGAGGGATAGTAGGAGGGAGAGGAAGTGGAGACAGAAAACATGAAATCCCTATCCCATATATTACTGGTCATTCAATGTGATTCTGTTGGTCCCTTTAACACCTTTGCATATGAGGCATCTTATTTCGCAACTTGCCACTTTAATTCACACATGGTCTACCCTTTAATTCACACCTAAACGCCATCCCCTCCCCCTCCCAGCCATTACCAGCATGATTCTGATCCCATCTGCTGATATCAGAATCAACAGATTCTTCACACTGATATCCAGGATGGGAGGAGCCAAGATGCTATCAATGATTGACAGATCTCACCCCAATCCATTTAGATTGATGATAACATCAATCTAAAAAGGGAGATATATAGAGTGATGGAGAAGACTATACAGAGAGAACGAAGGCGAGAGAGAGGGAAGAAAAAGCGCAAAGAGAGAAGAAAGAGAGGAGAAGGAAGAGAGGAGAGAGAGAGGAGAGAAGAGAGAGGAGAGGGTAGAGAGGGGATAGAGGGGAGGAGAGAGAGGGAAGAGAGGAGAGAGAGAAGAGGGAAGAGAGAGGAGAAGGAAAGATATCTGACAGATGAAGCCATACAAAGACAACACATAGAAGCCCTACACTTACGGGTTGTACCACAAGCCTAACACAACACAATTGTGATGTGTTTCAGGAAAATGAGTCATAAGTCGCAAAAAATGGATTTTGAGATATCACCATATTTGAAAAGAGGAGATCAAGCTGATTCTAATGATAGTAAACACTAGGACACCTTATAAGTATTTCTATATTCTAATTTTGATATGTTTAATTTTGAAAAAGAAGTTTGCAATGTTTCTGGATGGGTAAATTACCAGTAAAGTAACTAAATATACTCCAAACGAAGACCTTCAAAATGCAAGAATATATTTAATGCAATGTCCTGAAATTTGTTGCATGGATTCATATGACTACAAGTGCTAGACCCTCTAAAAATTAGAACATTTCAATAAAGAGATCTTGTGAAAAAAAAACACTTTGAAAAATATCCATTTTGCGACTTGTGACTCATTTTCCTGGAACACAACACAATTGATATATGCACAGTCCCTCTGCCTATAGCTAAGAGGCCGCATCCCTTGCCTCCTGCTTATCTTTCACCACCATTGCCTTCTGATAAAGACCAGATGCTGGCTACCAGACAATGTATAGCCACATCTCTTATATTCTCCCCAGCCAACCAGCCTCTGCCCTCCTCCCACTGTCTTCCAGTAATTTATCTCGTCTCTTCTCAACACGTAGACTTATTGCACTGCAGCATGTTGCTATGTTTTGGTCTATTGATGTGTATAGTGTTATATTTCGAATTATAACTTTTTGTATATTTAGAATATTGGAGATATTGGAGAGCTAGTGTTATAGCAATAGACAAAAAGGATTTTAGCGTGAGAACTGTCTGTACTCCCATAGACGTCCCAAGGCCGAAGGCCGAGGGACGTCTATGGGAGTACAGACAGTTCGAACGCTACAATCCGTGTTGTATATTGATTTTAGTCCATGATGGAACACGTCAGGTGGCGCCACTAGACGAGATGTGACCGACCCGCCCTCTGTGGGCGGATAAGCCCCTCTCTAAAATTAGTGACGTCACCCAACCCATCAGCGTCCACTCCCTATATAGACACGACCCATACTTATGGCCTTCTTTTTAACGTTTTCCCTGTAATTGGCGACCTGTAATTCGTCTGAGAGAAACTTGACTTAGTTAGCTACCCTTTTGTCTGGAAAAACTACTGTGTTCATGGTCCAGAAATGCTGTTTTCAAAACATTCATGCACCCTCTATCTGTTGTCACTCACTCCTGCCATGTTTACATAGCTTCAACCACCCAACAGCTATACCCTTACTAGCCACTGCCACCCTTACATAACACCCACATAACACCCAGCTAGCTTGTTGACATGTAGGCTATTTATAGGGTGGGTGTTGTAGCCTACCCAACACGTTGGTGTTGTGTAGGCTACATTATTTGATACTAAATCAAATGGATATTGTAGGTAGGAGGGGTAGAGACAGGGTGGGTGGGTGGGACGATCTTTTATTTTTAAATATAAAAACAATCTAAAAGCGTTCAGATCTGGTGAAATATAACCAATTTACTTCCCACAAATAAATGTCTTGCTGCGGTAATTTTCTGGACAAACGTGGTCTGTAGTACCATAAGTGGACGCGAAATCTGACCCAAAATGGACTAAAGGTCAATAGAGACCGGAGGCTTTGAATCACGAGATCCGACTGAAGAGTTTATTATTGTAACAGATCCACATGAATGGTAATATACATGTGTCTTTCACTCATTGGTTAACCTATATCATAGATAATTAGATCATTAATTATAATGTGGTTAATCATCATTACGTCATTGTTGTGTAATATGATATAAGAATAGCTTAATAATGCTGGTTCACACTCTTATTGCTTGTCTTCTACTATACTATTCATTTCAAATATTCTTTATTCGTCACCTGCCTTGGTTTTGACAAATAGGTAGAGAACATCGGTATCATAGGTCTTCCTGTTGGGCCCTAGATTTGAAATTGAATTTGAATTAAGTAATGCTGGTTACAAAAAAGAAATTAAGGCTACTTCCTAAAAGTGATGTGTAATGACCCGGTTGGTATAGAGAAGGAGAGCTATATAACATATAAGACAAGAGCCTTAATATTATTACTCTGATTTATTGAAGCAGTTTTGGATGATGTACAGGAAATATAGAAGTCACATGAAGTGGTGTCTGAACACAGTTCACACAGTGTTAAACAATGAAGAAACACAGTGAATACTAACAGTATACAGTAAATATACAGGCTAAGATGTATGGTAGAGAACAGGTCCACCTAGTGGAAACCATGAACATTCGTATGGCTATTTCATGAGCAGATATAGTATATGAAAACTGGTGTTCGGCAACGGCAACACACTACAGATGTTACATTTATAAAGATTCTACTGGTACATACATGGCAGTTGAAGTACAGTGTCCCACTGTTATGAAGGTAAGATGTTAATTATGAAGGAAAAATTAAAAAGCTCAGAGTAAAAGTGTGGGAAGGCTGAACTACATTGAGTTCCGATAGGCATATAATAGCATCTAGAAATAAGACAGGGGAAATCGTCCAAAGTTTTGGTCAGATGTTTTTTTAGATGGGTAGGAAGAAGTAGAAAAAACGCAGTTGGGTTTCTTTTGCAAATCTGTTTTAGTTAAGCCATCTAGGCTTCTACAATGCTAAAGAAAACTCCATTGATTTTTTACGTATCTTATTCGATTTCACACAAATAAATCAGTTGTAAACAGTTGGTGTAACTGTCTGTTAAAAAACCTGAATAAAATTTGTTAAAAAAAAATTGGTTTCTGTCAAACAAACCATTTGTATTGATTGTATTGATTGTATTTTCCCAGCATCTGAATAGTGACACCCATCTAACTTTTTCATAAAAATAAATAAATAAAAAATTAAAGGACATTTTATTAATTGTAATATAAAGCAATTGTCCCAGCGTCTGGGTGGTGGTACCGATCTATAGTGGCAGTGCATATAGATCTAGGCTGGGCTAATCGCCAAGTGTGTTTGTCCCCTGTGAAGGATCGCCTCCAGATATTTGGGACCGTGCAAAGTAATGCCCAGGCTTATTGCGCCCAGCTTTCGCTACCATCTTTCCCAGGACTTATGCTGCCGGGGGCCAGGCAATGAAAGGCGCAGTTGACTTCTACTCTGGACAAACACAAAGATATACTTGCTACTTGACCTAGAATTCTGCTGAGTCATGGAAATCTAGATATCATTTATGTGTCATATTATCAGATTGTAGATATATTTGATGCATTTTCTGTCATATCAAATTCATTCGTGAAGTGCCCGGTATAAACTGCTGCTCTTGATAAGTTGATACCAGTTGAGTACAAAAGAAAGACATGGACTAATCTAAAAATATCACTAAAAAATGAAGAAGACTGGATGAAAGGCTGATTGTTATATTGTTATAACTTGTTATATGACGAGGTTTTGTGTGCTTATTCGGAAACTGTATATGTGTAGTTAAATGGGTGCATACTACATCTGATTTCTTTTATTATGCGGTCTATGTCATATGATTCTTGTATTATTCTGTTTTTAATTGGAAAAAAAAACACAAAAAAATGTTATGTCACAAAGTATTGTCTCACACATATAAACTGTGGTTCGACATGTGGATGTTCATAATGTAGATAACGGGTGTTAAATATACTCTATGGTATCTTTAATTAAACTTAAAACGTGTAATACAATACTTGTACTAGTGTATATGAATTTTTGAATAACTTTCCACTTGGCAGAATGAGAGCTATCACAAACTGTGAATGTTTCGTCAATAAAAAATTTTTAAAAAAAATAAAAAATAAGCCTTTGGTTCCACTTCAATGGGGTTTATTGACACAGTTTTTGTTTTCATTAAAGCATTCCCAAATATTGTGACAGAAAGATCTCACCAGATTGTCACACTGTTTGACGTAGAGTCAATAATTTGCGGCTGTTGCATGTTTATTCCAGCATTTGAAGTAATAATTAGTACAACCACTGCAGCAGCGGATTTCAGCGGGCCACTGAAATACGAATATGGAATTCTATGAAGCCTTCCAGAATAAAATCCTCCACAATTTTGGAGAAATGACAAATGCCTGGTAGGAAAGAAATGGACCCATCCTAGTGTTGTATATTAATGTTAACAGAACAAGTATATATTTTCTAAATTATGTAGGAAAATATTTTGAGTTTCTGTCTCAAACAGTTCTTCCTAGCTACGAGCTGCACATATTAATTCAACAATAAAGTAACATAACTATTTTCGGATACTGGGCTAGGGTTCTCCATATTTTATATTTGGGTCCTATAGCCAGTGGTTTAATATAGGCTTAAATTATATTTAAGTACAGTACTGGAGCATGTTCTGTAATCACAGAACAATTAACAATGAAGCTGTAATACAATTTGGTAACGCGTCTTAGGTTGATAGTCTATTCCAAAAGCCAGGTGCACTGTTTCCTTACCCGAGGATAGAGGTCAGTGCTTTAATATATGGACACCCGTACTGAGTGCTTTCAGTGTGTCCCGGGAGAGGGTGTAAGAATAGGATGTAGCGTGAAGATTAATGACCCCAGTAATGTGATAGAAATCCTAATTTACTTGGGTTCATTTTGATAAGGGTTTCTCTTGTGTTGAATAGCGTGATTAGGTTGCCGTAGTGACTGAGAGTACATTGGTTGCCATGCCAACAACCCACAACAAGTGTGAGGGCCTGCAGGGGCCTGTTGTATAACTGAGGAAAGGATATTCTTGTGGGAATTCCTTCACCTGTAGGGAGGAAACAATTCCTTCCTATGTGAAATTCCAAGCTGGTAGGCACCATAGCCTATACATACAATGGATATTTATTCCTGGTAATGTGTTTTAAGAAAGATGACTCACAAAAAAAGGGAATTTGAGATTCCGTCATATCTAAAAAGATGGAATCAGGCGGATTCAAAGATGCTAAACTTTGGGATATCTAATAAGTACTTCTGTATGTGTTTATGCTTGAACAAAATAGTTAGCTATATATGTCTGTGTAGACAATCACTAGTAAATAGTGAAATATATTCCCTTTGGATGACCTTTGAAACGCATACCCATTCAGTACACAGGAATTTGGTACACATATATTCAGACGACTTAGACGGCCAATCACTCCCCCAAAGAACCTATTCTAAGGCTGCGTTTCCACTGGCTCGCTCTTTTGGGCCGCTCTTCATACACTCTTTTATTTTCCCAGAGCGACTAAGAAGCGAAGTTTGAGCGAGACCAGAGCGGTCTAATAGGATAGGTTACTGCGCTTTCAATACGCTCTTAAAAATTGACGTTGTCGCTTCTTTTTGACACTGCGCTCATATCTGACCTGTTTGATTTGAGCGCAGCAACACAACGCTCTTTCTACCTGTTAAATGAGCGGACTAAGAGCGCAGTGAGAGCGCACAAAGGGATTTACCATTGATTTCATAAGGGAAGAAGCGGAACAGTAGAATCGGTCTGCGCTTGTCTTGCGCTAAAAATAAAAGCGGACCTAGAGCGAATGACATGCGCCCTCTAAACAAGCGCAGCAAGAGCGAGCCATGAGCACATATACAAGCGAACCAGTGGGATCGGACCTTAAAGGTATGATTCCACTGGCTCGCTTGTATATGTGCTCATGGCTCGCTCTTGCTGCGCTTGTTCATATTGCGCTTGTCATTCGCTCTTTGTCTCCTTTTATAATTAGCGCAGTACAAGCGCAGAGCGATTCTACTGATTCGCTTCTTTTCTTATGAAACCAATGGCAAGATTGTTGGTCCGCTCTCAGTGCGCTTCTTTTTAGGCAGAAAGAGCGTTGTGTTGCTGCGCTCATATCAAACACGTCAGATATAAGCGCAACGTCCTGCGCTCTTCTAAAGAAGCGCACATAGACACTTATTAGAGCGTACAGAGAGCGCAGTGACCGATTCCATTAGACCGCTCTGGTTTCGCTCTATGTTCGCTTGTTATGCGCTCAAGACAATAAAAAAGAGCGGGCCATGAGCAGGCCAAAAGAGCGAGCCAGTGGAAACGCAGCCTTACAAGGAGTACTTGTGAATAAATCACTTTCAAAGATTTCAATTTTGCAACTTATGGCACATTTTTCTGCAGCATTTTCTGTTCTTTCCTTAGCTTGTACACCCTGCCCCTGCAGGGATATTGGCATTACTGGGTATGTTTGGGCGTGTCCCCGGCCTGTCAGTAGCTTGCCAAGCGGCGGGATTATTGGCATACAAACGCTTTGCGTGCGATAAATATCAGAGCAGTTGGTTTTGATAAGTTTATAGGGTCGCTAACATTATATACACAATTACATGTATGGTTCTCAGTCAAGACCATCAGTTTATCAAAGATGTTTTAATAAAATATTTGTGATGTGTTTCAGAAAAATGAGTCATAAGTCGCAAAAAATAGATTTTGAGATACCATTATATTTGAAAAGATGAGATCAAGCCTATTCCAATGATAGTAAACAGTCTAATAATCTAATAAGTATTTCTAGATTTTAAGTTTGATACTTTCATTTTTGAAAAAAAAAAAGTTTCCAATATTTCATATCATGTGATCTTGTGAAAAAAACACTTTGAAAAATATCAATTTTGCGACTTATGACTCATTTTCCTGAAACACATCACATTTGCAGTTGTTTTATTCAAGTTTAGATAAAGGGGTGAAAGCTTTCCCAAACAATCATATTGATGTTGATAGATCCTCGTGTCTGGAGGGGGGCAGGTACATGCAAACATAACAATGTATAATGAACAAACAGCCTCTAATGGGATTATGTCATTTTTAAAAAATATTTTGATCTTTGATCTACCGTGTACTGTTTCCATCCACAACTGGAAGGGGAGGCCCGCAGATGCAGGATCTAAAATCCAATCGAAGTCCTAGTGCATGGGGATAGGCAGAACAACGGGTGAAGTCGCCTGAAAATGTTCAAACTGCCTTCACCAGTTCTCTCCAATAACCCAAATGTATGGCAAAAATGAGGTTCAAAATATAATACATCCTAACTAAACTGACTTTCTTAATAATCGCAATACTGTATTGTTTTTAAAATATGTCATGTTTTCAGAAAATGTTTCTGACACTTGCAAGGAATGAACGAGATATTTAAATGTACATAATAAGTGCAAACATATATCTGATATGAATTCTCTTGTACAGATGAGTAACGCGATTTAGCATGATACTACTAGATCAGATCATTTTTTGTGATAATATCGAGAGAAATGAATTTACAATTATACTCTACTTATAATCTTTATTAACTATTCCTGTTTTTTTCTGTAACTGAACTTCGATGTAATGTAATTTAAAACAGTAATTCAGGCTATTCTGGAAATATTCGTACTGATGTGTGGAAATGTCTATGTACTGAATAAAATATTTTCAAAATAAAAAAAAAATCATACCAGATATACTTACATATACCCATTATTACATAATTGTTCAGTAATAGGTGCCACAGTGCTGTTTAGGGGGGCCTTCAAGTTGTCAGAATCATGCATGTGTGCGCTGTCATGTGTGCCCTTTGGCTTGTCATGGTAACACGTGACCTAAATGATGCAATTGTATTGTTTGTTTTAAGATTTTTATTCAGCTAGACATTATGCAACAGGTACACTATTCACAGAAAAGCTGCTTTAAACAGGTATAGAAAATGTTAGAAAAATAATAGAAAAATTACACAATAATAATAATAATCGTTAACCAGAAGGTTATTTCGCCATTAGGCGTTCAGTAATAAAGAAATAAACATAAAAATTAAAACCAGACACCCGGGACTGTGTCAGATTCTTGACAGGCCATGTTTTACGCATCTAGTTCCAGAAATATTCCAATATACAAAAAGAAGGGAAGACGTTGCGTTTAGATCCATAATACACAATGTTATATCTGAATTTGAAACAAACGTCGTTTGCACAAGATATTGGTCAGAACATCAAAAACCGGAAAAATCGGCAGCTCCACACATAATAATTCTGCAAACATAGGCTGAAAAAAACAATAAGATAATAGGTATATTTGAGTATTATTTTGTACTGCGCTGATTACAAAAGTGGATTCGCTATGTTGAACTGTATTATTCATGTTGAACCTCATTATTATCTTAAATTTGAATGATTTAAGAGGATTGCTGTAACAGAGTTGTACTTCTCCAGAAGTCTTCACTCATAAATATCTGAATTTAAAGTTTAATTTAAAGTCTATTTAAAGGTACAACTTTTAATTTTACAGATTCAGACCAACGATCACGAGGCAATAAAGACTGGCTTTACGATGAGGATGAGGATTATGATGAGGGTAGGAGTTTCAGACAATGTTTCAACTCACTCTAGTACTCACTGTAGACACTAACAATAATAAGAAATTATGAATTCTTTATTTTTCACAGAGTACATGTGGGTCAGATTTTCAGAAAATGTACAATTGGCAGCTGTACACATTTAGTAAATTCTGCTAAATCAGGCTACAATTTGGCCAATACTAGGTAAATTCGAGTATATTCAGCATTGCATTGATTCTATCAATCTGTTTGGTTAGGTTGAACTGTATTTTGAACTTTATTTTCGTCTGAAATTTGGGTTATTTGAGAGGATTGGTGAAGGTGAATTGTACATTTTCTGAAAATCTGACCCATGTATGCGAAATTGGTTGTGCACTTATGATTTATAATCAGGTTTTTCAGTGCATGCCATCCGCTATAAGACTAACCATAACTACTGCTAAAAATAAGGATACAGTCGAATATAAAACAGTTTTTTTCAATTTAAAAAGAAAACTCTAAAATCTCTTACACCTCACAGTAGATTTTAATATTAGGGGACACATTTTGCCTCACCTTTTAATACTGAATCTGTATCGCATATATGACGTCATACTGTTCCCAATTAAATATCAATCTTACATAATGTCTCCAATATAGTAGGATTTATATATTTGTCATCATACAATATAAACATGTTTCAAACTACTCACACTAGATATATGTTGCCCAGCTGCGATTCCACTGGACCCCATGTATACATGTGTGCTCGTGGTTTGCTTTTGGGTCACTTCAGCGTAGTGCGCTTTTCATTCACGTTTCATATGCTTTTACTTTTTGAACATGTTTATAGTAACAGCTAACATCTAATATTAATGGTACCCAGTCGCTTCGGCCCAAGACCGCATCGGCCCAGGCACTTGAGCCGCCTCGGCCCACCTGGTAGACCGCGTCGGCCCAAGCAGTAGGCCAAATAAAACAAATAACAAATAAGAACAAATAAAATCCGAAATTGTAAGATGTCATTGGGAAATTTAGAAGTTTTACTAGTTTGTGTTGACCGTTTTCATACTTGTAAACACCGATTTTGATGATTCCATGAAGTTCATTATACGGCACCTGTGTCCGATCCCCGTCTAGAGTCTAAAATTCGGCAGCTTAATATTTAATGATTAACCTGTATAGTGGCCTGGCAAAATGTTCTTCCTTTATTTAGCCTTTACATTGCCATCATCATACATCACGCTCAATATTAAAATCATTAAATTAGCATTTTATCCATGTGGTAGGTTTATTTTAATGATTTTCTTTTTCTACCTTCAAAAACAGGCCTATTTATTCAGATTTTGATAGTAATTTTATACGTTGTGATGAACATTGAAGAAATGCGGGCCATTCTTCGTAATAATTCAGGGTCAGTAGTTGGGCGAGAAATTAATCAATGCAACACACAGAGATGTATGCTTCGAATCAGTACCAGCCTCGGAAGAGACCGATTCTCATCTTTTCTTTATTCTTATACTAGACGGATTAGAACGAATACACTGGTCCTGCGCTGATTGGCTTTGGTCCCGTTGGTCCAATTAATTGACAGGTTAGATTAGAGATCCAATCAGCCACAGGATAACAATGACAGACACTTATTAAAACGAGGCTCAGAGTGACCACTGCCACTCTGACCAATCTCTTTGGGTGGTGACCAGGTCACGGGGTTATCTCCCCTCCCCTCTCCCTCCCACCTGTACCTTTGGACTTTGGGATGATAAGAAATCCGCGAGCGTTGTGGCGGTAAGAAAGTGTGGGTAGCCTTCTGGCCGGTAGGGGCGCGACGAATGTCTGGCTGAATGAGACAACTTTAACTCAAAATTAGACAATTTAGGCTTGTCAATTTTACAACATAATGTTCAATGATCGTAAACTCTTGTGTTTTTTTAATTTCAAATTTTCTCGATTTTGACAATTTAATTAGGCCTAATAGATTGTATTTCTTGGATATTGAATATAGTTGAAGTCTTGGGCCGAGGTGGCCTTTGGGGTGGGCCGAGGCGGTTTTGGAGGTGGGCCGACGTGGTTTTGGAGGTGGGCCGACGTGGTTTTGGAGGTGGGCCGACGCGGTGCACAGGTGGGCCGACGAGGCTTGGGCCGACGCGGTTTTGGGACGACGTGACTATTTCTTTTTACAGCCATATTGTTTCATTCTGAGCAAAGATTATAATACTTTTGGATCACTCCTGCTCTTGACATCATTGGATCATGGACAACAAATATAAAAAAGTGCCCTATTGATATGCAGGTTCCGTATATGTGCTCAAATCAACCAAGTCAGATTTTAGCTGAACCAACCTAGAGCCCAAAAAGAAGTGCAAGTATAGAATGTTAAGAGTAAACAACACAAAGCGCAGTAAGACCCTGCCCACACACAGCCGATTTGCCTCCCGATTGCCTGCCGATTTGGGTCTTCCGATGAATCCTATGGTCTCATTTCAAACCCTGGTTTATGTTTTTGAAATAACATAAACCAGGATTGGAAATGAAATCCTAGGATTCATCGGAAGACCCAAATCGGGGAGAAATCGGGAGGCAAATCGGCTGTGTGTGGGCAGGGTATAAGCAATTTCACAGGACCACCTTGGCATTGCTATTTCTTTTTACTTTTTATGCGCTCTAGCCCAAATACAGAACCATGAGTGTACCTAAAGAGCAGTCTAGTGGAATCACAGCTTATTCTTGTCCCTATATTTGTTATGTTTAACCTTTTAGATAACATCATTAAACAAGTAAAGGGACTATATTTGACAGGGGGGTTATGGCTGGGGGGATTTTGACTGGCGGGGTTTTGTCCTAGAACGAACCATGCACTATAATAAACATGTACAGTGAGACATGCAAATCCCCTATTGGCGAAGCCAGATCCATTGATTATCTCTAATAGAAATACATCTTTCGTTAGTGAGGTATGTAACCCCTCTTTCACACGTTAACTGCAACTACTGTTCACTGTAACATCGAAGAAATGTCAAACTGGGAATAGGTCGAAGTAATTATCATTGACTTCTCTAAATTCATCCGGGGAAAAGCAGGGAATTGGTTTTTACATGAAAATGCTAAGTGGTGACCATGTAATAAAAAAAAAAAAAAAAAAAAAAAAAAAGTGGTGACCATGTATAAAAACACTAGTCATCTATCTTTACAATGTCTTAATTTCTATTCTAAGTTCTACTTAGTCCTCATATATTTTACAAAGAATCTATCATGATTAACCTACCCTACTTACAACACAAACATCTAAAGAACCTCGGATTTAGGTCTGAATCAGCAAAAATGTGATCTTTACTGTTCATTAGGGACATTCTTGATTCAGTTTTCGCTTTATTATTGTTGTTAAGGTTAAATAAAATGGCGTTAGTTTCATCCTGACTCTCATAAAGGACAAATTGAGTGCTTGCGGGACATGGATCCCATTCCCAATGAGCGATAATAGGGCCGCACTGGGACTCTCATGAAGTGCAACTCTACAGTGGGACTGACCCGCCTGCAATGTTCAATTCACCTTAGGATTTTTTTTATTATTGTATTCAGCAAAGTTATAATACAATATAACATGGGCCTGCATCTCTGCTGCAAAACCCCAGTAGTACAATTATTGATAAATGTATCTTGTAATGTTGTGACGCCACAAAGAAAGACATTTATTAAACAAAAATGAAAAAGGGGCCACCATTAAGGCGTTGTCTGTTCAGTGTGAAATCTATAGAAAACATGCCATGCCATTTACCAGTCCTCCATGTGTTATACATATCGCCATACCAAGCATCCATCTGTCCCATAATGCATTTGTTTCTTTATAGATCATTTATAGAGCTATGATATTGGTGAAAATTAACATTCTTTCAACTTTCTATAAAAATGTTGCTAAATATTGGTATATCAGACCTGAACTGAATCTACCCATTGTGCATTGCAACAGACATGCGCAGTGGGCACATACAAACCCCCTATTGTGTATCCCAGCTTGCACTGTAACAGACATGCACAGTGGTACATGCAAATCCCCATATTGTGTATCCCAGCTTGCACTGTAACAGACATGCGCAGTGGTACATGCAAATCTCCTATTGTGTATCCCAGCTTGCACTGTAACAGACATGCGCAGTGGTACATGCAAATCTCCTATTGTGTATCCCAGCTTGCACTGTAACAGACATGCATAGTGGTACATACAAATCTCCTATTGTGTATCCCAGCTTGCACTGTAACAGACATGCATAGTGGTACATGCAAATCTCCTATTGTGTATCCCAGCTTGCACTGTAACAGACATGCATAGTGGTACATGCAAATCTCCTATTGTGTATCCCAGCTTGCACTGTAACAGACATGCATAGTGGTACATACAAACCCCCTATTGTGTATCCCAGCTTGCACTGTAACAGACATGCACAGTGGTACATGCAAATCCCCCTATTGTGTATCCCAGCATGCACTGTAACAGACATGCGCAGTGGCAGATGCAAATCCCCTATTGTAGAGAAGAGAAATGTCCAAATGTAGGCATGTATAGTTATGTTCCTCATCACCATTCATGGCCTGCAACTCGGGGATAAACAGAACAGTAAAAGTGACCTTTGTAAGGCTGGTAATCCAGCAGGTCATGTAATCTGTACCCACTCAACATAAACGCTGAACCCTGGAGGTGTGTGTGTGTCGGGGGGGGGGGGGCGGGGGTATTATACCCCTTTCATACTAAAGAAAGGTGGGGAAATTGAAAAGGAATATTATCTATAATGTCCAAATGTCAACATCCGAATAAACCTTGTTCATTTCATTATGCCAGGGTTGGGGTGGAAATCGGACAAATAGTCTGATCCCCAAACATGAAAAGGGAAGGCAAATGCCTGACCCTGTTTATAACACCTGGATAAATAAAGAATTAACAAAAAAATGTATACAGGTCTTCCAAATACTTATCAACCTGAATAAAATTCGTTTAAAAAAATAGTAGTTGATAATATGATATGATATAATCTAATGAGATCGCCAGTATCTGAGCAGTACTAGCAGTACTTACCTATCTATAAACATAGATATGTAGGTAGATATAGACATATATAAATCATTGCAAGCGGTGTCAACCGTCAATAGAACTTTGTCTCCCATATTCAGAGGGGAAAACATCGAGGCGCCACCGAGGTTCGAACTCGGGCTCCTGGATTCAAAGTCCAATGTGCACACCACTACACCATGGCGCCTTGGTGGGGCAAGTGGGACCAGAGAAATACAAATATCTCCAAAAAGATAATGATCGATGATTGACCTAATATATTGTTTAGAAAACATTTAGATTGAATTATGAAGACACCTAATACACAATAACATTAACATTTTGCCTTATGCCTTGTCTACCATTTATATTTTTTACAAAATAACATTAAGTTTACAATGTTTAAAACGGTTTGACAATAGGAGAATTACTAGTGTCAACAGAGTTAGGCTACTTCCTAAATAAAAGAAATAAAAAAGTATTAGACCATATAATTGATATTGAAATAATGAGGAATATTCTTTTTCAAACTTTCTCTTTTGGTATATATGTATAGTATGGCTTGTATAATTGATGTATAATCAAATGTATGATGGGAAAGAATAATGAAGACTTGTGTTAGTACACATGGGTATAAGGGCCAGATTTTCAGAAAATGTACAATTCGCCTTCACCAATCCTCTCGAATAACCCAAATATCACAGGGAAAACAAATTCAAAATATAGTTCAACCTAACCAAACAGATTGCTAGAATCAATGCAATACCGAATATACTCGAATTTACCTAGTATTGACCAAATTGCAGCCTAATTTAGCAGAATTTCCTAAATGTGTTGAGCTGCCAATTGTTCATTTTCTGAAAATCTGACCCATATATAAATGTTCCATACTGAATATAGAATGATTTCAGACATTTGCTAGTGGAAGTTTTGACATGAGGTTTAACATGGAGTGGATATTGGGCTTTATCATTATATAATTATAGTTTTATTTCTGCTATACACATATAAATTATGAAGTGATATAGTTTTATTTCTGCCATAAACATGTACAAATTGTGAAGTTATAAATAAGCTACAAAATGTCACTCTGGGACACAGGTCTTCCTGGTGTACCATAACATAAAGTTGTTATAAATACATGTGAATAAAGTAAGAGGTTGAAGGTTACAACAGACTACATAACACTTAGCTTCTTGCATTGACGTATAGACATAACATTGTTTCCCTCAGTACAACAGAGCGAGTGTTAATGCTCAAAAACCTGAAGACTGCCAAATGAAATTTCCTCTTTCAAACTGATTATCCATTATTGCTCTGCCAACTAATGCAGGTAATAGGAGGTTTCTCACTTAGCTTAATTCAGTTGAAACTGATTGCACTGAACAGTGCACAAAGCGATCGCTAATTATGAGGCTTATGATTTAGGATCCATGCATTATTTCTTCGTTTGATTTGATTCATAAAATATCTTTATTCAGAACTTTATTCAGAACTTAAGACATTACATCACTGATGCTATTCTCAGAAACGCCTGATGTTACAAAAAAAGTGTTACAATACTATGGAACATATTCCGCGAGATGACAATGCAGAAGTTAATAGTGATAAGAAGAGATAATCTCAGTAATATAAATGATACACCATTTGAAGGAATATATGTAATTAAGTTACGTAAAGACAGTATTACACAACATCAATTTGCGGGCATACACATGATATCAAAACAAACAATAGTAGGCAGGTTGTAACCTGGGCAGTGTCAAAAAATAAAAACAGTTGTTAAAAACATAAGTATAGCGTCGTGCTCTATCAGAAATCCGTTGGGTTCCTGTATCTCCAGTACTAATAACATGTTGTTCACGACTGAATATTGTAGTATTTAGTTATTATGGATACAATACTAATTGTTGAATACATTACATAGGTGTCAGTAGCAGCTCTACTACTATTGCAAGGCGATCTCTGTCTAACGTAAACCAATAGATACATGTGATCCGTTTTAGGAAAATGAGTCATAAGTCGCAAAATATGGATTTTGAGATACTACCATATTTGAAAAGAGGAGATCGAGCCGATTCCAATGATAGTAAACACTAGGACACCTAATATGTATTTCTATATTCTATGTTTGAATATTTCTATGTTTCAAAGAAAAGGTTTGCAATGTTTCTAGATGGGTAATTACCAGTAAAGTAACTAAATATACTCCATAGAATGGCCTTCAAAACGCAAAGATATATTCAATACAACGTCCTGAAATTTGTCACATGGATTCATAGTACTATAATTGCTAAACCTTCTAAAAAATCAGAACATTTCAAGAAAGAGATCTTGTAAAAAAGAAGGTTTGAAATTTTGCGACTTATAACTCATTTTCCTGAAACACATCACACATGTGTTTGTCATATTCAATCATTGGACTTCACCAGCCTTCATGCAGGGTTCATCAGATTTGCATGATCCCACTATTAGAAGTACAACGCGTCAATCAGTTTCAACATATCTATACGTATGTAGTGTTTGATTTGCCTAAAAATCAGGGATTCATAGTATACATTTGTATAAAAGAATAAATACTAAGACACCGGTTAAAGAATGTGGAAGAGTGATGTGGGCAAGGTTATTTATAGTGAGGAAGTAGGTTAGGTAGAAGGGAGGTATGCTGGGATGTAGGACAGTTCCCAACACTAATGTCTCCGCCTTAGCTTTCTACCAATTCAATCGAAATAATAATTAATAATTTAACTTCCTTTTAAGGCAGCATATTGAGAGACATTATAGCGATGGCAGAATTTACCTGAATTGCGTCCTATAGTTAACGGAACCACAACGCAATCTTTGGTATAAATTCATTTTGGTTCCTTTCAGACACTGACATTTTAAGGAGCTAAGCTAAATGTGATGATTCTTCTCAAATAATTCGATAGACTTTTTAAATGTTCTAATTTTTTTCATTTTTGTGCTATTTATAATTCTGTTTACTTGTTTAATTTCATAACCTAACCTTACAACTACTAATCGTAGAATGTATATAAGATATACAAGTAAATTCTTTAACATTTTTCTGAAGATCTTGTGAAAAAAACACTTTGTTATAACTCATTGTGTCATAATATATTAGTGTACCTAAAATTTGAATTATTAATGGCCATATGCCTATACCTTCACCCTAGCTCCTATCTCCATGGAGGCTACCTCTATAATGAGTAATCCCTTATCCCCATTGGTCTGACCACGCCCCCCAATGAGGGTGGGAGGCTGACCTGATGGTAAGCCTCCCCTAGGATATAAGGGGTTCCCTGACCCCTTACTCATTAGTTGCCTGCCTGATTAACACCAAGGTTATACCATCACTCTGTATATCTGTACCAGGAATAAATACATCTTCAAACTTAAATACTTCGTTACCTTTTGTGTTACACTAGTTGTAACATATTGGTGGACAACCCTTAAGATTCCAGTACCTTAACTCACAGATTCTAAGGAGAAAAACACCTAAAACATCCTGGACTTTTCTCATCATATATTGAGAACTTATAAGGATACTACAGAAGACTGCACGATTGGCAAAATATCTTTTTGCGACTTGTGACAATTTTTCTGTAACACATCACATATTGTGCTGGGGTGAACTATAAACCTCCATTGCACCGGTTGGGAGTCGACCAATTACTGGTGTGAAGTACACCGATGTCCAAATGCATTAGACTCCATTTATCAAGTCTTGTCACTGCTATGGAAGGCAAAGAGTGATTAAGACCTTTATTAAATTTAGTATTAGATTGGAGTATTGAATTGTTGGCATAGCTCGCTTCTGGGTCGGATTTTCAGAAAATGTACAATTGGCAGCTGTACACATTCAGTAAATTCTGCTAAATTAGGCTGCAATTTGGTCAATACTAGGTAAAGTCGAGTATATTCGGCATTGCATTGATTCTAGCAATCGGTTTGGTTAGGTTGAATTGTATTTTGAACTGTATTTTCGTCTGAAATCTGGGTTATTTGAGAAGATTGCTGAAGTTGAATTGTACATTTTCTGAGAATCTGACCCTTCTCTCGCTGTAATACGCCTAATGTTATTAAGGACAGGTTTTCCTCCAGCTGAAATAAAATAAAGGGGGCTCTTTAATGATTGTCTTTCCTCTAATTAATCTGTATTCATTACTGGCCTGTATTACATCTATGTAAATGTAATATTAACACGGAGACTCCGTGCTTTTAGCCAGAAGACATTCCATGCTTTTCAATGCCGTTACTGGCCCATTTGAGTGAGGTGAAAACAATATGCTTGTACACTATGGACCAATTTCAGTTTTCAAAACCCGCGTGACGGGACCGGGACCGGGACGGGATGTTCATAGGCCAATGGTGTATTTACCAGGATTTATATTCAAAATGTTGTATAACCCCGTTTACTCTGTGAATCACAGAGGAAGTGTAAAAAACAGTCTTTGAAAATTTTGTCAAGGTTATTTAATAGATTCCAACAGGATTCAAGGCCCACAAAATAATTTTACAAGCTCTTCGACCTAATGCCCATTTTCCAGGCTTTGGATTTATTTTTCCAGATTCAAGGCTTTTCCAGTACATATTTTTCAGGGAATGTATTGCGCAAACCATCTCAATCATGTAACATTGGTGACTTTATTATATGCCCATGCTGTATGAGGAGTGCAATAAAGGGGTGCATTACAAATATTGTTCTCATATAAGTATAATAAAAGTATGTTTTTCTATATTTTAAATACTAATTAAGTTATTCAAACCATTAAGTTACCCCAAACCAAGGCATATATTTCAAGATTTTTTGCTAAGGGCCACATAATAAAGCTATTTCTGTGCTTTATTATGTTTAAATGTATAACATATATGTGGGTCAGATTTTCTGAAAATGTACAATTGGCAGCTGTACACATTTAGCAAATTAGGCTAAACTAGGCTGCAATTTGGCCAATACTAGGTAAATTCGAGTTTATTTGGCATTGCATTGATTCTAGCAATCTGTTTGGTTAGGTTGAACTGTACTTTGAACTTTATTTTCGTCTGAAATTTGAGCTATTTAAGAAGAATGGCGAAGTTGAATTGTACATTTTCCGAAAATCTCCCCCATATAGTGTATTCTTAGGGCAGAGCCACCACACTTATTACACAGTACATTTCCCCAGCTAAGTTCTTGCTCTGTAGCTAAAAACAGCCCCGTTAATATAACCGGTTCAGTGGATATAGGGCTTTAAAATAAAAAGCCACCTTACCCTAGATGCCCTACTCCTACTGTAAGTGCTCCCGTACCGGAGAGACTGGACACTAGAGTGACCAATGGTCATCCATCTCTGCCCTCTTTATGTCCTTCCCCCATGGAATGGGGGCGGAGGCCATTGAAGCGGAGTGGTCAGCAGCCCCATCAGTTATGTTCACTGGCCATCCCGGCTTGACCAGACATCTACTTGAGATGTTCAGGTCTCTACCTCTAAGGCCAGTGGTCAAGAGATGGGGGGGCAGGGGTCTCTGGAGTGGAGTGGACATTAGTGGTCGGAGATGCTATACTATTAGGCTCCCTCTCTGGGGTAGACAGGGCCCTGTTGCATAAGAAATCCTTACTTAAAATGTCCTTGCTAACCTATTTGCCCTTGCTCGTGTAGACAATAATATTTCTCCTGTAGGAATAATAATTAGCTTTGTCTGTATAGCAAATTCATTTCCTAAAAGTTCCTAGAAAGGAAACGTAGCTAAGGAAGGAAAGTATCCATTAAGTATTTGTTACGCAACGTGCCCCTGTTTTCAAAAAGCCAAAGATAGCTTCCGAGAAAGATTATATCATTTCAGTATCAGTAGTATTTGCTTTACACTACATATAGAGGATGGGGAAGGAAAGAGGAAAAAGATTAGAAAGAAGTTGCTGTCCCTCCTCCTTCACATCCTCCTCCGCCCTCCAATTTCCCTTGGCCCCCCACTCCCCCTCCATTTCCTCGTCCTCATCCTCATCCTTCCCCCATCCAGGTCCTCCTTCCCCCTCCTTCTTCTCCCCTCCTCCTCCTCCTTACCATCCCGTCTCTTCCTCTTTCTCCTCCCTCCTCCCCTGACAACCCCGCTTTAGTTGCTGTTCCTCCTCCCCCCCCCCCACCCCCGTCCAACCTCTTCCTCCTACTCCTTCTCCTCTAACTCCTCCTCTTCTTTCTCCACATCCGCTTCTACCCCCTCCATTCCTTTTATTACACCCCTGTGCTGTTGCTTCCTATACCTTCAGCATTGTATGTCACACTTGGTCAAAGTGGTGCATAACATGTGAGTTATGTCACCCTGGGGACATACAACAAGTAGGTCTGCCCAAAACGTAAATTACTTCTTTTATTTTTAATTATTTATATTTTTTATTTATTAATGGGGTGTAATAAATATGGAACAAAGCTCGGGTGACGTCTGTACACTTGTTAGTGACCTCGGGAGCACAGAAGATCTCGGGCTAACACCCTCTAACTTCCCGCGCTCCCTCGGTCAATAACAAGTGTACAGACTTCCCCCTTGCTAGGTTCCATCTATCTCCTGCCCCCACCTCCTTCTCCCGCCTCCTGCTCCTCCTCCTCCCCTTCCTCCTCCCTAACCTCCCCATTTCAGCACCATGGTACTATGCATAGGCCAGGCAAAACCTGGATAAACTGAAGACCATTCCCATGTTGCCAAAATAAAATTACTTAATGATAGGCAGGGGAGACATGAAACAGTTCTATTGCCTTTTCACTTGTCTTCCGATCGCTCCCCTGCACGCGACTTGTCTTCAGAGATCGTGACCCTTGAGTCACAGCTGTTGAAGTTCAGGAAGAGAGCAGCACCAATAGTAAACTCCCCTCCATTTTCTTTCCATATAGAACCTCATTTCGTGCAGAATCATTCTATTTGATTATCTGTTTATCACAGCTGTTATCACAGTTTATTCAGGAAAAGGTTTGAAGTATAATTAGGCATCAAGTAGTATAGTAGAAGTAGGATTTGATCCCCAATTTGACATTTGGGTCAGATTTTCAGAAAATGTACAATTAGCAGCTGTACCCATTTAGTACATTATGCTAAAATAGGCTGCAATTTGGTCAATACTAGGTAAATTCAAGTATATTTGGCATTGCATTGACTCTAGCAATCTAGTTGGTTAGGTTGAACTGTATTTTGAAGTTTATTCTTGTCTGAAATTTGGGTTATTTGAGAAGAGTGGTGAAGTTGAATTGTACATTTTCTGAAAATCTGACCCATATAATGATATAACTCCATTTTCTTTTTATATAGAACCCTATTTTTTGCAGAATCATTCTATTTGATTCTCTGTTTATCACAGTTGCTGTTGCAGTTTAGAGTAGAATTTGATTTCCCAATTTGACATTTTAGTGATAGATTCAGCAACGTCGTTTTCTAAAGAGAGTTGAAAAAGACAGGTGGCCTTCATGACCTCTTATGATGAGAGATTGGTGCACATGGGTCAGATTTTCAGAAAATGTACAATTGGCCGCTCTACACATTTAGTAAATTCTGCTTAATTAGGCTGAAATTTGGTCAATACTTGGTCAAATTGAGTATATTTGGCATTGCATTGATTCTAGCAATCGGTTTGGTTAGGTTGAACTGTATTTTGAACTTTATTTCCGTCTAAAATTTGGGTTATTTGAGAAGAATTGTACATTTTCAGAAAATCTGACCCACATAATCTAATGGCCCGCCTGACAGAGTACCGACTATAAGCAGTGCATGGGAGGACTTTACTCATGCTTTCCTGTCTTTGCTGTGTATCATTATCATTGCTAAATAAATAGTGTGGGACAAACAGTTGAAGTTAAATAATTTTAAGGTTACATAAAAGAAAATATAGATATCCGCATAATCAATTTTCAAACAGACAAACCTATAACATTTATACTAACAAATTGTAACAACTAAGAAGTCCAAAATGATCCGGTATTAGGCACAAAAAAAAATAGGTGTGTTTCCGATTTATCTGGCTGAAAACTAGGTAGGGGGGGTGGTAATTTTTTTTTTAAAACCACCTCCCAGGAACTGAGAAAAATGTCTTTTTCATAACAATAGTTGTTTTGAACATGAGAAATGTGCTTTTTGACAGTTTCGGGTTAGGAAAACACGTTTTCCTGCTTTTATGAGCTTTTTTTTGTCAAAAAATCCCCCAAAACTAAGATATGATGGGAAAAAAATCAGGAATGGTCAAAAATTGTTTAGGTAGGGTAAGGTTTTTCTAGGTAGGGGGTGGGTGGGGGGTAAATCGGAAACACACCTATTTTTTTTTTGGCCTTAGGCAGAGTCGAGGAGGGTATGTGTGGGTGTGTGAGGGGGGGGGTACATTCTACCTTCCTGCTATTGGCAATGAGTCACCCGTCCCCGGAGATAGAACTTGTATGTACTAACAGGACGTTCCTGATCACTCCAGAAGCTTCTAGAAGACTACAGAACAATCCTCCATCACCGGTAATTGCTGGTGCATGACTGACTGTCTACTCCTGCTGGTCGCAGACAAGACACATAATTATAATATGTCTTCAGGGTGGTCACCATCTAGCACGGTCTTTTGGTATATGTGATCCGTTTTAGGAAAATGAGTCATAGTCGCAAAATATGTATTTTGAGATATCACAATATTCGGAAAGACGAGATCAAGCAGATTCCAATGATAGTAAACACTAGGGTACCTAACCTAAAATTTCTGTATTTTAAGTTTGATATTTTTATTTTGGAAAAAAAAGTGTGCAATGTTTTTGGCTGGGTAAACCAGTAAAGTAACTAAATATACTCGATACGAAGGCCTTCAAAACGCAATGATTTATTTAATACAATGTCCTGAAATTTGTTACACTGATGTATATGACTACACGTGCTAAACCCTCTGAACATCAGAACATTTCAATAAAGAGATCTTGTGGAAAAAACACTTTGAAAAATATCCATTTTGCGACTTATGACTCATTTTCCTGGAACACATCACATATGTGAGTCTTAAGTTGCAAAAAGTGGATAGCATCATATTTGAACAGATGGGATCAAGTGGATTCCAACGATGTTATAAGTGCTTCTGTACCGTTTTATGTTGAAAATATAGTTATCAATATTTTTGGACAACCATTAACTAAAGTTGTTAAATATATTCCCTCAAGACAAGATTATAGACGCATCTAGACGTATTCAGTACATAGTCTTGGATCTTGGCATATATGGGTCAGATTTTCAGAAAATGTACAATTGGCAGCTGTACACATTTGGGAATTTAGGCTGAATTAGGCTGAAAATGAAGAATACTCGGTATATCTGAGTATATCTGGTATGGCGTTGATTTAAAGTATCAGTTCTGTTATGTTAAACTGCGTTTTGAAGCAATTTTTTGTCTTAAATATGGGTTATTTGAGAGGATTGGTGAAGGCCAATTGTATTTTATCTAAAAATCTGACCCATATATGTGTTCATATGACTAAGAGCGCAAAAATGAGAATATTCCTAAAAAGAGATCTTGTGAATAAAAACACTTTGAAAAATGTTAATTTTGCGACTTATTAATCATTTTTCTGTAACCTATCACATATATCCCAGTAAGGTATTACCATTAGGGGTTCAATGTCCTGTACTCGGCTTGTATGACCGGAGTCATACATTGAGAGGCAAAGATTGATTTACAAAATGATTCCTAATTCAGCGTAATAAATGGTTTCTTTCATATTTGGTGAAAAGGGGGAAATAGAAGAAGGTCTAGAGGTTGGGATGCTAAGGTATATGGGTCAGATTTTCAGAAAATGTACAATTGAACTTCTGAAATCCTCTTAAATAACCCAATTTTGAGACGAAAATAAAGTTCAACATACAATTCAACCTAACCAAACAGATTGCTAGAATCAAAGCAATGCCAAATATACTCGGATTTTACCTAGTATTGGCCAAATTGCAGCTGAATTTAGCAGAATCTCCTAAATGTGTACAGCTGCCAATTGTACATTTTCTGAAAAACTGACCCATATGTTAGAAGTGGAATAGCAATAGCTGTATATGACTCGAGTGATGCACTGATATATACCTCAGTTCCTTCTGCTAGAGTGATTTATGATTAATGGTAATCAATTGCTATGAGTTTGGTAGCGGGTACTATGAATTACATCTTATGCGATATTTAGAGTCATTATAGATTTCGAATACATGTAGCATAACCGTATTAAGAGAGGGGGAAGGCGAGTGAGGGAGAGAGGGAGCGGGGGAGGGAGGTGAGTGGGGGAGAGTGTGTAATGGGGAGGGAGGTGGGGGAGGGAACAGAGGGAGGAAACGGAGTGTGAGTGTGGGTGGGGAGGGAGGCGGGAGGGGGCAAGCCAGGGAGAAATTGATAATATTTCCGAGCAATGGCGCGAGGTACTAGTAATTAAATATTTATTGCACGAGATTATATGCCCTTAGCAAACAGGAATATTGAAGAAAGTAACCTTTGTTTCTTGTTCCGAAGTCTGCAAACCAAACTCAATTCTTTTGTATACATGTGTGCAATAGAACACTATTTATATTGGATACCATTTACTGCACCCCTCATATCGCACGGGCGTACAATAAATAATAAACTGGTTACTAGTAGAGACAGAAGAGGGAGGCATTAATAGAATGATGAAAATACATTGCATAAAGAAAAGAGCAAGTGGGTCAGATTTTCAGAAAATGTACAATTGGCAGCTCTACATATTTAGTAATTTCTGATAAATTCTGCTAAACAAATGATAAATTTCGGATATATTTGAGTATATTTGGTATCGCATTAATTTAAAGTATCAGTTCTGTTATTTTAAACTGCATTTTGAAGCTCATTTTTGTCTTAAATGTGGGTTATTTGAGAGGATTGGTGAAGGCGAATTGTACATTTTCTGAAAATCTTACCCAAGTATTGGTGGCAGAGACATGGTCCGCCCACCCGCCAGGCTGGGTGTTGATACTGTCCTCTCTATGATGGATACGTCAGTAAATATTTCATCTCCGGCTTTCTACTAAAAACAAAGCCCCTTGTGTTAGCTGCAAACTATACATCTCCCCTATAGGTCTATGTAACACATGGATGCATATGTGGGTAAGATTTTCAGAAAATGTACAATTCACCTTCACCAATCCTCTCAAATAACCCACATTTAAGACAAAAATGAGCTTCAAAATGCAGTTTAACATAACAGAACACATACTTTAAATCAATGCGATACCAAAAATACTCAGATATACCCGGTATTCCTCATTTTTCAGCCTTATTCAGCAGAATTTCCCAAATGTGTAGAGCTGCCAATTGTACATTTTCTGAAAATCTGACCCATATTTATAATATATTGATTGGTATTTTGTTCTTAAAGCTGCATTATCAGTTAAAGCTGCACTCTTATCTAGCTTTAGTCAAAAACTAAAGATTTTCTACTTTTTGTTAAAAAAATTTCATTAGCATTAAACGCAGCAGAATATTGATAAATCCAGTATCAAGTCATAATAAGAGTAAATTTGTTTGTCCGTAATATCTGAGAACGCAGTGCAATTACATATATGGGTCAGATTTTCAGAAAATGTACAATTGGCAGCTGTATACATTTAGTAAATTCTGCTAAAATAGGCTGCAATTTGGCCAATACTAGGTAAATTCGAGTATATTCGGCATTGCATTGATTCAAGCCATCTGATAGGTTAGGTTGAACTGTATTTTGAACTTTATTCTCGTCTGAAATTTTGGTTATTTGAGAAGATTGGCGAAGTTGAATTGTACATTTTCTGAAAATCTGACCCGTATATGATATATTTACATGTAAGACTTACTGGGCTCGCCCGCTGGGAGATTCCATACAATTGTAGTCAGATCAGTGAATAATTCAATCCTACATGTCAGAATACAGCAAATCAAGGCATTTAAGAGTATATTTTAGGAAATGCAAGGAGTGAATGGCATGCTGACCTTGATTTAAACGTGATATCACTCTGTAAATACCCAAATAATTATATGTGTGGTTGAAAGATGGGATTTACAGGATTTGTCATGAAATGAGAACATGCTGCAGCACCATTGGGTTGCTTCATTTCTGTTTCTTCTCTTTATCTCCGCTCTTGCTTCTCTTCACCTTTATTTCTCGATCTTCTGTCCTATCCTACTCTCTCCTGTCTGCCTCTCTTTCTGTCTCTGTCTGTCTGTCTCTCTCCTGTCTCTCTCTATTTCTCCCTCTTCTCTCCCTCTATATATATATATATATGAACATCCTCCCTGTCTCTCTATCCCCTTTCTTCCCCTACCCCCAATCTCTCTTCTATAGATCTCTCCTCTATCTCCCCTCTCTGTCTCACTCCCGCTGTCTTTCTCCTCTCTCCCTCCCTCTCTTTCCCCTCTCCATCCCTCTCTCCCCTCTCTTTCTTCTCCGCCTCCGTCCCTATCCTCTATCTCTCCTCTCTCTCCTTTCTCTCTTTCCTCCCTCTCGTCTCTTTCCTCTCTTTCCTCTCTCCCATCTCTCTCCCCTCTCTTCTCTCTCTCCTCTCTCCCCTCTCTCTTCTCTCTCTCTTTGCTATCTCTCCCGCTCTCTCTTTTGACTTCTCTCCACTCTCTTTCTCGGTGTATCCCCCTCCCCCTCTGCCACGATTAGGCACGATTTGCGAATATCAGACTGTTTATTACTCTAAATCCTGACTCACATTTGGGGGCCAGTATTTCACAAATGCTTCACCCAACTCTTCAGTCTATCCTGCCAATATAGAATCGATGGGTTCAGCTAAAGGTACATGTGTAAATATTGCCATTATAGCATTGATAGTTTAGCTATAGGCACATGTATAATTCCCATTACAGCATTGATAGCATAGTTCTGCTAAAGGTGAAGATTTTATACTTTACTCTGTTCCAGATAAGAAGCATGGGCTGGAGTATACCAACAGGGCAGACACAGGAAGTAAGGGCTTTAATATTGAAACCTATTTTATTACACCCCTGTGCTGCAGTTGCCTATACCTTCAGCATTGTATGTCACACTTGGTCAAAGTGGTGCATAACATTATGTCACCCTTGGCGCATACAACAAATAGGTCCGCCAAAAAGTGAAATTACTTCTTTTATATTCAATTATTTATATTTTTATTCACTAATGGGGTGTAATAAATATGAAACAAAGCTCGGGGGAAGTCTGTACACTTGTTAGTGACCTCGGGAGTGCAGAAGATCTCAGGCTAACACCCTCTAACTTCTAGCCCTCCCTCGGTCACTAACAAGTGTACAGACTTCCCCCTTGCTATGTTCCATCTATATAGTTCAGGTGTATCTTTTTACCAAGTCACACATTGGGGAGTTATTAGTGTGGGCGAATTTAATTAAACCCAGGCATCCATACTAAGCCACTTCTGATTTTGAGTACCCAAAGATAAGAGCATGGTATCGAAGGACCATAACTCAGATGTGAGGCTCTCCAAGTGGGATTAGAAATAGAGGAAATATTTAATCTGAAATAAATATATCAACTCAACAAATTATTTTTCAGAAATCATCCCATTATTATTTGACTAGTATAGTGTTTTCCCCCTGTTTTAGTAATTTCAAGTGGCAAGAATGATCAAAACAACAAAAATCTTCATATGTGGAATTTAGCTTCCAGAGCTCTATTTTCTGTAACTTTAGCCACTTAAGTCAAGTGATAATTAATGTATATACATTGGATCGGTAAGGACAGCAGGGGGCATAGAGATGGGTATCAGAGCCCTCCCAACCTAACTGTTCACAGAGTTCTCTAATCCCTTTAGAAAAGATTAGGGGCTATTGTACATACCGAGGTAAAATAAATCAGAAATTGATTATTATTTGTTGTCATGAATAACCAGTTCTGATGCCCCTAAAATGAGTAAGTGAGTGAGATTGGTTGCTTTACGCCCTTATCAACACATTTGATATGGTTATATCAAGGGCGGGAGAGCTGAGAGGGTGTGAGTGAGTGAGATCGGTTGCTTTACGCCCTTATCAACACATTTAATATGGTTATATCAAGGGCGGGAGAGCTGAGAGAGAGGCAGTTTATGATCATACCCAGGAAATAGATGTATAGAAGAAGGGAGAGAGACAGAGAAAAGAGACAGAAAGGCAGTTTATGGTCAGGACCAGGCCCTAAAATGTTCTCCTTGCACTTTGTTGTGTGAGACTTTGTGGTGTCATGCTTTGTTGAAGTAGCCCACATGTCACTTTGCCCTGACCACATGGGTCAGATTTTCAGAAAATGTACAATTCGCCTTGACCAATCCTCTCAAATAACCCATATTTAAGACAGAAATGAGCTTCAAAATGTAGTTTAACATAACAGAACTGATACTATAAATCAATGCGATACAAAATGTACTCAGATATACATGGTATTCATCATTTTTCAGCCTAATTTAGCAAAATTCTCTAAATTTGTAGAGTTGCCAATTGTACATTTTCCCCAAATCTGACCCACATGTTCTTTAACTCATGCAAGGTGGGGATGCCTTCAGGCATCCTGTCCTCTCTACAAGAAGTGCAATGCTTGGAGGCACTCGATGGGGACAATGCAGAGTTCTGGGCACTGCCTTGACCTATTCATTGGAGATTCTGTTATACAAAACATTTGGTAATCCAAAAAACTAATTTTAGCAATTAGTGTGAAATAATTATGAATAATCATCTAAATATATTAAAAGACAGATGGGTAGGAAAATCTTTGTTAACTGAGAATGGCGCTTTGATATATTCAAGCATTTAAACGGCGGTCCACCAAATACTTAACACCCTACCTCCCTGCAGGATTACGCTCGACAATTTTTCGATTACCGACTCATCGTTCTCTTCTCTCTATATATGTATAGCCTGACAGAATCAGTGTATTGAACCTTACCAACACAGAAAGCATCACCTACAGATGTTAGTGATGCCACTAACGTATTGTAATAGATTTTTGATGAATATCAAACCTATGAACGCAGAGGCGAGAAAAACACAAATTGATTCCCCCTGGCCTTCGTTACTTATACTGTTGGATGTCTCAGAACGTCCTATTTGTGTCGGTGGATGCAATATTTCCTTGAAACAAATCAATTTGCCCCGCATTACACCACGACTGCACATTCATCAATATGTTGTCACTTCAATATTTCTCTCTGCCACTGCATTTCTGAATCGATCTCGGGAAAACAATTGCACACCATAGCGGGTTTGTAATTGCCCCGGGAGGATGGCTGCATATAGAGGGGAGTGATGGGGAACGTGATAAGAGAAGAATGGGCTGTACACATGTGTGTGTCTGAATATGGCTGTATGTATATGCACATACATGTATGTGTCCTTATACATGTATATGATGTACACTTAACTTATATATGTATGTACCTGTATACTCCTATGTGTATGTATGCATGCATGCATGTATGGGTACACCCACACGTACGTGTATACATGTATACATGTGTGTATACATGTACAATTACATGTATGTGTATGTATACATGTGTTTATACGTATATATAAGTGTTTGTGTTTGCTTGTGTTTATGTATGTATACATGTATACATAATATATATTGTGTTCATGTATGTACATATGTATATATATGCCTGTGTTTACAATTGAGGCCTCTACATGCCCCCCCCCCCCCCCCCACACACACACACATCCCCCATTCTCTGAATCCACGAATGCAGCGCTGTGCATTATCTTATCATTATAAAGCCAGTCCACAATCAGCTGTACGCATACATGCTGCAATAGAGTAATCCCTGTTTATATAAATCCTATTGTAATATAAAACGGAACAACAACAACAGCAGATCTATTATTGGCGGTGGGTGTGGAGGGAGGAGTACAACTGAAACATGTATATTCCATTTTGCTCAAGACTGACATTTACTTCATGTAATTTTGTGATAAGGCTGACAGACATATGTATAGCCGTTATAATTTGTGTGCAGTTTAATTATAGGATGGACAAAGACTTCTTTGTTCAGGGTTAAATTGCATTAAGTAATTAATGATATTTTAATTGATTAAATACAAGTTGTGAGTTTACATTTTCATTAGACCCATGCTCTTTACTTCAACACATATACTGGCAGGCATTTAAGGATATATATAATTATGTGTGTAATTTATTTAGATACTAATTGAAGTCGATTTAGAGATATCTCTATATCAACTCATTTGTTAACATGTTGTTCTTGTGAAATAAAGGAACCTTCGGGTTCCAATATTCGAGACAGGAAATCAATTTTAAACCCCAATTCAAAACTTAGGTAATTATTAATCAAAATTGCTTTTTATAACAAAAACTATAGATATGCAGAACTCTTTCGCCAAAATTTTGGTAATCGAAGATGTCACTGCTTGAACAGTTGATAGACAGTTTTGCATGTTCTGGACTAGGTTTCATGATTATACTAGTTTCCATGTTGACAAATATTCACTATGGAATGGTAATGTTCACTCAATGATCTTTTGAACGGTTCAACTTGAATAACTTGTTCAACTTGTAATAATGATATATTATAAAATAATAATTGTAAACATAAAGATATCATCATATTATTTAGATATACCTTAAAATGTAATAGAAGTTGTTTTAAATGATTTGAAGATATCTCTAAATGAGTTGAATATATCTTCAAGTCATTTACAAATAGTTTTAATTACAAATATTTACAGGTATCTGAATTTGAAGATATGTGTAAATACGGACTAAATGTGCCATCAGCTTGTCATATAGGCCTAGGCAGGCCAGGCAGTCAAGCTAACCCCTCCCTGTGCACTTGACCCACCCCGGCAATGAGGCAGGCTGGGAGATAGAGGTCAGTGCACCCTGGGATAGCTGGTGCAGATTTACTGGGCGCAGCAATGCAAAGCAGACATAGACACTGGTATAGAGAGTGGACGGGAGCAGCAGGCTTGTGACGGGGCAAATAGCTGAACGGGCTGGCTAAGGCCCCCAGTCCACTCAGCCGACTGTGGTGACATGGGGTCATTTTCCTGGCACAGTATTGTTGGATTAACTATTTATTTAAAGCAATTTCACAACAAGTACATCATTGTCTTTTACTACTACTACTACTACTACTAGGGTCGTTTTTTAAAACTATTTTCTCAGCTCTATATTTCAGAATCGCAGATCAAATCTTGACTGCTAACCCACCCACGATTTCACTTTTTACCCACAATTTCACTTTTTTCTCCAAATTGCGCCCGTGTAGGTAAAAAAAAATAGGCATGATTTCAGGCAAATAAGCACCCACGATTAATCGTAGAACCTCAAATCGTGTCTGATTCCAGAATCGTGACTGTGTATTCAATGCTTAACCTTGGGCTCACTACATATCTATTATAAATATCTTGTTCACTCTTATAATATCTTACACGGATCAGCCAAACTACATGTGAGATGGACTGTAAATGGCCTTGACAATGTATTATTTATACGCCCCAGCTAAATGGTGAAGTGAAGTTAGTGCAGCTCGACATGTTAAATGGATATTAGAGGATGAATGTAGACATTGTTTATAGTAGGAAGGCATGATAAGCCACTGTAATAGGGCGCTGTATATCCACCTTGGTCTGAACCTAACTACTGCAACTGCACACATTCCACTGATATTTCCATATCAGGTTGACTAATGTTAAGGACACTTAAATGAGAATCACTGAGCCTATATCTATTGGATCTCTGTGTATATACTTCGTTTAGTAAACTCAGGTTGTAGGGGAAGACCCTACTAATCGGGCGACCTTAGGTGTATTAAATAGATTAGATATATTGAAACATGTAAGAATTCCACCAAACATGAATACAGATTTTGTTGATTTTAAAAGATTTTTAAAAATTGTTATTTAACCGTGAAATATTGTGAGAAAATAAACTTCTTTGCTTACTGTTCAAACACAACGTCCCTATAATGACACTTTGTACAAGTTAATGTTTAGAGAGTTTTATCCGTTTAGAGGACGACAAAAGGGTCAGATTTTCAGAAAATGTACAATTCACCTTCAACAATTCTCTCAAATAACACAGATTTAAGACAAAAATAAGCTTTCAAATGCAGTTTAACATAACAAAACTGATACGTTAAATCAATGTGATACCAAATGTACTCAGATATACCTGGTATTCATCATTTTTCAGCCTAATTTAGCAGAAGCTCCTAAATGTGTAGAGCTGCCAATTGTACATTTTCTGAAAATCTGACGACAAAAGTAATTCCACAGTTCAACACATCGTTTAGTCTAGTCAGATTCTTCATCTCTTACTCTTCGCAGTTGTCGCCTTTGAGTGACTATAAGTCAGAAGACAGAATCGATAGTCAACAATAAAAAGATAAATGACTGCTTCTCTCTTGGCAACCTCCAATTTACTTATATGTTATGTGTTGCAGAAAAATTGTTATAAGTTGTTTCAAAGTGTTTTATTCACGAGATCTCTTTGTTTGAATATTCTCATTTTGGGGGTAGGCCTATCCAGTGCTTTAAGTACCAAGTTCCAAGACTATTAAATATAGCCTTATAGGTCATCGTATGGAGAATATCTAACTAGTAATTAATTGTCCACCCATGAATATTACAAAAATTTCTTTCCAAACATAAATAAACCAAACATAAAATATAGAAATACTTTTAGATTTCCTAAGTGTTAAAATCTTTTGCAATCCACTTAGTCTCATCTTTTCAAATCTCAAAATCCATTTGTGACTGGAACTTGTTCCTGAACAAAATCTCTCTAAAACAAATAAGCATTTTCTGTGGCAACCAGACCGGGATTCTGGATTAACTATGTAGTCTAGTAATGCGTTGAAGACTTAAAGTGTGACAAGCACGTAACACCTATTCCATCATCTGGGAATCACTCCTTATAAACATGGCCAAATATGGATATATGTGGGTCAGATTTTCAGAAAATGTACAATTCACCTTCACTAATCTTCTGAAATAACCCAAATTTCAGACGAAAATAAAGTTCAAAATACAGTTCAACCTAACCAAACAGATTGCTAGAATCAATGCAATGCCGAATATACTCGAATTTACCTAGTATTGACCAAATTGCAGCCTTATTTAGCAGAATTTACTCAATGTGTACAGCTGCCAATTGTACATTTTCTGAAAATCTGACCCATGAGTCCAACCCTCACTGCATGTTCAGTTCATGCTGTATGTGAAACAACCTTTGAAACAACAGCACAACTTTACTGACACTTTATAAGCAGCATGTATATAGAAATATGCTATTATTGCCGTTTGACAGATTTTCAGTTTGCTTGTATACTCATGTGGGTCAGGACGTCAGAAAATATATAATCGTCACCTCCAAACATTAAGTATATTCTGCTAAATTAGGTTGACAAATGAGAAATACTAGGTATATCTGGTATTGTGTTGATTCAGACAATCTTTTCGATTATATTGAACTGTATTTTGAACCTCATTTTTGTCTTAAATCTGTGTTATTTGGGAGAATTGGTGAAGGAGAATTGTACATTTTCTGGCGATTTCACCCATTATATATCTACCCATGTTACCAGCCTTATCCATACAAGTAGAGAGAGAGGATTGTCACCAGTCTTTACTACAGGCTTCAAGTAGCGACTGGAACAAGCCCTTCCCCGTACCTCTAAGCCCTCCCATCACTCATCTCCCTCACTAGTCTATGTTTAAATCATACTAGAATGAGGCAGAGATTTACATTGGCGGCCGTCTGGGCCTATATAAAATGCATTAATGCATGAGGAAGTTGCAATAGATAAACTGGAATGTTCCATTTAAAATACATCGAGGCAGTAGTTTTGCGTTTGCTGAATGAAGTGAAGCAAGCTGAAAGCTGAACAAAAAACAGCTTGACTCTGAATTATTTTGCAATTGGTACCAGTAATTAATCCAGGAGGTAGCAGAACACTAGCTATATGAACTGAATTAAACAGCCTAGTAAAACACCATACAACAATTGGTGCCAGTATACTACCGCAGCAGTTAGTGGAAAACCAGCTAGATAGGAAGTGAATTAAAGAGCCGGGTAAAACGTCATACAACAATAGATGGCAGTATACTACCATAGTAGTTAGTGGAAGACCAGCTAGAAGAATTGTACTAAACAGCAATAGATGGTAGCATACTACCGAATGAGTTAGTAAAGACCAGCTATAGGAGCTGAACTAAACAGCCAGTTAAAATATCCTACAATAGATGGTAGTAGACTAATCCCACAGGAGTTAGTAGAAGACTAGCTATAAGGGCTGAACTAAAAATCCTGGTAAATATCATACAATAGATGGTAGTATACTACCCCAGGTGTTAATGGAGGTTGTATAGCTGTTGTTGCACAGTCAATTCTAGCCAGATATATATGCACCTAGTTATATAAATATACCATGCATTAATACATTAACTGTACACGCACTACTATATACTCAATAGATAGAACCTGATGAGAATGTGGTACGAGGGACACTATTGCACTGGCCGAGATGTTGTTTTTTTTTGTGGCCCACGAGCCGATAGCCGAGTAGGTTATGAAAAAAACATCGAGGCCAGTGCAATAGTATCCCGAGTACCACATTCAAATTTAGGTTCTATATTTACTCCCACGTTGCTATGTTCATGTATATAATAGAATAACGAAGGCATTTAACTTACAAAAACAAATACAGCCATCGATCTAGACTTGACATGTATTTATGTATACATGAACTAGGCTATGCTGAGTCACTGTCTACTGGGCTTAGCACCCGAGTGAGGCGCCGGCATGACAGCTCTAGGCCCTGCCAAGCACAGCAGCTCACTGTGACAGTAGTCTCTTATGATTTCCATTTGTAACTTATAATTTCGACTTTATTTGTCATTAATTTTACACGTCTGTAATGCTATTGACAAGTACAAATGTATAGCTTCAAAAACCTATTCAAGATGGGAATACAAAGTAGATGACAACAATATGATCATGTGACTGTATCAACCAATAGGAGCGCTTGTTACTACTCTCATACCTAACGCGTAGGATTGCCGAAAGATTACCACACTACTCCCGTCCATACAAATAGTATGTGGTACATACACCAATGTGGAGTAAATTAAATAACTGATTTGTGACTTCACTGTGACGTCAGGAATAAAAGACTATCCAGGCATGTGGAGTAGAGGAAAACGTTTTTAAATGAATTAATATAGGACACATAGTACATCCATATTATTAATATGGAACCTCAATATGATCCAGTATCAGATTCTGTTACTTTCAGTGTACCAGATTCTGTTACTTTCAGTGTACCAGATTCTGTTACTTTCAGTGTACCAGATTCTGTTACTTTCAGTGTACCAGATTCTGTTACTTTCAGTGTACCAGATTCTGTTACTTTCAGTGTACCAGATTCTGTTACTTTCAGTGTACCAGATTCTGTTACTTTCAGTGTACCAGATTCTGTTACTTTCAGTGTACCAGATTCTGTTACTTTCAGTGTACCAGATTCTGTTACTTTGAGTGTACCGGATTCTGTTACTTTGAGTGGGTGGGAAGCTGTGCCTGGGCACTCCTCCAACGCACCCTTAATATAGATACCCCAATACACAGGCCTGCCCTAAACCGGGGTTTATTCGCCCGCAAATAGATCTTTCCATCTCTTGTGTCCTCTCACTTTTCACTATTAGGGGGCTGCATATTTATGGCCAGGGGTATAGAGGGTTTACGGGTGGGGGCCTGAGATCTCTGCTCCTCCACAAACTACGAAATTCCTAGAATGGTATGAGGTGGGATTAACCGTACATTTGTGGAACTGGATACCGCAAGAATCGCCTTCCATATGTCTGTTGGCTGGATGTTTATCAATTATCTTTTATTATTCAATTAATAATCAGAAGAGCACACTGTTAACAGAATAGCGGAACTCCACTATAGGTAAAAAACGGCGCCAACAGGCAAAAACGGCTGCGACGAATTTTTTGCGACGAAATATCTAATCAAGTTAGATATTTTGCAATTGTTGGCAACAAATAAATGTGTTGCCAACAACCTATTTTACCCCCTCATCCACTAGAATTTTTAGTCATGTTGAATTTTCCAAATTTTTAGAAATGTCGGCGACGAATTTTGCCTGTTTGTGCCGTTTTTTACCTATAGTGGAGTTCCGCTAGAAATATGCAATTTCTTTGAAAATCATTTTTCCCAATGGGTTCAAGACGCCCCTATCCCAGTCCCCCCTTCCAACCCCACCACCCACCGATGGCAAGGGCCAGAAGAAATCCTTACTTAAAATGTTCCTTGCTAAGCTATTTTTACTTGCTTATAGGGCGACTCCAAAAAAAACGGCGCCGACAGGCAAAATTCATCGCCGACATGACTAAAAATTCGGCGCACACAAATCACTAGTGGAAGAGGGGGTAAAATAGGTTGTCGGCAACACATTTATTTGTTGCCAACAATTGCAAAATATCTAACTTGATTAGATATTTCATCGCAAAAAATACGTCGCAGCCGTTTTTTGTCATTTTTCCCATAGTGGAGTCCCTGCATTAGGTAGGATATTCCTTCCGTAACAAGTTTTTAAAAAATGTTTTTCTGTATAGCAAATGCCTTCCCCAAAAGTTCCTTACCAGTTGCTTAGCAAGGAAAACTAGCTATACGGAATGTGCAACGAACTCCTGGGTTTTTTTAAATACAGGAGCCTATACCAGGCCATTGGACAATGAAAACTAGCCATAAGGAATTTAAATCTCATGTATAGATTTCTTATGCAACGAGCTCCTGGTTTTAAAATACAGGAGCCCCCCAATACTACTGAAGAATGGTGTGAAAGCCTTGCCAGTTGCTCACTATCAGTCTCTATCACTGCACCTATTGCCGTTACCTTACTGGATTTATTCTCGGGGCTGTGGCTCTGTTTTATCAGGCGGGGGGATTTATAGGCCCCTGGTGGTCCCTGCCAGCCCAGCCAGGGCTCATACAGGAGGGCCTTGCTGTCCACTGATAGCAACCTATGGTGACCGCAAAGGCTGGTTCTATTACCCATCTAGCTCTCCTGTTATGCCATGTATCCAAAAGGGATGAATGCGGATAACGTCCTGCTTGCGAGTTTTCTGAGATTGCCTTGCGAGTTTTCTGAGTGAGTGAGTGAGTGAGTGAGTGAGATTGGTTGCTTTACGCCCTTATCAACACATTTAATATGGTTATATCAAGGGCGGGAGAGCTTAGAGGGAGGCAGTTTATGATCATACCAAGGAAATAGAGATAGAGAAGAAGGGAGAGAGAGACAGAGAAAAAGAGACAGAAAGGCACTTTATGGTCTTACCCAGGAGTTTTCTGAGCATAAACCGGGAAAATGTGATTGCCAGGTGTAAAATTTATTTTCTGGAGTATTTCTCACTTCTTTAGAACAAAATAATGGCACAAGCAAGAGATTGGCAAAACAATCCGCCAACTCATCACATTACCAATGCAATAGTTCCCAATTCTTTCCTTGCCGCAGCCAAGACGAAATACATAAATACGCAGTAAATAACGGGGTAAAGGGGGGCTTGGGATGCACCCCTGACCCCGCACCCACCACCCCTACCTCTGCAAATACCACTGGCGCACCCTCGTGCATGAATACAGGATTATCTGAGAGTGGGAGGTAAAATTAAATTTCCATAGTAAAGCCATAGATATTGCTGGACAGATGTAACGGTAATTCTGTCCTCTAACTGGGTGTGCGTATTTGGGGACATGTTGGGACGGGGATAATGCGGGGAGGGGAACGTTTAAAGCTGGCTGGCACCGGGAAATACTGAATTTATCTGAAAACTCTGCTTAGAACTGCTATATATGATTATTTTAGTAGTCAAATGACTTTTAGATATTGTATGTATAGCTCTGACTTGTGTTAACAGAGAGTGCAGAAACTGTGTGTGTGTGGCGGGGTGGGGGGTGGGGGGGGGGGGTCGGGGGGTCGGTGGGTAGATTTAACATTTCTGCCTAAGGATACTTCTAACTTCAAACTGTTATACCAGTGAGTGGCATAGACACGACCATATATCAAAACTATAGACACCTGTACAATGTATTGTGACTTATAATTATTTGTAACTGTGTATTATATCCCAATTTTGTCAATGATATATAAGTTTGTCGATTTCTCATCATTGTCTTTATAATTCATTTCATATAATCCCATTCCACCAAACTGAACCAATATGTTAGCTCAGTAAGTTTTGCCAGGAATTGGGTGAAAATGAAATATCTTATGATTCCTGTATGAACGCCAGGTATTTTCTTTGAAATAAAAACAACATTAGACAGGTGACAGGGTTGTGTATGTGTCAGGGCGTCAGCAAATGTATATATACAGTAGCTCTACACATTTAATACATTCTGCTATACATTTATATATTAGACTGAAAAATAGTAAATATTAGGTATATATGAATATAGTTGGTATTGTGTTCATGAAATAAATCTGGTCAGTTATATCAAACTGTATTTTGAAACTCATTTTTGTCTTAAATTTGAGTTATTTGAGGGGGTTGGTAAAGGTGAACTTTACATTTTCTGATGTGCTGACCCGTTTATACCATTAGTGACATATATGGGTAAGATTTTCAGAAAATGTACAATTCGCCTTCACCAATCCTCTCAAATAACCCACATTTAAGACGAAAATGAACTTCAAAATGCAGTTTAACATAACAGAACTGATGCATTTAATCAATGGGATACCAAATATACTCAAATTTGCCCGATATTCATCATTTTTCCGCCAAATTTAACAGAATTTTCGAAATGTGTAGAGCTGCCAATTGTACATTTTCTGGAAATCTGACCCATATGCATGCTAGGTATCCCACTTATACGTTGTTTAGCATATAAAAAAGTCTGCGATATATTGCTGACGATGAGTTATGTTGCTATGTTGCAGATGATGACTACGAGTACGATTCTAATGACGACCAGGTGGAGGATATGCGGCCTGGCGGAGATAACTATTACAGGGGGGCCAAGATAAGCGACGACGAGTGGATCCGCGAGAGAAGTACGTCTACTTCCATATGTGATGTGTTTCAGGAAAATGAGTCATAAGTCGCAAAATTGATATTTTTCAACGTGTTTTTTCCCCAAGATCACATAATTGGAATGTTCTAATTTTTTGGGAGTTTATCACTTATACCTATATCAATTGATGTATCAAATTTCTGGACAATCTATGTAATATATCCTTTCGTTTTAAAGGTCCTGATATGGACTACATTTAGTTACTTTACTGTTTATTGACCCCCAGAAATATTGGAAACTTTTTTTTTTCAAAAACGAAAATATCAAACTTAAAATCTAGAAATACTTATTAGATTATTAGACTGTTTACTATCATTAGAATCGGCTTGATCTCATCTATTCAAATATAATGATATCTCAAAATCTATTTTTTGCTACTTATGACTCATCTTCCTGAAACACATCACATATGTGATCCGTTTTAGGAAAATGTGTCATAAGTCGCAAAAAATGGATTTTGAGATATTATTATATTTGAAAAGATGAGACCAAGTCGATTCCAATGATAGTAAACAGTCTAATAATCTAATAAGTATTTCTAGATTTTAAGTTTGATATTTTTATTTTTGAAAAAAAAAGTTTGTAATATTTCTGGGAGGCAATAACCAGTATAAAGTAACTGAATATACTTCATATGTGGACCTTTAAAACGAAATGATATATAATATACAATGTCCTGAAATTTGATAGATCGATTGATACAACCACAAATGATATACTCTCCAAAAATCAGAACATTCCAAAAAAGCAATCTTGTAAAATAAATACTTTGAAAAATATATTTTTGGGACATATGACTCATTTTCCTGAAACACATCACATATTATGGAGGTTCAGCAAATCTGACCTATACGTTAATGTAAACGTATCTGTATCTCTGATATACAAACTAACATATCAAGTGTTTCATCTCACAATTTATTTTTTTATACATAGGCTAGCAATGCGACGTAATTCACAAAAAAAGGATACGGGTACGGTTACGTAATTGAGATAGGGTTGCTTGCGGAACGTCCCAATTAAAACTGCATTCTCAGCTATTACCGCATAAAAATACTTTACCGAAATTAATTTACTCATGTTATGACATAAAGGACTGGATTTTATCATATTTTGTCGCTGTAAGTTTTTAGGAATATGTTGAACAGATTGTATTATTGTTAAACAGATCTCAATGCTCTGAGTTTTATAGCTCAACACTCCCAAATCCCCTGATATTTTCTTAGTCATAATATCAAACTTTAGTTATTTTTTCTCAAGATTGTGTGACTAAAAATCCTTGATTCCATCATACTTTTGTGGTCTAAATATATTTTTTCACAGAAAATGATTTGCCTAATCGTTCTTATAATCCAAGTCATATTCCACCCCCCCCCCCCCCACCGCCACCCCCACCCCTTTCACCGACCCGCTCCTACCCCCAACCCCCAACCCACACACACCTTCCCTTATCTGCAGAATCTCATCACATCTCCGAATATTGAGCGAAATAAAATCAGACTAAAACCACATCGGGGAGAAGGAAAGATAATTGCTAAGTTCTAGTGTGGGACTTTATTTAAGCATGGAATTACCCTGGGATGGATTATGGCACCCTTTGGGAGGACAATGTAATTTGTTGGGGTTAAATTGGATGCGTATTTGTCCATGTTTGTCAAATGAGCGAGGGATTTCTTAGCCAACACCGGGGTTTGATTTCATCACAAAATACCTATGATTAACAATAAGGGGAATTAAAAACACCTTCAAATCATCGGAATATTTGCTTTTTGGACTAGATAAAGGAATTTTCATTAAACTTCATGAGAAAAATCATGTTGATGTTGTCAGGCTCCCAAAGTTTGATTTATTTTTGCGGGTCTTTTTAGGCATACTTACTCAAATTTCAAAATTGGTATCGGATATTGCCTTTTCATATCGCGAGTTTCTAGTTTGAATAATGGCATCCAGTGGAACCTAATTTTCCCCGTTTATTTAGATATTTCTGGGTGCACAATCACTATTAATTTAGTCAAGAATATACCCTGAGGATATCCTTGTAAATGTGTACATATGTGATGTGTTTCAGGAAAATGAGTCTTAAGTCGCAAAATTGATATTTTTCACAGTGATATTTTCACAAGATCTCTTTATTGAAATGTTCTGATTTTTAGAAGCTTTAGCACGTATAGTCAGATGAATCCATGCAACAAATTTCGGGACATTGTATTAAATATATCCTTGCGTTTTGGAGGCCTTTGTATTCAGTATAATAAGTTACTTCCCTGGTAATTACCCGTCCAGAAACATTGCAAACTTTTTTTTTTTCAAAATATTATTATAAAACTTAAAATATAGAAATACATATTAGGTGTCACAGTGTTTACTATCATTAGAATCGGCTTGATCTCCTCTTTTCAAATATGATGATATCTCAAAATCCATTTTTGCGACTTTTCACATTTTCCTAAAACGGATCACATATACATTCAGTAGTCTAAACATTTAATACATCTATCCATACTACTAATACAGCGCTAACTTAACTAATAAATGTGAAGATTTCTTGGGCTCGATTGAAACGTATCACTATTGTCAAATTTCATGAAATAAAAACCAGTTCAAATAAGATTTCTACAAATAGTTCTTGTGAAAAGAAAGTTAACATTGTTTGCCTTTGACTAATTTTGTCTGTGGCCACAAATATTCCTCTACATATATATAGGCCTATGCAAGTAACTTAGCTTTTGTGTAGAATCCATTTGTGATGTGTTTCAGGAAAATGTGTCATAAGTCGCAAAATTGATATTTTTCAAAGGTTTTTTTTTTCACAAGATCTCTTTATTGGAGTGTTCTGATTTTTAAAAGGTTTAGTATTTATACTCTTATAAATCCATGTAGCAAATTTCGGGACTGTATATTAAATATATTCATGCGTTTTGAAGGCCTTCGCATAGAGTGTATTTAGTTACTTTACTGGTAATTACCCATCCAGGAACATTGTCAACTTTTTTTTTCAAAAATAAAAATATCAAACTTAAAATATAGAAATACTTATTGGGTCTCCCATTGTTTACTATCATTGGAATCCCCTTGATCTCCTTTTTTCAAATATGGTGATATCTCAAAATGCATATTTTGCGACTTATGACTCATTTTCCTAAAACGGATCACATTTGATTCCTGTTTTGGTTCTCCACCTTGTGTGTGTGTTTTGTGCTCAGTATTTAGATATTGTTTTGTCTGTATGTTTCAGGCAAGATGGACATGAATGAGGCAGCCAGTCATCCCGGCCAGGAGGTGTTTGTGGGACCTCACAGTTTTGAGGCTGAGTTTGGTCCCATTTCAGAAGTCAGAAGTAAGTGCACATATGTCTAGGCCTATACTAATAGCTATAGCTCGTTAACAATCAGATCAGCTCTAGTAGAACCATATCATATGGAGGAGGCGTTGGAAAATATACACTTCGTCCTCATTCCAGGAGCCCTGCAAAGAACAGAACAATTTGATAGGGGGTTTGCATAGCCGCCATTTTGAATCTTGATTCGCATGGAATTATGGGACTAATGGTACTGTATAAAATCTATAGAAAACATGTCATGTTCAGAATGGAATATTTATCAATGCTCTAATGTCAGTATCCATGTGTTATACATGTTTCCATACAACAATACCTCATCTTTCCCATCATGCATTTGGTTTTCATAGATCATTTAGAAAAGCTAAGATATTGGTGAAAACATTCTTGCAATTTTCGGTAAAAACGTTACAAAATATTTGTATGCCAGATATTAAGAGAATCCATCCCAACATGCACTGCAGTAGACATGCGCAGTGAGAGACATGCAAGTCCTCTATTCTCACTATTCCAAAAGTAGGCCTATCATTAGCCTATACAGAAAGGGTTGTTTCTACAAAGCCAAAATACATGCATTAATGCCCAAGGAAGCACATGAATTCGAAACAAGAAAAGAACTCAGAAAATATTTAGAAAATATTGATGCCTAAAATATAATATTATTGTAAAGTTGGAGTTAAATTATGGATACTTTTATATCATGTGTATTTAAATTAAATGACGGTGCTACATCTATAAGACTATGTTATCTGTTTTATTGTTTTATGTCGTATTATATACCATATCATATACCGCCCCCACCTTGGCCACTTTCATCCCTAGAACGGAAAAAGATAAGAGATCACTTAGTTACCAATGTGCCAGAGATTGGAACAAGCTTGATCCAACTCTGAGACGTTTAACCGAACCCAAAGTATTTAGTATGGCACTAAAAAATTATATTATTCGTCAAATGTCTCTAAATGAAATCGCACAAGTCGAATGAACAATTGTATAGGAACGATATCAATGTAGTAACATGTAACTGAGTTTGTCCCTCCTCACTTATACTATTGAACCCACTCACTCACCCACCACCTATAGCCACCTTATGACACTATGTTCAGAATATTTTCACTTTCACCCATATCATCTCATCATCCTCATTAATAATCACTAATTCATTATCATGTTATCTACAAACATCCTACATAATGGAAACTGTGGTTGAACTGACTAATTTATGTCGAACACCTATTCTATAGTGAAATTTGAATATATGCATGTGATCAACCTCTCAGTATTTGATATCAGATAACATCATGTCACCCACCTATAATTAAAACGGCAGTCGTAACAGCAACAAAAATCAGGGCATGCGGAAAACCGGTGTATGCATCGAAATTGTTTTGGTTAAAATGTACACACCTTCTGAATAAAAATTTTGTCCAAAAAAAATATCGTGTACTTATACTCATATAGTCTAGCAATCTTTATTCCTTAAAGGTAACGGCTGGAAGACCTGGATTTTATCCAGAAGCCTGATCTACCTCAAATTTGACAAATAAATAACCTTTGACAAATAAGATAAGATAAGATAAGAAAATCTTTTATTTGTCTAAGGGATCGTAGAATACATAGAGATAAATCACAAAGAGGTATACATGTCTATATGAAACATAAGTTCCATTTCTACCGACAGTTACTTAATAAAGTGGCCTATATTTCAATTCAATTCAATCTGGGTATATTTGGTAATTGCGTTTGTCATACTATTGTATTTCAGGGGGTATACCACCAGCTGTAGATACAGTAGGGGGTATACTCCCATAGGAGAGAAACATATAACATACAATTATAACACAGTATCAATATATAACACGTTGATTCAAACAATCTGTTCACTTATGTTAAAGTGTATTTTGAACCTCATTTTTGTTTTAAATTTGCGTTATTTGAGATGAATGGTGAAGGAGAATTGTACATTTTCTGACTGCTAGTGCCATTACCAGCCTTCGTCTGCTACCGCTGCAGGATATCTATGTTAGATGGCGTATGTATCGGTCTCTATCTGCACAGCGGTAGGCAGGCAGGGCAAGTCATGCTGCCAGCTGGTGAGGGAGGCACGAACTAAAGTGCAGTGTAGGTAAAAGCATTGCCTCCCCGACGGGGAATTGAACCCCGGTCTCCCGCGTGACAGGCGGGGATACTCACCACTATACTATCGAGGACTGGCTGTAATGTGGAGCAAAGTTATTCATACAGATCGACAATGTTAGTAGGTCAGATAATGAGTAGTGCAACAAAATGGGAGTATAACAACAAGGGGGTTTCGAATTTCTTCGGCTTCCCAATCAGGGTTCCCTGCCATGCTGGAAATAGGGAAAAGGTGGAAAATTGTTTTGCCCTGTTCAGTCAGGGAAATCTAGTAAATTGTCAGTAATTGAGTAAAAAAAAGAGTTAAAATTCAATTTGTTATGATTGTATTAAATGTGAATGGCCTTATTTTTTAAATTTAAAAAAAAAAATTACTAGTGGCGAGTTCCGTTCACTATTTATTATAATTATGCCCCTATTATAGAAGAAGATTGAAATATTAACCTTCGATTTGAATCGTCATAAAATATCTACAAGCTAAAATAAACTCCAATTCGATTTTGTATTTTACACATAACATAAAGTTGCATGAATTTATTCCTAATAGGATACAAATTCAACAGTGATATTCTCTTTGTTTGAATAAGTAGACCCCCTGCCTTTAATCAAGGAAATACGATAGTCATTATGATAGGGAAAACCCCTTCCATTCCCCTATCATAAGAAATATTAATTATTATTAATAGTTATTTTATTTGTTTTAAAGCTTTTATTCACATTCCTGCTTTCTGGGCATCTACAACACTAAAACATGTTAACAGAATACAGTTGGAAGCCAATAAGCATTGCTGTTAATGTTCGCATGCAAGGTATAGGAAATAACCTTATTTCGATCATTATTATTGATTATTGCAGGTGAGACCATGGAGATGCATCAACCGTTTGTGCCTGAGTCTTCGCATGATGCATCCCTTAGTATACTTGTCTTCTACACCTGGATTGGCATTGTTACTGTCATGGTTATAGGTGCATTTATTGCCCTCAAACACAGACACAGAGTAAGTTTCACTATACAGTTCTTCTCCAATAAGTTCCAGTAACAGAAGTAGGGGAAGAAACATACTTAAAATTGTACCATTAGCCATTAACTCTGAGTAAGAACTAATGCTTTCTTTTGCAAATATTAATGCGGATATGATATTTTGCTACCTATTTGTTTCTGTATCTTTATGGATGTATCATGGCTGTGAAATATGTGTACATTACATTTCGTGTGGTAAAAAATGTAGTAAAAAATCAGTCCCTCAAGTCTGCCTCAAATGTTTAAGTCACAACAAGTATTTCAATTTAAATAAATCTATTGTGATCTGGATAACAGCATGGGATGACCATTGTAAGAAATGTTTCAAAAGCTTATAATTGGGTCAGTGCATCAAAAAATGAACAATCAGCAGCTCTATACATTTAGTAAATGTTGCCAAATTAGGCTGAACTATGATGAATATGGAACCCAGGTTAATTAAGCTTCGCAAAGTGTACAGTATAGAGAAAAGCCAAAGGCAGATCTACAAAGTATGGAATTTATTCTTTATAAAAAATATGCATATAAACAATGATCAACAGAACTGGTTACAGTAATACAGTGATAGCGGGTAGTCCATCCTCTATACTGTCGGCAGAGTGGTGTTTCTACCATGTGTTACTGACAGTGGAACTTGGCGCCACCTGTTGAACTACCCAGCACTGACAGAGGGGGTAGCCCCACTGCACTCTCTAGACTGTTGATCTATAGGGCTCTGGAGCTGTATACGGTAAAGTTATATATCTGGGTGTATTTCATATGAAGATTGAATCAATTTTGTCAATTATGTTGAACTGCACTTTTGTTTAGAAAAGGATTGGTGCGAATTGAACATGTTCTGATGCTCTGACCCTTAAAAGAAAGGGAAAAGGGGAGGGGGCATGGTAAAAAGCTCCATATTATATTCGGGTTATTTGTGATATTAAATTTTATTGTGCTTTGAGGTAGGCTGGTTTAGGGTATTTTCAGACCTAAAAATAAAAATAGACTTAATGGCGTAGAATAGGATGCAGACAAAAGTGTGATTGTCTAGGGTTCTGGCATCTTTATTTACCATATTACCCAAGAAATATTCTTATAAAGTCATTGGGCGAGAGGAAATGTCAATATATCCAATTTACAAAGACAAAACTAATGGAATCTGTGAATGTTGGTTATTTTTTAATAAGTTAATAAGTATATTCTAATGGCAATTGTTTTGATGGCCGAGCATATTTTCAGTATAATTATTGACATTTACAAAATTCTGTAATCCACCTACATGACATATAAGAGGATTGTACGGAATTCATGAAAACAATGTTTGCATCCTGATTCTTGGTCATTATTCCACCCTGACGCTTTGTAAATATCCTGATGCACACCTACCAAAGCCAGATTTTATTCAACTGTACATAAATATCATTCAATATTATCCAAAATCTCATATCAAAGGTATTCTCTCCTCACCCCAGAAGTTAACCCTTAACAAAATAGTAGCCCTGGGAGGGACCTTGTAAGTTGATGCTCAATACAACCCTATGTCGACTGAGCTGATTATTCTGATGGTGAGCAGTCGGGGGAGAAACAGTGGACAGTCAGGCCAGTGGAGATGCATGAATGATGGGGACAGCTGACTGTTGGCTCTCAACTGTGTGACTGCAGTCAACATTGGATGGAACCAATCTTTAGGCTGTTTTTCCATCTGTCAGCCAACTCTCCATGAGATAACCAGAGAGCTTATTAGCGCAGCTTTTTTTTTGATTCTGCCCTTTCATGAAAATGTAAATTGAATGAAACAGAAACAAAATAAATAAAATATGACAACTTAGAAAATACTTGTAAGACAAAGGCAATCTTAGTGGCAGTAATTTGAAATAACCCATTCATGGTATCCGAGTCGATGGAGCCAATTTATATCAGATAATATCAATTTTGCCTGAATAGTCGGGTCAGTAGATCTGACCCATACAGTCCACGAGACAAGTCACAGGCTCTTACCATTGAATAATTGGCCTTCACCGACCTACTGCCTCAATAGGCGGTTTCACAAATTCGCCAGTCCCCAGCATAACTACTGTACCCATACTGTTTGATAAACCTGCCCTATTTGGTGGGAACACTGCATGGGCATGGTGGGACAAGCTTGACAGCTATAGGTGTACTGGGCAAGTGCCTGCAGAGACAGTGACCTTGGGTCAAGGCCACTCTCTGTGTGAGTGGTGCTTGGGTTATTTGTGAAACTTCCATGACCCATGGTCACTCATAGGACTCACCTTTTTAAAATGATAGTTTTAAAATTCAGACAATATACAAATTGTACTCTTAATCAAGATACGCCCATCCACCCTCCCTCCCCACACACAAAAATATAAGGAGGTTAAAATCTCTTTGATATGACGTCATGTGGGCAAATGCATCACAATATGTATAACTTCGAATTTACAAACCTAGATATCAACCATAATTATGAATTAAATTGGTCACAAATAATAGAAGATTAGAATCCCTTTCTCAATATTTTGTGTCAAATTTATACATATTTTGCTGCTATGACCCATATATATAGTATAATTTTATCCATTTTATCCTGATTTCTACAACTAACTACAAGTTTGTCTTGATGTTAATATCTCTTGATGTTGTTCTTTGGGGTCACATCAAAATTAGATAAGAGGAATCAGATCTGTATAATAAATAATTTCTGCATAATCTTTTTTGTAAAATGTACAGATATGTTGCAGAAGCCCCAGGTTCAGTTTAACCTTTGAAGCTGGGACTCCAATGGTGCGATATGATAAAGATGTGAACTATGAATCTTTTCAGTTATTGCATGCCCACATGTCATAGTGATATAAAAGGTCCATGCTATCTGAGGTTTGCCATTAGTGTGGTGCAATATGTATTCACTAATCGATTATTTCTGGTGCGAAAGCGCAGTGCTGCACAAATTAAATTTATGTATGTTTATACCTGTTTTTATTTATTCTAACCATGGGTTATTAAAGGGCATTAAAGGACATATATAATAATATATAATGGTACTCTGGTTAATAATTGGAAATTTATGGAGGTTGATTCATCAATAATGACAGGTGCCTCGTATCATTCACTCTATTTTTGTGTACCTCATGTTCCTCAGCTATAATTTTATATGGTTATTATGGTCGCATACCATATATTGCACGCATATCGCGCCAGTGGAGTCCCTGTTTAAAATTAACAGAGGTCCTCAACACAGTCAAAATGAGTAGGACTGACAAAACTGTGTAACTTGAGTGGCTGAGTCATCTAACTTAATAGGGAATATCTTTCACATATTGCATATTGATTGATTATATTGATTATTTTGATGTGGCGCCTCAATGTTGTGGTTTTATCATTATGCTAGTTAAGTTTTCTGATTTTCAGCTGATATATATTTCAATGCTGCAGCAGGCCAAAATACATATATCTCTTTATACTGGATATGTTCTGCTTTCATGATAAATGAATTGATTGCTTCTGTTCTACTTTGCAATGGGCGGCACAGACTGTTGCATGAGTCTTTATCTGTTCCATAGGCCAAAAAATATACCCTCTTCTAATAAATTTGGTTAAATGAAAAAACAAATTGAAAAAAGTGTACACAAGTTTCTTAAAACATTTCCAAAAATCAGAGTGGGCAGATATAATCTGGCTACTTCCTGAAATTATATATTGAAAAAAGCTTTAATAATAAATTCTCGTACCACAAGAATACTAAATAGAAATAACTATTTTTGGATATATATGGTGATGTAATGTCACTCTCTGGATGTTACACATGGTGTGTGGTGATTGTGGCAGTGACACATGTAGTTCTATATGTCCCTTCTTTCCTTCCCCTTGGCTCTTTCTATTCTTATATATATTAATCCCTTCCTCCTTTTCCTCCTGTTCTTCCTTCCCTTCCTCAGCATTGTGCTTGTCTACTGAAACTATTGGGAGGGATATAATGGGGATCCAATGTTGGAAGGGGTTCTTTCTGCTCTTTAGGAAAAGACCAATACCGGCTTTGCATAGTTGCTATCTTGGATTTTAAAACGCAATTAATCTTAGGAGTTCTATGATAATGTTAGTTTATTCAGTATTCATCTTAAATCTAACAAATATAGAAATAATGGGAATCCAAAGTCTGAAGGGGTTCTTTCTGCTCTGTAGGAAAAGACCAATACTGGCTATGCATATCCACCATCTTGGATTTTGAAACGCAATGAATGTTAGGAGTTCTATGTTAATGTTAGTTTCAATGGAGACAATTCGTCTCCCTTTACTCAGTGTTCATTTAAATCTTACACATCTGGATGCTTATTGGCTTTCCTTAATGTTAATAATATATAGAAATCTTCCAATAATATCAGCTCAATACCTCTGGCTAAGAAGCTAAGTTACTGCTTTTATCTTGCCATACCTTGTATAGAGGAAATCTATTAAAAGCCTTCCATGCTTAGCCAAGAAAATATACCAATTGATGTTTCCTTAATGATGACATGTCTTCATCTTTACCATCATGCATTTGGACTTCATATATTATACTTCCTGAAATGTTAGCAAAAATATTCCCAAATTTCCAATAAAAAATGTTGCTAGGGATGTGTATGTCAGATCTGATCTGTATCCATCCCAGCATGCACTATAGGAGACATGCGCAGTGGGACATGCAAGTCCCATATTGAGGAACCAGGACTTTAAAGAAAGATATTTGAAAGTATGATCTATGCTCATGCTTCGTAACTAATTAAGTGCAAATGCCCTAACACACTAATGATTATACAGTTTATTCTCTCCCTGAATTTAAGGTTACCTTGAAATCATTTATACTTGAATGTCCATGATTCATACTCCCTGAATGTTAGACCCATGTTTTCCAGACTTCACAACTATTTCAGCTGCTCTCTTTGAAAGGCTTTTGTAGTTTAAACATAACAAAAAAGGAATTTCTTACCTGTTTAAACACATCACTTTACTATTTTATTTAGCTTGCAATCATGACCTTTTTGCCTGTTGGATAAGCAACAATGAACGATTCTGTCGTGAGTTGGTCACTCTGATGAGAAAACCCAGACTGTGGATCCCCATCTAACACATAAGCTTAATTGTAATAAATTCTGATTGATTAATCTTACCATCACTTAGAGCACCTGCTTTCCTGAGCTATTGAGCAGTCAGGCCCACCACCTCTCGCTGCTGATGTAAGCACACCTTGGTCTCTTGTTCTTTAGATTGCCAACTACGTATGGGATGCACGGACAGGATACAGGAAGAAGGGTACAGTCTGTGCCACCGAGGAAGGGCGTAACCTTCTTACCACGGTCATGTGAAGTCTAAAGCACACCACTACCATGAACCCACACACCACCACCACCTATAAACAAATATAAAAATCTAAAGAAAAATAAAGAATCTTGCCACTCTGTGCTGACCCACTCGTAGCCTGCCTCTCACAGTTGAGGGACCGTGTCTACCATGTTTGGTGTTGTAGATCCTCAAGGCTTTGGAGCGGGTCCGTGCTGTCGGCCACTACAGACGACGCCGTGCGGTCTCCGCAACACGCACCGTACTCGCCACCCGATTTGCCATGGAGGAGGGACAAAATCTGCTGACTCATCAACATGTCTGACTGATGATGACCATTATTGCCGCCACCAAGAGACGGAGCAAAATTGGCCATTGTGACAACTTTTGAGAACTGTGTGTGTTTGACTGACCATTGGTGTCGATTGATGACCATTGATGTCAATTGATGTCAATTGATTTGAATGTAAAGTATCTAGTGCCATCTGTCTCTGCCTCCCAGACCTTTGTCTTCCAGGCAATGGAAGAATAGAAAACCAGGAAGAAAAAGATGAGGGATGCTGCGTTGAGGAGGTGGATTAGAGATAGAGACATTATGCCGCAACTATTGATATATCACATATGTGAAGAAATGGTTAACTCATACAAGCGGTAAGATGTTGAGTTGGAAAAGAAAGATAATATGGTAAAGGTAGAAATAGGGCAAAAGTGACAGTAGGTATTACAGATGAAAATCTCTTGTAAAATCCTGAGTAGGTATATGAGGATGAAACATTACCTTTGAGAGCCAACATGTAAGGTTCAAAGAAAGGTTTGCAAAATCGATACATAAAAAGAACCAAACTAGTGGGTGATGTGGAACATTTTAACTCTTTTATATTTATTTTCTTCTGGCTTTGATAAATGTAGTTTAAATAATATCGGAAATATAAAGGTTTCTAATTTGAACTGTAGAGACAAGATAGGAAAAACGCATACTGGTCATAAATCTTCCTGAATATGTATTGGATATAAGCTTTGGCCTTTACATATGTCTGCACAAACTTTGAAGCTTAATTTGACATTGGGTTTAATATATATGACCCTCTCTGCCTCAAGCATCAGGCATTTATATAACACAATGTGTCAAGGCCCCAGTAACATGTTACATATCACCCACTCGTTGAGTTCTGTCATACAAGCTGGAGTATAATGGTAGAGCTCCACTCACAGGTGCCAAGGCCCTGAGGAACCAGTGCCTGGTTTGTAATCTACACTGTCAACCTTATCATCATAACAATACTTGTGTATGATGAAAACATTCTTTTGAAATATTGACAGAATACCTAGCTGCTGACCAAGATTATATGTATAAACTATTCTCAAAGAGTAATGTCCTGAGAAATATATAATTCTTTCAGTTAGATGAGCCATCCTGGAAAGAAATTTCATGAAAGAAAGTAAACTATGTTGGGCAAAATTATTGGAAGAGTTGTTGAAGTAGGTGGCTCTTCTTGCAATGTATAAAAGCTCAGCCAAGAATTTCAATGAATTGTTTCTCTGATTCTATGAATTAAAAACCAAAACCATGGGAAAACCACTTTATAATTGCTTAAACATAAAACTACCTTTATGATGTCAGTCAAATTTTGTAGCATACATATACAGGCCTCTTAAACACACTTTTCTACTGAATTTTTATACTGTAAGATAAACGAAACAATCTATCAGCATTATTGAACTGGGTCATGTATTCTGAAAGTAATTATTATTGATGAAGTACCTGAAACTACAGATGAAGTACAGATGAAGTCGTGGAGGATTTGTTATTGTAATAAACAAGTACACAAATCATCCAAGGATGAAAAATTGCATATAGACAGTCTGACCTCCTCTTGTGGACACTCACTGAACCAGAGACCTCGCCATTATGGACAGTTCCTCAGTTGTGTATTTCTTAAACAGTGAATCCTCGTAATCTGTACACCTCCTCACTATTGCGGACACTCAAGGCCAGTCTATGGATGTCGTATGCCAGAGGTTTTGGTGTACATGCAAAACGTTTCCATGTTCTTAAAGCTGCATTACCAGCTAGTTTCTTTTTAAAAATAAAATCTATTTGGTGCTTTATTATCATGTCATTATGTACTTGGCTGAAACTTACCATGATAGAATATTTGAGTTCTTTTGCCTGTTTTCTTGGTGCAAAATCTTTTTTCAAATTATTTATTTTGGTGTACACCAGAGTCCCACAACTTTTATATGGCGCTTTCCTGTCTTATTGCACTTCAGGAATCCTCGATGAAATAGGAAATGTTAGCATAGCACTGCCCACAGTGCTATGGATCAAAGGAGAAAGAATTTAAAAGAATAGTTTGGGTCAATCTAGCTGGAAATGCACCTTCAAGTATTTAAAACCATGCATTATAAAGCTTAAATTTGGTTATAAACAGCATCAAAATAATTGTATGAGAAAGGAAGTGATAATTTGAAGAACCTGAACTGATTAGGTAAGGAATAGGTGGAGGTTTTAAGGTTTAACAACCCCAATATGCCATCCGAACTGTATAGAATAATTTCAATTTTGAATTCAAAATCTCATCAGGAAATGCCTAATTCATAGGTACTGATTTGAATTTTTGTTGAATGGTTGACCCATATTTAAGGCATAGTGAGGTGATTGTGAGGAATAGTCCCACCCTATAAACAATTATTCCTCCACTCTTATACAAATGTATCCCTCAATATGCGATCAACGGCAGGCTCATTACATCAGGTTATAGAATGATTGGTAATTTTATTTAAACAATATCAAATTACATCAATACAATCTGAAAGGCGGTGATAAAAATGAGCCAGTTTTTCCTGCTGCGACCCTACAACAATCAATTAGGTTAATAGTGTATTACAATTTCTGAAAAGTCTCTCAAATCTAAGGAACTTAAGAAGAAGACATCATTGTTTAGAAATAATACTGACTATGATTGGAGTCCATAGTCCAACTTTCACAAACCTTAAGGGCTAAACGTGAGGCCAGAGAAGTTAGCCACATGGAAAACTTACTCAGCCTAGCACATGAATTAGAAGGTTCTGATATTAAATGGTAATGTTTTGTGTTGCTTGAAGCAAATAAAATTACCATTAATCATAAAAGTGGCATTGAGTATGCCAATTGAAAATCCTACCTAAAAAATGCTGGTGATCACATGTTGTGGGAGTGGTCTTATAGAAAACAAAGAGTGGAAACCTGTCTGGGCTGGTAGTATTATAAGAAGCTGTATCATGATAGTCGGTAATCAAATCCAAGTCTTCCAAAGGTAGCTTTGGTCTAGATACACTAGATTGCATAGAGACCATTTCTTAGCAATCGCTTCAAAATTGTCCCCCTCAGCTGTGGTGAATCGCCATAAATGGTCGCAAACAATCGCAAGCTGATGTTCATACCAGTATGCCATTTGGTTTACGAGACAATTTTGACCTAATATTTCTTCTGCATAATTATTTCATTGTATATCAAGATGTTCAGTAATTTATGTTAAAATGTTAAGTCATCCATGAAATGTCTATTCCTTATTCATGTCAGCTCACATTTGGTTAGATCCAGACAGTTGGTAAAAGGTCTTAAGATTGTGTTTTAGGGAATTGTAATTTGGTTTGCTTTGCATGTATTTACATATATATCATATGTGTGTGTGTATATGTATCTTTTATTGGTTCACACTGACGTGACAGTTCAGTACTGCATATGTAGGGATAACTGGAACACATAGGGAAAAGCCCCGGTTGAACACACTCTGTAACCTTTCTGAAATTGTTTCCAGAATCCAATATTTTATTTCTGGGTGGCGATAACACCCTACTACATTTTAATATTACATCTGAGTTATTATTTTTTATCAAAGCACATTTTTGTCCTTCTTAATAGAATCTTTTATCAAGATAATATTCAAGCAATTAATTTTCTCATTAATATTGTAAATTTTCTATTGCAGTAAATACATTTGATTGAAATGTTCCACTTTAGAGTGCAAAACCACCATGTGTTATTATTGCTAATGATGTAACTGATGTTTCTATGGAGATTGTGTTGTCATGGCAACATGATGCTTTTCCATGTAATGTGTGTACACTATAGTTTCCCTGTGAGTCTGAAGCAGGGAAGATAGCTTGAGTGTGTCACCTGCATTAATTCTAGATAATATCTAGAATTATTAATTAATTGCAATTGTTGGATGTTTAAAGGTTCTTTGGGTCCTAAGTCACAATAAATAGAGAGAAATGAATGAGACCGCTAAGTTACATTCACTTTTTATTACATTATTATATAAAAAGATAAACCTTTGTTTTATATTCTGAATCATCTCATATGGTACATGCCCAATATGATCCATATAAATAATTGGTTCTTCATATTGGATTTTTCTTCATTGCCTATGCTTGAGGCTGGACCCAAAGGTGTGGGTAATATCTTTAACTTTTCTATTAATATTTTTCATTAATCAAAGGTACAAATATTATGTAAAAAGAAGTTTTCCATCCAATTTCTAATAATGTCCATAATTTTGAAACATTATTCAAGTACATATTAAAGATTTCAATAGTAAATGTGACTTGGAACTCATTTGAACCTCATATTTGTACAGGACCTGTTCCATAATGAAGTGAGACATAATATATTGGGTTATACCCATTTTACACTATAGCTCACTATTTTACACTATAGTTCAGAAAGGGCCTTGAAGCACTTTTCATAACTCAATTTTGTCCACACCACAGCTCAAAACGCTTCCAAACAGAATCCAAACTGAATTCTAGAATCCACCTAGGATAGATGGGTTCTAGGAGTTGATTCAATTCGCTATATATTGTCAATATTATTTCAGCTAGTCTGAACAGAACCGAAGTGAAGCAAATCGTTTTGGGCAACAGTCTAAATTGAGATATAGGTGTATGAGTAGCAGAGGTTACCCTGATGGAGGTTTTGGGGGAATAGAGACCAAGGCATATAATCTGAGGCCTCTACTCACACACAGCCTCCATACCTGAAGAAAGACCAAGGTGTTGCGTTTTAAAAATATGGTTTTTCTTTTTTGCATTTATTTAAACATAGTTTGTCATCATAAACAACTGTTGGGTTGCTTAGCCTACTGTGCATGGAAGATCAGCGGAGTCAGGCTATATGTATTTTGTAGCACACATGAAACCATAACCAACTCATTATGTTACAGGCCTGTACCTTGCTAAAAACAAAGTAGTTGATTTGTACACTACTAATACACTGTATCAAATATTCTGCATTTAGGGGAAATGCATCAGACAAGTGCATTAATATTGTAACTTGAGGGGAACTGAATTATTAGAAACCGATATTAGGAAAAGGGCTAAATGGCTGCTTTCTCCCCGAAGGCTATGAATAAGTGACATTAGCTGGAATGTATGGTGTTGTTTTACCTTATTCTGGTGTAATCCTAAATAGGTGTTTATTTTGGATTCATCCCCTACCTAGAAAAACTTAAGATTTAAGATTCTTTACCCAAAAAAATGTTAATCAAACCAGGAACACCTTGTAAGAAATTGAGGAATTACTAAAAAAAAAGAAAAAAAAAGTTACTCCCCGACCTAGTTCTCAGCTGAGTTTCAACAGGAAACACACCTATTATCTTTTTTTGCTGAGTCACCCCAAGAAGGTCAAAAGCATTTATCATGAAATGAAAGTGTATTCAGTTCCTGAAAGCTAGTTTCTTAAAAGTCACCCCAAGAATAAAATAAAATGAGTCAATGCAGTTCCCCTATTGCGGTGTGTGTCAATTTAGTGTAGTTATTAAACCATGGGGTATCTAGGGAGGAGAGTGTAGTTTCCAGCCATATGTATGCCTCAACAAAGAAATTGAATTTTTGGGGGTATTTCGGTGGGTTTTTTCGTTTGTTTGTTTTTTTATATTTTTAATATCACGTTTTCTGTATTTATCTAGGGTTTTATTCACAAGGATTGAGTACAGCATGAGAGTAAAGGTCCATTCCCATTACCATGGGCGTATTATAAAAACATTTTTGTATTCAATTGTGTCCCATTGAGAGGGAGGCCCCTCATTTCAGTCATGGGGTTGGGGGTGGGGTGGTTAGGGGGCTGGATTGTCTAATGTTTATCTAACTAGCCTGGCATACATATATATGACAGTACACTATATCTCTCCCTCCTTCCCTTTTGTAACGAGTGTTTCACTATGAAAGGGCACAGCACAAGCTAGGGGTTAATGTTATCAGAATGTTTATAAATGTAAAATCTGGTTTGATGAGTATTTGTTTGTGAAGCTTATTTTACTATCATGTTTATCCTTTCTGAGAGTCACTCTATCTATCTATGGAGTTTGCCAAGAATCCACCACGTTTTTATACTTATCTTTACCCTAATAGAGAGAAAAATGGGTCCCGTAGGGTAAAATTGGCCACTCAGTGGGAAAGTTACAATTTTATAATCTACTATCACTATAATTGTAAAACTTTTCATTTCAGAAAATATCTTTTATATTTCTGAAACTTGTGATGTGTCACAGAAAAAGAGTCTAAAGTAGTAAAAGAATTCTTGATAATTGAAATGCTGAGGTCAAGTGGATTCCACATTATGTTAACTGGAATTCTGATAAGAACTTTTTTTAAAACCAGCAATATTTCTGGGTGGACAATCACTTGTCAACTATCTTACCTTAGAATGTAATTTAAAACCCATAAATCAGTACATTTAGCATATTCTTGAAGGAAAAAAACATTTGAAAAAGTCATGAACTTTGAACTCATTTTTCTGTGACATCAGATAATGTGAAATAATATTGCCAATCTCTAATTTTGGTAACTCTCCCACAATTGATTAAATGTAATTCAAAATATAAATCTTAGGCCTTGTAGGAAAATGATTTATTTCAATTTATAATTTGAAATCTTGAAAAAAAACATTATTCTTCCCTCCAATGGGTTTCTTCCCACTTTGGATGCTCAGAGATCTAAACTTCCCATTGCATTGTTATTGAAGTTGCCCATCTTGACCCTAATGGAATACCCAATTACGGCCCATCTGGGTCCCATACAGATTTCCTCTGAAGGGTACTGCCACTGAAGTTTAGATAAATCGTTATTATATTTATGTAGTTATTAGCTGGAGAAGACTCATAGACCCAATTCTTGGGTAGAAAATTGCCCAAAGTCCAAAAGAAGGGTCAGGTAAATTTCATAAATTTTCTATTGTAGTTGTACCTGTAGAACTTGTGTGTTTCTGTTGTTTCCATGAGGTTAACTTAATATCTGAACAAGAAAGTGATTAATTAAGGTTTTTATGCATACAGTCAAAATACTGGCACTGTTAATTCAATAGAGTGTTGAACCAGGGAGGTATAATATAGGGAGTATAGGATTATCATTTGGACTGTCAGATGATCTGCATGACATCTTTGAAGTAGTACCTCAAATCTTGATTTCTAGCAATATTTTGGAAATATTAAAAACTACACCCCTCATAATTCCCAAACATAATGGCCATAACCAGATGTTATTCTTGGTTAACGAATATAGATTAATTCTATACTCGTTATATTCAGCAAGAACTAGATTGAAGTTTCCAATATTTTAGATATTCATTCAACCAATGCGACAGTCTTCAATTCGTACAGAATGACCTGGTGCCATTCACCTACATATATATACCTCCCTATGTAAAGAACATAAAATAAAGGGTATTGACATCTGACACTATCCAGGAAGCATTGTACAGCGCATGCATATTCAGATCCCTTATGTAACCATGGCGACCTATGTGTTAGTCAGGTGGTTTGTACATACAAACATATATAACTGTACATGACTAGGTGTATATGTATACAAACACGTGTATATACTGACAATATAAATAAATATATATACTTGTGGAATTATACTACATGTCCGACTATCAGTTTGATAAAATCCTCCGGAGAGAAAATATACCGCGTTTTGTTGTTATTTAGGTAGGTAGATAGTAGGTTAAAGGTATGAAAATAAACAGAACTTTCAAAACTGCTAAGAGTTCTCATAAATCCTATGAACCACTCCATACTTAATTATTGTTGTTAGTTGTAGCACTATAATCGCCAGCATGAGTGATTACAAAGAAAGAAAAACAAAGACGGAAATAGAATAAAAGAGATTTGTAGGAAGATCATACTGCAACTATAGTAAATATGCTGTTGAAGCTCTACTAATAAATGACTCAATTTGAAACCAATATGAGACACTGGAGAAACCTGAGGAAACGTGGAATACTTCACTTACGTTCTGTGGCTAAAATGATTCTGAAATGTCTTAGCAACCTTCATAGATATGTCAAAAGCTTTCAAATCTGGAGTTATCCTAATAAGAATTCATGATAAATAACCCTAAGACTACTGCAAAACTATCTCTATAATAGAACACAGGAGGGTGTTTATAAATGAAAAATCATCAGCTGTTCAACATGGCTCAACTCTAGGGCCTCTCTTCTTTCTAATTTTATAGTACCCACTGATCCAATAGCAGCACTTAATCTGTACGCTGATGACACAGTTTTGTATGCATGGGGCACAAATCCAGATTTACTCCAGCCAGCTTGACTCTTTTCTGATTCAGTACATAATGTCATTAAACTACAGATGATTTGTTTACATGTGCTTCACAAATAAGAAGCTAAAATGTAATACTATAGTACTATATTCTAGAAATAGCTTGCTTGAAAATGTTGAATGCTCTGAATACATCAGTTAAAACTGGACACTAATCTGAAGTATAACTTACATCTCAATGGTACAATCAAAATGGCATCACACAAACTGTGAATGCTAAATAATATATGAAAATACATAAATCAAGACTAGGCCATTAACATATAATAAAAGCAATGTGCTTCCCTATTTAGAATATGATCTTCTCCTACTTGATGAAAGTAATGAAACTACTAATTAATTCAAAATAGAGTACTACAAACTTTATTTCCCAACTCTTTCACGCTTGTGATACATTTCATGTCGAGAAACTATTCAAAATTCGATTAATACAACATCATCATGAAAGAGAAAAATAAGTTAATAATTATGGGTCCTTGAACAAAAGCAGACCTCCTAAATCTTTCAGAACTAGGTACACAAACCACCATAATTTGGCCATCTGCAAGGTTTTGTCTAAGGCTCCCGGGAGCCCAACAAATGGGACTAAATCTCTATAATGTCAAGACCTGATACTAAGTAGAGCCTCTACCGCTGTTTGGCTGGACTGAACTGCTTCCCACAACACTCATCTGACCACCACCGGTCTGACCGCACCTGTCACTTGCCTCACCTGAAGAATTTTGTTCTTATTTGTTACGTGCAACAACTGTGCGGTGCTTCTGGGTATATGGGCCAAAGTCAAAAAAAATGTACAAGTCAGGTTTTTTGCTTTTGCCAGGCCATAATTTCTTTAATCATTAGTTTCTCTTCTCATTTCTGGTTTTAGTGTATGGGGTTCGATGAAAGCTAAAGGGCCATATATAGTTTTGCCTATGTATTAACAGAAAAATCAAAGCTAGAAGCCGAAATAAGGTAAATTTGGGGTAAAAAGTGATAAAAAAATCATTTTATTTTAGGGAAATGGCCACTGTTGAAAAAATATGACTTGGATTTTCATAAAAATACAATGAATGAAGAGGGAATGTCTTACAGAACTATTCCTAGTGTGTTGATTTTTGGCCATTTGGGTAGTAATTTCCGTAACGATTTTTAGACCCCCCTTGTAATTTTTGAAAAGATGTCATATGATATAACTACTAGTGCATTCAATTGTTCAGAAAATCCCCTGTATCTGAGAAAAAAAAGTTAAGGAATCAGAAGTTACACTAAGACACAATTAATGCACTAAGTTTATGAGTTGATTTTGTCATTTTTCGTTACGGAAATTACTTTTTGATTTATTTCCAATAAGACACACCTAATAATCAACCTGCATCATAATACTTTTGCACATATATGCACGTAATCATGGTCTATACACATGAGCAAATATATAGCATTAACTCATATCATTTACTTTCACTGGCCCTCAATAGGGAAAATAATTTCCGTAACGAATACTTTCCGTAACGCCGATTTTTTGCCAATAGCATGCATAATTAAAGACATACATCAAAATTCTTTCATACATGTATACATATTAACATCTTCTATACACATGAAAAAATATATATTCTTGGCTCATGGCCTTTGCCTTCACAGGGCCTCAAAGGTGTGCGTAATTTCCGTAACGCATAATTTCCGTAACGCATAATTTCCATAACGCTGACTGTGTCTATGGAAAGGATATTGAGCATATGGTAGTGGTTTATATCCCATTGTAAATTGTCCTCTAAGTCGAAAATATCAATTTTGGGCCATAATATTGTATTTAATCATTATTTGTCCACTAGAATTGTCCAATACTGAACTTCAAAAAGAGGGTTTGAAGGGTTCAAAATTCAAATCGTTCTCCTAGTTCAGCTGTTTATGCTATCAACAGGCAATTTTTTCCCCAAATGCAGGAACCTAGCTGTGGTCTATTCAGAAAATCTAAGGATGGTATTCTAAAGTGCGTTTGAAAAAATGTCAAAATTTCATGTGAAATATGGCCATTTGTACTTTTTTTTTTACTTTGGCCCATATACAGAGTCGAACAAAACATATAGCCTAGATAGAGGAAATTGTTTCATGAAAACGAAACTTGCCTAAAGTGAAGACATTTCTAATTTAATACAGTCGTCAGGTTTGTTATGGTGTGTGCATAAAAAATTTAGGATGTAGAAGCCCAGATGGCAGGATAAGAAAATAGGCCTAAAGTGGTTGCAAAAAGCAAAAAAAAATATAATCAAACTTGTAAGAAAAGTGCTAATAATTTATATTTGCATTATAAACTAGACAGTAGCCATCATTATTTTCATCATATTCATCTCATACTCTATAATAAGTCCTAGGCCTAAATGTTAAAATGGAACACACCGTGAATGTCCTCGACATAATTACAGCTTTAATCTTCAACTTACACGTAAGTATCAGTTAACTGTAAAATTAACTGTTAACAATTGTGTAGGCTAATTAGGCCTAAGCATCTCGGTAAAGTTCTATAGACTCTATCTCCGTAACCCCACAACGTAACACAATAAGATTAATCTCAGGACACAACAAAAACCACATTATATGTTAGCGTATAGGCCTAACTGACAATATAGGCCTACCTACCTTAATAAAAGTATTTGAACAAATAGAATTATACTTGAGAGACAATGTAGTCTCCTGACTAATTAAGGGAAGGGGCCAATAAGGGGGCCTACCTGAATTAGGGCTTAGGGCCTACATGGAAACGTTAGATATAGGCCTAGGCCCTAAGCCTATTATGCCTATGCATGCCGTTCGAGTTATCTTTTTTATTTATCTATTTTTTTATTTCTCTATAATCATGTACAATGGTTGAAAAAGTCCTAGAGTTAGGGAAAGGGTATCTAAGGGTGATGTGAACCTGTCAACGCAATGCTACTAATGCTGATCGTCCCCATGTCCCTTGTTGATTTTTAGGCTATGTTTAGCTTTTCTTAGCTATAGGCCTATTAACTTAAGACAATTATCTTCCTAGGCTATCTTCCTAGTATGTAGATTATACATTCTTATAGCCTACATATTATACTGACTGTGCAGTGTTAATTCAAGTAATAGGCCTACTTTCGAGAGTTGTTTTAAAAGAACGCGCGTAACATTTTCACCTCCCCTCCCCCCAGTAATTTTGTTCACCCGCTGAAAGGCCTATCAAAATGTAATGTTGAGATAAGCACACTCATGCTTATATTCCGCGCACGCGCAAGAGGTTCAGTTGACGCACATGGTGAGTTAGAAGTGGTTACGGTAGATCTGCCTATTTTTCGGTTTACTTGGTTGTCTTTGATCTTTAATCCTTTGGGTCCGGCGCAGAAAATCAATTTAAGAATGTCAGGTTGATCGTTGTTGTGTGTGCTCTCGCTGGGATTCCTGTCTGGTTCGGAAATCGGCAATCTGAGGTTTGTCGGCCTACTTGCTTGTAAACTGATCAGTTGACCCCAATTGTTTCATGGACAGTGGTTGGGGCATCCGCATTGTTTAGCCGGGGTAAACCTTCGAGATATTTTCTCCTCAGCTATGAATGAAAAAAGCATTTGAATTTTCACATTATCAAAACAAATATTTGGGAGTTGGATATTAGGTATTAATAGCTGAGGATTGTTGGAGGATGGAGCCGAGGGATACATCTAGTCGGGCAGTCTTTAGAAGTGGGGCCCGATTTCACCAAGGACATTTCTAATGTTCCTGCTTGCCAATTCAACATAGGGTGCATTAAGGTAAACCGAACCATTTTGTCTTCGTCTTGATTTCTCATTATAAAAACAAACAAACAAACCATTCAAACTTCAAATGAACATTAGAGGGGGTCAGCTTCCTATGGCACATGAATTATACTACTATGCATATATTTATGCGAAGTAACCGCTACCCCCCTCCACTAGTTGGCACCTCTGCATGGGGACTTGGGATTAATGCACTAGCGCTACCCCCTTCCACCAGGTGGGGCTAGGTGGTGACTTTCCACTAGGTGGTGACTTTCCACTAGGTGGAGCTCTTTCCACTAGGTGGAGCTCTTTCCACTAGGTGGATCATCTACCGTACATGGTGGAGACTCATGACTGACTCCTTCCCTCCCACTACCTGGTACCTCCACATGTTGGGGGCTTTGAGTGTCAACCAACCCCACCCCCTCCCACTAGGTGGTAGGTAGGCCTACATTACAAAAAAAATTAAAATGTATTAACCTTTCCCTGGTGAATTGGGATTGATAGAGTGGCCAGAAAGATTCAGTCCACTTTTTAAATCATCCTTCTACCTATATTTGTTCAAAAGTTACAACCAAAATAAACGAAGTAGGAGGCCTATCATTCTCCATGGTAGAAGGATCCAATTTTCTCATAATCCTAATGAGGTTAAGAAGGTCTTAGGTCAGAATGGAAGGATAATAAGGGCCTTAAATGGAAAAATCAAAATATCTTGAGAACTAAAATGAATTTTTCGATCAGGTAAAAAATATATCGGAACCTGAATCAAGGTGGGTGTGAGTGAGTGAGATTGGTTGCTTTACGCCCTGTGTAATGATCAATGTTTGACCTATTTAGGAGTGGTCCTGGGTATGACCATAAAGTGCCTTTCTGTCTCTTTTTCTCTGTCTCTCCCTCCCCTCTATCTTTATTTCCTGGGTAGGATCATAAACTGCCTCCCTCTCAGCTCTCCCGCCCTTGATATAACCTCCTAAAATGTGTTGATAAGGGCGTAAAGCAACCAATCTCACTCACTCACCTACTTAGGACGCCATTATGACCTAACTATTTGACCTAATTAGCTAAAACTGGACAAAACCTAGCTTGAATCTAAATATTTTGAGAACTAAAAATGAATTTTGAGGTCAGGTAAAAAACAGATTGGCACCTGATTCAAGGCACCCATTTTGGTAAATATTTAACCTTACCTTTACTAATTTATCAACTTCATCACCAGTTCATCAAGTTCAACGATTACTTGATATGGTGCGAAAAAATGTAAAGCAGTGCGGCATGACGCGACACAACTCGGCTCATTCAAACGAGTCATAGCAATACACAAGTAACTTTCAAAAACCTGAAGGCTGAAATAAATAACTATGTAACACTGGAAAAAAGTGATTTAAAATCCACCTTACCTTGGACTTGAAACATAAATTGAATGAATCAGGGCTTGGAACACACTCACTCACAGTCCATCCTTGTGTAGTCTTTTTCTAATCATTCATAGCATTACCTCCCTAAACTGTCCTCAGTTCTTACAATTTCTTTAGGTCTTTCTCAGCATGAGTTCGGGTTAATTCTCAGTAGCGAAAAATGGCAGTTCTCACAATTTCTTTAGGTCTTTCTCAGCATGTGTATGTGTGCAACAATGGCATGGCAATAGTCAACCTGCATGCTTGCATTTTGCATGGCGGTTTCTGAGAGTTGGGGTTATTTCTCAGTGGCGAAAAATGGCAGTTCTCACAATTTCTTTAGGTCTTTCTCAGCATGTGTATGTGTGTAACAATGGCATGGCAATAGTCAACCTGCATGCTCGCATTTTGCTTGAAGGTTTCTGAGAGTTGGGGTTAATTCTCAGTGGCAAAAAATGGTGGCTTGCTGTAGAGATGGCTTGGAGCAGCAGCTTAGTGTTGAGATGTTGAGTGTTGAGATGATGTTGCTTGGTGTTGAGATGAAAAAAAAAAAATGGGGCAACTGCCCCAAGTGCCTTCTCTGCACTTATGTTATATAATGATAGTGATGTTGGGATCTTTCGTGAAAGGGACAAGTGCATTCTCTGCACTTGTCATATGTTGATGATGATGATGTTGGGAACTTACATGGTGGCTTACATCATTTGGAATACCTGATCCAAAAATTCAACATTCTCATTTTCTATCCGAATTGCCCTGAGATAGGTGGACAGGTGGCAACCATCAGAAAGGTGACGGAAATTGTGCCTCCATGCATTTGATCATCCCATGCTCCGATGTACATAGGATGACATCCTCGGGGGTACCACACGCTGTTCTGTCTCAAAGGCAACAATCAATCTATTGATTTGCATGACAATATCATTGAGCCTTCTTTGCGCTCTCCGTGTGGTGTGTCCTGCCGTCCATTGTAGGCGTCAAGATCCACACCTGTGATGGGTGCGAAAATGACTCGCCCAGCCTCTGAGGCCATCAACAGGCTGAAATGTGCCTCCCTGATGGCATTCTTCACCCCTGCCACTATTTCCCTTACTGTTCCCGGCCTCAAGGAGGTTACTCCACGATGACGCTGGGTGATGTTGCATATCCCAGTCAAGATCATGATGAAGTCTGGGAGCCACCTACTGATCTCATCGATGGCAATATTGGCCAAATCTCAGATGGTAGCGCCTGGGGCTACGATCAGACGTAAGTCCCTCCTCCTCATCTCTCGGTTGTGCAGTTCCCGCTCCAAGCCACGCCCCCTTGAGTCTGCGATGACTAACGTACAAAGAGCCATTCTACGGAAACAACAAAATTATGATTATTAGATTACATTTGAAAAGACCAGATGACATGAATCACAAAAAAATACTCATTTCTTGGCCTTAAATCAATGAATATCAAATAATCATAAATGCCCATTTATAAACTTATACATGTGTTTATTTGTTTAACCATACGTTGTCTTTTAGAAGAGGAATGTAACTGAAATGAAGCCAGTTTATATACAATAACTTTTCCATATACAATAACTTGGTAACAAATTCTCCAATAAAAATTCTGCCATCTTAACTTACCTGGTGATCCACAAAGACATGTGGCTTTAAAACCTACCTTTGGATGAGCAATTTGTATAAGAAGATATACTTTCCACTATACTGCCTAAGACAACTGTGAGAAGGGCAACTGCCCAAGAAGACTTTAACAAGGGCACCTGCCCAAGACGACTGTGAGAAGGGCAACTGCCCAAGACGACTGTGAGAAGGGCAACTGCCCAAGACGACTGTGAGAAGGGCAACTGCCCAAGACGACTGTGAGAAGGGCAACTGCCCAAGACGACTTTAACAAGGGCAACTGCCCCAGATGAGTGTGAGAAGGGCTACTGCCCAAGACGACTGTGAGAAGGGCAGCTGCCAAAGACGACTGTGACAAGGGCAACTGCCCAAGAAGACTGTGAGAAGGGCCACTGCCCAAGACAACTGTGAGAAGGGCAACTGCCCAAGATGACTGTGAGAAGGGCAACTGCTCATCATGACTTTTGTCCATGTCACCCCGGACTATATCTATAAGGACTTCTGCTTCTGTAATATTGTAGAGGTCATCATCACCATCATATTTAACGACAAAATCCCTGTCTTCTGGGTCCATTTCTGTGATGACTCCCTCATACCAAACTTGCTCATCATTGACGATCCACAAATGAAGAATGGGTTTGCTAATGATAAGTTCCGGTGCCCTCAAGAGATCGTATATGTCGGCACTTTCATTGGGAATTTCAATATCAAGAAGCTGCCTCATGTGGGCTTCCAAGTCTTTAACGCTTGCTTTTGACACTGCTATCTTAGCATTTCAGGATTTTTGTCCTGATATTAATTTGTGCTTTAAGGAGAGCCTTGGCTTTTCCAACAGTAATATGTTCAACTATGTTGAGCTCATCTGTTGTAGCCCATACTCCTCCATTTTTGTAGGTAACTTTGAGCCAGTCCTGCATTTTCTCTCTTGAAGCATCAGCTCAGACCAGTTCCTGAGTCATAAAACTAAATGTGAGAGACAGAAGCTCAACTTTGAATCCCGTAATGAGGAAAGCTACAACAAGCCTTTTACCAAGGACGAGTTGCAGCCTCTCACAGGCAAAAGACTCCTGCCCTGGACCAGATGACATCCATTACCAGATGTTGAAACACTTACCAGAGGAAACCATGCACCTTCTTCTGGAGGTGTACAACGACATCTGGGTCACCGGAAATTATCCACCATCGTGGTCAGAGGCAATAGTTGTGCCAATTCCTAAACCAGGAAAAAACTCAACGTTGGCCTCTAGCTACCGTCCAATAGCCATGACCAGTTGTATGGCCAAAACAATGGAAAGATTGGTGAACAACAGGCTAGTCTACTTTCTTGAATCGAAAGGGCACCTTTCAGTTCACCAATCCGGATTTTGTCGAGGACGCAGCACAACAGATCACCTAGTGAGCCTGGAGAGCTGGATCCGAGATGGGTTTGCTAACAAAGAACATGTGGTCAGTGTCTTCTTTGACCTGGAGAAGGCATATGATACCACCTGGAGGTATGGGATCATGAGAGACATTCACAAGCTGGGTTTGAGAGGAAGACTGACTGGATTTATTGGAAACTTCCTGACGGATAGATCTTTCCAAGTCCGCCTAGGGTCAGTCCTCTCCGAAAGTGAAGAGCAGGAAATGGGTGTACCCCAAGGCTGTATCCTCTCAGTGACCCTCTTCAGTGTTAAGATCAACAGCATCACTAAACAACTTCAACCTAGTGTTGAATGCTGCTTGTATGTGGATGATTTTGTCATCTGCTACAAGGGCACCCACATGCGAACAATTGAACGCATACTACAGCAGACTCTGACAAGACTAGCTGAGTGGAGCACCAACAATGGCTTCAAATTCTCAGCAGAGAAAACTTGTGTTGTGCATTTCTGCCGAAGGCGAGGGTGCAAAGAGGAGCCAACTCTATATCTCCAAGGAAAAAATCTGGTAGTCCAGGAGGAGGTAAAATTCCTTGGCGTGGTATTTGACAGGATTCTTTCCTTCAAACCACACATTGAATACCTCCGGAGGAAATGCCAGAAGTCAATGAACCTGCTGAAGGTCCTCAGTCACCCCAACTGGGGTTGTAACAAAGAGACCTTGCTGACATTGTACAAAATGTATATCCAATCAAGGTTAGACTATGGATCTATGGTGTATGCCTCTGCTCCAAGGTCTTACCTGGACAGACTTAAGCCCATTCAGAACCAGGGACTGAGACTTTGTCTTGGAGCCTTACGTACAACTCCTGCACCAAGCCTTCATATTGAAGCTGGTATACCACCTCTGGAGTTTCGCCGGGAAAAGCTCATACTGCAATACACTATACGTGTCAGAGCTAACCCCAAAAATCCAGCCCACAAACTCATATTTGACAACAAGAACACTGTGTATCGGGAGAAGCCAAATGCCATCAAGCCAATGGCAGTGACAGCAAGGTCTTTATTCCGAGAAGCTGGTGTACCAAAAAACCACCAGAGACTCCACCATGGGAACAAAAATTACCCCTGGTTATCCTGGACCTTGACACAAACAAGAAAACTGAGACTCCTGTGCATGTATTTGAAAAACAATACAGTGAAATCAGGACACAGTTTGACAGCCATTTTCACCGATGGTTTCAAAGATGGTAGTCGTGTTGGATTTGCCGTGCATACACCATTTGGGAACTTGAAGAAGGCTCTCCACAAGGAAAGCAGCATCTACACTGCTGAAGGAAAAGCACTGCTTAAGGCACTTGAATGGGTACAGGTCTCACGGATGAAGAAATTCATCATATTCTCAGACTCACACCCATGTCTAGAAGCTGTGACCAACCTTTATCCTAAGAACCCAATCATACAAGCAATTCAAGAGACATACACTGAAAACAAAAGACTGGACAAAGAAGTGGTGTTGTGCTGGGTGCCAAGCCACATTGGAATAGAAGGAAATGAGGCAGCAGACATTGCAGCCAAAAATGCATTGAGGCGCCCTGTTGGGGCTGACCAAATGCCATACACAGACATTGTACCTGTGGCGCAGGCACATGTCAAACGTAGCTGGCAGCGCACATGGAATGGTGTTAACAGTAACAAGCTGCGAGCAATCACACCATCAATCACACCATCAATCACACCAAAATTCAAAGATGATAACCTGACAAGACCCGAACAGGTGATACTGACCCGTCTTCGTACCGGTCACACCAAACTGACTCACAGGCACCTTCTAAAAGTTGAAGTGGCTCCTGTATGTCAGACATGCAACACTCAACTGAGTGTAGAGCATCTCTTAATACATTGTCAGGCAACCAAGAGAAACAGAATAAAATTCCTGCAAAATCGCAGGACACTGCAGAGTATTTTCCGGGAATCTGGGAACAAAAATATTCTTGAGAAACCAAGAATATATATTTACGGGAAACCAAATTGTACGACAAAATTTAGGTAACCTAAATGAAGCCTGACTTCGTCAGGCCAAACCCTGTTTCATGAAATAGGGAATTTCACAGAATAAAATAATAAAACCACAGCAGATCACAGAATAAAATAATAAAACCACAGTATATCTGCTAACTTTAAATTACTATTAGCGGAGGTGAAACTAACCAAACCAAACCAAACCAAACCAAATCCTTGGCCTGAATCTTTGCCCGGGAAATGTGAAGTCTTTCACTGGCCTCTGCCTTGATTTGCCTGGTTCTATCAAGGTCTTCTTTCATGGCCATCCTCCCCATCTTCACAGCCTGTATAATGCTTTGCTTCTTCTGGGTTTCATCAAGCTGTGAGAGCCACTCAGCTGTCTTGTTGCAGGAATACATGGTCTTGGACTCCACAAAACCAGTTATTGCATTATGCGCTGCTGCCATAATCATATCAGTCTTGGCAAAGACGCGCTCTCCACTGATGTTGGTTGAAGAGCAAGACTCTGCCTCAAGCTGAAGATGTTCAGATTGGTTCCAATATTCTCCATCTTGCAGTTGTGTTGAAAGTTGCCTGTCCATAACTTTCAAACAGGCCTTAAGCAAATCTTGCAGTTGTTGTTTTGATTCGCCAATGTCCATTTCTCCAGTCAAGGTATTCAAGACTTTATCTTCTTGTACACCAAACTCCTCAAACACCGATGGTGGGTTGGCCCAAGCTGACATTTTCTCATGATGCCTCTTGGTAGTACTTGTTCATCTCAAGTATACCCTTGTTTTGTCCAACAAGCCTCATCCAAGGGCCAGTCAGGATCTTCCCAATAACCCCAAGGGATCGACTTGTGACTTTCAAAACACGCAACTTCAGACTATTGCGGACACAGTGGTGGACCACATTCCTAGGGGGAAAAACACGGGTGAAGAAGTCTTGAATATGAGTGTTGTAGTGGTACGCAAGACCACTATCAAGGAAATAGATATGGAATCTATTGCAACGAACCTGTGATATACGACTGCCTTGTTAGAATCAGCTTCAGGAACACAATCTTTCTCTTTAAGGTAGCTGACCAACTCTTCACCAATATTGAACTGAGGATCATAAAATGCTTTAGATACACATCTTACAGCGGCCTGGGTGTTGGATTCGCTGCGAAGCACATAAGGGTACTGGTCTCCTTTCTTGTCACCTTCCACATTCCTTCGATTTTCGTACTCCTTAACAACTTTTTCACATTCCTTTGCCATGCCATCAAGGGGATGCATAGCGCAGCAAAAGCGGTTGATTTTTTTTACCTAGGCTCTCTTCAAGAATCCAATCAACAGCGTCATTAGTTCTACATCGGTCTGTCATTTTGTTGGTTATCTTAGAGCTGATGTTCCCAGGTTTGTTTGATACCTGCTCTGCTGAAGCAATGCCAGATGTGATGGAATTGGCACAGGTTTCTGCAGTACTTCCAGCCTGCTCTCTCAAACCAAGCAGATAAGTCCTGTCCTTGGTTGCAACCTCCAACTCTAGTAAGTGGCGATATTTCTTGGTGGTTCCATCATACTTGAGTGTCACATTATGTTCATTTTCCAGGGCATCATTTATCTGCTTTCTGGAGAGAGCCTTCATTTCTCCTGACATTCTGTTGACAGTCGTATAACTAGGCAGGTCTCTTTCAATATCTTGGTTAGTGACTGCCTTAGTGACAAGTTTGATGGTTTCAGACACCTGATGCTGAGCCATTCCTTTGGACACCAGTCAATAGACAGCTTCTCTGATCTGAGGTGCGAATGTCTTCCCATCAACCCTGGTCTTAATGGGTGCAGATGAATCATCAAGCTTTTCCGGTCCTGGGTAAGACCTTAAAGTGCCTAGTCCTGGGTGGGACCTTAAAGTGCCTTTCTGTCTCTTTTCTCTGTCTCTCTCTCCCTTCTTCTCTATCTCTGTTTCCTGGGTATGATCATAAACTGCCTCCCTCTCAGCTCTCTCACCCTTGATATAACACTTCAAAGTGTTGATAAGGGCGTAAAGCCACCAATCTCACTCACTCACTTAGGTCTTCCCATCATGCATTTATTTTATATATTAGATGGAATAGAGGGACGTGTCTCAATAAATACAACTCTGGGGGGACATTTGGGGTTTTCTTTTTATTGTAGTGGTGGTGTTACATGTCCTGACATGTTTCAACTTACAGTAAAGTCTTCATCAGAGGATGGGTTTGGGAGGATGGCACTACCCCTGAGGTGCAAATTAGAGCACACTCATGTTACTCCTAGTGACGTCATAAAGCTAAGTTAGCAATAATGGATGCAGCAATTAGTTTCGTAAATAATAATTTTTATTCTATTTTTATGGAAATTTTTACATTATATTACATTTTACATTAATTCCAGAGTGCTTAATTCAACAGAACAATCATATGACGTGTCGGTATAGTTAAAAAAAATGTTTAAATCATACACCGTATTTATCAATATACATTGGTAGCTGTTAATGTCTTAATACATGCTCTTAGGTCTTCTCATATAACCTTTCTTGATCATTGCCTCGATCATGGCGTTGCCTATATCTACATCTACAGAGTCAACCAGTGTGTGTAAATTAAAAAGGATGCTGCGCACTAAGAGGTTCTTCCTGACCTCGGTGTGTCTAATTATCTGTGATGGAAAGTATTCCGGAGCTGGGGCTGCACGGTGTGATATGAACTGTGGTTCATAGGTTTGATCCACTTCTGGCATCGGGGGGCGACTTGGGGGTGGGGGTGTCTTGAGTCGCTGTGTCGGTGTCTGTTTCTTGACTGGGGCCACACTGATGGGGATTAACTTGTATGGTTTGAGTGGTATATCCGGCTTAGGCATGGCTGGGGTGGGGGACGGGTTAATTCTCCATCCTCTTTGTTTGGGACCGGCTCATCCTCCGAGTCCGTATCGCTCATTGCCAAGTCCTCCGAAAGGAGGTCCAGCAATGTGGGTACTTGGGTGGGGGTCTGTTCATTGGATGGGGATGGATCGCTGTGCTTCTCTAGTGGTTGGCGCGGCGTAGGTGGCGATGGGCTAGGTTGGGGCTTCTTGGTGGGGGTGGGCGTAGTGTTTGTGAGATCGATCATATCAGTGGGTTTCACGGCACACACATTTTCCTTCTGTTGTTTGATGGTGGCTAGTCTCTTTTTAAGAATGGTATTCACAGGGTGCTCTCATCTTGGCTTTTTCTTTACAGTGGGGTCTGCCCCTTCGGCAAACTGGTCTAGTGGTAGTATGGTAGTCTTTCTTTTGACTGGTTGGGCCTTCTTGATACGTTCGCTGATTTTGGCTATTCAGTAAGGATAAACCAATGTGAGCAAACATTAAAGTGGCAAAATACACAGGCAATCTCTAAGCCACTATTATTAACATAATAATGTTATTACATTTTACAGTCATAACACACAATGGTCCTGGGTAAGACCTTAAAGTGCCTTTCTGTCTCTTTTCTCTGTCTCTCTCTCCCTTCTTCTCTATCTCTATTTCCTGGGTATGATCATAAACTGCCTCCCTCTCAGCTCTCCCGCCCTTGATATAACACTTCAAACTGTTGATAAGGGCGTAAAGCAACCAATCTCACTCACTCACTCACTCACTCACTCACTCACTCACTCATAACACACAAATTTACGTCTTTTCAAGTTGCCACAGACAAAGGCACAGGTTTCATGCCACCATCTTTCGCACGGCCCACAAAAGACCCACTCATCGTTGATGAGTGGGTCTTCAGGGTCCCCATATCCATAGCTACATAGGGTGCAAAGATCAAGGGTGTTAGATTGTAGTTCAGCGAATTTTTGCCTCTTTCTTGCTGGCTGGTTTTCTTGCTGCTGCATTTTTTTTGCAATATTTGTAGTTTTCTTAGGAGCATTCCTTTTGTTCTTGCCGTCCAGTTTCTTCGTTACAAACTGTACAGTGTCATCACTTGTCAGCTCATAAGAAGGAGGTTTTTCTTGTCTGTGCTTTGGTGGGCAGTGTTCTTTGTGGGGAACTGGCATTAAATCATGGAAACTCAGAGTAGATGACGGTACAGCAGCATGGACTGGTGTTACAGTTGATGACAGTGCTGCAGCACTGAGTGGTGTTACAGTCGATGATGGTACAGCGGCATGGAGTGGTGTTAAAGTCGATGAAATAAACAGGAAATTAGATTAGTTAGGAGACTAGTTTCTAAAATATGGTTTTGCCAATACCATTAAAAATCTCCATATTCACAATCAACACCTTAAACATAACATAACATATATCTATTGGTTGCTTCATAACATTCAGTGAACTTCAGTGAACAAGAACTTTCTTGATTGATCAGTCTGGGCATGGAGTTTAAATTGACTATTTCAGCTATTGCTAATGATAGTAAGAATATCTTGTAACGTGTAGGAGTATCATTAACATAAACATTAACATAAACTAGAATTTTGACATCTTCAATGTAATGTTCCTTACCACATATGGCCAGATGAAATCTGTTTAGTCTGAAAAGTAGAAATTGATAATGTAAGAAATCACCTAGAAAAAGCGCCTATATTTTCAGCTGTTGAAACATTTCAATTAACTGTAAAACAAAATCTGTTGAATCAGTCAGCAACTCAGCATATATATACTAGAAATATAAAGATGTTGGTTGTGGGAACTGCTAACCGTGAGGAAGGGTGAATTGTTGATCGTTGAGTGGGTGAAAATAAAGACTTCTGGGGAGGAATCTGTATTTACACTTTTTTTATTTTTCCAGACTTATAACAAATTGCCAACGTTTCAGTACTCTCGTACCTTTGTCAGGGCTTAAGTCCAAGTGACTAGTCTCTGGTACAGACAGCTTTATATACTAGTCTAGTGCATGATGGGATACTAGGTTAGGTAAAGTCAGCAGTGCAATGTTACAAATAGTTGTAGTACAAATTGTTAGGCTTCATGTCCCAGCAATAGTTTCGCATTAAATTTTTACAATACATTTTTACCACTTTTTCTTTTTTGTATATCTTTGGTTTTCAAATCACATCAAATAGATTTAATGTGTGGCAGGCCATGAAATATAAAGGTACAACATACAGTGTAAAAGAAATGTTGAATTTTAATATAAACTAAGAAGCAGACATAATTTCACACCAGAAAAGGAAATAAAACTAAAACTTCAATTAATAACGATATCTAACCTGTGAAATTATTGTCGACTATATCATTTATGACATGTTATGCTGTAACTTTTTGACAGATCACATACAAATGTATTGATGGATTTGCTAGTCTAAAGTGGTCTACTTTATGGACTCAAATTGCCAAAAGATAAAACTAGGTCCTGGTCCTGGGTAAGACCTTAAAGTGCCTTTCTGTCTCTTTTCTCTTTCTCTCTCTTCCTTCTTCTCTATCTCTATTTCCTGGGTATGATCATAAACTGCCTCCCTCTCAGCTCGCCCGCCCTTGATATAACACTTCAAAGTGTTGATAAGGGCGTAAAGCAAACAATCTCACTCACTCACTCACTCACATCAGGTACCTGTGGTCCTGGGTATGACCATAAAGTGCCTTTCTGTCTCTTTTCTCTGTCTCTCTCCCCCTTCTCTATCGTCATCTCACTCACTCACATCAGGTACCTGCAGTGTTTTCTGTGAGGGTTGCAGTCTCTAGAGTATCACTTCTCATAGGTGGTCCACACTGCCAGGCAGTCAATTGTGTGGCATGGATGGTGTTCTTACCATCTAGACTTGCATCTAAATGTCTATGTTGTCTGTTGAAAAGTGAATAAATTCCCCAGAAACTAGATTCTCAGGAACAATTGCCCCATTATCAGGATCAAGGGAATGTTGGGTAGATTCAGCTAAGGCAGTGTCTTATTGCAGGATATATGTGTAACTAATTGTATATGCCTAGCATTATGGAACAGCTGCACAAGGGTTTTAGATCGTATTGAGTGGATTCAGTTTAGTTTACTATCTCTTGAATTTAAATGAAGGAGCAAATATTGTAATTTCTTTATGATCACATAGAGTAAGGAGTTCATTGGTATGATTTGAGTTTCGCCGGGAAAAGCTCACACTGCAATACACTATACATGTCAGAGCTAACCCCAAAAATCCAGCCCACAAACTCATATTTGACAACAAGAACACTGTGTATCGGGAGAAGCCAAATGCCATCAAGCCAATGGCAGTGACAGCAAGGACTTTATTCCGAGAAGCTGGTGTACCAATGAAAAGAGTAATGACTGAAAAACCACCAGACTCCACCATGGGAGCAAAAATTACCCCTGGTTATCCTGGACCTTGACACAAACAAGAAAACTGAGACTCCTGTGCATGTATTTGAAAAACAATACAGTGAAATCAGGACACAGTTTGAGAGCCATACAGCCATTTTCACTGATGGTTCCAAAGATGGTAGTCGTGTTGGATTTGCCATGCATACACCATTTGGGAACTTGAAGAAGGCTCTCCACAAGGAAAGCAGCATCTACACTGCTGAACGCAAAGCACTACTTCAGGCACTTTAATGGGTACAGGTCTCATGGTTGAAGAAATTCATCATATTCTCAGACTCTCACCCATGTCTAGAAGCTGTTACCAACCTTTATCCTAAGAACCCAATCATTATTATTATTATTATTATTATTATACAACTTTTATTCAGTAAACATATACATAATATGAAATAAAGAATAGGACTATTGTTCCCTCTCCACTGGAGTTCTACTAGGTAGCCCTTTAACAAAAGATTTGAATACCGGTACATAAAGAAGAATGCTGTAAAATGTGGTACATAAATGAACTAAACTTGATTTGTTGAGTTTATCAGACGATGAAATTAAATTAGATTTACTGCCCAATTGTCAATGATTTATTAATTTGTTAAGTCCGGTGTTTCAGTCCGTATTGGGCTTTTATAGTTCGATGTTTTATACTTTTCTTTATCTTCAGTGATGTTTGTTGTTTCTTGATCTTCTTCTTTTGGTATTTGAAGTGCTGATACTTGAATAACTTAAAATATCACCCCATATTTATATTATGGGGCTAAAATAGGGAATAAATTAATAATTTACAATATACATGACTAACATTTCTAGCCCTGTACTGGGAAAAAAATGCGAGACTTTGTAAGAGTAATTGCTAGTTCACAATGCGCTAGTGTAAATAATGTATAATGAGACAGTTTCGTAGCGTGTAATTCCCACCTGTACTGGTAGTGATTGAATTACGAGACAATCTTGCAAATATGGTTGCATAATTGAATAAATTGCATAATTGAATAAATTCTTAACAATAGTGAAATCCCTCGTCCCCACATCCCACCCTACAGTAGTTGATACCGTTATATTGGCTTTAATCGTGGAAACTTACACGCCCACTCCCCCCTAACCATTTTCCCTATTTCAATACCTGATTTGTCTACTGGTATCCTGTTATTTCAACCGTATAATAATATTATTGTACCTTTTTCTCTTATATCACATTTGTTACATTTTCTTTTTGTGAGGAGTTGACAACCTCCTTCTTTAAATATTGGTCACATTCCTGGGGGTAGCCATTTTTTAACCAATTCCGGAACGCTTCCCTTGTTTTATTTGTCTAGCATCTTGTGTTAAATCATTCCAAAGTGTAGGCATTTTGTAAATATAAGATTTTTTTTTTAAATTTTCATTATTGGGTTTTGGGACTTTCAGTTTTTTCCCCATGTTTAACCCTCTTAAGTTAATTTTTCTATCGTCAATATTTTCAGGAGCCAAAGAACGTCTAAAAGCTAACTCGAGGATATGTCCTTGTCTCCTGGTAGAGAGTGAGGGCATATTTGTGGTTTTGTGAATATTTTTAGAACTTGTAAATTTCGGTAATTTCAGTGCTATTTTTAACGCAGAGTTTTCTAATATTTTAAAAATATTTTTTCGGGGTGGTTTGGTAAAATATATCCCTGTAATCTATATGGGGAAGTATTGTGGTTTTAAATATTAATAATAATGCTTTTGTATCACAGATCCCATATAGTTTCAACATAGATTTGAGTTTCATTCTGATGGCATGCATTTTTTTCTCCATGAACGTTTTGAAATTTAACTTTCTGTCTATCTCTACTCACAGGAATTTATAATACTCTACCACATCTAAATCAGTTTGACCAATGTTATAATTGCATACATCTATTTTTTCTGGCCTCAAACAAATTGACATTGATTTGCATTTCTTGGTGTTGAGCGATATCTTGTTGATATATATAAATAATTTTATTTCATACTGTACATTTACATTTCAATGTCAATTAGATTTACATTAGTACATTAATAATAAGAAATAGGATGGTCCTTTCAGAATCTGTATTAGATCTTGTTCTTAAAGTGCCTTTCTGTCTCTTTTTCCTGTCTCTCTCTCCCTTCTTCTCTATCTCTATTTCCTGGGTATGATCATAAACTGCCTCCCTCTCAGCTCTCCCGCCCTTGATATAACACTACAAAGTGTTGATAAGGGCGTAAAGCAACCAATCTCACTCACTCACTCACTTCCCAGGTACCCTTATTGACTAACAAAATCAAATTTATTCTTAATTTTAACATGCTGCATTTTTATAATTACAATTTAACATAGTAATCAAGTTTTAGTTTTGAAATAAATATTGACAAAAATATTGCCTAGCTATCTTTTGTAGACAGTTATGATCATTAACATCCTGTACTAGATGATATAAAAAATTTCTACTGATAATTTTAAGTGTTGATATAGATTTTATGTACATAAAAATCTTTTATTTAGTAATGTATAACAATTTTACATTAGTACAATATTGAGAACTTGTTACACTCTTAATATTGTCGTATTTAAGCACTTCTTTCTCTGTTTGATAATTCAGTGTTACATATCATTTTGATACAAAAAATAAACTACTCTGGATGGTGAGTGAGTGAGTGAGATTGGTTGCTTTACACCCTTATCAACACTTTGAAGTGTTATATCAAGGGCGGGAGAGCTGAGAGGGAGGCAGTTTATGATCATACCCAGGAAATAGAGATAGAGAAGAAGGGAGAGAGAGACAGAGAAAAGAGACAGAAAGGCCCTTTAAGGTCTCACCAGGAGTTTTCTGAGCATAAATCGGGATGGTAGTTGTGTTTAAGAAACAATTTAAACTCCTTAATTTCCTCTATATTTTGCTGCTTTCATTCCATAGTTGAGGAACTGTACAAATAAAGGACCTTTTAATCATCTCTGTTTTTGGAGTTATTGTCTTCCATTTCTTACCTCCATTTAAAAATCTCAAATTTATTTCACGTTTGTCTAAATATTTCTCATCTTTTGACATTTTAAAACCCCACTCCAAGAGATGAGAATTCCTTCTATCTACCATTTTTGGTAAATTAAGATTTTGATGAGCTTGGTCTGTATTGATTCTTCTCCCCCATCCTAAGATCAGTCTTATAGCTGAATTTTGAATTGTTTGTATTTTCTTCAAATTTGACCATGTACTGGCATTATATAACATGTCTCCAAATTCCAAAAGAGGCCTTATAGCAACCTTATATATGGTTAATAATGTATTGTTATTGGTTGAATGTCTAGCAAAAGTTAATTTATTATCTATTGTCACTCCAAGATATTTTTATGTATCTGTATAATCTAAATCAGATTTCCCAACTGACATTTTTTTCTTCATCTGATCTTCTACTTTTTTCTTTCTGCTTATCTCCATTACTTTACTCTTTTTAATATTCAGAGATATAATATTTTCTCTACACCATACATCAAGCTTATTTAAGTCTTCTTGCATTTCCATTTTTACAATATTTCTATCTGGACCTGAATGATATATCACAGTGTCATCGGCAAAAAGAATCATATTTGACTTGTCTATCCATTTATGGATATCATTCATATAAATCTGGAATAATAAAGGTCCCAGAGCAGTTCCCTGAGGGACCCCACATACCACTCTTTTCTCCTCTGAACAAATAATTGTTTATTGAGACTGCTTGATCTCTTTCATGACGATAATCTTCAAACCACCCTATTGAATTTTGACTTACTCCAACAACCGACAACTTGTGAATCAATCTGTCATGATCCACAGTGTCAAATGCCTTCTTTAGATCCAAAAATGTAAGAACTGTATCATGGTTTGCATTTAAATTTGTATATAAGTCATTAAATAGAGTAAAATGTGCATCATTCAATGACAATCCCTTTCTGAATCCAAATTGGTTTGGAAATAAAATTTTATGTTCTTCCAAATAACTATATAATTGTCTTTGAATGCATTTTTCTAATATTTTTCCTGGTAAGGTTATCACCGAAATAGGTCTATAATTACTCTAATGGGCTCTAATTTTGATCCATCTTTATGTAAAGGTGTGATCAAGGCCTTTTTAAAGAATTTTGGTACCTTACAGGATGTTATTGACAGATTAAATAGGTAAGTCATTTGTCTTACTAATGTTAATAGAATTGATGGAGTTATTTTCTACCAACTGCTGATGAACTATACCTTTAGTTTGACAAGTAGACTTCGGAGTATGGAAAATGAATAAACCTTAGAGTTGTTTTTCTGACTTTCTTTTTTATTTGTCTAAGAGCCAACGTTTCGACTAACCCAGTTAGTCTTCATCAGGGCAGACAAAAAGAAGAAGTCTGTTTTTCTGACTTTCTTTTTTATTTGTCTAAGAGCCAACGTTTCGACTAACCCAGTTAGTCTTCATTAGGGCAGACAAAAAGAAGAAGTGGAGTATAGCAGTGTAGCGCAGCTATTTATACTCCCTGGTGATGCATCATGGGAAATGTTTAACAGAGTTAGGCAAATGAGTAATGAGTAAGTTTAGTATTTTGTGCCAGTTATATTCTGGAGGTAGTTTAGTACTTAGTCCGTTTCTGTTGCAGATCGAGTTGAATGATAATTAAAAGAGTTCATTTTAGCCCTATATTATTTTTTTAAAAATATGTATTTAGGCCTGGAATATGAGGTTAATCCGAGTGTGGAAATATACAAATCTGAGTCAATAAAATGGGTATATCACCCGACATGTAACATGGTAATGAAACAATAGGATAGCTTATCTGTTGTTGGTTAATTTACAGTGGCCTATCATAAAGATTCATGAGCAGGCTAAAGTCAAAAGCAAGGTTTGTGTCCACACTGTTTAAAATCTGCGTAACTCCGATGAGGAGTGATTTGTCGGCCCGATAGTTCTTTGGTCTTAAATTTCCAAGGTCCATATAAGAACTCATCGTTTGACTTGATTTTTCAGTGGTTTGTGGGTGTGGCTCTTGTTCTGTCATTGTGCCCTGGTGTGCGAGTTGGGGTTCATCCAGAACCGGGGTTCCCGGAGAGGATCTTTCACTTGTTAGAGAATTGGCACTGTTGCTTGAGTCATCTGAGGTGGTAGATCTGTCGAAGGACTGGAGAAGGGCATTAGTATTCGGGGTGAGTATATCTCTGTTGAGGATGATGTGACGAATTTCCTCTGTTGTTAGCACTGGGGTGTTAATTACACTAGTGTCACGGAACTTGGTGCTTGCACCTTGGAGGTTGTTAAGGCTCATGTTGGCTTCAAGTAAATCCAACTGTTCTCTATTGGTGACCGGAGAGAGAGCAGGAACGTTTCTGTCCAATCTGAGGCGTTTATGATCATTGGAGGCCATATCCATGAGGTTGATTAAGCCCTTGCGCTTGGGCCCAGATGCACCCTTGCTAGTAGCAGTCGAGGGGGCGGGGCTCCTGGTTGGTTTGAGGCCGGTGTTGTTGATGATCTGTTGGACTGCCTCAGTGGTTTTACCGTCCTGGTATTTCTTCGCAGAGAGTGTCTTGGCCTCGACGGTGAAGGTTGGGTTGAGATTTGGGATAAACATCTATGGTGTCTGGTGTCTCTTGCGGACATGTCTGTCCAGTGCTGATTTGGTTGAGTATGACTTGTCACAGGATAAACACTGGGATTTAATACCCGGGTTGTGTGCCATTGTATGATGGCGTTTGGCCGCTCTTAGCCTGACGACGGTCTTATCACATATATTGCACTTGTAAGCAGTTGTGTCTGTATTCTCGCTCATTTTGGCGGTGGAAGGTGTTTCTGCTACGGGAGCCACAACATCTAGCATGCTTTGAGTCATCGCCGTATGTTCATTCCATGCGGTTGCCATGAACGCAAACGGCGTATCCATGCTTCCTCGAGGCGTAGCCTGTCGTTAAGGAGTGTCGCGCAGTCTAGCGCGGTGACTGTGACGTCATAGGGCGTGTGGTCGTCTTGTGTGAAGTGTGCCGCGACGGGTTTTTCCGTCCGACGGTGGTTTATGTCGTTCATGTGTTGTAATCTTCTTGTGTGAATGGAATTCTTCGTTTGCCCAATGTATTTCTTAGAAATAGAATTGGTTTCAGAATCTTTGTGGGGGTATGTGGGATCCCTGAAGCCTTATAACTATTTGTCTTCAATATTAATAATGCCACTTAACCCTGCTGAATTTCTTCAAAATTAAACATAGGATTATCAACCCTTCTCTGTACATTCAGATCTAGCAGGTTTTTGAAATCAACTTTTTCTTTATCATTGGTGGGCATTATTTTTTTTAGCTTAATTAGCCCCTATAGTTGCAAAAAACTCATTATAAATATTAGGTACATCTTTGTCTTCAGCTAATTCACCATACTGATTTTTAGCTTGAATTTTAGTATTCAACTTGGTTTTATCTGGTGCTAAGATGGGATTTATAGTTTCCCAAAACTTTTTCGGATTGTCCTTATTTACATTTATTTGAGATCTCAAATAGTCATTCTTCATTTTTATTATCCTAGAATTTATCTTATTTCTTGACACCTTTGCTTTATCCCAGTCTTCTTTAGTATTGGTTTTCTTGGCTTTGGTAAAGAGTTTATCTCTCTCCCTTGACATCTTTATTAATTCCTTATTGTACCAAGGTAGGTTCGGGTTAACATTATTAAAACTCTTAACCGTACACATTCTATCTAAGAATAGATTTATTTTTCCAAATAATAAATCCCAAGCCATATCTACATCTCTTGTCTGATAAAATTGAGTCCAGTCCTCATTTTCTAATATTTCCTTTAAATATTTTCTCATCATAATGCCTTGTGCCCCTTGCTTCAAAGCTAACTCTTTGAAATCTTGTTCTCTCCTTTTTTAATACAATAAAAACTGGCATGTGATCACTCAGATTGCTATTTATCACTCCACTCTTGTCTAATTTATTGCTATTACTTAGAATTAAATCAATTATTTTTGAGGGCCTGCTTGTTATCCTTGTGTTGTTCTTAATATGTTGAGTAACTCCACATTGTATAAAAAGCCCATGTAACTCTCCCAGCTGGGAAGTACTACTTGCCTTCTTCATTTCGTTATAATCATAATTGAAGTCTCCCAATATTATAATTTCACATTTCCTATTCAGATTTTCCAACACTAATTTTAAATGTTTATTGCAATTCTGTAGTGTCTCATTTGGGGGTCTATACCCATTTACAGCTATTTTCTCTTCCCTTTACCAGGATTTATGGAAATTACTTGTATTTCTACATCTTTGTTTGAAGTATTAAACTGACTATACTCCTTGTCATCTATCCTAACATCTTTCTGAATATACATAGCAAGCCCTCCTCCTTTCTTCTTTCCCTTTCTGTCCATCCTAAATATTTGATTACCTGGTATCTCAGTAAGAGAATCTGCAGTGTTATTATTTAACCATGTTTCCTGAATTGCTACTACTGTTGGTTTAGTATTATAAACCAAAGATGTAACTCCCAATATTTAAACGTCCCTACATCCTTTTCATTTACTGTACACATTTTTGGTAAAGTTCTAAAGAATCTCAATTATTAAGGCCCTACTGGATGATAATTTAGGGAAAATATTAGCCCATTAATATTTTAATTTAAGATAACATTCTCCCCTCAGGATCTTTATACTGATTGTAATCAACAACAATATATTTCTATTATCTAAGCACAAATTTTGTCTCTAATATACATACATTATCAAATTCCCAACAATAAACATCAATTTTATGACTACATAAAATAAGCTGTATAATGTTCATCATCAGATCAACATAGTAACAAATGTCATATACTATACAAATGTTTGTGTGCTCCCACTGTCTTCAAATTCTTCTCTCCTTCTTTCTTCTTTTACAATGTCTTCAATGGCACCACTCATCTGGTCATATAATATAATAAAGTCAATAATATATATATATAATATCTTCAGTTCACCTTACACCCTTCTTATACAAATTCCAGGAAAGTATAATAGTCCAGGTGTAGGATCACAATATTATTATTCTTGATATTTCTTCCAGTCAGTTATAGTTGAATCATTCATTGTTCTTTCCCTTGTACGATATACATGTTCACTGTTCATGAATTAAACTATCACCAAGGTAACAATTCAATCTTGTGAACTGTAATGTCATAGCACTCTTATGTATTTCTACATATATATATATTCTTATTATAATTCCCTCCTTAAGCCACCCTATTATATCTTTCCTATTAAAATTCCAGGAAACTGAAATATTCCAGATATAAATAGGCTTTTTAAGTTATCATACATCATCTACATATTATCATACATCATCTATTGGATAAACTTCTGATGTTCACCTTACACCCTTCTTATACAAATTACAGGAAACTATAATAATCCAGGTGTAGGATCACAGGAAGTCTCTTTGCTTCTGCATTATTTCTAAGCCAATAATTGATCATATTTTTTACTATGATCTGGCATCACATTATATTCCTCATGCATATTATATATTTGAATGAACTGAGATACCACTATATATAGCTCTATAGAACTCAGTACTGAACCAGAAAATAGCATACATCATTAAATGGATTTTATATCTTAAATTTTTACTTTTTTGATAAGCTTTAGCAATTTGCACAGCATATTCCTCTTTCATCATATCTGACAGGTGGCATCCGTCATCTGCCAGTCTTGAGTAGAAAGCTGAATATTTCGCCTTCCCATCTTTATTTTTCTTATTTCCTGCCTTGCAGCGATGTATGGATTGCGCCACATAAGGAGTAGGTACCCCTTCCTCAGCATTTTTCCTTTTTGCCAGCTGTGAAAATATAGTGACACGCTCATTCCGTGTTATTTGCATTTCCCCATAGTGGTTTTGACGTGGGTAGAGAATTCCTTTATTGTTGGCAAGCAGTACATTGTATCGACGTAAATCAACACCAGCCATTGTTGCAAATGCTACCTTCGGTTGATGTTTAACGCACACCACTTAACAACTCTATCTAAATCTTCTTGCATACCAGGATTTGAATACGAGTCTTTAGCTCTAAGTCCATATAAAACCGTATCATCCATGAAGTGCTGGATCTGGCTATGTTTTATAACCTTGTGCAAGTCATTTACATAAATTATAAACAATAGGGGCCCCAAGGCTGTTCCTTGGGGTACCCCACATGTGACCTTTTGCAGTGAAGAGAGGTTTTCATCAATGACGACTCTCTGCGTCCTATCTGTTAAGTAATTTTTTAACCATTTAATTGGGTTTTCCTGAACTCCTAAATTTATTAGTTTGTCTATTAAAAAGTCATGATCAACGGTATCGAAAGCTTTTTTAAAGTCCAAAAATATTAAGTCTTGTTTTTAATTTTTATTATTTAAATTTTGATATGTGTAAGTAAAGAGGCGTTTGAGAGCGTCCTTAATGGATTTCCCACTGCGGAAACCAAACTGAGCTTCACATAGAAGTTTTTCCCTTTCCACATATGAGGCTAGTTGCCCCTGGATACAACTTTCGAGGATTTTGGCCGCCAAGTTTATGCACGATATCGGCCTATAATTCCCTGTATTACATTTGTTACCCTCTTTAAATAGAGGTGTTACGATTGCTTTCTTAAAATCTAAAGGTACCTTGGCTGTTTGTATTGATAAATTAAAGAGATAGGCAAATTGTTTACTGAGTGCCCTCATACAAGGTTTAAGTATATTCGTCGGCAAAAATTTCATGCCAGAGGCTTTAAAATTTCCTACCTTATTCAATTGCCATGAATATGACTCCACATGGATGTTGTCATGGCATTAAGCAACCATTACTCACTCAAAGCTATTTCCACCGCTATATCGGTAATATCATTGAATATAAACTTACTATCACATTTTACTGACTCATTCTTTGAAATATCACTTACATCATTATGTCTTTTAATCTTCTTCGCTAACTCAGGGCCAACATTGACAGAATTTATTAAATTCCTCAGCTGCCTCTAGTCCACTATACTTCTTTCCATTTTCATTGGATACAACTATGTCATCATTCTTTGTTGTATATTTGTCTTTTGATATGATGGGTTTTATTAATTCCCAAAACTTATGTGGTTCAGACCTTCAATTTGTTTTTTCAAATTGTTACTCTTAGATTTTTTAATCTCTTCATTCAGTCTGCACCTCAGTCGCCTGGCTTCAATCCAGTCCTTATTTAATCCCGAAATAAGAATACCCCATGCCCTGTCCACATCCCTAGTTGAGAAAAAGTTTGTCCAGTCTAGATCGTGTAATATTTCTTGTAATATCTTTATATCCAGGTTTTTGGTATTCCTGGCCTCGAATGTTACCTGCGTGTATCTATTTCTAACTTTTTTGATTTGTATAAAAACGGGTAAATGGTCGCTCATATTATAATTTATCGCACCACTTTCATTTGTATCATTTAAGTTTGTATAAATATGATCAATTTTTTACTTTGATTTTTTACTAATACGGGAGTGGACTTTTATGGCTTGATGTAAGTTATATTTACTTAAAAGTGTATTAAAACGATCGGCATTCATTGTCCTGCCTAACTCTAATCATACAAGCAATTCAAGAGACATACACTGAAATCAAAAGACTGGACAAAGAAGTGGTGTTGTGCTTGGTGCCAAGCCACATTGGAATAGAAGGAAATGAGGCAGCAGACATTGCAGCCAAAAATGCATTGAGGCGCCCTGTTGGGGCTGACCAAATGCCATACACAGACATTGTACCTGTGGTGCAGGCACATCTGTCTCTTTTCTCTGTCTCTCTCTCCCTTCTTCTCTCTATCTCTATTTCCTGGGTATGATCATAAACTGCCTCCCTCTCAGCTCTCCCGCCCTTGATATAACACTTCAAAGTGTTGATAAGGGCGTAAAGCAACCAATCTCACTCACTCACTCACATGTCAAACACATGGAATGGTGTTAATAGTAACAAGCTGCGAGCAATCACACCATCAATCACACCAAAATTCAAAGATGATAACCTGACAAGACCCAGAACAGGTGATACTGACTCGTCTTTGTACCGGTCACACCAAACTGACTCACAGGCACCTTCTAAAAGGTGAAGTGGCTCCTGTATGTCAGACATGCAACACTCAACTGAGTGTAGAGCATCTCTTAATACATTGTCAGGCAACCAAGAGAAGCAGAATAAAATTCCTGCAAAATCGCAGGACAATGCAGAGTATTTTCCGGGAATCTGGGAACAATTATATTCTTGCTTTCCTACGGGAAAGCAAATTCTACGACGAAATTTAGGTAAACTAAATGAAGCCTGACTTCGTCAGGCCAAACCCCCTGTTTCATGAAATAGGGAATTTCACAGAATAAAATGATAAAACCACAGTATATCTGCTAAATTTTAATTACTATTAGTGGAGGTGAAACTAACCAAACCAAACCAAACCAAAACCTTGCTTAGGCCTACTCATCAGTAGTACAGTGGAGAAGAGGAGGGGGTACACACGAAAATGTGAATGCTCTCTTTAGACACTTGAATTGTTTTTATCTACAGCCTTGCATGGTTCACACACAATATCTGTAAAAAAAATAGTGTTAAAAAATAACGGGCATGAAGTGTGAGGGTAATCTGTTTGACATGTGGACAATGTGAGGTGCTTAAATTTGTATGATTTGAATCACTTAGAAAATGCCATCATCAAATTAAAACCATAATTAATGAATTTAAACTTAATAATAACACAGAGTGATGTAAAATTAAGGGACATCTGAATGTAGAGCTATTCCTGAGCTTTTCAACAATAGTTGGATCTGGTCTCTGCGATAAATATTGACCAATCTATCAACAAAATTGTAATTTGGGTTTTTGGCAATCTGAATAAATCCAGACAGGCTTGTTGCTAAGGGCGTTGATAGTTATTGTTTACAAGCAGAAAAAATCATAATGATGTTTAAATGGTAATATTCAAATTATTTAAGCATTTTTAGTTTGATTTAGACACAAATTCATTTGATATCATAGATTAGACATTTAACTGTACCAGGTTTTCTAGATTTACAGCAATAAACATCATGTATTATACTGAAAAGCGAAAATTACTTACTGACAATTGCACAATGACAATTGCACAATCATCCTATTGCCATGAATATGACTCCACATGGATGTCGTCATGGCATTAAGCAACCATTACTCACTCACTCACAATCATCCTAGCTGTCGGCCATCTTGGTTGCTACTAAGGAGGATGTGTCTCATCAAACATATTCCCTTGTTATTTTTCAAAGGTGAATAAAAAGCTGTTTTGCTTTAAAAACATCATGTTTTTGAATGCCTCCTTCAAGAACTTATAATAGACTTGTGCTGGTGACACTTTGCACACAGAACATATCAGATATGGAAATTAAAATAAAATATGTTTGACCTTCGACCTTGACCTTGAACCATGATCAAGGTCATTTAATCTGTGAAATTAGATCTTCAACACATTTGTCCTGTTTGTAGCTCAAAAACGGTCAAGATCTGCATGTATCTTAATCAAAAGAAATATAATTCAAATGCAAAAGCTATGCCTTTTGACCTTGAAAATAATGACCTTGAACTTGGGATTAGTTCAGGGTCATTCTAGGTCAATCACACTGAGATTGAAATTCATTGTTTTGGGGGAGAATGTGACATGTCTGAACTAATAAAATATTCTGAATTCATCATTTTGTTAAAAATTTTCGACTGACTGAAATTACTATGTTCTTCTTTTTATCAAAATATTTGAGCCGTTGTCTTCGTAGTAATGACCTTGACCTTGTATGAAGGTCAGCTGAATGTTGAACTGTTTAGATTTAGTTTAAATTATACTGCATCTTTGATGTTTTCCATAAACAGTTACTAAACCAACTAAAATTGGCAATTTTAGCTGAAAATAGCAATTTCCTAGATTTGACCTTGAGAATATGACCTTGACCTTGGTTCAAGGTCATCATAAACTATATATATGATATATAAACTAGATATGATTAAGCCCTAGTTGGGATACATGTAATATCAGGTGAATGAGCAACATATGTATGGTTGCTAATCCTTTATGTAAATGTAGAAAAGATCTCACACCTTGCACTATATTCATTAGGCTTTTTTCCATAGAAATGAATAGAAAATGCAGCTGACTATTTTTTCTATCGGCAACAATAGATGTAGTTAAAATAGGTATATATAGGCAAATAGAGTATCAATATGGAGCTGTTGATATAGGAAACAAATATTCAGTAGATAACTTGCTATTTTATTTCAACAGGGGGTCACTATAACAACTAATATGACCTCATATCCAAAAATTAGACCAAAACTTCCTATTTGACCTTGAAAATAGCCGGGTGGCTGGAAATAGCCCTCATAGATACTAATAATATCCCTAAGTTTGGTGACATTCCAAACAAAAGTGTAGAAATTGGAAATTGAAAACCGTTTTTTTTGCAAGAACAACAAAAATGTTGACTGTTTTTTGTATTGTATTGTAAAACCTTTATTATTGACCGTGGTCACGATAAGGGGGCATTTCTCGGACCATGGGAGGTTTGCCAGCCCTCTTTAAGTTCTTACAGAGTTAATTTGCTGCGAACAATTCCACTTTCGTCTCCAACGAAAGTGGTACACAGCATACTATGGTTAAATAATTATGATTTAATTCTTTAGACGTTGGAAATGTCATTAATGTTTAATTAAAATCAATAAAATCTAATAAACAGTTAAGTATACATTTCAGCTTGTTTTATATTTTATGAATGACATTCCTGGGTATGATCATAAACAGCCTCCCTCTCAGCTCTCCTGCCCTTGATATAACACTTCAGTGTTGATAAGGGCGTAAAGCAACCAATCTCACTCACTCACTCAAATAATATATTCGGTTATAAGTTATAATATCAAATATCAGGTAACAAAATCTGATAAACAGTTAAGTATACATTTCAGCATGTTTTATATGTTATGAATGACATATAATATATTTGGTCAATAGTAAGTTATAATATCAAATATCAGGTAACAAATTCAGTATGTACTGGTGTTTCTGGTGACAGTTATACATCAATTAATCGATAAAGTTTTGGTCTTCCCAGATGGGATTGTGTCTCACATGTAATTTAAAAGCCTTAGGATCTAATAATCGATGCGCCATCGTTTGCAACCTGTTCCAGGAGAAGGTAATACGGTTTAATATTGATTTTCTAAGTTGTTCATTCCTAGGTGTTATCAGTTATCTTTCTTCCTTCAGCGAAGTTTCTTGTGTTTAATAATTTTAAATCAATGTTTCTAGGGTTCTTTGCTAAACGATGTCCTGCCTGTAGCAGGTGCAAATGGGGGCGATGTTTTAATGGAAGGATTCTGTTATCCATATGCAGTTGGTCAACATTAGTCCTAGGTGGGAGTTTGAATATTACCCTGAGTATTTTATTTTGTATGATTTGTAATCGATTAGTGCCTGAAGTGACGTGTGAGTCATGAAGTAAGTCGGTCTGGTCAATCAAAGGGAGAACCATTACCTTATATATAAGCAATAAGGTTTTTATGGGTAGCTTATCTCTCAATTTTGCAAGTTGCCAACTTTTATAATTTAATGTGTTGGTTAAATTTTGTACTAGTACTTTAAATTTCAGGGCTTTATCGAAAATGATACCCAGGTACTTGTATTCGTTAACCTCCTCGAGGTTACTCCCATCAAGGGCCAGTACATTTTCAGGTTCCGAATATGCCTAGTCTTTTTCCCACCTCGACCTCAGAACGTTTTGACCAAAAAAGGTTTGCACCTTGGTTTTCCCTAGGTTGAGTGAAATCTTACTTGTTTTACACCAATAGTTTAGGGCGTCTAGATCGGTTTGTAATTTATTGGTTGTTTCTTGTACTGAATGCCCCGTGGCATAAACTATGGTGTCATCAGCGAACATTTGTATGTTGGAATTTTGAATCAATTTAGGGTGGCTATTAATATAGATAATAAAGAAGAGTGGTCCTAGGGTGGTTCCTTAAGGTACCCCACACGTTACAGGCAGACTATCCGACTTGCTTTTGTTCACCGTCACTGACTGGTGTGTATTTGTTAGATAGTTTCTGAACCACTCTAGTTCCTTTCCTCGTATACCTGAGCATGATAATTTTGAGAGCAAGTTGGTGTGATTTACAGTATCAAACGCTTTTCTGAGGTCGAAGTAGGCAGCCCTAACAACCAAACCATCATTGAGCGCCATATAAACAGTATTCAAGTAGTTAACCAATGCATCCTGGGTTGAATGCCCAGATCTAAATCCATACTGAGATTCATACAAGATATTGTTATTTTCTAAGTGAGAAGTTACTTGTTGGTGGAAGATTTTCTCTAATATTTTAGCAGGCAATAATATTGTAGAAATCGGCCTGTAATTACTAGGATTTGTAGTATAACCAGCCTTATACAATGGTGTTACTGTGGCTGTTTTCCAACTTACAGGTAGCTTTTTCATAGGTCATATCAACAAGTTTGAGAAACTGGGTGGCAAGTATTTTGAGCGATAGCTTCAATAACCAGGCTGGAAGGTCTTTCACACCCAACGACTTGCTGGAAGGTATAGTGTCGATTATACGTTTAAGATTATTCATTGAGGTGGGTCTATACCTAAATTGGGTTTGCGTTTCTTTTTTCATTTCTTTTATCATATTTTCATACTTTATATCTTCAGCAATGTCAGGTGCTTGGATCTGGTCAGCCAGTTTATTACCAATGGAGGCGAAAAAATTATTAAACGTATCTGGAACTGCTTCTTTCGGAATTTCAGTGTCGTTTTCTTTTAAAATTATATCTTTATATTGTGGTCGAGCTTTACCATTTATAAGTGGGCCTAAAGTAGTCCAAAGTTTTCTGGGGTTACTTTTATTTTGTTTGATTTCATTTTTTATATAGTTGTTTTTTAGGTTTCTTGCAAAATGGTTTACTCTTCTTCTTAGTTGTTTTGCTTTATCTTGAGGTCCAGAATTTTTAAGCTTCCTCGAAGCTTTAAATAGTTGATCTCTGGATTTCATGAGGTCAAGAAGTTCAGCAGTGATCCATGGTTTTTTTGCTCTCACATTGTTTTTTTCATAGATTGGACAAGACTTATAAATTGCATTCATTATGGCATCTAACATGTTCTTGCAGCAGATCTCAGGATCTGAGGATTCAAACAGTTTCTCCCAGTCATTAAACAGTAGGTCATTCGTCAAAACTTCCTCGCTGAAGCGCCTATAAGATCTACACTTGAAGCTTATTTTCTCGTATGTCTCTTTACATTTCTTAATTATGGCAAATATTGGCTTATGGTTGCTTATGTTGGCGTTTATTGTACCACATTTTAGAATGAATTTGGAACTTGAGAATAGTAGGTTAATTGTTGTTTGGGTAGTGGTGGTGATTCTAGTGTGTAGTGTTATGAATTGCTTCGGCGAAGTATTATTCTCAATTGTTTGTAACTGAGATTTTGCTGTAGACGAAGAGCTATAGTCTTCATTGAGATCTCCAACCAGGATTAGCATGTCATTATTATTTACTTTTCCTAAAATTTCCATAATTACATCAATAGCTTTGGTCAAGTTGCCACTTGGGCTCCTGTAAGTATTATTTATCGATATGGTTTTGCTTAATCCTAGTTGTTTGGATTTTGATATCTACTGAACAATGTAATTCCTCATTAACTGGCAATATTTCATATTTGTCCACTACATATGTGATAAGTCCATCTCCAGTTTTTTTTTCAGTTTGTCTATCGTTTCTAAGCTGGTTATATCCATCAAGCTTAATCATATCATCATACTCTATGGTCGAGCCAGGTTTCGTTAATACATATCACCTGTGTTTTAAATTGATCAAATAATGTATCAATCTCTTTTATCTTATTTAACAAACTTCTCACATTTAAGCTGACTATTTTAAAACCTTTTTTTTGTTTCATTAAAAATTACATTATCACTAAGTGATAAATCTACATTACCAATGTTTATTCTTGCTCTCTGTGCTGACACTACTAGCTTTGATTGGGTTGGCATTTTGCCCAATATAAACTACAACGGTGGTGAAGTTCTCTATGTCATAATAATATGATCTAGAGAAGTTACTGTTGATATACAGTAATAATAATACTTTTAGTGAGGTTGTGGGAGCTTCGGAGAAGCAGCCACAGCATTGGGAGTGAAAAAATCCCAGTTTCGATCTAACATACCCTTGGTAAACAATAAAGGAATGAACAACTTATCCAAGCTAGGACAGAGAGATGTTACCTTTGGTGTTTCCTTATAACATCAAATGACACCATAGATTAAAAGATTTCTACTCACGATTGTGTGTCTATTCTTAATTAAAAGTCATAGAGAATTGTGCGGTTGTGCATTGCAATATCTAGATATCTGCTTGGACCAATGTTCGTAGGCTCTTGGAGTCAAGTGGCAGCCATTGATGTCTAAACGGCAGTAGTAGTTCTGCTTGCTTCCTTTGCAATTATGATGCACAAGGTCGGCCAAATACGGGGTAGGGTAGCCTCTCACCTCGTTCTGCTGTCTAATGGCGAGATTAACTTCTGTCACTGTATGATTCAGGAGAATTTGTTGCGTGTTGTACTGTTGCCCATTGTAGCTCGCCAAATGCATGCCCGTCACTGGAGCGAAACTAATGTTCGCTTGGCATGGAAAAAGTGCTTGTTTCGTCCTTGTTTCAAACGTTTCCATGTCCGCCTTGTATACTTCAACCGCCTTGTTGATAGTGGCTTGAGGTGATTAATTTAGTTATAACTTCAGTTCTGTCAAGATTTTACCAAACTCATTTCCCGCAACACATCATTTGTCATCGATTCGGAAGCCGGTGCCCCATTTTCTATCTTTGGTCATTTTGAAAAATTTGGTTTGAGGAGTGTTCTTAAGTTTCAGCCTTAGGTCTTTGAGCTGTTGGAATTTCAATCTTACAATACCTTTGAGTATTTCTCGTTCCTTAGTTTTCCAATTCCCTCCCTGTGTGATGTTTGCAGCCTTTTGTTTGAGAACACATGGGTCATCTATGTTGCCCATTTCTAGTGCGAGTTTCGTATTCTGGGGAGTTGGATTATCATGAGCCTTTGCGATCTGAAAAGCCTGTTCTACAGAGCTATAAATCACACCTTTATACCAAAAATCTTTTTGGTGAAAGGTATACGTGGTCTCCCTGAAACCCTAAGGCATTTTCAGTGGGAAAGATTTCCGTTTTCAGATCGTAAGGGGTAGCTCCGCTTGGGAGAAGGTGAAGGTCGTCATATGCTATGGAAACCGATTCGATTTCGATTGAAAGTGTTATACTGTCAGGTGGCTTTGAGGTGGCGGCGATACTTCCACAAAGGGGAGTGACCACCAGCCGCTCCACCAGGTGGCGCCACAGTCGTACTCTGGGGGATTTAGCATGGAACTACTCAGTCCAAGAATAAAGCCCAGAGATGTGGCCCTAGAGCTACACTCCGAGATCAAACAGTATCCAGTCTACTTGTGTCTTCATTGGGACTCAAACATTTAAACTTTTAGATTATTATTATAGTTATATTATTTGGTAGATTATACCCCCGAGGGTGTAACATTGGTGGAGAAGAACGGCTATCTCACTTGTGTCTTTGGATAAATTTGACCCTTGGCTACCTTCATACCAAAGGGAATATTTGTAGCATGATCTGAAGTAAACAGCCTATTTTATGCACTTAACTCACCCACTAATAGAATGTACATACATACAAAGTATATGAGCGATTCCACCAATTGATCGACATTTGGCTGAAAATTCTTAATTTTTTTAAATTGCTTCTTTATTTTTCGTACATAAACTACACATATTGTTGATAATATAGACGAAATTGTGAAAGTTAGTAATGAATATTGTAGTCAGGGCAGCTTTGTGGAGTCTGTGACCGGAATTAGCTGATAAGGGTACAGAAGAAGTGTACATGCTTCTACATACATTAGAAATAAATAAAAAAGAAATATCCACCTAATGGTTTTAAGTATTGTGTACATCATAGGTCTCGACATGAGGATCATAATGATTTTTAGTTTGTGAAAATACTCCAACTAGAAGAAAAGTTACAGCCAAATAACAAAATAATAATGGTAATATGCATGCATGGTATTTAGTATAGTATTAGTATTTAGAGGCAAAATTATTAGGGAAAAGATTCTCTGTATGTCTACACAATACATGTAACATAATTTTAATGTCACTTAATGTCACCGTAATGTGCCGGCACGTTATGGTGACATCATGTTTTAGCCCTCCTAAGGTGCAATAATCACAGCAGGGGGATTATTTGAGTGGTTATGTTTGAGCTATATGATGACTTACCTTCAGCCATACTTTACGGTGACATATAACCTTCCCAGATATATATTATATGCTCTAATTTCGAAGAAAATCATGATATTCAACTTCATTCATTATTATATGGGTAAATACATTGAAACCTATCTAAAACATCTCTCCTTTACCCATCTTTGAGTTTCAAATTTATTTTTATTCTAGATTTAAATAGGCACGTTATGGTGACCTGTACAGACTCCCCAGGCATTTTTGCATTGCAAATCAACTAATGGATTATTAGAAATATATTTTTTTTCAATTTATTTGTTAGCCAGGGTTATGATATGAAATTTGAATAAACATGTAACACTAATTTCACATAATTTTTTTTTCTTTACACACTTTTTCTCATAATCGGTAGGATTTTCTTTAATTTTTAGGCAATAAAACAGTATATACTCGCACGGTCGTAATGCAGAACACAAACACATATAGAAGCACACAATATGTAAGGGTGGTTAGGGCCTAAACCCTGAGGGGTTTATTGATCCCAAGCAATAACATGAAGTGGAATTTCATCATGAAAAATTGAAGGTTTCCTTCACGTTTTTCCCCCTAGAATCTATAATATTGATGCCAGATATGTAAAAGGGGGGAATTACTCATATATATGTACATATTACATACATGTAGAAAGGTTTCGAGTTTTGGGTACACTATATAATTGGAATGATCTGTGCCATGTGTTTTGACTAAATACTTGGAAAGCACATTACTCTCATATAGCAGCAGTGAACAGGAGGGATGAAAACAGTGAGGGTAGGGGGGTGAGGGGAGGGGGTGAGGGTAGGAGGAGAGAGCGGGTGAAAGAGAGAGAGAGAGGGAGGGGGGGCCTCTAGGGGAGGAGGAGGATTGTGTGCGGTATACCATCATCTATTCCAAAGACATGATAAACAATGTTTCTAATTATTAGTGCGTTTGCTACTAAAATGATTCTTCATAATGTAGAATTGACATGGGGAAAAACTAAAATATGTTACTGGAATAAACGAAAAACATACTTGTGTATACAGGTTGTCTCTCGTAATGAAATTGATTTGTAAATTTATCCAGCATGTATTATACATGTATCGACACAGAGCTCAAATAAAATGTATTAAAATAGCAACATAACTTCTAATTCTCGCATGAATATTGTTCAAATGGTGAAATAATGATGAAGCTAAATGGGATTATATAATTCACTACATATTAATATTGCGCCTATGAATATGATGTGCATTCTATATATTGTTGAGGTATTATATATCCCTTGCAATATTTGAATAACACCTGACTTTAGTTATTATATTGTTGCACAAAATTATTGTATTATACATATCCTGCCCCCTCTAATTAATTAAAAATATTGATTTCTTGCGTAATATTAAGAATAACAGAGAGAGGGGATAATAATTATGATAATAATTGATAATAATTATACCCAACACAGCTTTTGTGTTTCAGCTATTACTGAGAACAGTGTGTAACAGCATAATGCCTCTGGCTGAATAAAAACTTTAAAAACAAAACAAACAATAGATCCATAGTTTCACCCTATTGGATCTAAGTTATAATTCTAAATAATGTCCATTTAAGACTAATCTAAATTAAAAAAATAATTTAAAGGACCCCTAAACCCTTTTGGGCATCACTAAGACCAATAATTTCAGAACATGCAACTGAGAGTGCAAAACATGACTGACTGTTTTGGAAACAGGTTAATATTTTGACGCACTGAGGCTGAGTGCTTTGTGGTGTAGGGGTTAACTCACTGGCCTGTGGCACGGGCGACCCGGGTTCGATTCCCGAGTCGGGAATGTATTTTACATTTGACGCAAATGTTTTCAAAATCTATTTAGAGATATTCATATACCCTTATTTTCGGCAGTATTGTACGAGATAAACAGTGCATTATTTTAATTAAACTCCTTAACAAAAATTCACATGAACTTGAACCTATAGGCTCTTCTGCTAGTGATCTCTGAGATAACATGATAAGAGGTTAAAATAATGTATAAGAATAAAATAAAATACTTACTATGGGTCTTGTAGCATTCTCAAGGTTGTCAATGCTGTCCTCTTCTTCTTCATCGCTTTCTGAGATTGCAAAATTAACGCAAGCCCCTTCTATGACGGGGGTATCCCACAAGCTTTCAGGGATATCAAGGAAAAACTCATTTGATCCAGGATATCCTCCATGCTTGTTTACATGACACTAGTCATGTGATCTTCAAGTCAGATTTACATAACATAAAATTTGTGGGAAATGTATTTCTTTTAATTTTTGGAAATATAGATGCATACAGAATCCTAAGCTATAACTTGTTTATTTAAGAAAGACATTATGAATATGCTTTAGAAATCTATTCATAACTGCAATCACGTTACTGTTAGGCCTATTGGACGTAAAAATTATAGCAAGATGGTGGTTGTGGCTCCTCAACTTTTTCTACAGACAGCTACAGACAATCATTTTCCTACTAAGTTTGAACTGATCAATGGTAATCACGCTATCGGTGAGCTTATTTCATAAGTGCGTAATCACGATCTATGGAGACTTAAGGCAGCTACGGTGGTCCATAATGGCGACGATGGCACAAAACCAAATTCAGAAATATGATTAATTTGTTCAGAAATAAGTTTTATTTGCTCTCTAAATATTATTTACCTTACAAGAATGTTATGCTATAACTTCTCCATCGATGTATGAAGTTATATTTCGAAAATATGAAATGGGGGTGAAGGGGGGGTGAAGGGGTTAAAACCAACGTTATATCAGAACTCTGTCTTGATTTCAACAACAAACAAACAAGTTGAAAGATCACAAAGGGGTGCGTCAAGTTGAAGGATCACAAATACAAAAAATAGTTTCTTTTTGGTGTGCTTCCTCTTATTAGCGACTCTTCTGGTAGTGGCAGCCTCTGCCGAAGCAGAAGTATTCCCTTGTTCCATTTTTTCTACTTCTTCAACTGGTACCACTTTCTTGCCTGCTTTGGTCATGAAATCTGTGAATACATTTAATTGTAAATATTAATTGTTAGATACCCGAAGTAAAAAGGTGCTTGGATAAATTCATGCTATTTTCATGAAACTGAAATCAATAGATTTAAATAAATAAATAGCACATACAAAATACAATAGCCGACAACCACTATTTTATTTCAATCCCTTAATGATCTCATTATTTTTTTTAGCCCCTAATGGTTATAAATATTACTAACCTTGGATGATTATTAAGGGAGACTTGGAAAAGCTGTGCTAGCACAGAGAGTTCATGAATTGATTATTTGTCTTTCTTTATCCCTTTTTCCTGAATCAACATTTTATATATATGTAAATGTGAAAATGGAAATAAAGTTATTACATACATACATACATGATTTCGAGGAGCATCACTATCTCCTGGTGTACATCATGTACCCTTGTTTTGAGAGATTCCTTCGATTCAAAATTGTTATTAACAAGGACCAAAAATAAATGGATATAATTTCTTGAAGATTATTTCAGTTAATTTGTATTATAGGTTATGATAACATTACATTACTTAGTACTTTGCTCAGATTTTCTGCTTGTTGGATGCCATTGAGCAGAACCTGGAAGCTGGAGAGCTGGAAGAAAGTGAAGATGTCAAACCCAAGGAGAACTTTTTACAAGGACATGAGCTAGAGGAATGCAAGAAAGAGAACTTAGTACAAGGCGATATAAAAATGAATATTTTCCAAACTAATGCTGAGCCAGTTTTAAAGGTAAAGAATGACAATGTAAGCGAGGTAGGGCTACAGCAACAAGAAGTTGGGGACTTGTCTGTATTACAATACATGTTCTCTGTTCAGGGACAGTCAATGAAGGATTCTATAATTACTGGGGACTATCTGGACTCTCTAGCCTTTGGCCTGAGTGAATCCTTATTCTGTAATGACACATGGAAAGCCAGAAAGTTGGAAAAGAAGGAGGGTAGTGAATCTGTATTCTCTACTCACACATGGGGAGCCAGATCCCGCATAGGGATCGGTTAATAAAGATCATTTGATCCAGTAATTAATATCTATGGTGTCCTTAAAAAGAAAGTATGGTATATAGAGTTCCAGTTTTAAAGGAGAAGATTGATCTTAATTGTAATAATTTAAATCAGGAATAATTGCTTTATGGATGTTGTAAATTATGACGAATCACTACCATTTATGAGTATTTGTGACAAGCTACTTAAGTGATGAGATAAGGAGATACATAATAGGGCCTACATGGTTTACCAATATTCTGTGTTTTAGTGCATATGTGTGATACTTCCAGATGAGAAAATGTGAAGCGGTTTATATGTATACATTTATATTCATTATGATTTGTAATCATGATTCTTTTTAAATCGAATTGAACATGTTAAGCATAGTATAAGTATGGATAGAGATGTAAATGGTGTTATTTGATGCTTTTCTCTTATCTTGGTATATTATTAACCATCTGCTTAGAATTGTATACGCCTCGAAGGCAGGTATCAGAAATAAAGTCTGTTGTAAAAACAAAAAAAAAAGATTAGTATACCGTCAATGCCAATTTTCCCGAAATAATCCAACGCCATTATCTCTGTTGGCGTGAGCTTCATGTCTGGCGGCACTGCTCCTGCCCCAGACCTATAATAAAACTTTTTCCTAAGGGCTGCGAGCTGTAAAAAAAGTGTGGAACTTATTACATTCCAGCGATAACTGGGTACTTTAGAAAACTAAATGATTCATCATGGATATTTTTTCTTAAAGAAATTTTATGCAGATCATTTCCAGGCGAACATAGTAATCTCATGTTTCTGATATGAAGTCCTCCTTTATGATACTACCAACCTTTGCTTTGGCATGTGATATGTAGTAGCCTCTCTTCTGCTCACATTTTTCTTTGGTCCTCCTGACCTCACTTACTGCATTCACACGCTCTACACAGCAACAGAAATAAACACATGAATGTAGTAAAAGATAAAACCTCTGTTAAATGATCAATGTACACTTGCTTCAGATGCACTTACCCTGTCGATACCGACACAGTAAATCATTTAAACACTATAGCTGAAATCTAATTAACAGAAAATAGAAGGGTGAACGCTATGCTAAAATTCACTGTTAAATCGCCAATGGTTCGGTACAAACTGAACAGCATAAATGCTAAGTAAAAATCTCTATGTTAAATCTGCAATGGTACGGTCCAATCAGTAAATACAGATGGCGCCACCACCAAGTGTTTTGTACCAAACACATCGCTCTGTTATAAATAGCAGAGACAATCCGCTGCCACTCATAGCGCTCTTCGCCGGCAAGCTGAACACTTCACCATAGGAAACAACCTACAGCTTTGAGAAAGAGTTTTGTTATATTCAATACCGACCCTTACACCGCAGAAAACAATTCACTGCTTGAGAAACAGTGTTGTTATATTCAATAGCGACCCTTTCACAGCAGAAAACAACTAACTGCTTGGGAAGGAGTGCTGTTATATTTAACAAAATTTTAAAAAATATTTTAACATAAATAGTGTCCCTCAGCAACAATGTCTTCCCAGCACCGGGCCTTCCTCCGCTCAGTGCCAGAGTGCCCTGCATGGTACTCGTTCAGGACTTGTTTATGCACAAGTAGTCCACTGAACAGGGCGTGCACCTCCTGCTGGGTCCATTTGGCATCCCTCTTTTTTGTTGGCTCCCCTAGGAGCCAACTACTATAATTACTTTGCCCCTCGGACCTTGTCCCGGCAATTGTGCCACTTGCCGGCCTGCCCTGCCTCCTCCTCCAGCCCTCCTCACCTTCCAATTTACGTGCTCAAATTCCCGATTTCCAGACTGGCGCCTCACCCGCTCCTCCTCCGCCTCCTCCTCGCTCCTCCTCCTCCTCATTCCTACTCCCTCCTCCTCCTCCTCCCGTCATCCCAGTGGTGGTGCTTGGAAGAGCCCACCACTGCTACCAACCCAATACTTCTCTATGCCTGAGGTTCTTATATAGTCACCTATGCTTATCCAATGAAAAAAACGGTGTCTTAAACTCGGGTCAAGGCATTAGAATACATACATCGATTTCACATATAGGAATTGACAGTCAAAACATTGAAAATATGATCGCTTGAGAGGAGAGACACCCAGTGGCAAACTCATGAACTAACAAACCGGAAGAGCAAATTTTGACGCGCATGCGCGAATCGATTTCTACTGTATATCACTGGTCAGGCCAGATCATTGAAATAAACTCTGAATTATGAACGTTTCGAAGACTTTTGACAATAATCATTTATTGGATTGCTTCTATACATGTTTTACTTAGAGTTTTAAATACTTATTTCCTTTCGATAATGCGATTTTAAGCGTTTTTAAGGGAATCTCCGTGGTGATGTTTGTTGCCATTGCCGGCCATAGCATAGCCATAGCGATCCCACTCGTGTCAACATTTAATGCGTTTTTTAGAACAAACCAATGATTTTACACAATAATCCTGGCATATGAGGTTGAAAACAAGGTTAGATTAAACGTTCAAGCATTTATATTCAGTCGTTTGTTAATCATTACGGCTTTCGTAGTATGCCGGGGCTCTAATGACTCGGTGGACATAAGGGTCCGCCAGCACGAAGGTCCATCGTGCCGGCGACAAGGCCCACCACCGCGTGTACAGCGAGAAGCCCCGGCAACACAATCGCCTAACCGTAGGTAGAAACGCGCATGCGCATGGGCCAAAGCAAACAAACATGGCGTCAGAAGCATGGTTCCGAAGAGTTGGAGGTGGTGAAATCGTGATATTTCCACCGAAAGGAATATCGTCAGATGTTAATATGTTCATAAACTATTGTTTGGGATAATATTTGAAGTCGACATGACTGATTTACGCAGATTATATGGATATTATTGTGTCAGCGACCAGAAACAAATCGGAAACATGGCTGCAGCATGTGCGATCGGTGAAATCGTATAACAAGCCTAACTAATAAAAAGGTTGGTTAGATTTAATTCGACAAGCTTAGCTTAGACGTTCATATATTTATATTCAGCCGATGTTTAATCATTACACATTCTGTCGAACTAACATCAACAGGCTTTCTGAGCGCTTTGAATGATTTTACACAATAATCCTGGCATATGAGGTTGAAAACAAGGTTAGATTATAGATATTTGTATATTTGACTCAGAAAATGTCCTTTTATTTTTTCACCATAGGCATAGGCTATAATGACGAACATGACAGAAATGACTCATTACATTTTTCAAAATTAATTATTTCTGTAATATAACCTTGATATTATTGTTAAAGAACTAGTCAGTACGATGCAACAGTATCTTAAGATTGTTTGTCTTAAATATCAAGAGTCAAAAATGTTATTCTCTATGAGAAATTTCGTTCATAAGTTTGGTAGAATTTGATTATTTTTGTTAAAAATATATCCTGATCAGCTGTTCTGGTAGAAACAATATAAATAGAAGTAGGTCATCAAAATTATTCACAGATTGTGTGTGTGTGTGTGGGGGGGGGGGGATATTTAAAATGGCTTCCATACGATATTGGATCTTATGTGCTGTTTATGAGAATATTATAGTATTTATTTTAATGTTGTCACATTTATATAGCTCAAAGAGGGAAAATAAGTTTTGAAAAGCTGTTTGGTCAGCAAGGAAATATTATTATTCAGGAACTACTTCAAGCATTATCATGAAATTATTATTTTAGTATTTTCCATTGATTTCATGATTCTAGACCTAGTCCAAGTGTTGTAATAATATCTTGAGAATATACAGAACTGCCATTTTTCATTTTTAACTTGTTTCTGATCAGAGATTTTCTGCAAAAAATATTCCAAATTATTATAATTGTTACTTGTTCCTGACATGTAATTTTAAATGGCCATATCCCTACCTATATTTGGGGAGCCAACATCCATCTTTCGTCAGAAGATCATTACTTGTTTTCTGTGATGAACATTATACAAGATGTAAGTATAAGTAGTTATAAACGAAATTTTAAGCAGCTGTTCCATGCATATACATGGCTTCATCATTTTTAGGCTATGAAATCTAGGTTGGTAGAGTTAAATATACAGAATCAATTGGTGTGCGTCCAAAAAGTCATAACCATAGGTCATTCTCCATACAGGTCATACAGCAATACATATGTTGTTCTTGCTGCCAAGAAGACATTCTCCATACATAAAACTAATTTAGATATAGCGAGAAATGTTACATGCTAGGGTAAGCCCATGCGGTTAGATACCAAAAAGTCATGCCCCGTACATAAATCGTGGCTGCTACCAAGTACCAAGGAGTCATCCTCTGTACATGTTCAATACAGGTCGAACGAGAGGTGTTTCTGCCAAAATCGCAGTACATTTACCTTTTTGCTACCAAAGAGTCATCCTTCATACATAGAGCTAATATGTTTTTGTTAATCAAATATTCCTAGTCGAAATATTGTTCTATTTCTTGATTAGACTGGGCATTTCAGGTGATAAATATAAATATGATGTTCATTAAAAATAAAGTCTAACAAGAACTCCATCAAAATGCGTTAAACCGATTCTTTATTAAGATGAAAGGCGCAGCAAAATATAATAATTACAAACTATATAGTCTCCTAATTAACGTAGGTGACATATTTCCAATAATAAGATATTCAATTTCATATAACAAATTCAACTAGTCAAGGTGCTTGGGCCTCTTTGCTGCCCTTTTTGGTCGCTTATTGACGGGCCCCTGCTGCTGCTGGGTCTCTTGACTCGCTTCGTCCTCGTCCTTGTCCTGCCAGGGCTCCTCCACATGCTCCTGTGCGTCCTGCTGGGCTGGCGTGATGGCCTCTTTGCGATCTAGAAAAAATTGAGGTTATGCATACCGTTATGAAAATCTCAGTACTGAAAATTGTTTTCCAGTATTTCAACGTGCATTTGACGGCAGTTATTTTACCGGATATTGACAACCCAAATATTTAGTCTGCATGCAATAAGTTAATTAATCTCTCATACTAGTCTCCCTTATAATTATCAGTCCTACATTAGTTTTTTCCTAAGACATTGAAATAATAATATTTGAAATATATTATGCTTGATACGTTCTGTTATCATTACTTTACTTTATTATATCACACACCTTCCAAAGTTTTGCGGATTGCCGCCAAGTCTGCTGCCATTGACTTGGCGACACTTAGTAGTTCCTCCATGAGGTGGTGACTGGCCGCGATGTTTGCCGAATCTTGGATCATAAGCCGATTGCCACCCTTCAAGGCGTCCAGTATTTCTGTGACCTTTGCCTCCACCGCATCGCCAATGTTCTTGCCTGTGTGTGAGGAGAATATTAAACATTTTGCATTCCATTTCCAGTCCCTTCGTCATATAAACACAGACGCGAGATAGCATTGAGTATGATAATACAGTTTTTAATTTTAAATTATAGATATAGATTTTTAAAATTTAATGTGTGGATTATTACATTGGGAATGATACTTACCACCATTAGGCGTGGTATGTTGTGTGGTGCTGTGTGCTTGTGGTTGAGTGGAAGTGGAGGCTTTTGGGTGAGTAGTAGGGCAGAGGGCAGGGATATTAGGGAAATTAGGGCAAGTTAGGGATGAAGGAGGGCGTCTAGGGCTTGATGGGGTGGATGATCTAATGGTTGAACATTTGGCGGAAGGGATGACGGGGGAAGATGTGGATGAATGGCAGTCGTCGTCGTCGTCATGTTCATGGGCCTGCTGGGTCATTGTTGAGTTGATGTTGATGGATTGATTCATGGACTTATTGGCGCTGTCACCGGTCGCAGCAGCAGTACCACCTGTTGCCCCGTTCCTTTCACCAGCCGCCCTCGATGCAAGGACCTTGCTTCGCAACATAAACCTAACATTTTTTATATATTCTAGAAAATATTATTTTATACGAATTTTTCAACATAAAAAGTGTAGCACAATTATACCAATTGCCAAGTGGAACGTATTGTTCTAATATCATTGGACATGAATAACCTTATGTATAAATCCAGTGTCGGTTTTGGGAGATGTATAATGTTTAATATTTATATTTATTTAATATTTATTTGACTTACGAGCAATTTCGGCCCAAGTGGCCTCCTGCGACCGACCGACGCACTCCAAGGCTGTCTGGAACTGCAGAACAGCAAACATCAGGACACGTAACTCATCTACCTGCCATTTCGGCTCCCGTTTCACCTTGGTTGACATCTAAGAAATAAAATAGATCAACATACATCAAATAATTTAATATTTAAAGAAATTATCTTGTAGAAATCTTGTAGAAATCATCAATTCAAGGCCAAATTGGCATAGTATGTAATGTACGCGCTTACCCTAATGCTAAACAGCCCTCGAAAAAGTGTTCCACATCACTGTTCACCCAAGAGCAAACTATTCGCATACTCGCTATAATAGCCATAATCATAAATAGATTACTAATATTATATAATAATTATATAGAAGATAATAGCCTATCATTCAGCTTTCTCCTTTTTCTAATCAGACGTTTTCAAAAGGATTCACATGCGCATACAACAAACTGCATGGTTCCGTTGTATCTCCATTTTTTTGGCACTCGCGCATTCATTTACCCACACTTATTTTCATTAATATTATTTAATAATATTCTGCAATGGTTCTTGTCACTGTATACAATATAAATTAATACTTACTTCAGTTTGGGAAGACATGATTCTTTCCTTTAGTTCTTTCTTTGGCTTTCGTTCTTCCTTTCGGTCTTACAGTCTCTGCAGCAGAAACGTGAAGGTGGCAACGTCCGGAACGTCGCAACCATCGCAACATAGGTAACTAAGGCGGGAAATGATGTTTAACACGATTGCCGCTAGGTGGCAGTGTCAGTCGCTCCCTGACATCTAGCGGGAAATCATTTAAACTCATAGCGGATCACAGCGATGCATAACGATCTATAATGATAAGCCCAACGAGCGATAGCGACGCTTAACCAACGATAATTTAGCGGAACGAATTATGCAACGGATTAACGATATATCGCTAATCGCTGCGCTAATTAAATATCGCTAAATAACGATTAGCGATATATCGTTACTAGTTATGAGACGACCCCCTGGTCCAAGTATGAGCGATGGGCCAGGTTTTTAGAGCACTATCCTCGGCGAATGTTGAGAGATGGTACAGCATGTACCATAATGTAGACCCATGCCTACACCTCTCCATAGACATTTTCGCAAAACCACAAGTGTACTCTGCAAGTGTTAGGACCCTTTTTTCTTTTTTAATACGACTCGCCATGTCCGGGGGAAGAGATGTCTCCGGTGCATCAAAAAGCTTTACTCTACCTCTTTTTGTGTTTGAAGCATATTGAGAATCCAAGGCACGCCTCACCATCCTAGAGGACCTGTATTTACCAGTGAGTCGTCTCGGTGATGGGAGAGAGTCGGACTCGGACTCCGAGGACGAGTCAGCCGGCTGGCGTGACTTGTAACTGTTGACGGGGTGACGGCGGTGGAGCGGGCTTGGCCCCTCGCTGTCACAGTGGCATTTCTTGCTGCGCCTCCCGCTGTGGTGCCTGTGACGGCGGTCACTGTGATGCCTCTGCCTATTGCGTTGTCGCTTGGGGGATGTCTCAAAGTCTGTATATTCAGATTCACTTTCACTATATGATTCTTCGTCGAACTGTTCATATGTTTTCTTCTTAGCTTGTCTCGATTTGGTTTGCATTGCTTCGGCTGTGACAAGCGGAGTTTGGTGTCTCACCTCCCTGCTGTGTAGAGCCTGTCCTGACTTAGCCTCCGCTTTGCTCACCGCGTCTTGACACATTTTGCTTAACATGTTGGACATGATTTCCATATGGCTCAGTTCCGGCGTAGTTTTATCCTTCTTCTTTCTTTTCGTTTTCTTTGGTGATAATATGGACTTTCTCCTCGCCGGGGCCTGTGGCCTCTTTGATCTACGAATTACTGGTTCGTCTTCTACTCTCGTTTCTTCTTCTTCGTCAATAGATTGTTCTTTGTGTCGTCTTCGTCTCCGTCGAGTGGAGTTGCGGTTTCAGATTCTGATCCGACATCTTCTATAGTCACTTGTTCAGAATTCTCTTTCTCTTCCTCGTCTTTGTTTTGACCTCTTCTCGGCCCTCTTGTTTTGCCTGTCCTTTTGGTAGTGTATAATTGCTGTGTATAAGTTTGTAAATCGTAAATCGTAAATCCTGAAATCAAGCATGCGGTCAGCGTGACAGCAGTACATTGACTGGCGAATACAGGTAGAGGCGCCACCTATTAATGCCTTGTAATGCCCAGCATTACCACCACAAGTGCATTATTATCAAAGTGATATTAGCAAAGATTGATTCATGCTTGAAAATAAGTAGATTGTGAACTTTCCAGACTTTCCATACTTTCTGAAATAGGTAAATAAATGTGCTTCGTAAGAATGATCAAATTGGGAATTAATTAGTCAAATGAAAATTTCATAACAGGCTTACCTTGGTCTTACACGTCGATTGATAATAGCTTAACTTTTCCTGGCACTTATGTGTTGTGAATCTTGCCTATGTTCTTTCCAGTGAGATGATTTGCCAGTGTTGCACTTTCTGTGTATCGACTCTGGATCTCTTCCAGGCTTAAATACTATTGATATTTAAGAATAATATATTCGTGATCATATAGGTTACTTCTCTGAATAAATATTAATCATATCTCTAGCAAGAGTAGTGGAGGAAAGAACTATGTCCATGTCAAAGGCCTAGGGTGGATAATATTCTTTAATGTTCTTTGAGAGCTTCTCCAGAAAGAATAACATATGAGTCTATCCACCAATCTTTCGTCATAAGACCTCAAAGCAAGCGAAATTTAGAAGTGCTTATATCATCTTGTAATCGTCATGCAATATAACCAATGGCTTGGGAGATATGTATGCGAAATTTGGGAAACTAATTATGAAAATCTGTAATTCTATGAGATTTTGTATCTATAGGTAGCTCTGTTACTATGTAAGCGACCGTGGGCATACATTATTAATTCCTTGAACATCATTAAAATAAATAATTTACAAGCTTTCTATACTTATTTAAATAGAAATATTAGGATACACACTACTCTTCATAATGCACTTTTCTTTTTAAAGAAAAGCAATATTTTTTTCAAGTAAGAGGCATTTGCATCTAAAGGTATTTTGCTTCAATTTTGCAGTATAATAACATGTTCATTTCTAAATAAGATCTTTAATAATATGCTTTGCATATTCTGTGTGCTTCATTTAACAGGACAAATAATGTTTGATGCAAATAAAAAAAAAAGTTGATAATATTCGAAATATTTTTAAGTTAGGGATGAATAAAGTGTGTAGCACGGTCGCTTACATTTCAACCATTTATGTTTCCTATTCTAAGGTATTTCTACTGCATGAAACAATGCTGAGCTGCAGGCTGATTGTGCAGTATCTCTAAACATGTCAAATCTTCTTCAAATCATAAAATATGGATTTTGGGTATTCAGGAAAAGTTAATTCCAACAGAATCGCACCAAAAGAATAATTTTCAAAAGAATTATATTATATTATATATAGTCCGGCACTTGATATGCAAAAAGGGCCTTATTTAAGGAGTTTGTGACCAAGTCTTGTAAACCGTTTTCTTTTAATCTTACTAGGACCATTTTTTTCTGAAATTTCCATTTCTGACCACCATTTTTTGCTAAAAGTGGGTTTATTGTTCCAAAATCACGTTTCCATGACAACTACTCTAATTTGTTAAGGGGTCAGTGGTTAAAACATAATTTAATGATATCTAAGAAACAAAGATGAAGATTCTTTTATATTTTGGCAGAGGGACTGCACTAACACATGTGCATAGAAATATAATGATTGGAATGATTTGAAACATTCCATCTTGGTATCCATGGCAACAGATCAACAAAGATATGTTGATTCTCATACATTTTTCTACTTATGTTCATATAAGTATGATTTAAATTCGTTTTAAATATATAGACCATTACTATTATGTCCCACAATGTAATATACATATCTATAGTTCACATGCACCACCATATTAGACGTTCCATTGATGAAGAATGTTCTATGATCCTCTTGATCATTGGGGGCTCAGATACCTATAATTTTCCTCATTGCGCCCATCATGATAGAAGTGTTATTTCAATAGTCTACTGGTATATAATTGAAGCTGTAAAAAAATAAATGAAGGTACAAGAATAATGTTTAGGAATATTTCAATATTTAATCTTATTATGTTAAATAGATTTTGGAATGTTTTTATTCATGTTGCATTGTGGTTTCCATGGTTACCCAAATCAGTTGACAGTAATAATTGTGTCCCTCATTTCTGTGTCAAAAACCCAATAGATACATTTAGATGGGTAGGCCTATTCACAATGAACAATTGCTTTGAATCTTGCATTATGCACTAGATAGGCTTTATGGGCATAATTAATAGAAGTCCCCAGTATCTATGACAACAGGATTAGAAGTTTCACACATTTCATTTAGACCCTTATCTTACATTCAACAAGTAACATAGGAATGCTAGATTAGTCTTCAAAATTCAAGAGAGTACATAGACCTAAAAATTCATTCTAGTTTTCAGTCTGAAGTAAGTAACCTGAAGCTATAAGAGTTATGATTGATGAATACATCCCTAAATAATAATTCATAGGATTTATGTAGCTTTATATTTATAATATGGTTTCCATGGCAACCTGATTCGTTCAAAGTATCACATTTTTCCTTCATTACCGAATGTATAAGAATTACAATTCTTTATCATACAAAATTCATGGGTGTGACCGCTTACAAAATAGGTCTTGCAGATACCCCAAACCAATTTATAATGTTAGAACATTGTCATCATTGTTCATTAGTGGTAGGTGGTTTAAAACTAATAAGCTTTTTCCTTTTGCATAGAGTCTTGAGTTGTTGAATGATTTTTTCTTCCGGAGATTTTGTTTTGTTGTCATAATGTCACTGCAAGTTCTGGTGGTTAACTTTTTGATTGCTTGCTCATCTATTTTGTTTGATTAATATATTATACACTTTGAAACATTTCTTACAACTTGGTAACTTATTTCTACCATTAATGATTAGTTGGATTTAATGATAATATTGATATTAATCAATATTAATAATAATAATACCATAGCAACCTTACATTCTTGGTATATGCAGAAACTCCTTTTCGTGTGCAGCAGAACAGTTTATGACTTCTGTTCATTACTAGGCACCCAATATGCCACCAACAAGTAGACAGTAAATAAATGGTGAATACAATATCCTCATGACTGGGGAATATGTCTACAATACCGCAACTGCTGTTACTGTTAACATATTGTCTTAATATCGCCTACAGTAACGGACGGATGCGGGAAATCTTACTAGCCAGTATAGCTAAAGCTCCAAAACAGTATTACTACTATATGATAGGTTATTGAAGACACCAACAACAGTCGGATAGGGTGCTTGCACACCAGCCCATGTAAATATATGTACACTTTTGTATGCCTTGTGTTATTATTAATGTCTTCTTACGCATAGTCCACTAGTCAACTGTCTTTACTTAGAACTTCATTGTTTCAAAACAACCGATGGGATATTCGGAAGAGCTGTGATTAGCACAGAAAATATTCCACTTCCATTCTTCTTCTGACTTAATATGTATGTAATTGTGAAATGGAAATAAAATCTTATAATGATAATAATAATGTCTTAGTTTTAACCTGTTATTATGATGTCTTGCTTTACTCATCTTGTAATTTAACCCTCTGTAAACTACACAATGCATATATATATATTTTAGTAGTTATAAACGATTTTGAAATCTAACAATATTTTGTAAACGTTTTATGTCTCTACATTCCCTTATGTACAATTGATACCTCACAAGATAGCCTACATATGGCTAATGGTACCTTGTTAATATTATGTTATTTTCATGGACCCACAAGCCATCAACTGTATATTATGTTTAAATTCTTAACAATTATGATAATCATGTACAGACCATATCTACCTTTGTATCCTCTATAAATAATGTTTAATATAAAGGCTTTGGCAGTATTATTCTTTAAGTTCCATGAAACCAATATTTGAACCCCTCAAATTTCTCGATGTCTTGTTCTTCAATTTCTTTTGTACATTTGTTATCATTGACTATTTCCTTATTCCAATTATTCCCAACAGTGGGTCTAAACTATATTCTCCTTTTGACACTGAACACTAAAAGGTATTTCTCATACTAGGTAATAGCGTTTCATTTAACTTGTGCAGGTCAGCCTAGTATCTGTGAGGGAATTATAGTCTTCTAAAGAACCTCTATATAATATTTCACGTAGTCTTTACAATATGACAATTTCAGAAAATAATTCAGCACTCTAGTACTATAACACTATGTATGATTGATGCACCCTCAGGGTTTGCAAGTCTAAGTCCCTCTTCATAGGGCATTGGTGACTTTTGTTTATGCACTGAGTGAATATGGATGTTGCAGAAATGGTCTTTTTTCTCTTTTCTTTTCTTCACCTTCTTTCTTTCTTCCTCATACAGCCAATGAAAATGTTATTATCATTATTATCTAATAAGGCACATGATATATGTTTAACCTTACGTCCTTTACATTTACCCAGCTTCGGACAAGCATTCTGTAAACACTATACCTAGGCTGGGTGAGTAAGTGGGGAAAAACCTGTTTGTTGTAGCTGTTTTCTGAATTGGTGTTTCGACTTGCCAAGAAAAGGAAAGATGGGATATGCTTATTATACGGCAAATACTCAAAGTTGAACTGACTGAGAAAGTTGAACTGACTCAAACATCTACAGGAGAAGGAGGACATGTCATCCAAACAATCTCAATTCTACCTTGGGTGATCCTCCAACCTGATTCCTCTTTTCTGGGTGGTACAAACTTATGATTGAGTGCACCTTTCCACAATCTACTTTGAATGTTTGACCTCATTATGTGGAGTTTGAGGCTATCATGTGTAGGTGGTAGTCTGGCCAATGATGCATTTGGGTTTTTCATCCACATCTTGTATCTAGCCTTCTCTGGGCTTTCTTCATCTTTGCAGTACAAACTCACAATGAGTTTCTCTATATTGTTCATTAAAGTATCATCAATGAGATCATCATTGCCAAGCTTTGTCATGGCTTCCAACCACTGCCTTGAAGCTTTCATGGTCTTGTAGGCTATCACTTTACCTTTTCCAAAGAAACTGCTATTAGAATCACAGCCAGTAAGAGCATGGAAACCAGGTAAAGCATCAGACACATCGTTCCCAAGGGCTGCTCTCAACTTCTTGATGTTGATATACCGAGAGGATTTATAATTTCCTCTGTTTAGAAAAAGTTGACCTTCTATGTTTTTTGCATGATAAACTGACAGAATAAGGACATCTGTGTCATCTGATCTTATGACAACACCCATTCTGTTCAATGCTGCATGTTTTGCATGAAGCAACAGTTTACAGTCTGCCTCTTCAAAATCATTCTGTAGCTCTGGAACTTCTGAAACTTGTACTCTCCCCTGATGTTCTGATATTTTTACACATCAGCTTTTGTGTCCAACATAGATGGTCATTCCTTGGAGTTTCTTCTCATATAATGAGGAGCACCACTCATTGATGAGGAATTCAGCAAGGTCATCCTTATTTCTTCCATCTGCAAGAAACTTTTCCCACTGTTCTGGAAGAACCTGAGAAGAATTCCTGATTTTGTATCTCATGCTGCCTCTGCTTTTCATTCTCCTTTGTGACTCAAACTGTTTGATTGATCCCTCTGAGTTGAAATAATCATCTAGGACAAAGTCAGTCCTCCCACATCCTCTGGCTCTATTAGTGATATAGCTAAATATTGCTAATGCCATGGCCCCAAAAGTTCCATTCACTTTCCCGATTTTGTTGATGACCATCATCCCATCAAAAACCCAAGTGTATTGATTTCCAGAGTCACATTTGTCCTCTAATTCACCTTCCAATAATAATCCAAATTTACTCTTGTTTGTCTGCATTGGACTTCCATCAATCCTTGCCAGGGATCTTGGTACCTTGTCTAACTCATACCCAAACATGTCTGCTACTTTCATGTTGTTGGAATGTGTGGCTGCAAGGGTTTTATTCAATATGTCATCTTGCTTTTGCTCTTTGATTTCTTTTCCAGTACACTTTTCTCCATTGGTAGCAAATGTAGTAAGCTTCATGCGTTTCATTGGCGCATCAAATTCAACATTCTTTGAGATAAGCCTGGTATCGATAAACTCGATGTGTTTAGCCTTGCCAAGAGAATAAGCTTCAAGCAAATCTGTATTCACTTTTTCTGAAGCGATTCGCCTACTACATAAGTGGGTGATTTCTTGCTCACCAGAAAATGGATTTCCCCAATTGTCTACAATTTCAACTCCACTTTGGATGAGCTTTTCATCCAGTTCTATCCTACTTTTTCTGCAGTCTTTGTGTGAATCCTCATCTGTCATAGAAAGGCTTTGAAATATGTCTGTGCATATTGCACTCCTTTGTGCTGCTGTATGTATCTATTTTCCTACACTTTGCGACCTTGTGCTCTATCCAATTATGCCCCCTTTCGTCTTTGAATCTCTGTTTATTGTTTCTTCAATTGTTTTATCATGATCAGTCCTTGTGTTTTCTCTGTCAACACTCAGTCCATCTTGACTGATATGAACATGTACTGCTGGATGCTTTATGGCCAGGTCCTCCATATCACATCTGTAGACTGTTCCATACTTGGCATAGTTGTGATGATCGTAGGCAAAGAAGTAGGGTAGCATTTCTGATATTGCTGATAGGTGCCTTCCCTAGTGGCCCTTTCTAGTCGCAGCAATATGCAGACAGCATCAATGAATGACAGCCAGAATTTCGCATTTTGTGACCTTGTTTCACAAAAACCTTTATACTGGTCTGCAAGTTCTGCCAACATGTGCAATTCCTGAAAGGAGTTGATACTGTTGTTACCACAGTCCAACTCTTTTGCCTGATTTGAAACATGCTTAACCAACTCATCTTCAGAGAGGGCCTCAACAAATGTGCTCCAATGAACACGAAACATGATTTCCAAAGCTAGGTTTAAGATCTCAGTGCCCGGTTATAATGCTTCCCTGCAAGTACTGTTGCTACTGTGCCCTCAGCAAGAATTTGGGTTTCCACTAACAGGTCTTGCAAACCAGCAGCACCAAACCTTTTTCCAATAATAGATATGAAATTGACTTTCATATGAAATGTGCCAAGACGAAGGATTATGTTTCCAAAGATATCTGTATGTCGCCAGATCAAGTTTAGTGCCCTCCAGTATATTCCCTGATCAAATGTTACTGTTATTTTTTCTGAGTTGCTACCTCAGATGCAGTCTTGAGAATTGTGAACACAGTTTTGTAGGATGTTGGACTTTCACTAATTACTCGTAAGTATCCAATTTCACTTCGGGTTGAGAGCTCATATGACATGTGGTGAAACCCAGACCAGGATGGAACGCTCTGATTATCTGAATGCAATCGTGCAAGGAGCCAGCCAAGGTCTTTAATATCTGCTTCTTTATCCACATTTTTCTTGGCATTTGCATACACACAGATATTCTGTTCATATAAATAGGGACGATGCTTTGGTCTTTGGTCAAGTTTATAGTCATCAACATCGATTGCAAGGTTTGAAGCTCTTTCTGATAATTTTCCTGAGGACAGTCTTGCATTACTTTTTACAGGAGGAGGTGCACATCCCTGAACTTGCTTTTGGATCATGATGCCTGTTGTACAGTGTGTTGTTCCCTTTGCACTCAATGTTTCTTCCTGAATATCATTATTATCGAAAACCAGGTCGGCAATTACACCCGGTTTTATGTTTGATGGGATAATTAATCCAGATTGGTCAAGCTTTTCGTCTACCATTAATTCTTCCATTTCTTTCTGCTGTGTATATGATATTGAATGGCCAAGTCGATTTAAAACAGTGACTAGCTTTTTGCTGCCAGACAAAGATTTTATCACAACTGGAAGGGCAATGTGCTTTGGTGTTTTTATTTTCCCTGCTGTGGCATTGTAGATGAGATCTTGCCCCATTGATGAAATCTTGATGGTATTTGGTTCATCGATAGATATCTTCTCTGATATCACATCTCTATTGTCTGTTGTCATCCATACCAAAGCATTGTGAAGAAGAGGTGGGATCAGGGAACTAGCCATTGGCATATCTAGTTCTTCCCCTTTAGGTGGCCATGAAACTGTTGATTCCACCTCCAGGATCAACTTACGCAGAAACTTGCTGGCTTCATACACAATTCTAAGTTGTTGTTCATCTCGGTATTGGATAGGTTGATTTACAGTTGATGGATCTGGAGGTGCATCTCCTCCACCAGTAGAATGGAAGCCTTCCATCAGGTCTTCAATTCCAAGGCCTTTCTTATATACAAGTTGTGATTTTGTCTTGGATTTCCTGGATTCAAATGTGAGTTGACCTGGAAAATAAAACAGCAGCTTTTCTTTTAGCCGGCATGATTTCATTGATGTACTCTTTGAGTGTTTGTTGTACATTTCGAGAAGGGAAGTCAGCTCAGTCACATTTCTGCAGTTGATGATCTCATTTCTGACATATTCACATAGATTTTGAAATGCAATTTGAGATTGGTTTTCTTTGTCTTCAACATTGTCAGAAATTTCTAGCCTTTCTGCTCTGATTTGAAGAGATGTGTAGCAAGACTTATGATATTTGCCCCCAGTCAATATTTCCAACTCTTGAAGCCTTCTGATTATAGACTCATCATTCAATTTTATTTTGAAGCCCATTCAAAAAGATTCTCCTTTGCTTCTTTTCTTTCCAAAAGACATAAGGGATATGCTGTTCTGTTTCCTTTAGATTTCTTAACACTTTGGCAAATTAGGCATCTGTCCCAATTGGTTCTGCTGACTGTTGAACTCAAGATTGTTCCATTACCCATGCATTGTAGCTTTCGAGCTGGTTCCTGATCTTCATCCCCTGAAAGACAATCATACCAAATGCATAGCCAGAATGTTCATTATTACAGCTTTCAGTAGGATTCTCAAGTCATGAAGTTAGATCTAAATTGTCCAATATCATGGATTTTGATGGACTTTGACCCTTGATATTGACCTTTGACCTGGGGTCATCCTAGAATATTCATTATTACAGCTTTCAGTAGGATGCATATGTCATGAAGTAAGATCTAAATTGTCTGATGTCATGGATTTTGATGAACTTTGACCCTTGACATTTGACCTGGGGTCATAGGCCAAATGGACACTTTTTTGAAAGGAAGACAATACTAAATTCATAGGCAGAATATTCATTATTACAGCTTTCAGTAGGATGGTCAAGTCATGAAATTAGATCTAAATTGTTAGATATCATGGATTTTGATGAACTTTGATGTTTGCCATTGACCTCTGACCTGGGATCATAGGTCAAATGTATACCTATTTGAGAGGAAGAAAATAATACTAAATTCATAGCTAGAATATTCATTATTACAGCTTTCAGTAGGATGCATATGTCATGAAGTTAGATCTAAATTGTCTGATGTCATGGATTTTGATGAACTTTGACCCTTGACATTTGACCTGGGGTCATAGGCCAAATGGACACTTTTTTGAAAGGAAGACAATACTAAATTCATAGCTAGAATATTCATTATTACAGCTTTCAGTAGGATGCTCAAGTCATGAAATTAGATCTAAATTGTTAGATATCATGGATTTTGATCAACTTTGACGTTTGACATTGACCTCTGACCTGGGATCATAGGTCAAATGTATACCTATTTGAGAGGAAGACAATAATACTAAATTCATAGCTAGAATATTCATTATTACAGCTTTCAGTAGGATGCATATGTCAAGAAGTTAGATCTAAATTGTTAGATGCCATGGATTTTGATGAACTTTGACCTTTGACATTGACCTCTGACCTGGGATCATAGGTCAAATCTATACCTATTTTAGAGGAAAACAATAATACTAAATTCATAGCTAGAATATTCATTAATACAGCTTTCAGTAGGATGCTCAAGTCTTGAAGTTAGATCTAAATTGTTAGATGTCATGGATTTTGATGAACTTTGACCTTTGACATTGACATTTGACCTAGGGTCATAGGTCAAATGTATACTTTTTTGAGAGGAAGACAATCATACTTAATTAATAGCCAGAATATTCTTTATAAAAGCTTTCAGTAGGATGTATATGTCATGAATGTAAAGCCAAATTATGAGATTACACAAATTTTTATGAACTTTGACTTTTGACCTATGACCTCGGATCATAGGTCAAATGAACATTTTAAAAATTTTCCCTTTTAGTGGAAGACAATGATTGTAGCTTTATAGCTGAAATTTTGTTTATTGCACCAGAGAGCTATTTATTGCAGAAAGAGCTATTTTAAACATGAGATTTCACATTACCCACAGATTTTGATGAACTTTGAACTTTGACCTTTGACCATGGTCACAGGTCGGTGGCCTGGGGTCATAGGTCAAGAAGACTTCTTTGCATATATGACTATCATACTAAATCTATAGATGGAATATTCTGTATTGCAGCTTTCATTTAGTTTGATGTTACCTTGCTGTACATATATTTACAAAAAAAACGATTTTCTAAATACTTCCCAGGACTTAATTATAAAACATAGGGAGAATGTATCATAAATCCCCTATTATCACTCACAAAGGAATCCACAAAGTAAACAATGACAATACACAAATAAACTTCATAATTTTCCATATGTTATGTGTCCTAATCTGCTTTTTCTTTTATAAAAACGAGAACCCAACTTCATCAAGTATAGAAATGTTTAAACTTTACTTACCCATTGTGGCCAGTTTTCATAAAGAATTATGAAGTTCTTCTCAGCAGTTTTGCTGCAGTGATGCTATATGGCGGCCATCTTTGTTGTTAAGGCTTCAACAGAGACCTCTTGTGGAGGATTTAGACACTACCATGATACATAGAGCAGCTCAATGAGACAGAGCAGCTCAATGATCTCTGATTGGAACATCAGACATATTGAAATGAAACTGTCACTCGGAACCAGGTAGACCTGTCCTAGGATGTATGTGACGTAAAGCTTTAATTATATAGTAACTATCTTTATTTTACGATTTGGTTGCCATGGTTACGTAAGAAAAATGTTCTAATTGCCTTCCAGGTTGTACACAGGTACAAAAAAAATAAAAGGCAGCTAGGAGATATGTACCCAAAACAAGGAAATGGCGACAAGTGCCCCATTAGTGAATGAAGTGTAGATAAAAATACTGTTGTTGACAATTCATTATGAAAGTATGGTTGCCATAGAAACAGATTTTAAGAACGTTATACTCAGATTAATAAGAATAGTTTTGTTAGAAATGAAATATCAGGCCAAATTGGTCCTTAAATTGTTTTTCCAGCAGTTTATTGCTAGATAAATTATAATAAACATAGATATTTATGACTGATATAATGAAAAGCATTCTGTTTTTTTGTTTTGGTTGCCATAGCAACCTATAGAGAACGTTCTGAGATGGTTTCTATGGTATTATCCCAAGATATCTTATAGAACCATATTCCTAACAAAGGAAATTATAATATTCATATTATTGGTGAAAATACAATGAAAACCACAGTATATCTGCTAACTTTTAATTACTATTAGCGGAGGTGAAACTAACCAAACCAAACCAAACCAAACAACTATTTTATGTTGACTTTTCAATGAAAATTTGAATGGTTGCCATGGAAACGTAATTTACGTTCAATAAACCCACTTTTAGAAAAAAACTAACATTAGAATTGAAAAATTCAGAAAAAATCACTCCAGATAACATTGCTTCAGAGCGGTTTACAAGAGTTGGTCACGAAACCTAATTTTTGACTGCTCAAGTGCCGGACTAATAAGAATTAATGGAGAAACAGGGTGGTAAACAGGAAAGGGGGCAGTACTCGAATTTACGGACCAGTGGACTGGGGAGGTACTGGTCCATACCACTTGGCACTGGTCCAGTCCTCAATAAATACAATTTACATACAATAACATTTTAATAAGCATGCAGAATGTATTTGGTAATCGGATCTGATAGCGCTTTGTATTGTTTAGTTCCTTTTGGTTGCCATAGATTTGTCACATGAAATTAACACCAACTCTGTATGACGATAGTAGACGATTTGTGCTCACTTAGAGCAACCTTTGTGAAATCATATATCATTCGAATTTGTAATTATTCTCACATGTAAATGTACTAGGCAACACATGAATGATAGCTGCATGGTCAGTTATGCGTTTTTTCTTTTTCCTCTCCTGATTAAATGAATTAGTTAATTGTCTTGACCAATAATTTTTCTTTTTTTTAAAAGAAGGCTGTTCATCTCATATGAATGTTTATAATTATCATGGTGTTTCATAATAATGAATGATAGTACATAACACCCTCTAAAAGAAAAATCATAAACCTCTTTGAAAAGGGGCTCATGTAGCCTGAAATGTTGGACCCAATAGCCCCCGGCCCTCTTCATCAAATTTTTTTCAAACTTCAACAAAATTTTATTGAATGAATTCTCCCTCTCTTTCTCCCTGTCACTTCCTCTCCCTCTCTTTCTCCTCCTCCCATTCACTTTCCCTTTTTCTCTCAGAAAGAGGGGATAGAGGAAGGACAGTGTGAGGGTGAGGGAGGTAGAGGGGGAGATTGAAGGGAACATGAAAAGTAGCTAATTCCTAATGGAACTCGATCATCTATTAGATATTAAGACAAGCGCTATCTTGCTTTGGTACAAAGAAAGGATATTTCATAATTTAATTGTGACTGAAATCACCTAATTTTCTTTCATTTCAGCCCCCATTTCCACTCCCCCTCCCCCACCCCATCCAACCTTGTCTCTGTCCAGTGATCTAACTAAAGTGCGGTGCCATAACAAGTTCTGCCATTATTACAGCTAGGCCTCATATCGTCCATATATTTCCCTGTGTAGTGATTCGCTCTCGATATAAACAACTTAACAAAGCCAATCTCTGTATCTCTGTTTATTCACACTTGACAGTCTGTGGAAACGGCCCTTGTGTCCGTGAATCCGGCTAGAGTAGCTTACCCTAGTCCGTGACACAAACGGGTAGTACTAAATAAAGTTAACATATGGATCAAGGTGTATATAACAACATACACAGATTATAGTAGTACTGATTAGAATAAACAACAGAGCTCTTTAGGAGAGTAATACAAAGGGTTTACATATAACATAATAAAGGGGAAATAGATGTAATAGAGAAGATGTATAGAAATACATAGCACCTAAGCGCGGAGCGCCTCTATTGGTAAAGTAGTAAGAGAGTAGACTGGACCTTTATGGTCAGCTACCAAGTGGTAAATGTAAGAACTACTACAATACCCCCCCTTTTATTTTAAGATTTTTGAACCCCGTTAATAAAATCGTAATAAGAGTACAAAATCATAGGTTAAATGGAAACATAAAAATAAGAGAATTATCAATGCGAACCTGAATGGAAAATAAGTAGGTCTCATGGCGAACAATAAGGAGCATAATGTGTCCTAACTACAAAATTAACAATGTCAGGTCGCAACATCTCTAATAATAAAAAGAATCCAAAACCACAATGTCATAAGGTAAGACATTTTTAAGAATATAAAAAGGTACATCAAGGAGCATTTGAGTGTCCTCTCTACATACAAAACATAGTATACGAGAAAAAGTTTAGTCACTTCCCACACGTGGAAAAATGAACAACAAAACAGAAAAACTTTCAAGTACAAGGTAGGAGCTTATGGAGTCCCACTGCATCACGTATACAATTCCAGCGAAAATAAGAATAATCCAGGCAGCATATTCATCAGAACAACAAAAATTTCCCAGAGGAATGGCATAACAAGGTAAGCAAAAAATAGAAGAATATAAACTGGCTCACTTGTTTGAAGGGAAAACAGAACTGTCCCAAAGTCATCTTTGAGGAAAACAAAGTTAATTCTGCTCCATATTGATGACAACATCCGAAGGTTCGTTGTTCTGCAGATCTGCGGGACGTCCGTGAGGTTGTTGCTGTCGTCCGTCCGTGCCTGGTGGTGCGGCTGCTGGTGGTTGAATCAGCTGAGTAGGGCTGAACAGCCAGTTAGGGATAATGTCATACCTCTGCGCCTGTGGATCCCTTCCAGGAGTACGAGGAGGGGGCACAGCTTGTGCCGGACCAGCGGGAGGAACAGATTGTAATGTCCACAACAGATTACTGAGCATCAGCAACTGGGGAAGCTGGGCCGGATCCAGTGGAAGTGGTTGTTGGGCAGGAACAGGGGGTGCAGCCAACGGAACAGCAACAGGAGCCATCGCAGCAGCACTAGAGGTAGAGGTAGAGGTAGGGCCACATCCATCCGACTTCTTTTGATCGTCACAGGGAGAGGAAGTACGGGACTCATTCTCCAGCATGGACAAGAGTCGAAAGTTCTCTTCTTCCAACTCCCTCACCCGGGCATCACTTTTGGCCAAAGACTTCCGTAGTCCGTCAACCACTACTGCCTGGTTTCTCGCCTGTTCTCTGACTTCTCCTAACTCTTCCACGGAAGCTTTAACACTCCCGAGGGACCGGAGAGGCTCGACTACATCTTTTAACAGGGACTGCAACTCGGTCTTGGCGGAGTCAGCAGCGGCACACACTTGTTCCAGTGCCTCTGCAACCACCGACTCTGCCCTTGCACAGACCTCCCTACTTTCTTCCACGGAGGGCAGTTTCTTTAAAACTCCGTCCACCCAAACCTGGGCCCGCCTACACACACGCTTAGGCAAAGGAGGGCCACAGTCCTTGTCCAGACTAGGGTCTCTATTCCTCTTCTTCTCCTCCGAGCCAGAGGCCACCACGTCCTCAGCCACGGATCGACTACTACCAGCCGAGCTAGCGGCGTGAGATGATGAGGATGATCTGCCTGATCGACTCTCTGATCCGCCTGCCTCGGTCCTACGCATGACGCGGAGATGTTGTCCGGCCATGTAAGTAGTCCTGGTGAACACACTGTTGGGCCTGGTTGAAGGCAGCACCTGTTTAGCCCTCTGGCAGGAGTCCTTTCTAGTAAAATGATGTTGTGCCACTTCCCCGTTCATGAAGTGTTGGATCAACTCCACCCGCCGGTCCAGAACTTGCTGACAGCTGGCGAGTGGACAGATCCATACCTCACAGAACGGGGCATGTTCCTCGCAGAAATGTCTAAACAGACGCTCTCGAGTGGCGTACACACGCACTCCTCCTCTGTTTAGAGCCAAATACCTGCACACGAGGAAGGGGCACCTGTGTCCAGGCTGCCACAACCTGTGTGCTTCAACGATCTTCTGATGAGTGCCAGGATCCATGCCGTCCTTTCGTGTAAGCTCTGGCCAGATCCTGGTTTCATATCGGGCCATCTGGTCATCATCCACCTCAACACTCTCATCGTCGGATTCAGGTAAAGTAATTACCCCGGATCCGGGTGGATCAGACCGAGGATCCAAGGGAACCACCTCAGTCGCTGCATCCAACTCCCGTCTAAATTGGTCCATTGTACCACGCCTAGACAGCTGAGTTTTCCTCCACTCTGCACGGTGGATGTGCCTCTTCTTGATTTTCTTTGCAGGCTTCTCCTTAAGACCAGAAACTTTGCCACCACTAGTAGACACATGTAGTGGGCCACTAGCGGTCTGGCACACCCGGGAACTTTCCGCGGATTTCTTTTCCGTCTTCTTGTCGGGCCCCTTCTCAGAAACCACGGACTTGTCCACGGACTTGTCCGTCCTTGTACGGTGTCGATTACTATCGCGCCGACCCTCCTTTTTCTCAGCAGCGGCAGGGGTTTTCATCTTCTTTGGAGATTCGTTCTTTCTCCTGGACGAGCGTCTCCGCGGACTTTCCTCTGAAGTCACGTCCATGCCGGACTCTTCGTTTCTTTCCGTCAGGGGACGGATTTCCGCACCTAAGGGTCTCGTCTCATGGTCATGGTTAGTGGAATCCAGATCCGGATTCCCTTCACCTTCTTTCCGCGGGGGGGGGGGGGCGATTCTCAGGGTCAAGATCAAGGAGATCGTTCGCTCCCTGAAGCAATCTCTCTTCCTCCGCTTCTGTCATGAAGACCTCGTCAGACACGGATTCGTCCGCACCCTCCATACTATCGTCCGTCCGTATACGGATTTGACTGACAAAAAATCTTAGTCTTCTGCAAGAAAAAGAATAACACTCAGCACCGATGGAACAACCGTATTTTTCCGTGTTTCAAGCATTCAATGGTACATACTTCCTCCCATTCATTCATTCATTCAAACAGCATGCCTATTACATAGGCAGTGGAAAGTGAACAATAATTCCAAAATCACAGACAATACATTGCATTTCATATCTACACAGACTAACACAAGTTTGTGAACTATTAAAAAGAGCTGTATAGGTTGACAAATAGTCAAACCATTTGGTATAGTGGTGTAAATAGCCACCACAACGCTATACATTCACAAGTCAGTGAAGCCATTGCACCGGTGTCATGGCGGACACACCGAAACTTCCGACCAAAATCAAATCAAAGATCCTGACTAATCTATACATTTCAAAAATTGAAACACACTGTGCCCAGTACAAGACAACTTTAAGCTATCACATTGACATTGCTTCAGTTCATGACAAGTAAGTTTTAACCCAATTCAACTCACTTCTTTCCTCAAGGAATACTGGTCTCAGTGTGCCGGTTAGCTTGTTGACAAGTCGAGTCCCGGGAGCATACTGAGAAAGGGTGCAACACCACAGCGCCACGTCCAGCGTGGTAACCGTAGTTCTAAAAATCGCCACCACTCACAGCGCCACCGTTTCCCGCTCAGACAACCAGCTATACTAACTCCCTTCTACAGGTCGTACAGTTGATGTTAAAACATGCAGCCTGTTCTGGTCTTCCGCAGAGACAAATGCGGAAACATTATTCATAAAGCCTAGTGTCCAGTTAGCCGAATCAATAGCAATTTCAACCCAATTTCTGAGCTGATTCAAACTTCCCGGGGAGTCTTAGTTCAGTTAGAACTCAAGGGTTATCCCAAGTTAAGCCATTCTCAGTGCAGTTTCCAACAAGCCCTACAAATGTATTGGTTCTTTCCCAGCCACTCAATTAATTCAATGAAGAATCTCTCAAATGTCGTGAAAGGGCAGCATGACTATCCGATATATCAGCCACCGACTTCTCGTTGTGTTTGACTGTTGTAGAACCATCAAGAAAGTTCTACCCGTACTTTATTCTAAGTTCCATATTGCAATCTAGATGGAGCTTTCCGCGTGCGTTTGGCTCTTGCAACCACTGGTGGGGAACTGTCCGTCTTCTTTAAAGGAGAAACAGGAACATTTTGAACAATGTCCAAATTTTTCCTTGGCCTCCCCCTCTTTCTTTTCACAGGATTAGCAGAATCCGTCAAAACTAATGGGGCTGGCTGATTTTTCACAACCAAATCCGCCTTAGCTTTCCTGGGTCTACCAACTTTCTTTTTAGAAGGAATGACAGCTGGAGGAACTTTTACTTTCCTTTTCTTTTTCTTAGTCTTCTTCCTGTCCACACGGACAACAGCCGGATTTTTATCTACGGACTGTTCCGTGCGAGCAGGGGAAAGATCATCTCCAGACGTCTGCAGTTTCCTCGGCCTACCCCTGGGTTTAACCCCAATAGTAACCTTTTCTTTTTCCTTCAGCTTAGGACATTCAGCACCAGCTAAAACTTTCCCACCTTCAAACTTCAGGATTTCTCGCCCAGCCTTCTCTAGTTTACGGAATTCCAGAGCTCTATGCAAGTTTATCGCCTGTATAGGTCCGTCCTCGTCAAAGGCGGGTTTCAGATATTCTACATGATATCTGACGATTCCCTCAGTCGTTTCCAATTCTGGCTTGCATCCCCACTGCAACTGAAGCAGGAACTCTTCCTCTGACCAGTTGCATGCAACTGCCATTACCCGCATCTCAGCCAGGTAAACACGCCAAGGGTCCTTTTGGTCCCACATCTTTATGACGGGCGGACGCATGGTGTACTTGCTCTTACCCGGACCCTGAGAATATTCAAACTCGCCAAAGTCCGAGTCGTCCGTTCCATCATAACTTAATCTCTGGACAAGGGATCGATCTTTTTTAGCGATGCGAGATCGCTCCTTGATTTTCCGCGACTTTACTTCCTTTGATTTCTTTCCTTTCTTCTTGGGGGCAGGAGGTTCAGAGTCAGAGGACGAGGAAGAGGATGAATCACTCGGATCTGACGGATCACCAGGAGAGCCAGCCACAACCCGTATCTTTGGCTTGTAAACATCTCCCTTTACCTGACCTCTCTCGAAATCAGCGTCCGTCCCTGCAGTACTGCTTTTCTTACTAGTACTTGCAGTGCCATCCTTCTTCCCTTTCCCTTCAGGAGTCTTATCCATCTGAGTGCCAATACTAGCAGACAAATCAGTTACCTGCACCGTATCAGATTCAAACGGAGTTTGAGTACTAAAACTCCTACTTGTCACAGAAAAACTGGCCCGCGGGCTTTTCTGAGAGGGTGTTTCCTTTCCTTTACTGAACGACCCATTAGCAGGGGAAGAAGTAGACATACCAGAACTTTTGTGGTCCCGAAATGTTACTCTCTTCGCCGTATCCTCAGACAAACCAACTGGAGATCCAAAGAAATCCATTCTAACTTCCCTAGTCTCTAACCCAGGCTGTGGATCAGCAAACGTTGAACACACAGGAGCAGACCTACTTGTATTCACAGGAGCCATACTCCTCCGACGTGTATCTGCTGCAAGTGTATTCCAGAAAGGGGACGACACAGAATCAGTCTGAGTTGAAGCTGACTGATCTTCAGAAACATTCTGGAGACAAGAATGATCGTCTACCTGAGATATTTCACACTTCAACTTTTCATTCTCTACCTGCAATTTTTTAATAAATGCAGAATCCCTTTCTGTCACCACATCCAGTGTTTCATGGATCTCTCGGTTCTGGAACACGAGTTGTTTCATTTCTGCAACAAACTCTAAGTTCTTCCTTTTCTCTGCAGCCAAATTCCTCTGCAGACCCAACAACTGGAGGCGAGTTGCTTTTAACAAGCTTTCCTCGTCTGACTCCATGTCGCTTTCAGGGGATCTGTAATCCGTGAAGGCTGCAGGTCCTCCCGGCCAGTTCTGTACTCGTCAGATTCAGAACCAACATCAGACAAAATGATTTGTCTGAACTGTCTCTCGAACTTCATCTCTGCCAATGTAGTCCCAGTGGCAATCAGTTTGCCCGGCTGCACAGGTTGCTTGCCCATCCGTACAGGGTCCGGCGGGGGTCCGCCTTCCGCTCCAGGTGCTGCTGCCATCTCTGAAAGAGAACCAGTCAAAAACCAAGTCAAAAACCAAATCCGGATTTATTCCAAATCCGTCGCGCTTAGTCTCCAGGACTGATCAAGAACTGGTCACGGCACCAATTGTAGTGATTCGCTCTCGATATAAACAACTTAACAAAGCCAATCTCTGTATCTCTGTTTATTCACACTTGACAGTCCGTGGAAACGGCCCTTGTGTCCGTGAATCCGGCTAGAGTAGCTTACCCTAGTCCGTGACACAAACGGGTAGTACTAAATAAAGTTAACATATGGATCAAGGTGTATATAACAACATACACAGATTATAGTAGTACTGATTAGAATAAACAACAGAGCTCTTTAGGAGAGTAATACAAAGGGTTTACATATAACATAATAAAGGGGAAATAGATGTAATAGAGAAGATGTATAGAAATACATAGCACCTAAGCGCGGAGCGCCTCTATTGGTAAAGTAGTAAGAGAGTAGACTGGACCTTTATGGTCAGCTACCAAGTGGTAAATGTAAGAACTACTACACCTGTATATTTCTATATTTTAAAACAATCCTATGTTTTGTTATATTTTCGCATGTGTTCTATACTTCTTACATTTCCGTGTAGACATGCCAAAACATTTTGAAATAAAGCCCACCATATTTCTGAAGGTTCCCAAAGAAAATAATGAATACTCATCGATATAATCCTTGTCAAATGGTACCGATTTTAGAGCTAAGTTTGACTCCTGTTTTCAGTATTTTACATGAAAAAACCCCTTTTTTTCATGCATTTTGAGGGTAAACAATGCATTATATTTTATTGCATTTTGGTACTCGATAATACGGCCAGTGCACCCACAGTGGTACTCGCCCACCACACTTTTCACTCGCAAATGCGATTGGTTGAGCGCCCATTTACCACCCTGGAGAAATAGAGAAATAATAGTCACTTATTCAAACCAACCATACATAGAGAACCACTGGACCGATTTTGTTGAAATAAACGTTTCCTGAAAGCCCAAAATCCGAATTTAATGATTCGAAGATAAAACATAAATATATTTGATTTTACTACTGGCTAAATGTTGTAAATACGAATCCAATTGAATTTGTCCCCACGGTCGCTTTCAGTACATGGTTGCTTACATGCACAAATCAATATTGAATATGAGAGAAATCAGGGCTCTTTTAGAAATATAAAAATGTTGTATATATATATATTCCTTATTATAGACAGTGGGCCATATGGGGGATTGATGCATTTTTTTTGGTTTTCGTGACCACCATCTTGGGGGTAAGTTATTTTTTGTATATTAAAGCAGTATGACCCTAGGAACAACATACTATTTTTCACAAGCTCAACTCTTGTTCATTTTTCTGAAAATTGGCCTGCAATAAGACCATTGCTATAATTACAAAACACCCTCAGAGGCACACAGATTGACATGAAATTGGAGCATTTGAAAGAAAAAAAATTTTAGTTGGGGAGGAAATCCTGCACTTTGTTGCAAATTCTGCACTTGGTGATAGATTTTTGAAATTTGGCATGTTGTTAGAGCAGGCCATGGGATTTTCGAAAACCACTTGCTAGAAGTTGGCTGACACCCCTGGTGGCCAGTAGCTGCAAAATTCAAAATGGCGGCCACCAAACACAAAATGCGCTATATCTTTGCTTCTACTGACTACAATTTCAAGTATAATACCAATTTTTTAATGTTTTTGAGTATGAGGAATTCATTTTTTTAGTTCTTTTTGTGTTTCAAGGTCATTTCGAGGTCATTTCAAGGTCAAAATAAAATATGGCCCTTTCCATGAAAAGGCAATGGCTTATCTAGACTCCTGCAAGCACCATAGGTTTGTATGTCCAAGTCCCCATGTGCAAATATTTTTAGTTCGGCATCTATGTTTAAAGTCTTTTTTACTATTTAAAGTCAGTTTTAAAGTCAATGCTGCACATGCCCTTAGCTTTCTATTTTTGATAGGAACTAATTTCATTGATGCCCCCCACCCAATATCCCCCTCCCCTCGTGCTGGTGGCAAGGTGGAAGTGATTTTCTGGACAGCCCACTACAAGAATTTAGTCTTAGGTCTCTGAATATAATAGTTACTAGTCCCCTTGAGCCTTGTACATGCTTCAGCACTACTGGCTGCATAAATATTTTTTTTAAAAGTAATAATCAAGGAAAATCAAGATTTAATCATTTTTCCTGGGTAAAAAAAAGGCATAAACCCATCCTTTATTGTGGGAAAAGGTGTCATGTGAAAATGCAGGTACACTTCATATTCATACTGTACTAGATCTAATGAGAATATTATTATAACCAGTGATTCTGATAGGCATAGAGGATAATAAATTCAAAGCCTTCACAAAATATGCGGAATCTAACAATCTGGAGGTCTGTATATAAAGGTTTGGACTTCATGAAAACTGAATATTATATCTTTTTGGGGTCATTAGATCTTGTTATAAAAAGTTTTAAAATTACTTCCGAATCTTTGATGAAATCACATACAGTCCCACTTGGAGGGCGATATACTAATATTACTTCATATACTGGATTATATATTAGTAGTTTTCCAAATTTTTACACCAATTAATTCACTATCGCAAGCAGAGATACTCCACTCTGTAGGACTGTGTATTATGTATTCCTCCTTAACAAAGCAACACATTCCACCACCTCTATATCCTGTACTTCAGTCCAGTGTGACAAGTACATAACCTAGGCATGCAATAAATTTGTTATTGATATCACCAGTCAACCAACTCTCAGTATAGGCAATCATGTCAGTATTCTTATTCATACCTTCATATCTGAAGGTATCAATTTTTGGCACAATATATCGAACATTATAATGAAATAGCTTGAAACCATTGATGTCACTCAAATTGCTCCATTATTTAACCAGATATTTACACAAGTTCACCATCAACAATAGTAGTAAAAACCATATTACCTTGGTATTGCATATAACCATGGTATGAATAATCTAGGCAGAGAAGCAAAAATGTTTGTGCACTGCAACTTGTGTGATACATTAGTTGACATCAAATTGACTATGTCAGGCTCTAAAATTGAGTTATAATTGTGCTGATCATAAGAACAATTCATAGAGGAATCCATGAAGTGGAAACCTCTACACACCGTTTAACACAAAATAATCTAAAGAGGAGAACATATTGCTTGTCCATGTTAAAGCAGTGAACCTACATTTTTTCAGTTGAGTCGGTACACCGTTCAGGATATATACATTAGAGCAGGTGCCCAATACACACTCTTGTTTCACATGACCGTATTGATCAGAATAAACACACACACTGCACACCTAATTTTGAGGCAATTAAGCAGCTCTATCTGTGAGAGTGATATTACATTCAGCTATATTAAGGCCGCCCCCCCCCCCTCACCGACATCGACCTAATTATCAATCAGAAAATCAATGGAATCACTAACACTACAAACAGCAGAATCATCTGCAGGCCCCAGAATAGCATTACATTTATCAAATATACCTAAATCTGGCTCCAAAACAGGAACAAAAATGTTGGAACACACCCGATTATCAATGACAGGACGAACATGGCTCTCATCTACCCCATCCAGGGCCAGGACAGATAGCTATACCTTATCTGCAACATGATCAACAGGCACTATGCAGTTAGGCTTTGTGGGAGAAGATCCAAAACAACATGAGTACACATTAGGGTATTTGCAATTAATGAAGGCTTTTGATGAGGGGACAACATGCTTGACTCGGAGGTCAATGATGAAATAGAGGACTCAGAAGAAGACTCAGAAGAGGATCATGACCACATGGGAATGTCTCAACATCTCTAGAGGCCAAGTGGGAGAACCGGTTCTTGGGCTGCAAGGTCACTGAACGACGGGAAGCACTCTGCTGTTTCTTATGGCTACAGGATGTCTGGGCCACCAATTGACTGGAGTCTCTACTCTGCTGTTTCTTACGGCCATGGAACAACTGGACCACTGGGCTGGAATCCCTACTTGGAGGGGCAGTTTGCTGCCTGCCTTCAGTTTAAACATCTCTCCTTGCAACGAATCAATGTAATGCTCAGCATTAAAGTGAACCCACTTGTCTGTAGGTCTAGAGAAAAAAAATCATTCTTTTCTGTAACGCATCACTATTGCTTTAGATATTTATAATCAGTCCTCTTCAATATCAGACTCCATGCATTCCTCTTCATCATCCGCAACATCAAGCTGACCACCAACATTGGAGCAGTTCACCCTTGCACACTTGCACAAGTCTGTACATGGGATACTGTTCTCTAAACAAGTACAAATACTGGCATCATTACAACCGCTTCGTTTGCAGCTAGCTGTGCAGTGAGCCATCTCCAGCACACTCTCTGGAGCAGAAGGGCATGTCATCCATTCAATGAGCAACTCTCCATTTGTGTCAGTCTTCCAACCGTGACCATCAGGTGTTGGGATCACTGGATGTGGCTGCAAGGTCCTCTTGTAAATGGCTGGAAAATAAAGCATATATTAAAATAGCTGATGAGATGCATTCGATGGGATGTCACCTTTTCTCTAATTAAATTTAATAAATACTCTTTGTAATCAATAACATTTTTACCTCTTACACAGCTATATATGGTCATCAACCTTTTATAGTATTATTTTCTGAAGAGAAAAAATTCACCTGCTTGATAATTAGCTCTCTTGATGTGCTGTATCAGCGAGTCCCTGTTTGGAGGCATTGCAATTTCTGACTTTCTTGCAAAACGGAACATGTTATATCTTGCTTCATTGACACTGTCACTGTCCTGTTGTCCATACAGCTGGCAGACAAACTTTTCTACTGATGACACAATATTTGGATTGAGGTCGAAATTTCCCCCAGTTCTTTGAAAGTAGAACACAGGTTCCTATCTTTCTGGATAATGCTTAAAGCTTTTTTCTTCCCTTTGCCATAAAAGGCACTTACGCTGTCACAGCCTGTCAGGCAATGGAGGCCCACCAATGCTTGGCAAACCTCAATACCAACAGTCTGTTTAATCAGGTTGAGATCAATTGTTCTAAGATTTACCCCTGTGCCTGTGTGGAAGTGGATCTTAGCAGGGATGATAGTTTGAAGATACAATCCGATGATGAAGACATCAGTATCTGGACTTACTATTATGATGTCTGTGAGTGCATTGGTATTAGCTGCATATTTGGCATGAAGATACATCCTAGTGTCTGCCTCTTCCTGCGTAGAGTTGAGGTCTTCTACTTCATCCACTTGGACATTCTGATCTGCAGTGTTTCCAGAAGAAAACATGTGACACATGCTTCCATGTGCGAGATAGACTTTTACACCTTTAAGTTCTGATATAGTCATCTTGCTCCATGTCTCAAACAAGAATTCAATAAGAGATTCCTTGTTTTGTCCCTCTGAAAGAAATCTTTTCCACTGTTGGGGGAGTGCTTGACCATAAGTGCGTATCACCTGAGATCCACATGCAGCTCTTTGTGCACGTTCAGCATTCTTGATTGACACCTGTCTGTAGGTGTCTGTGACAAAGTGGATTTCTTCTGAGCTGTTTGCTTTTGCTCTGTTGACCAAGCACTGAAGTAGAACATGGGCTAGATTTAGGAATGTCCGCTTGCCTTGGAGTTTGTTGATGTTGAGTTGCTGTATGGTTGCCATGCCATCAATGATGTAAATGCCACCTTGAGGTACTCCAACAACTGGTTGCTCATCAGGCTGATTCTCAAGAGCATGCAAAAGATTAGCTTTATTGGTCTTTACAAGACCTCCATGTGTAGTAGCCATAGGGAGAGGTAAGGGTCCAAGAGTGTAGGTGAGAAGCTCCTGAAGATCTATCTTGCGGTATCTTCCAATGACAACAAGTCTTGCCAAGAGGTTCCTGTCAGCTTTCAGTGAGACTTCTTTTCCACAGGCTTTAGATTTCACTGTTTTTGACATGTTCGAGAAAGTATTCAGTTTCAGCTTTCTCACACTCTCAAATAGGTCAACTTCTTCTGACATCCGTTGTTCACACAGCTTGATGAACTCGGCTTCTCCCCTATCATGTGCCATCCTTATATCATCCTGCACCTTAGCTGAAGCAACAACACCTGATGTAATATGGACCAAATCCTCTTCCTCATATTCAAATGGATTGACCATGGCATTGGTAGTCTCTATTATTTTCAGTACATGAGATCTGTCTTGCACGGCTCGACTAGGTAGAAGGTCTTTTTGTGTTGTACTGCGTTCACCTTTCCCAGCCATAACTTCACATTCTCTTGAAATTGCTCCTCGTGCATGGTGTGACCATATCCACCTATTGACAGTGCCTTTGCTTGTTGTAAAGCCAGTCATGCCACCTTTTGTCTTGGAGTCTCGATTTGCAGTTTGCTCAATTGTCTGGTCACAAGCTATTTGGGCAAATGCTCTGTCACTTCTCTGAACAACAAACTCTCCTTCCATACATTTCTGATATATTGCTGGATGAGTGTGTATGAGGTCAACCATTTCCATCCAATAAACAGGCAGATATCTGCTGTAATTGATGTGGTCATAGGCAAAGATCCAGGGTAGCATGCACCGTACACTGGCGAGATGTAGCTCCCAATTTCCCTCCCGAATTCCTCTCAGAAATAGGAGCAGTGCCCCCACCATGTCACAATATGAACTCCAAAATGCAAAGGTTTGCTTGTGGTAATTAACCTTGATGAAGTATTCATATGAAGCCTGGAATTTCTGGAAACGTTCACTGTTTATCAGGTCATGGTACTCTGGTTTGGGGAATGCTTTCTGCATGTCTGTCACTAGCTGTCTTGTCAGCTGTGCCTCACCATCACAAAGGCTATTTAGATAGCTCTCCAGACGCATCAGTTGGAAAGCCTCAGCCATCAATTTGTGTGCCCGTACAGCCCTGTTGTAGTGCTTCCCACTCATCACAGCATTTATTGATCCTGTTGCTACTACCTCCGACTCAATGAGTATGTCCTGCAAACCAGCATCTTTGAATCGTGCACCAAGACAACCTAAAAAAGACATGGCAGTATGAAAAGCTCCAAGTCGTAAGACAAGTCTCTTCATGAACTGGGAATTACTCCACCTGATTATTTGTGCCTTTGAGTAGATGGCCTGGTCCATCACAATAATAACTGCTTGTAACCCTAACTTGTCTGCAATTCCAACACTTCTCTGCAGAATTGTCAGGACAGTGTCCATTTCGGTTGGACTTGCATCAATTATTGGCAGATAACCAATCGCTGATTCTGCAGGAACTTCTAGTGTTGAAAGCAATTGGTTGAATCCTGTCCATGATGGAAGCTTGTGAGTGCCTTGGATGTTGAACTTTGTGATGTTATAGGCCAGATCTAAATCCCTAGGCCACTTCAGCATTGGGGCATAGGTTGAAGCTTGTAGGGATATTGCAGTTCCAAAAGATTTGGGGCCTTCCTTTTTACCGCCATAATATTTTGCAAGATGCAATTGTGGAGGGAGCACTGATCGTTCTCTTGTCCTTTTCTGGGGAGGTATTTCAACTTGGTTTTCTTCACTTGGTTCACCACTACGCTGGACAACTATCCCATTGGTGTTATGGGTTGTCCCTGCCCCTGTCAGTGTCTCTTCACCAAAATCATTATTGTCAAACACCAATATTGTGTGCTGCCCAGGGTGTATTTCAGGTGGTAGTGCGTTATCCCCACGAATCATTTCTCGTTCAGCAATTGCCGAGTCATGGTTGAGTACTACTGAGTGGGATACACAGTGGCCCAATCCATTCAGCAGGCCTATTAACTGGGCTGAACCTGTAATATGACGCACAGTCATTGCAAGAGACATGTGTTTTGGCAATTGCTTTCTTCCTTTTGATTGAAGGTAAATTATATCTTGGGCAATTGAAAGGATCTTACGGTTTGTGTCTGAAGGAACAGACACATGTTCTTCTATGCAGATGTCATCTGATGCTCCCACTGTCCAAGCAATAAAGTTGTACAAGCTAGGAGGAACTATCTCAGCAGCAGTTTTGAGTGTCAGGTGTTCTGCTGTTGGAGGCCAAGGCATATTGGATTGACACTCTGTAATTTTATATCTCAAGTTGACAGCTGTCATGTATGCCTCATTACGTTCTGTCTAGTAGTCTGCCCAATTTCCTTGTCCTTGTCTGGGAGGAGATGAGGATTCTTTTTCATCATCAGTCGTTGATGCTGTTTCTGTATCAGTTGCAGTGTATATTTCTTCATGGAGTAACTGTCTATCCTCCACTAACTCTTCTTTGGATATATCATTCACATACACAAGATGACCTTGACTTCGCATGTGAGGTTGGAGAAAGCACAATTGGGGAAAGGTTTTCTGTAGCCGTGCCTTCAAATTGCCAGTTTTGTATGTACTGGCATCTACACTGTGAGTTGCCTTTACTTGCTTGATGAACATTTGATTGAGTTTGTTCAGCCTGTATACTTCTTTGTTGTCAATTATTCTTGTTTTGACTGTATTGCAAAAGATACTATATGCTTCTGAGTATTTTGTGTCTTCTGCAGTTCTGGTTTCACTATTGGAATGATAACTTAAATATCGAGTATATTCCTTGTAGCAGGAGGCGTGATATTGCACTTCTATGGCAACACAATCTTTCCCTTCAATTTGGCTAAGAAGTTCAATGTTGTTATTATCCTTTGCCGCCTGAAGTAATGGACCTGCCTGTATCGTCGAACATTTGGTCAAGCCTTCCTTATTTCGTTTCCTGGTTTGTCGACAAGTGAGCACTTTGTCCTTCTTACAAATTATACACATGCTTGGTAACACATATCGTGACCTTGCCTGCCATTTCTTTCTTGACAAAACTGAGCTTGAGCGTAGATGATGCTTTGCCTGTGGTTCAGTGTCTTCATCTGGAATGTCCGTAATGATGCCAATTTCACTACTTGATCCTGCAGTAGAAAATGGAAAAATAAAAATAATTTTGTGTGTGCTACAGCACAACCTGAAGTGAAAAAACAAAGCCTTGGCTCTTTGTGGTGATGGTATGGTGATGTGCTTGGTGATTTTGTCCTACCTAGTGTTTTGTCCTACCAACTGTAAACTATCAGAGACAAACAAACCAGCTCTAGTTCCCCTTACAGACGTTACGGCCCACTTTTGCTTATTTTCAGACATTTGGGCCCACCTTTAGACCTAAAATTCAGACACTAGGGCCCACCCACAATATGTTATTATTATTATTATAATACTTTTATTCAAAGAAAGATTATACAGTTACATCGGTAAGGAGTTAGATTCGAAAGGGTTATACCCTCTGCCCACTCGCAGTTTTTCCTGATTGACCATAGAATTGTCACTCCAATATTAAATCAATACAGTCAATTGATAAAAATACATGAAATTAATAATGCAGTTACAATATACCAATACATTTGTCAAAAGATGTCTCAATTTCAATATCTACACAATAAAAGATGTATCAATCTCTACACAATGATATGAACCTTTGTTTGTAGTTAGGGTCAGAGTTACAGTACACCATTACATTCTTCGAATCGGTTCTTCAAAAATCTACACAATATTTAAATCCTTAGTGGGATATTAGGAAGAAAATTTGTTATTAATCTATACAATAATAATTTCCTTAATGTAACATTACTGAGAAGATTTGCCTTAAAATAACTGAGAACATTTGTCTTATAACCATTTGTTATCATAGTAGTCTAATGTCTTTTTTTTCAACCTTATGTTAAATTCTTTAATATCGTGTTATCAGAGTATTACATCGTTTACTAATTACCTTGGTTATGATACCTAAAGTTTATTCATATGAACTTTTTTATATCTTGCTTTTTTTGATGACCATACAATATGTGCCGGTCTTCAGTGTCAATAATACTTGTGACATTTCACTTTCAATGACAATTACCTCAATAAGATTATTCGTACTGGACAATAAACTGCAAATTAAGGATCAAGAAACGGAGCAATACATTTTAAATCAATCCCCTTCTTCTCCCCCCTATCTATATTCTCAATCACTGATATTCCAATACAGTGCCCAAGAATATAAGTTGCAACCTTCTGTATAATCGATATATCGATCTTCTTTTATTCCTGGTTTTACATTCCAGTTTACAGTAATTATCCAGTAATTGAGTGCTAGAGAGCTTAGGTAGATGCAAAACAATTTTCAGCGCCGAATTTTGAAGAGTTTGTAGCTTTTTTAAATGATTCTGTGCTACCGAACTGTAAAATATATCCCCATAATCAATTATGGGCAGGATCATAGTTTTATAAATAGTCAGCAGTGTTTCCTTACTGCAGATTCTATAAAGTTTGGAGAGGGCCTTTATTTTGGCTCTTACAGTGTTCACCTTTTTTACCATAAATCTATTGAAATTGAGTTGTCTGTCTATCTCTATACCGAGATATTTGTAGTTGGATACATTTTCAAGTTCTTGTTCATTTATTACATACAGAGTGCTATTTTTTGGATCTTCTCTTGACCTAATAGTTAAACTTTTGCATTTCTTTATATTCAAAGAAATTTTGTTGTCCGCGCACCAATTAACTATTCTAATTAAATCATCCTGTAGTGAAACTATACTGTCACCTTTCAGTGTTCTATCTGCATACAAAACCGTATCGTCCGCAAATAATTGGACGTGGCTATTTTTTACAACATAGTCTAAGTCATTGATGTATAAACAGAAAAGAAGCGGTCCCAAAGAGGTCCCTTGTGGAACTCCACAGGTAACCGGTTTGAGAGTGGAACAGCATCCATTTGCTAATACATACAGGATAAGTCACTAGTGGGTCTGAAGGAGCGGGAATATCGCACGAGTTGCAACCGCGCAACACACGAAGCGAAGCTGAGTGTGTTGCGCGGTTGCAACGAGTGCGATATTCCCAGCTCCTTCAGACCCACATGTGATTTATCTGATTTATTATATATGCTTTGTATGAAGTTGAACTATGCATATTTTGCAGAAATATTATTAAATTGCGATCTAATGTGACCCTGGCATTTCCCACTTACTCACACACTTCTTAGTATCACTACGCAAGGCGCGCATTAATTTGTTCGAATTGGGTTATGGCAGGAAAGTGACGAATTTCGAGAGAAAAATAGTACACATTGTCAAATCAATTTAAGTAATTTCCACGACTTTAAATCTTTTTAAACCCGCAATACTGCTTTAACAAATGTTGAACTTAAGTAAATATGCACAAACTTTTGTTTATTTCTTCATTTGGTAGACATTTTACGTTTCTACCTACGCTGCTTTTTCTTACGGCAAGTTACGCTCGGCAGCGCTGTCACCAACCTATATTTTTGTGTTAGGCATGCTGTCAGTATTAACTTGATGGACTTCGGATTTACAGCTGGGATTTACGGTGCTCTTTCTGAGATTATTGCTAGGAAATTACATTGCACAGGACGTTTTACTACTTTTCGTTTGTTGTGGTGAAATACTTCTTAGATATTCTTATAAAGAAAAGGAGGAAGTCAACTTTGGAACATGTTCGCACTGGCGAAGGTAAGAAACTTTTATTTCGGGAACTGTAACATGTGTATGATTAACAACCTCTTGACAATCCATTTCAATGGAAACGATTCAATTTAAAACATATAGGAATACGTTGAGGTAATACTTTAGCAGTAACAAATGTCACTAGTGCCAATGGTAAATGTAACATTGATAATTAATTAAGTTATGACGACTCTCTGAACTAGTTTGTCTCAGCCTCTGGGAGTGCACCTGACACCTCACCAGTGGCGCTGTCAATGTCAACAGACACACGTGGGGCTTTGGTTGGTGATGGGTCAAAGTTGAAGCATAATTGACAATTATTTAAGGTGGCTCCCGCAAACATTCCTCTGAGCATGGTTTGCTTTGAATTCATCTGCATTTGTGTTTCAGGCACTGCAAGTGCACCTGCACTTGGATCATTTGCTGGCCGTGGATGTGGCAATGCTGGGACGGGACGATGACCTGTTGCTGCCGAAGGTAGGGAACTTGGCCTCTCTCCCTCCGGTAATGAGAGTATTTTTGACATTGCGACCTGCTGTTTCTTGGACGCAATGCAGTAGTTGTTTATACTCGCAACATTTTTGTGCCCACTTAGTTGTGCTACTGTATTAGGGTGCACCCCTGCCTCTACAAGCCTGGTGCACATCGTTTTTCTTAGGCTGTGGTTGGTTTTTCTTCCCTGGATCCCTGCCTTCGCAGCCATTTTCTTCATCATACCCATGATTGTATTGATTCCAAGGGCTGATCTTTTATACCAAATGAAGTCATCAGATTTTCGTGCATGGTTGATGGCTATGTAAAAATCACTGTTTGGATCCAACATTTCCACTGGTCTACGCCTCATATAATTTTCCCAAATTCTGACAGGGCATCTGTGTGGTGGTGCCTCAACGTTCTCATACATCTTCGGGGCAAAGGCTCTGATATGCCCATGAACATTACTGCCATCCCTTGTTTTACTTAAACGTTCATTAAACTCAAGAAAACGGCCATATTCATCTGATTTGAGTGCAAGGTCTCCCCACTTCAGTTGTTTATTTTCATGGTTACCTCTAAACCCAAGCAGCTTTGTGTTGAAAAACCATACGGTATTCAGTAAACTTTCAGGACTATGGTCTCCCAACTGTCCCGTTGACCATAAAAGCTCTTCCTCCTCCTCAGTTAAACACTCACTTTTATTAGGTCGATTACCTAGACCTGATTCCTTTAGAGTTTTTCTTTGAGACTCAATCACTTTCCTTGACATCTCAAAGTCGGGACTTGTTATTAAACTACAATCATAATCTTTTTCTTTCAGGAAACGTTCAACCCCTCTATGCCATGCAGTAATGGAGTCTGGCTGGTAATTTGAGCCATCGGGCTTCTTCATTTCAAGAACATAGTGACCAATATATTTATCAAGACGACTTGGCTCTAGTTTTTCGATCTCTTCATGGATTCCTGCAAAAATAAATATGTGCGGTATTTAGAACATTGATATACATGTACTTTAATTAGCCCACTGTAATTTTGCACAGGTGGAAATGCTAGTAAATTCTGTGTACCGACTTTGTAATCATGACATGAATCTCATATAGTTTAGATTAAAATAAAAGAACTTTTTATACATACCTTTGCTTTCAAGCCATTCTTTTAGTCTAATGTGAGAGGTTTCTGTTGCTTTGACGGTGTTTATATTTCGTTTACCATCAATAAATTTCTTTAATGCCTGATCGTCGTCAATCCCCGCCATGTTGCAGACGATAATTCTCAGCCTCTCCTGAAAGTAGTCCCGGCGTTAGGCTCGCACTTGTTATCCGTAGCTGGGTGCCGCACTTTTTCCCGTATACAACTCCACACTGGAGTGCAGTGTGGAGTTGTATACGGACACAACGTATACAACTCTACAATACGTTGTGTCAACGCCAACGCGTATATAATAAATTTTGATATCGATTAGACAGGTAATTTTTAAACCAACCTATTGACTGTTCATCCAGACCATACCTTTCGAGTTTCTTAATTAATAAATCATGATTCACCGTATCGAAGGCTTTCTTAAAATCAAGGAAAATAAGGTCTGTAGCTTTTTTGTTATTAAGGTTATAGTATACTCTTTCTAATAATTTATCATGTGCATCGACTATAGACCTTTCTTTCCTGAATCCGTATTGGTTTTCAGTGAGAAGATTGTTTGATTCTAGATAGTTCGCTAACTGAGTCTGGATACAGCTCTCTAAGATTTTAGCTGGTAAGCTAATACAAGATATCGGGCAGTAATTCCCAGGGTCATATTTATTGCCTTCTTTAAATAACGGTGTCACTTTGGCCTTTTTAAAATCGTTCGGTATTACTTTACTCTCGAGACTTAAATTAAATAGGTATGCAAATTGAGAGCTTAACGCTCTCATGCACGGTTTCATGATTTTTGTTGGTAGGTATTCTAAGCCAGAAGCCTTGAAATTTCCTACCTTCAAAAGTGCTATTTCTATACTTGTTTCATTTATTTTTGTGAAACTGAAGTAGTTTTTTGGTTGTATGAACTCTGGTACGGTTGTTTCATTTGTATTACCTGTCTTTACAATTTTACTGGCGAGATCGGCCCTACATTAACAAAGAAGTCATTCAGTGCCTCACTCGCATCCTTTCCCCGTAGTTTTGTGTTATTTTTTTCAATTAATATTTCATTTTTACTCTTTACATTTTTGTCAGATACCAATGGTTTTAAAATTTCCCAAAACTTATGTGGGTCTTATGTGGGCCTATTGTCATTAATTTGCGCCTTCAAGAATTTTTCTTTTGCCATTTTGACTTGTGTATTAACGTTAGTTCTGAGCTTTCTGGCTTTTTGCCAGTCTGCCTCATTACCAGTTTTTTTTGCAATTCTGAATGCTTTATCCCTATCTTTCCCGCTTTGAATAATATTTTTATCGTACCAGACTGGGGTTTTTCTAACATTCTTAAATTGTTTTATCGGACACATCCTATCTAAAATCGTGCATATTTTCTTATATATTATATTCCAACCAACATTAACATCCCTGGTTTGATACAGTTCTGTCCAGTCCATGTCTGCTAGAATTTCGCCTAATATTTTTATATCTAAGAATTTGGTATTCCTTGCGGAAAAGGTTTCTACTTTATATCTTGTCTTTTCTTTCTTGATCTGAAGGTACACCGGTAGGTGATCGCTTATGTTTATGTTAAGTGTCCCCACCTGGTTGATGTTCTTGGTATTCGTATATATATGGTCTATTACGGTAGCTGATTTTTTACTTATCCTAGTTTTTTCTTTGACTATCTGTTGTAAGTTGAATTTTAGTAGCAAATTTTTTGAATAATTCCGCCCAGCTGATTTCCCTTCCTCTAAGTTTTGTGCGTCATAATTGAAATCGCCCATTATTAAGATTTCCTTAGCCGTTATAACTTTTTCAATTACTTTTTCTAAAATTTCTAAAGCCCTAGATAGGTTCCCCTGTGGGGGTCTGTATACATTCAAAATGACCTTACTCTTCATAAATTTCTTGTTTATTTCAAAAACCTGAATTTCAATATCCTTGTTTGATTCCCAAAGTTCTTCAAACCCTTTTGTGTTGATATCTATTGAGGAGTGTACGTAAGCTATTAAACCCCCCCCCCCCCCCTTCTTTTAACCTTCCTATCATACCTACATAAGTTGTAGCCACAACAGTTAAGCCTATCATCTGACGTCCCCCCGTTTAGCCAGGTTTCCTGGATTAATACCAGATATCGACCATAAACTTTTCAATTTGATTAAATTTTGGCATGATACTTCTAACATTCCACGTTACGAATTTTAGTCCCCTTAGATCTTTAAACATTTTTGAATCGTTACTGTCATCATTTATCCCATTTGTTTTATCCATTACAAGTAATAATGTACATCAATAGCCCCTCTTTGTGTGGGCAACATCCCTGAATCCCTAACATATATAAGCTAAATGAATAACAAAACCCTTTCCCCCCGGTACACGACCAGCTCCCTTTGTCTCCCATTGTCTTGATATCAATCTAACAATGTGTTATGAGAGATCGCATAGCCCTAGGACGATTAATTCAAGGAATTAGACTTTCAGCAGGGAATCAACATTTCTGTGATTCACTCGATTTCACCTACTTATCTATCATTTACAATGCTTTACTTCACTATTCGATCAATTAATCATAAGCAATTAGCAATTTTGTATCATTCCCCAGTGGGTTGACATCTATCTAGTATTGAATGATAATTTATTCGGATCCAGAGAGACTTTCAGGGTTCTGTTGAGCGCCTGTCCGTCTTCAAATAAATATATAAAAGATTCAGATGTTAGGGCCCACCCATGATCAAACAATATGGCCCTCTTCCACCCCTCTTCCACCCCTCTCCCTTCTACCCTGATCCTATGGAGTATATTTAGCATATTGGATTATTATGTAATGAGAGTGTTTTTATCTTAATCTTTAATTATTTTTTTTGATTAAATATTGATTTTTATATTCTTGAATCACAGAAAAGCAGACTGACACTTCACTTAGAACTAAGCAGTTTTTAAGGTTATCTGCTCAAATGTATATATATTGTACATAACAATGTTTAAATATGGGTTGAATAAAGTATCATATATACAACAAGTATCTTGTAAAGATGTGTACTATTAAGTTCAACCGCAAGGTGTTAGGAGAAGAGTGAAAAGAGATATGATCAAAAATCAGAGTATTACACATCTATGACATTGAAATAAATATGGTCACTTTTCTGGCAATATCAAGTAAGTGATGTTGATTTCAATGTCAGATTTAGTTCCTGTTAGTGATATTGTAATAAAGATGAGAAAAAAATGTTCAGTACATAAATCTATCCCAGGGACATTATCTAACCCAGGGGTGTTAGGTGCCTAATACCCAAGTGTATATATTTTGGCGGTTTGAAGAAGGGGAGGGAGCTAATTGAAAAATTGAAACCATAGGCTGACTGTGACATTGTACCAATGCCTGTCTGCTTAATTTGAATTACATGGGTACCAGGGGAGTTCAGCTTTTCTTTCAATTATAGTTAAATGAAGGGTTTAATATAAAATCTGAATCGGCAGATCCCTTGCAATGTTGTTTAGCAATGGTTTAGTGTGCATTATTAGGGCAAACACCTTATTGTTGCTTCATGATCTGTGTTTGAACAAAATCTGTAGTACCACTGTAGTTCCGGTCTTGCCGATTTGAGGTATCTCTGTAATTCACTTTTGATATAATTGTAATTGAAGTGTCTACTATAGCAGGAGCTGTGTGGGGGCCAGGTGTAGGCCTACAAATATATGGTCGATTCCAGAAATTTTAGTGCGATTTTGAGATTTTTGGTAAATATAAAAAAATACTTTGATTGTTTTTATACTTATAAGGCAGAAAGGACTGACATGGGGCAATATGACTTTGGAATTGCCACAGCCAGGGTCAATTATTTTCCCAGATACATGCTTCCAAATCATTGGAGCCTGGTCAAAGATTCCATACGAATACATGTATATGTATGGATCGTTTTTTTTCTTTACAACCCAATTTATTAATAATCCAGATATAAAAATGTGGAATTTTAATACCTTTTCTTTCAAATATATGTTCAAAGCATAAGCACCTTTATATAAAAGCCCATAAGTGTTTCCAATGAATACACCATTCCACACAAATACACCATTCCATACGAATACACCAGTACAATGATGTATTCATATGGAATTGTGTATTTGTTGATACATCCTTTTTGAATAAAATACCTTAATATAAATGAAATGAATAGTAAATCCTTTTGTTAGAAGACAATGTTTGACAACGAGAATACAAAATTTGTATTTTCCAGCCAGTTTTTGAATGTGTATTCATCGTAATTGTGTATTCGTATGGATTCTTTTCATAAAATTATAATTTACTGATCGAGAAATGATGTTGCAATCCTGAGATTTGTTCTGGATATTAAGCTAACGATTTCAAATGTAAATGGAAAAAGGAGTTGATCAAATATGAAAAGTTTTCCTTTTATAGTAATTAGAAGATGTATTCGTTGAAACGTTTTTATTTTAGCCAAAATAAAATTTCTCATCATAAGAACGAAAATATAAATCAATCTGAAACTTTAAAATTGCATTGACAGGGGCAGATATGTTCTTTAATATGGAATATCAAAGTCTATACAGAAGTAATTGGTTATTTTATTTTTTCTTACTTTTGTGTGTATTTGTATGGAACGGTCAAAACGAAAATGGTCAATAAATGAAATAAAAACTGTTGAAAAAATTAAGCAGTATCTTGTATTATGCGGTATATTCTAAGGAATCCATACATACTATTGCGACCAAAATTGTCAACTTTATTGAATAAAACCTGAAAAACATCAAAATCGCACTAAAATTTCTGGAATCGACCATATACGTTTTCTTCAGGTGCCATGTTGTGAAACTTATGATGCGAAACCAAAACATATGTTGTTATTGTTGTTGTGAAACCAAAACTGTGGGTACTGGCACTAGCATGGTGCCTCACATCACTATTCTATTATAGAATTAGACAATTAACGCTTTGGGGTAATATATTATTTTTGTTGAAATTATTTTTTTAAATCAACCAACTGTAGAAAACTAAAAAAAATCCTGATCAATTGGGTGAATTACAGTGGTACTTGCTAGAAAGCCAGTTAGAATTTCATTGGTATCAAAACTAAATTACAGTGGTACTACCGATTTTGTTCATGCAATAGATCATGAAGCAACAATAGGTTTTTAGCCCTAATACTAAATACCAAAATATTGCTAACCAACATTGCAAGAGATCTGTGAATTCAGATTTTATATAAAACCATTTTATCATTGGACTGATCAGTCACTTTAACCAGATTTTGCTAGTTTGAGTCCTATCTACTTAATAGTAGAAATGTTTTGCATGACTTGTTGGTATCATGTCACTTAAATAGTGCAAATGCTTATAAATGCATTATGGAGATTTGGTAGAACCAACAAGTCAATTTCATCTCCCCTCAATTTACAAATTAAGACTCAAGACAAGATTCCAGCGTGCACCGACTCAGGTACTGCATCTGTGACAAGAAGCAGTGGTTGACTGGCGCCGACGAAGTGACAGGTGTTCTTAGGCACAAGAATCTTCTCCCATCATTTGGTCCGGGTATCTCTATGTCCATAGTCTCATTGAGTGGAGAGAACTTCATCAAAAATCAATTAAATCCAAGATTTAAGATAGATCGTAAAACTAGATCTGGTTAAGGTCCATTGAAATCATTGTCCAAGTTAACGCTAGAATAATTATGACACCACAATATAAAGGATACAAAACAGTGTTCCCGAAAACTTGTTATTCAGACCCGGCGTGTATATTATGATCTGTTCAGCTGCAGTGAGGATTGTTGCAAACGACACAAAGTTATATCTGATAGGGCGTCAACAGTGTTATTGTGTTGCTGTCAATCGGAAATTAGTCTCACATGAGAGTTTTGTCCCACAGCATTTTTACCAGGTTACATGACAAAAGCTAACTTGGACAAAACCTTACATGCACACTAACTGACATATCATGGAACACTGTGTGGTTATTTCGAATTCGAAAAGCACGTGCTCGCAGGTTTCTAAAACTAGTTTTAGATTTGTAATCCGATCATTATTGGTTATGTTATAGGCCATTGAAATTCGTGGTTCAAGGATGTAGTTTCACCCTCCCCCGATTGATTGTGTTGGAAAGGTAGATGGCCAATGAAGTGGACAAATCCTTAATAGAAATATATCAATATTAACAACTAATTTTTTATTACCAATAATGCACACATGTATCATTCTTGTTTTTCATGAATATTATTTATTATGGTTGTCAGACTCTAAAGATGATATTCAGGGTTTATGTTTTATGCTTGTGGGCTCGTAGGAATCTTTAGAATATCTACAGTGACCAACTGAGATATAGTCACCAAGCGGAAATCTGATCTGAGAACAGATTTTTAATTGTCCTACCTTACACGTTCATTCATTTTTCAAGTACCACATAAAAGCAAACATTTTCATTATAATGTCTTTGTAAAGTCCTTTTAAATCCAATATAATGTGCAGATCTGTTCTAGAAAGTCCACTGTGTACTGTTCATAAGTAATGCTTGATTGAAAACCATCTTCGTTCTGTTTTGTAGAATTTTAGATGCATGAACTTCTGAAACACTGAGAAAATAATACTTATTAGACTCTGAGACTTCCAACTTTATACGCTAGAGCACTTTAGAAATAATCTATTAGGATTTTATCATGTATACTTTCATATAAGGGTCTCACAAAGTAGCATTGATTTCCTAATAAACCACACCCTCCCGCACTGACAATACAATGAATAAAGGATATAGAAATAAGTAGAGAATAAAACCCTTGCATTGACAGTAAAACAAGATCATGGAATTATAAACTTACTTTTGCCCACATCCATAATATAAATTGTACTGTCTAGGTATGCCTGAATATAAAAAAATAATAATTCTAGTGTCCTTGGTAAATCTGAATCCGAAAAAAAACAAACATTGCAATAACAGCAGCCTAATAGTAACAACAGCCTTGTTTGGCCTTGGAAATAAACATTCATGACGCTGCGCATTATAAGGCCAACAAAAGTATATTTTTCAGGTTGAAAAAATTTTTGTTATGAAATACCAAATTCCAACAATTTAAGTTGCAATAATAACAATGGGTTTCTTGGAGTTGTTTTCCTTAAAAGATAATAATAGTATAAACATGACCCTCCCCCGAAATACCTACATGTACTATCAATTTGAAAAACCAACAATTTTTTTTTTTGCCTATTCATTATGGATATTATAACGTCGCACAGGCCCGGCTGAAAGTATACCTGCTTTGAGAAGGAACTTATCCAGATTCAAATGCAAATAACTAACAATATATGAGCGTCAAGCATACAAAAACATTTCTAGAATAATGTTATAGGGATACTTTTCATTTAAAATTGATTTTCTCTTTGGATATCATGTTACACATCATCTTACTTACCATTGGCCTTGGAAGCGAAATTCTCCACTTGTAAAATCAGATCACAATTCATTTTGCAGTGATTCGGAGAGTTGTATCTTTCTGATCCATCTAGGCTGTATTCATGGGAAGCTATATGGTGGTAGAAGTATGCCTTTTGAATAATCATATAAGTTCTAGGTTGATATCTCAAAAAACGGGGGCTCTGTGAAACTTTTCCTATGGTCAACTCCATGCCATCTGTAAACGGGAACCTGTTGCTGTCATTACATCAGCTGTTCGAGCACACTGACAGAAAAGTCCATATAATGATGAATATTCAGTCGATTTTCACAAAATAAGCTGTCTATGTTATACAACTAAGGTCTCTTGTTATCCTGTGGTATCACAGTAACATACTCAATGTATTTTAAATTGATAAAAGACAATTTTCATTCGGAAGCTTTCTGACAGCCATGTGCGTGCTGGATGTCTGCCAGTCAACAACATTTGACATGTTTCCATGCGGCAAGATTTGCAGTTCATTTCTGGCTTAATTATCCGTTTTCAAATTGCTAATCCAGCTTCTGCACTTAATCCAATGTAGCCTCTGAGTAATCCTGTAGTTTGAACACTAAAATTCGGTAATAGATCCAAGAGATGAGAAACAAAAAAATATGCTATTTTTATGCGAAGCTATGCGAGGCTGACATCACCACCTCCGTCTTTATAGGACGTGATGTTGACAATGACTTCTACATAATATGAAATCAACCAAAGCAATGCAATAACGTTTGTTCGACACGCGCTTTGAGACGTTTATTTGGGAATGGTTTCCCAAGGATGACAACGTCACATGAGTTGAAAGCAGGACTGTCATCTGCTACAATATGATACTTTCATTAGCGGTGAAGGTGACGGCCGTCGGCAGAGAAATTTTGCATTTTTCGGGAACACTGCTAATACATAATTATAGCCATCATTGGGCTACTTACTGAATTGGGATTCTTTTTGCTTCGTCCCTCTTGCCACCCGTTTGTCTGTAAACCGTTGGTAACATTTCTGATGAAACCCCGCGTTTTCTGGAATCTCAGACTCAGAGTCACATAACTGGTCCCTTTGCTTAATGTATTTTCTAGCTATATCGGCCTGCTGCCCTTCTAAACTCTGCCATTGTGTAACAAAATCTAAAAATCGTGCCCATGTTTTACAGTTAAACGGAAAAATAGTCAATTTTGTTGCTGGGTCAATACACATAAAACACTTGTCTTTTGTGTTCATTACAACACAGTCTTCCGAGGAGGAGGCTGCCATTTTGCTGGGTCACAGACACTCGTCCGTTGTAAGATCATCACTGATTGGTCAATTAAATACCAGCCATTGATAGAGCGTTATTGATTGGTTATCAGTCATAGGGAGTCAGTGTTACTAAATGTACGAAAATTTGGTCAGATTGGTCGGTTTGTGACAGTTCTTGCACATTAACGTGCAAGAGTTAAGCTTGTGAAAACTAGTAATAGATATTTTAACCTTTTATCATAATTATCACATATTTTTTATTCACCCCTAATTTGGTGGTGGCGGAATGACGCAATTCCCGCGACGGCCGTCGGTCTATTATGGGGGACATATTTTCATTAAGATTTTCTTTAAGGAAATAGATGGAGGAAAAATATGATGGTTCATATATGACACGGTCGCTTACATTAAAATGTGCCCATGCTATTTTTGGGGGCAATCAACATGATGCTACATAAAAGATATCCAACGAATCTCAAAACAATTTTTTGCATTACCAAGACAATGTAAAATTCTACTTTTCAACATCTTTGCCAAATACCAAATTCATGTTATATTATTTAAAACGATATTTTATATAGTTGTAGCACGGTCGCTTACATCTTCCTACCCCACAACAAACTCTGAATCTACAACTATAGAGGGTGGTATAATCAAGATTTGTTTTTTAAGAAATTATTTTTGATGTAGTTTCACATATTTTTATGTATCAAAATTAATAATATGAAACATATTCAAAAACGATGAAGTCGGATTTTTACAGCAATTTATGCCTAAAAAATACATATTATCTACATTAAAGCAGCCATTTTTTGTGCTACACATATAAAAGTGGTATACCATTGACAGCTGTTGAAGAGGGAAATACATTTATGCTAATATTGCATTTGCAGACACAAAAATAACAATTCTATGGAACAAAAACCTTATGACGAAAGTTTGGTGGATAGACTCATATAGAGAAAGTACTTTGTAAGTCCAGTTTATTCCTTTAAATCCTTGAGGTGAGGTTGAGGTCCTTGTTCCCCAACCTGACAATACAAGAGTTCCGGGCATAGGTCATAATTATTTCAACAAGTAACATAAGGTGTGTTAGATATTTCTCCCGCAACCCTGTGTGTTGCTCATAAAAATCTAAATTTTAATTCAACTTCCAGGTAAGTCTCTAAAAATTCCAAAATACATAAATAAATACAATGAGCAAATAAGTATAAACTTCATCATAAATAAGAATAATATATAATATAAATAAGAGTAATATATAATATAAGAGATGGTCGAAGTCTGGAAGCTCTATCATTAACCAATACTTAGTTATAACATAATGAACTAATATAAGCAGAGAATAGCAGCAGTTCTTGATATGTAGCCCCTGGTGGCGGCCGGAGATATCACAGAGGTTTCCCGGACTTTTCCTGGAGATTATTCCAGTGATTTCCCAGAGGTAATTCTGGAGATTATCCGGACATATTCCGGAGATTATCCAGAGATTATCCAGACATATTCCGGCGGTTATCCGGACATATTCCAGAGGTTTCCCAGAGCTTCATAGAGTCATCACACATTTGTTACATATGTACAGTACGTTTCGTCATTGAAACAGCATTATACACATTCTGGAAATAATGTGAGATACAAATAAATTATTGTGGACTAACACTGTAACACATAGTAAAATATTTAGGTAATTCATTACTCATTTTTTTATTCAATAATTATCAATTTTAGGTGTTGTATTTACCGCTTATCTCCTCCCAAGCTGCCACACGCTGGTTCTTTAAACCGCCACTCGATGTTTCAATGACGGTTTTAGCGGAAATTCGCAGCGGAGCATTGTGGACGATAGCGGACCATAACGGAGCATAACAGAAGATTTAACGGAAGATAGTGGACCATAACGGAAGATAGCGGACCGTAGCGGAGAAAATATTAACGGAAAAGAATTATGAAACAGGTTAGCGGAAATCCGCTAAATTATCCGCTAAAAAAAGTTCTGCTATGCTCCGCTCCGCTATTAGTTATGAAACTGGCCCCTGATCAATCAAATGCAGTTTTGTTTGTCATTTGCTTCATATTGGTCGCATAATCTTCACACTGGGCTTGGTTTACTACAAATTTGATTTCCTTTAATTAAAACAATTAGAAAAAAATGTGTCTTTGCAATGAACTGCTCAAATTAAGGGTATTTTGTAGCAATGAATTGTATTTCTATTGCATTATTCATTATTTAATGTTGTCATCAACTCCAAATATTTCAATGGTCCTGGGTATGACCATAAAGTGCCTTTCTGTGTACCTCCAGGTGTCACTGTCAACTGACAGTGATAAGGGGTCATTCAAAAATTACGTAACACCAGAGGGGGTGGGTGGGGGTCAGCCCCTGTGTTACAGGGTGTTATAGGGGGGTGGGGGGTATCATCCAAAGTGTTACATAACAAAATGATCTATGTAACTATTTTTTACTTGTAGAACTGATATAAAGAATATTTGACCATTTGCACACTGATTTAAGAGATGAAATTATACTAAAATTGCATAGATATGTATCAAACCAGTTTATTGAAATGTAACATGTTTAGTACATCTGAAAATGCCAACATGAACAGTGACAGTCAACTCTGCAACAAACAATTATGAGTATCTCAGAATGTATCAAGCACCATATCTATCATAGTATCCAAGAGCATAGCACAAATAAGACTAGGAATACAAATAAGACTAGGTAGCAAAAATGGTACTCAGTTGTAAAATCAGTATTCATATACTGGTACACATCAGTATTTTATAGCGTAATGTTCTTCACCCTTAACTCACATCTGTTCTTCACTATTCACTCTTAACTTTTATAACATACTCAAATAAAGTCAAATAACTAACTAGATAACTGATATGAAAATGACTACATTTAGGAAGATTATACCCCCCACAGGGTACTATGCAACAAATCATGAATCTTGGTTTAAAGTCTAGGCCCTTTACATGAACACAATACTTTTACTTTTCGCTGTCTTCACAACAAACTGAATGCCTGGCTCCTACTGGTAGGAGAGGCGTACCGCCTTTAACCACCACGTCTTTGGGGACCTCAAGTCCATCCATGTCTATGTCCTCTTGATCATGCCATTCGAATTCTTTGGTTTCCATGTATTGCAACACACACATCAACTCCCTCTGCCTTTTTGCAGCTAAACATTGAGGACGAACACGTTTAGTGGGCACAATCGTTGATGCTGACTTGGAAGTACAACATTTTGCAAGGGGGGTTAAGGATTTTACAGATGCAAAGTACTTCCCACATGCCCTACATATCCTTTTTTGTAACTCGTTTTGAAGCTTAGGGCACGCATAATCATATGGTAGCCCTTTGGGAAAACTTTTCAGAGAACGAGCAGGGAGAACATTTTGGTCAAGAGCCAGGTTGACAAAAAGAGATGGAAAGGTTGCATGTGGATCCTCTAAAGAGCAACAAAGGCCATCTTTTGTCTGTGCAAGGGGAAGAGGAGGTGGTATAAATCTGTTCCTGATCAGGGAAAAGTATGAACTTCTTGGCTGACTACAACAGCCCCTGTCTCAGCATTTTACAATCTGTAAGAAGTAATGACTTTCCTGTACATGCTGATCATACCAGAGCTGACTTTTTTTGATAATTTTAGGAACATGTTCTTCTGGTTCAATATACTCTGCTATTGTTGGATGCCCATCAATCACTGTTCCTGACCATATGTCTGCTAAAACTTGCCCAGCATGAGCAAAATTCCTCTGCTCAAGTTTATCATCAACAGTTTCACCACTGTTGTTTAAGGTGGCTCCCAAAATGGTCATGTGGTAACACAACTCCAGCTAGATTATGACTCAGTGGAGCCATGTGGCGCTCAACCCTGTTGAAAGCACTTCTACCAGGTGCCTTTGTTGCAATAAAGAGTGCATCAAGTTCCACATAATTTTTTAATGACCGCTTTCCATTAACTTATGTGAGAATCGGCAATAGTGGACAAGGCCCTATATTCTCATTTTATATCACGATGCTATATTTTGTACTAAATATCAAACAAAATCTGTTTATTATTGTGCATTTACCTTCTGCGCAAAAAACCGCATGGGAATTGGCTTAGTGGACTAGGGCCTTTAAACTCGCATTGCATTATCTCTTATTATGTTATGTCTTTTTAAAAAATGAACAGACTAATAAATTAGCCAAATATACTCCATACGATGACCTTAGAAACCGAAGGATATATTCAATACACCGTTTTGAAATTTGGTACAGTTATTCATACAACTTAATAAAAGCGTTAAACCCTAACCCTATACCCTAAAAATTGGAACATTCCAACAAAGAGATCTTGTGAATAAAACACTTTGAAAAATATCAATTTTGCGATTTATGAGGGTCAGATGTTCTTGAGAGACACCACATAACTCTGTTAGCCTCACACACCATGCACATAATTGTTTCATACCAATATATCTATGCCTTAATATGCATACGATGTGTGTGCCTAAAATGATAGAAAACCTTTGTACTTCCTATTAGTATCCGAAAATGATATTAGATAAGGGTCGTGCTCAATTTGTTCTCCATAGAATTCTAGATTTTTATTAAAATCCAACTTCTAAATGTCGCATGGCCAATAACATTCCCTGCATATGCCATAGTTTAACTGATGTGTATAAATTATTAATTCAAAAACAAATTATTATTCAATGGAGCCCAATGGTTCCTTTATTTCACAAACAATGATGTTCATAAATGACAGTTGCGTTTTTGGCCCCAGGTTTCTTTTCTGTAGTTCTAAAGAGCATAATATAAAGATACACAAATATGTTGTATACGAACTACCAAAGAAACCTTAGGGCTTTAAATTGGGTTCACCAGAAGACCTACTACATAGAGGCAAAAGTCCATTTCTGTATTATTATAGCAGAATAAAAAAAATCCATTTATATAAGTGTACACATCGCCGTGTATGGGTGCAACTTGTATGTGTATGTATATTGTTTATTTCCGAAGACAGTACATGATAAACGTATAGATAATTTACATCGGAAATGGGTCGGTCCTCTTCTGTGGCAGCCACAGCTGTTCCAGAGGGTCCCTTAGACTAGACTTTTAAGTTACAATTAATGGTATACAGGGGTATGAAGTGACCAATTACCTACACTACTGCAATGGGATGCACTAGCTATATCTTCATCAAGGTGTGACTCATGGTATTGAGTTTCCTTGTGTATAATTTTTTGTGGACATCGTCCATTTGTTAAATTTGGGTTAATTAAGGTTTGATGGATAAAAATGAGCGAAAATGGGTTGTATACCATAATCGAGTATATGAAGGTAGTCAAGGTATTTCACATTTTTGCTCAACGTAATTTTGTTTCTACACTTTATATACTATAATTTGTTTACCTTGTTTCACTTCTGACTTACGTAAAGTAATGTTTATTGCTGTGTTTACTGCACTTGTGTTATATTATGTTATATCTTTTCTAAATTCAGCGGCTGTAGCGGCTGGGAGAGCTGGATTTTATCTAGATGTCTATATATATATATAAAGATTTTTATTTCTCAACAGGCAGATACAATAAATGTAGAGAAAATGGATGTGTGCCTTTCAACGCATTGCTGCTCTTCCAAGGCTTCCGCTGGCATATTATATTAATACATGTGGATCCTTTTTAATCTCATACATTCCAGTTTATAATTAGTTCAAATTTGACATTAATAATCTACATGACATTTCTATTACCAAGAGTTCACCTTATATTTACATTTACGTGAACACTCTTAAATCAATTTGGTAGATATTTAATCCTCATTCTTTAGAGGCATTGGTTATAATAAATAACTACAACTACATAACAGAATTACAGTTTTGTCATATATTTTTTACCCTTATATTCCCCCCTTAACTCTCTTTACTGAGAGCGTGTGTTAATCTTTTCTTTCTTCAACCTTCGATATATATTGTTATCCAACAATTTACGAGTTTCGAAATCAAACCTGTTCATTACAATTTATGTGTTAGTTCTTTTCCTGAGTGACTGCCTACCTGTTTGTCATTTTTATCCTTTATATTTGCATTGTCTGTTTATAATTATGTACTATGTGAATCTCGATAAATAAAGTAGTATCTTATCTCATCTTATCTTAAATGAACTTACTATTTACATATGTACTTCTATAGACTAGTGTTTTTGATTTTTGTAAAAATTAAATGGCTAGCACCAACATACTTTCAGATGAATTTTCCCGACATAGAATTAGGGATTATGCAACTAGTATGCTTTTCCATCATAAAGCTGTTATTAATTCATTGTATTTCTTTACAAAAATCTCTTTCAATCGCTATCTATAATCAAATATAGTAAAAAGACCTTTGTTCAACATGGGGTTTTTACTTCCCATCCACAACTTAATTTTGAATTTTAAAACAATTATAAAACTAGAAAGAAATATAAAAAAAACTTAGAATGAGAACGCCTAAGTTTGAAAAACATAAATAATTTGGATGGAGACTTTCTACCAACCAATCCCAACATTTGATAAAGTAACTTTCCTCTCCTACTCATACCTCCCGTTCTGCTCTCCTCCTATCTTCCCTTCCCTCTCTCCCACTCTCTTTCTCCTCATTCATTGCCCTTCCCCTCACCGTCCTATCTTCCCTTCCCCTCTCCGTCCTATCTTCCCTTCCACTCTCTGTCCTATCTTCCCTTCCCCTCTCCGTCCTATCTTCCCTTCCCCTCTCCGTCCTATCTTCCCTTCCCCTCTCCATCCTATCGTCCCTTCCACTCTCTGTCCTATCTTCCCTTCCCCTCTCTGTCCTATCTTCCCTTCCCCTCTCCGTCCTATCTTCCCTTCCCCTTTCCGTCCTATCTTCCCTTCCCCTCTCCGTCCTATCGTCCTTTCCACTCTCTGTCCTATCTTCCCTTCCCCTCTCTGTCCTATCTTCCCTTCTCCTCTCCGTCCTATCTTCCCTTCCCCTCTCCGTCCTATCTTCCCTTCCCCTCTCCGTCCTATCTTCCCTTCCCCTCTCCGTCCTATCTTCCCTTCCCCTCTCCGTCCTATCGTCCCTTCCACTCTCTGTCCTATCTTCCCTTCCCATCTCTGTCCTATCTTCCCTTCCCCTCTCCGTCCTATCTTCCCTTCCCCTCTCTGTCCTATCTTCCCTTCCCCTCTCCGTCCTATCTTCCCTTCCACTCTCTGTCCTATCTTCCCTTCCCCTCTCCGTCCTATCTTCCCTTTCCCTCACCGTCCTATCTTCCCTTCCACTCTCTGTCCTATCTTCCCTTCCCCTCTCTGTCTTATCTTCCCTTCCCCTCTCCGTCCTATCTTCCCTTCCACTCTCTGTCCTATCTTCCCTTCCCCTCTCCGTCCTATCTTCCCTTCCCCTCACCGTCCTATCTTCCCTTCCCCTCTCCGTCCTATCTTCCCTTCCACTCTCTGTCCTATCTTCCCTTCCCCTCTCTGTCCTATCTTCCCTTCCCCTCTCCGTCCTATCTTCCCTTCCCCTCTCCGTCCTATCGTCCCTTCCCCTCTCCGTCCTATCTTCCCTTCCCCTCTCCGTCCTATCTTCCCTTCCACTCTCTGTCCTATCTTCCCTTCCCCTCTCTGTCCTATCTTCCCTTCCCCTCTCCGTCCTATCTTCCCTTCCCCTCTCCGTCCTATCGTCCCTTCCCCTCTCCGTCCTATCTTCCCTTCCCCTCACCGTCCTATCTTCCCTTCCACTCTCCGTCCTATCGTCCCTTCCACTCTCCGTCCTATCTTCCCTTCCCCTCTCCGTCCTATCTTCCCTTCCCCTCTCCGTCCTATCGTCCCTTCCCCTCTCTGTCCTATCTTCCCTTCCCCTCTCCGTCCTATCTTCCCTTTCCCTCTCCGTTCTATCTTCCCTTCCCCTCTCCGTCCTATATTCCCTTTCCCTCTCCGTCCTATCTTCCCTTTCCCTCTCCGTCCTATCTTCCCTTTCCCTCTCCTTCCTATCGTCCCTTCCCCTCTCCGTCCTATATTCCCTTTCCCTCTCCGTCCTATCTTCCCTTTCCCCCTCCGTCCTATCTTCCCTTTCCCTCTCCTTCCTATCGTCCCTTCCCCTCTCCGTCCTATCTTCCCTTCCCCTCTCCGTTCTATCTTCCCTTCCCCTCTCCGTCCTATTGTCCCTTCCCCTCACCGTCCTATCGTCCCTTCCCCTCACCGTCCTATCGTCCCTTCCACTCTCCGTCCTATCGTCCCTTCCCCTCTCCGTCCTATCGTCCCTTCCTATCTTCCCTTCCCCTCTCCATCCTATCTTCCCTTCCCCTCTCCCTCCTATCTTCCCTTCTCTATCTCTCATCTGCTGTTCCCTCTCCCACTCTCTTTCTCCTCAGGCCTCGCCCTTTCTCGTCCATCGCCAAGGATCCTGGAAGATGTCCTCCACATAAAGATGCCAAGGGTAGGTTGTTCCACGAAGGGTGCGTCCAGAGTACTGTACTGAGCATTAGTATAGCAAGCCATTTGGCTAACAACTCAATAAACTGCTTGTCAAGTTTTATCAATCGATAATGTTGCCAATCCTTCCTGAACGCGACGCCGTCTAGTGGCAGACCTATCAGCAGCCTAAATAAAAGAAATTAGGAATAATCGCTGTTAATAACTCTAAATCATACATTTCTAAAAAAAAAAAAAAAAAAAGAAAGAATAATGTGCCTGTAGCCACTTGGATATGTATGGGTAGTGACTGATGGTTTAATTGATTGATGATTGAACCTTGTAGTGGATATATGTGAAATTAGGAATGTCTGTATCTTTTGTTTATACTAGGGAATAGCTATGTCATGATTTCGACATAATTTCGTGATGTTATTCACTCACTATATGTATTATATCGATGTGGGAATATTGAGTTTCTTACATGATTAATATGGTTTATTGGTAAAAGAATATATGTTAAACCCATCAGCACTAACTGAGAATATTGTACTTGATACATAATTAATGTAGCTTAATAAGAATATTAAATACAAAACAATATCATAAGACATACCTGGTAGTCTAAAGGTAGGTTGTTCATAAAAGGAGTGTGTTGCGTGTGTACCATGGCTGGACGATCCTCAACATCTCTCCTCTGTCTATTTACCTATAGGAGGGAAGTCATATGTTACTGTAAAGAAATATATATATATATATATTCTTCCCGGAATCCCACCAGAAAACAATAAGTATAAGGACATCACATAACAGTATAATGGAGATTACACGTCAATCGTTAAATATACAATATATGGTTACGGCTAGCCATACTAGCCATACAAGCTTTATAATCATTCAAACATAGTCAAACATATCACTCAAAATCAGATGATATTATGAAACAGTTGTCCCCATGTTTCCCAGCTGCAGACTACCGACCTTATTTTGGGGCGGGGGGGGGGGGGGCGATTATTAAAAATGTATTCCAAAGAACTCGGAATTCCAAGAACGCCTGATGAGACCATTTCTGGTATATAACCCAACCCTGGTTGAAAAATCATTGAACAATCATATTATTTCATCATTTTGGATTCGAGCTATTTCAGAATCCACAAGAAACCCTATAGGGATCTCATATATCCAGAAAAGCCTCAAACGGGGCTGCTCGATTACGTAACAATGGGGGATTCTCCAGGCAACAGTCAATAGTTGCTATAGAGTGCTCAGGTAGAATATTCGACAGAGGCACAGCCGCCTGGCTACATAGAGAATTATACAAACAATAGTCGCCATATTGTTTTTTCACTTTTACCCGGTCCCTAAGAATTCTATTAAATGAAGAGATGACAATTCATTATTTTAACATAATATATTCCAAAGGGCTCCATGGCCATGCATGCCATGTATGTTTCGATTTCAACAGAAATTCTGTGGACAGATAGTGCCTTGATCTATTGTTTTCTCGATAATTGGAACTGTGTATGATGGAGAAATTAGTTGGTTAGGAATTCGTATATGAGCACGTTGCGCTAGGGAAGATGTATTCTTTAAATTTTCAAATAAATTTCAATTCTTGTATCGTAAAACTAGTCAAGGGCTTGCAACCTGATCTTTTCTCTCTTGTAATGCATGTATTATACTTTATCTCCTTAAAACCATAGACAAATTTTTATCCCAGTAATTGGAAAGTCTAATGCAGAAATTAGCGTATACTGATTATTACTATTTATGTGTACTCGAAAATAAGTTACTAGACCCTCGTTATGCTAGATTTCCCTATGAAATATAATCTACTAATTTGTGTAATCCTTATGTTTATATGATAAAACTCTTTGTACTACAAGAATAATGTCCTTGTGGCTTAATGTTTCCGTAGAATAAACAATTTAAACAAACATAAACAAGTCAAACATAGAATAAAGAAATGCTTTTCAGATTTCCTAAAAGTTAGAACCGTTTGAATCCAGTTAATCTTTGCAAATATATATTTGTTTTACTTGTGACTCATTTTTCTGTGACACAACACATATTGATAGAAATTTGAATTAAATACCTCCAAAACAGAATGGGAATGGTCCACATTGAAGGCCCCAGGCAAAGTACCATTCGCATCAAAGTGTTGCGTTAGCGTGCTATCTTCACTCTTGATCTGCAAGTACAATACATTAACATCTGCTAGTTTACAAGGAAAACATTCTGATGATCAATAGATCTATAATCATTAATTTGCCATCAGCATTTGGGAGAATCAACTGGGTTTTGGGGGTTGGTAAATGATCCTGAATACAAAATCTAACTGACATTTACTATAGATAGACTATGCTATAGAATTATTAATAACTTTTATTCTAACAAGAATATACAATAAATTATATTACTTTTATTTACAGCTCATGAGATGCATATCAAAGTTGCATATCAGGTATTAAGGTATGGCATAGAACACATGGAAAAGCCAACATGACTGTACAGCTGAAACGTGTACATGGACATTAAACTCAGAATATTCATGGAAGGTTGAAACTAGTACGCCAGGAATTATAGTTTACTATAGTTAACTAGGTTTAATTATCATTGTTATTGGTACAAAAATAACTGTTAAATTTAAAATCTTGGAAATAATGTATACGGGTCAGATTGTCAGAAAATGTACAATTGGCAGCTGAAAACATTTAGTAAATTCTGCAAAATAAGACTGGAATTTGGCCAATACTAGGTAAATTGGAGTATATTCGGCATTGCATTGATTCTAGCAATCTGTTTGGTTAGGTTGAACTGTATTTTGAACTTTATTTTCCTCTGAAATTTGGGTTATTTGAGAGGTTTGGTGAAGTGGAATTGTACATTTTCTGAAAATCTGACCCATACACAAATTGATCTGTGAAGGGCACCTGGGAAGACCAACAAAATGAGCTGACTGGACTGGTCTTCTTTACACTCACTGTAATTATTCATAAGAGAAATAAAAATACTTACTATACACGCATTGCTCTGAAAACAACGTATCTAGAGTGAGTTATGCATAGTGCGTATTTCACTAGCGAGTTATGTGGGGTTGTCACGGCAACCAATTTGTTTTTTTACTAAGATTATTGTTGAAATTTAAATTCATGACTCATTTTTTCCCCTATTTTTATGATTGAAAGAATATAAAAATAAATCTGTTAACTAACTCGGTACGTGGTTTCAGTCACTTCATCGGTATCTCTCAGTTAACTTGACAATTTTAAATACATTTCTTTAATTATTCATTTCTTTTCTTTTATTCATTAGAATGTGTTGCCTTGTGAATTTAAAATCTCATATCTCACACACACGTACATCAAAAAGTGTTACCGAAATAGTATCTTAATCTTCATCCCTAAAGGAATTCATTTTACTAATCTAAAAGATCGATATAAATCCTAGTTTATATGCGCCACCTTATTTCAAATTGTTATTTATTTCTTGGCCACGCCATACAAACTTAGAATTACGCTATCAAAAAATACTTTCTCCATCCACTCTGAAGTTCATACATTCACGTAGCCTTCTAACATGCTCAATTTATCACATAGTTAATCCATGATTAATCGAAGTATAAATGCCGAAGGGACTTGTGACGACCACACACCGAAGTGCCTTGTTTCATTGACTGCCAGTGTTTATATTTAGACATGTGTCCTTGACTCACCAACTAGCCACAGTGCTTCAAGTAACGGTGGTGGTAGGACGTGCGGAAGAAACAGTAAGGACTGAAATTTGTGTTTTTTTCCACCTTTAATAAGAGGAGTATTTCATCATTCCTAAAGACTATAATCTCACAAAGTTTTATTGGAATAGTTTCTATCTTTCATTTTCAAAAACTCTATCCAAATAATTGGGGCTATCAATCTTCAATTGCTATTTCCCAACTTATGCCCATGATTCAGGACTGTCACCCTCGATTTTATTTCATTCCAGGATACCCTCTAAATGATTCTGGAGAGAAACTTAGTACATTATCTTAATGCATGTCAATAGACCACAGGACCCTCACTTGAAAGAGTGTCTGCCGATTCATCGCACCTTTATCACCATTGCCTTGCTTTCTTATTTAATATTATTCGAGCATTTAGGATTATAATAATTCTATATTTCTCATTCATATTATTCCTACCATTTGGTTGGACAGTGCAGGTAATTGATCCGTGGGGGCGACACTGTCTACACTGTTCGCCTCGTCATGGGCTACATCGGGGATTACATATGTGTGTGCTGCATTAACTGATCTCGACTCTGAGTCGACCTGAAAGAACAAAAGAATGTGAATAATGCTAGTAATGTTGCTATGGCAAGGAAGCGTAATATATTGATTTTTTATTTCCAAAGTTTTACATAGGAAATGGGTTCTGCCGTCTGTTTTTACAACTTTTTCCACTTGTACAATTTACAGTACTTAGTACAGTGGAACTTCGCATAAAGACCACCTCTCTATAGAGACCACCCCTCTCTTAAGACCAGTTCCTCTGTCCCGATTTGCTTTCCTCTTATTAGATTAGCCCCTCTAATGAGACCACCCCGCTATGAGACCACAAATCATTCAGTCCCAAGGCTGGTCTCAATAGAGAGGTTCTACTGTACACGCATTGCATGTGATATGGGTTATAGCGCTTTGGGTGTAGGCTCTTTTTGGTTAGCTGTACAAGTATTAGACCACTAGAGTTCATATCAGATATTAGTTACACTTTCATATATGTGACGTGTTTCAGGGAAATGAGTCATGAGTCGCAACATTGATATTTTTCAAAGGTTTTTTTTACAAAGTCTCTTCATTGGAATTTTCTGATTTTTAGAGGGATTATAAATCATTGTCATATGAATCTATATAAGAAATTTCGGGACATTGTCATAAATATATCCTTGCGTTTTGAAGGCCTTTGTATGGAGTATATTTAGTTACTTTACTGGTAATTACCCATCCAGAAACATTGCAAACTTTTTTTTCAAAAATAAAAATATCAATCTTAAAATATCTAAATACTTATTAGGTATCCTAGTGTTTAATATCATTGGAATCGCCTTTTTCTCATCTTTTCAAATATGGTTATATCTCAAAATCCATTTTGGCGACTTATGACTCATTTTCCTGAAACACATCATATATGTGATACCCTGCTGTGCTTGTCTGTCCTTAACTGCATCGGGTGCCAGTGGAAGACCACCGTAATTGTGAGCTGGGGGTTGTATTTATACCTTATGGGTCAGATTTTCAGAAAATGTACAATTGGCAGCTCTACACATTTAGTAAATTTTGCTAAATTAGGCTGAAAAGTGATGAATACCGGGTATATCTGAGTATAATTTTGGTATCGCATTGACTTAAAGTATCAGTTCTATTATGTTAAACTGCATTTTAAAGCTCATTTTTGTTTCAAATGTGGGTTATTTGAGAGGATTATTAAAGGTGAATTGTACATTTTCTAAAGATCTGACCCGTATACTTAATGTAACTGTGCTATAATCGTGCCCATACCTAAATAAAGATTTTTAATTTTTAAAAGAAAATTGAAAGTGTAAAGATTACTGCACTGACCAACGTCAGAATGACATTCCCTTTATACTGCTTACGACCCTGTCCACCTCTGAGGATAGCTGGGTGGTTGGGCACCAGAGGTTCCAAATCCCTCTGCTTGGTGACCCGGTGCATAACAAAGTATTTGTCACTGTGGCGAGGGTAGAGCTGTTTCAGCTGTAGCTGAACGGTTTCTTCAGTACTGGTGAGGGAGAATCGAACTGATGAGGGTTCGCCATTAAAGTAATGTGTTGCTGGAAAACCTGGAAAATAGTTCTCAACATAAATCTTTTAAAAGAAAACCATCATGCCTGGTCTACATGAGTATGTATGATTAGTAAATTAGTATACCTTCAAGTTGATGCTTGTATGACGTTAAAGAAATATGTGATGAAAATTGTCGATTTTAATTACTCATGTATAGACTTGTATTTGTAGAATTGAGGAGGAAAACAAAAATACATAAGTTGGTCAATCGACCCTGAAATTATACGTGTGTAAATAATTGTTGTTTTTTTTGGATGGGATCCAGCGTGACGTCATGCGGGTATGACGTCATTAGCATGGTAGCGACGACTGGTGACACTGTGTTTTGCTCGTATTATATGTGTAAATAATTGTGTAAGAATCTTTGTTCTCTACCAATACAATTGTAAAGCCTTAAAGAATAATCATTATGCATATCATTACTAAAATTTTGAAATGAGCTCCATGCGAATACCATGTAACATAAAATTGATCTCAATAAATTCATTTTTTCTTTTTTTTAAAAAAAACTTGAAGGTTATTTTTCTGGGTGAGGTCGCCAGAAAATGGTGAGGTCGCCAGAAAATGTACAATTCACCTTCACCAATTCTTTCAAATAACTCATATTTCAGACGGGTCAAAATACAGTTCAACCTAAGCAAACAGATTGCTAGAATCAATGCAATGCCAAATATACTTGAATTTACCTAGTATTGGCCAAATTGCAGTCTATTTTAGCACAATTTACTAAATGTGTACAGCTGCTAATTGAACATTTTCTGAAAATCTGACCCATATGGGAGAAGTAGTTCATAATACCAATAAACATTAGTTTCTCAACTAGCTAAGAGATAGTATGTTCTAATACATTTTTAATACAATATAAGGGTATTGGTCGGTCCAGACCAAGCAGCGTGAAACACAGCATAAAAGTATAGTAAATTGCTAAAGATCACTGAAACTTATTTACCATAGCCCATCTCTGTGTGTCTCTGAGCAGTGTCACATAGTGGTTTCTTGGAGAGTGGCGGGAGACTGCACCCTTCAGGTAGCAGGTAGATATAGACGGAGATAACTGTTGGCTTAGGACCCCGCCTTCCTCTTGGTATGTCAATTAGCTGTTGACCAGATGCCCCTATGCTGGTGGCAGCATTCTGATGGTTCCCGCTTAGTTGGTTTTGCCACTGTTGAATATCCGTGGGAAAATTGGAAAAGTCCTGCAATAAATTAATTGTATTAGAATAAAGTCTATCAAGAGGCAATATCGGACGAAATGTTTCACTAAAGCGAACATATATTAGACCATACTATATCCATGCAAATATGTTCTTGTAATTCCTAATTGTCTAACTACATCATTGTACTAACTTAATGATTATAAGAATATAAGGTTTTCACAGCCTTAACCAAGGCTGAATGTATGTTACCTATATTCTCTTAAACCGTAAATATCCTCCTATCTCTCACCCCTCATCCTATCATTGTAGTTCTCTCCTAGTTTCTTCTTTTAGCGAGTCTCTTTCTATTTGTGTTGTTACATACATAAACAAGTCACAGTTTATAGAACCCAAAGGTAATAGCCACTCAACCAGATTTAAACATTCAAATGGTTAAAACTGAGGCTCATTTCCTACCAATTATACACATGTCATTGTACTCTGCAAGAATAGATTGTATATTGTCATATTATTTTGTGTATCGATTAATAAACGTTTCTAAAAAAAAAAAAAAAAAAAAAAAAAAAAAATGAGGCGGGACAATGAATCACACTCGTAGACAGTGGTTATCTTATCACATTGTTTCACTGCTTAACTATAACATTGTACTATTATAGTGTAATGATGACAACTGTTTCTCTTCACCACATTACTATGAATATCTCACCGTATTACATGTGTTGTCTGTATAATTCTGATTTTATCTGTTTTCTTATGAATTGACCCATTGTAATATATGGGTCAGATTTTTAGAAAATGCACAATCTACAGTTCTACACATCTCCCAAATTCTGCTAAATTAGAGTGAAAAATGATAAATACTGAGTGTATCTGAGTGTATTCCGTATTGTATTCATTTAATAAATCTGTCTGATTATGTTGAGCTATATTCTGAACCTGATTTTCGTCTTAGATTTGGGTTATTTGAGAAGATTGGTGAAGGCCAAATTGTACATTTTCTGACAACTTGATCCATATGCTGGGCGCGTTCGAAAATCCTGGATATCCGGGAAATGTAACCCCAGTTAAAATAAAATATTAAAACAGCAAACCTATATGAAGATTCTTAGTTGTCTAACCTATATGAAAGGCCTCATAGGACAGGATGGACATTCATTCAATTATACACCTGAAAGATCTTTTCTTATGTGGCCGAATGAATGAGGGTCAGATTTTCAGAAAATGTACAATTGGCCTTCACCAATCCTCTCAAATAACCCACATTTAAGACAAAAATAAGTTTCAAAATGCAGTTTAACATAACAGAAATGATACTTTAAATCAATGCGATACCAAATGTACTCAGATATGCCCGGTATTCATCATTTTTCAGCAGAATTTAGGAGAATTTCCTAAATGTGTAGAGCTGACAATTGTACATTTTCTGAAAATCTGACCCATAACAATATACTTGGTAGAAATGGCCAAGTACATGTTGCGCTGGTGGCGGTTCTTAAAAATGCTTTCTCTGTAACTTTTCACCTTTTTTTTTTATCTTCAAACAGAGATTTGTAGACATTCTGTTGACGTAAGAGTCATCACTCTGATATCGGAAATAATATTATCTTTTGAATATGTATCGCCTATCACAAACCATGGCTAACAAAACCAAGACCCGGTTGCTATTGTTAGGAGAGATCGTGTTATTTCAACAGCTTGGGGCGATTTAAGTATTTTGGCCGATGTTGCGGATTTTAAATGACAGTGAGTAGACCGGGAAAATACAAAGCCAGCGGTTATCGAGAAATCTGTGAAATAAAATAGGTTTATCCGTATGATTTTGCTGCGGAAAGAAACATTTATGCTGGTTTTCCAAGGAGAGCAACCCTAAAAAATTATTGCATCTATTTATCCGCAACAAAACACTGTGGCGAGAGCACACATGTACTATTGTACATAAGTTGTACTTGCCGAATTGTTACCCAAAGGGCTTGTCATAATATTTTAGACCAGGTTTGGTCAGATTCTGGGGTGTATTTTTTCACAATAGACCATGGCAATCACTTCCGGCAACTTCCGGGGGTTATAGACCTCGAAAGAACTGGTAAATAAAAGGTCTAGAGGTCGGTGAATCTTTTTTTCTTAATGGCCCTCAGTCGAATCTGACCAAATCGGGTCTAAAAGCACTAATACCCTCGGTTTTGGATGGTCTGGGTGGTCTATTGCCTGCTGGAAATTCTCGGGGCTAACGCCCCTCGAATTGTCCACCAGGCTATAGACCACCCAGACCATCCAAAACCTCGGGTACAAATGGCACTCTGCTGGGTTCAGACTAATTGAGACACATCGGAGAACAGAACAGGACTCACTCCTTCGGGAATCCTCCCATTTTCTAATCTTTTCAAGATCAGTTCGAACCCAAACAGAGTGCCATTTGCTATTTATTACACACTGTATTTGTTACTACATTAATACAAATAGTATAACCATCTTTTCTGATCTTTTCAAGATTGGTTTGAACCCAAACAGGGTGCTCATTTTCTATTTATTACACACTGGAATGATCATCATTTAAATTTTTAAAGTAAATTAACTTGTTTAGCCTAGGGTTGACAATGTCGACAGGTACATGAAGGCTATCTGCTATCATAGCCATTCTTAAGAGCATGTAAACTGGTTATTTCTTGTCTTCTATCCAGCATACTTAGTCATGTAACCTTTCTGTTGTAGAAAATAATAGAAAATCCAGTTTAAAAGGTTGTTACAAACCAACCAGCTAAAATGTGGAATGTATATCTTCACTTAGGCTAGGCGTACTCGAGAGCGGTAGAAATGGATGAGCTCGAGGGCAGATACCTTGAATAAAAGTTATTTTTACACAAAAAAAAACTTGTTTAGCCTAAACCTTAGCTCACATGATTAAGGACAACGTATGCCTATGCTGCGCCAACCAGATTGTTTCATTTTGTCATGTGGAACCATGGAAGCCCAAACTGATCAAGTGAGCAGTTTGGATCAACTGAACTGCAACCCCAAACTGCAGTTGTATGAATACAAGGCGGCTGCATCAGTCAGTATTATCCTGAACGTTGAGGAATAAAGACCTAGTGCTACAGTTCCGCACGGGCTCAAGGAAAACAAAAACAGAAAGGGAAATTAAATAGTTTTTATTTTTATTACAACACAAGTTCTATCAACCAATCCCAACCTTTGATAAATACTCAGTTTGAAATACACAAATAGTTTGAATGGAGAATTTCTATCAACCAATCCCAACCTTTGATAAATTGGAAAGGAAAGTTTTTATTCTTATTACAGAATCCTTCTTTCATTCACTATCAACCATCAAATATAAACAGAACTTCGTTACGTTTGCTGCACTATGCACCATACATCTACAACTCATAAAAACAATACAAGAACAAGAACAAAACATACAAAGTTTGAGATACAAATAGTTTGTATGGGAACTTTATACCAACCAATCCCAATCTTTAATGAATTAACTCCCTTCTACTTCCCCTCATATCTTCTCTTCCCCTACTCTTACCTAGCTGCTGCTCTTCTCTCCCTTCTCCACTCCCCAGTACCTCCACTAGCTATCCCTTCCTTTTCCCTCTCCTTCTCGTGTCCCTTCCTCTTCTTAGCACTCCCACATTTGAGCTTTATCCTGCTCTGTCTCTCATCATTATCATTCTGTGTCAACATCCTCATCCATCCCAACTTCCAAGCTTTCTCATTGCCAAGGAACCAGTCCCACCAGAGCTAGAAATCCTGAACCAAGAGATGGAATCTGTATTTCTGTAGTGATGGTACAGTCGCCAAGAGCCTCTCCCAGATTCCAGCCCCAGCTCCTCTACTGACCCACGCTTTCACTATGGGCCTAGCCAGGGCAGGGTCAGCGGGCTCACAGTAAGCAATACTCTCCTCCATCAAACTGCTCACTACACCGGTGATGTTGTCTTTCACACATGTGAACAGAGCAGCACTGCGGTCCTCCTCAGAATTCTGATATTGCTGCAGGATCATCTTAGTCACTGCACTGCATGGGTTGGCATTGAGTGTCTCCAACAAAAACCGTTGAGACCCGAGGGCCTCCTTGCTAACAACCCAATAGTTCACAGTTGGGACGATGCGATACTCCGACACCCCAGGTTTCTTCTTGTTGACCCCGCTCACAGCAGACACAAAGTATTCAACCTGAGGCAGTTCTTTCACCAGCTCATCTAATGAAGCCCTGATGTTCACCATTTCTAGCCAGATTTGTTTTTCGTATGCCTCAGTTTGTTTGGGCCAGTGTAAGCGGAAGCAGTGAATGCATGCTGAGTATTCCATGGCTGGCTTGACAAAGTGCAACATCAGGATGGACTTGACATCGGGAGAGTTGAGGGAGGCAACAGCCGTACGGGCTGAAGTCTGTCTAACCACCTGTAACAATACAAAGGCAGAACTAAATTTACCAAATAAAATCTCCAAGCTTTACACTTTGTGCATAGCAGGTGCTTATAATCCAAGATAATGTAGGACATGTATAGTAGCTGCTATAGTCTACCAATATACTCTAGCTTATAGCAGGAACTTAATGCACCTAATTACTAAGTATTCGTCTAATTACTAAGTATTCGACCATGTGATTGTAGAACAAACAATAGTGACACACTGCCTGTGCATTGGGACTGACCATTAATTTATAATCCCTTTTCTGGGAACTTAAAGAGATAACACTGTTCATCAGGGAAAAAAAAAGAAAATAGCATTTTGTTTAAACTTTGCCTCGTGGAAGAACATGGTTATGTGGTTATGTTCACTATAGAAGACTATGAGAAAATGACAATTTTTATTTAGTTTTTTCAGTATAAAAAAAGGAAAAGCTTTTTCCTAAAAATTTCTATAGACATAGCTAACATATTGCTTTACCATTTCAAGCAATAAAAAATGGGGTTACCAGCTTTTTAAAAAAGTTATTCAGCTGAATTTGCATCCTGATGAGTTGAAAAAAGGAATATTGAAGATTTTCAACACTAAATAATATCTCTTAAAATATGTGTAAACCTGTATAATAGCTATGTTTAGAAGAATTTTCAACGGAAAAATATCATTCATCTGCCTGAAATCTTTGAACAACTGAGAAAATATCCATTTTCCCCACAGACTTCAATACTTAACTTTGGTGGTCCCTAAATATCCCTTAATTATCGCTCAATTTTTAAATTCATGAGATTCTAGAGAAGATTAGTCAAACTATCAGTTTTGGGATCAACACTTAACGTTGAAGACTGGCACAAGTAAAGAATGGCGCATAATCTCTTATATGGGTCAGATTTTCAGAAAATGTACACTTGGCAGCTGTACACATTTAGTAAATTCTTCAGAATTAGGCTTCAATTTGTTCAATACTAGGTAAATTCGAGCATATTCAACATTGCACTGATTCTAGCAATCTGTTAGGCTAGGTTGAACTGGATTTTGAACTTTATTTTCCTCTAAAATTATTTTGGGCCATTTTAGAAGATTGGTAAAGTTGAATTGTACATTTTCTGAAAATCTGACCCATATAAGCTGGTGATCAATGGAGATCGCCATCTTGGCAGCCATATTTGTTTAGCTACTCCCATTAGGACACTACTCCAGGGCCGAGAAAGCCATTACCATAGGACTCCAATGTCATATCATCTGATATGATAGGCTCGGAGCCTAGATGGTAAGGGTATAAAAAGGATCTGGATTTACTAGCAGAGCATACTACACGTATTTCAAATCTTCTTCAATTTTCTAAACATTAAAGCATCAGAAGGTGAAAAGTCTGAATGTTTCAGACGTTCCTTTTTCTCTCCCCCACTGTTGAGGGAGCGAAAGGTGAGAAAGGAAGAAAGAGAGGAGTGAAAAAGAGAGGAAGAGAATGAATTTGTCTTGCTAAATCCAATTGAAGGAGAACTTTTTCTAACATTGTGAATAGGCCCAAAAATTCAACTCCAAAATTCTTGTTTCGGAGTAAAGTATATAATTATTCTTAAGGGTAATGTGTATTTCTAATACCAAATGTAGAAAAGATTATGAGGCAGCCAATGGACAGGTGGTTCTAATGACCCTCATTTATCTGATAACAATCAAATAGTGCTGGGAAGAGCTGCAGCAAAAGGAATGTTTATTCCTTTTTCAGAATATCCAGGAAAATGGAGTTGAGATACAGATGAAAGGGACTGATGGGGTGTTCGTTGTCAGCTATATATATATGTTTGCAGGGGATGGGGAAATATTAGGATGGTTTGGATGAAGGGTTTGTTATGTTTTTAGTAGGGCATACAAAAAATTGTTAAGAAAATGTGAAATGAAAGTGTGAAGTAATTTAAAAACTCGACGACATAATTAAGGAAAGGTAATGGCAAACTATTATAATAAAACATCACCAACCGTTGCCAAAGTCGAAATTAGATCGAAATATAAAAGTGTAAGATCAACAATTGATGCTGTATAACAGAACGATCAGGTAGAAAGAAAGCATTGTTAATTAAGCCTAAGCAACCATAAAGTAAACCTAGAAATCCTGTAATTATCATTAACTAGTAAATTGTACTTGCATATCCATTTGTAATATTTTCTACGACATGAAACGTATCACGAATGTGAAATTGTCAATAAAATTTGTTTAAAAAAAAAAGGGTAAAGAAGTATACTTCATAGTAGCGCTTAACAAACAAGGTAATGCTCAATTTCATTGGGGGTAACACATTATAAAGCGAAACATTGGTGTATTAGGACGTCTTTATTCTGTATTTCCCATAATCAACACATGTAAATATATGACTATTCTGACCGTCCTTCTATGAGAATTAAATAAAGATGTATACGTCATCATAGAACAATAGCAATAGAAAGGTACAGGAAAATACATGAATATCAAATCCTAATGTATACACAGAAAGTCATGTCAAGAACGCTCTCAGGAACACTGGTAAATACCTGAATCTGTATTATATAAATCGCAAATAGGCTGGAATAATCTGCCCACTAAATCTCATACAATAAAAGAAGAATCGTAATATTCTTCACTTTTCCCTGACGAAATAAAGCCATAAAAATCTACAACCAGATTTTCAACAGTGGTTGAAATTTACCTTATCCATCAATAAAAAAATAAATAAAAACAAATGGGACATTTATTTTCAGTATTTTTTGGAAGAATTTTATAGGTGTGTCCTCAAAGTATGATGTATGACTTCTGGGGTGCCTAATAGGCACCAAGGCAGAGATGGCCTGATTTGGCTAAAATAGTGTTGGAATGAAGCCAAATTGTATTCATTTCAGGCTCACCTATCTGGCAAATTCATGATTCTGATTGAACATACTCAGACACCACACCAGTCCCTCCAAATTGAGGGAGAGCCATAGGATACCTCATAGGATACCTCTCACTCTTGACCTCAAACCCCCCATTACAATAGTACTCCAGGGCAGGGAAAGCCATCAGCACAGGAAGCATACAACCACTGACATAGATATGATACTCATGAGTATAGACTGTCTGAGCGCTAAAGCATCCAGATATTAAAACATCTGTACGTTAAAACGTCTTAAATATCCGTCTCCTTAGGTAGAGGGAGGGAGGAAAGTGGGAAATGTAAAGGTTTCAGAGAGGAGTATCTCTTCCCAATAGTTATTATATAATCTGACAGAATTATTTCTGCCTCACAATAAGATTCAATGTATGCGCAAATATAATAATAAAAACATGATAAACTGTTTTTCAGACTTTTTACAATGAACTCAAACTGGGTAATAGATCGGGCTATTTTAATCAAATTTGTTTTACGTATCATTTAGTACCCAGTCTGGGGCCGATTGTGGGGGTGGGCGGTAGGACATTTGGTCCCTCGGGTGTCGCACATATATATGGCTTTGTCTTTCCTTGGTAGAAGCAACACTTTCTAAAAACATAGAGTCAAGGTCACTTTTCACAGATGAAAGGTTTGCACTTTCCCAGTGGCGGGTCCTGGCTATCCTTCCTGTCGCTATCCCTCCATCAGGGAATGACACATCCTCCTCTTCACTACTCATGTATTCCATGATGAGGATAGAAGACACCCTGTCCATTTTCTCCTGTTTCCAGTCCATTTCGTTCATAGCCCTAGTCCGACGGTTCAGTTTCTACAATGAATAAATGATTACATAAATGAAGAATTAGAATGTAATTCATGTTAGGATATGCTTTCAAAGATGGGTTCGTTTGCCAATTTAAAGTTGTTCAAACAACAGCTAGTAAATCATGGGAATTATTTCATTATCATGTCGTTAACCTGTCGTCATCCATATTGCTATTGAATCTGAAATAATCTTATGATGAACTAATATCTTCGGGAACTATCTTATTTGTCTAAACTGTCATTTGAAAGTGCAAAATAATTTGATAAATACCAATTACCAATGGTGATTTTGGAGGTTTTCAGGGATTATCTCCAACAATTCCGAAAGTACAAAACAAGAATTAACATATGGATTAATCTGCCCATTATCTACAATTTGCCTTAATATAATGGGCCATCATGCAGCTAAGACACAAGGGAAATAGACCTTGCAACGACCTGACCAAAACCTGGGCCATATATGGAGCCTAGGCTTGTAAACTGATATCCCCCTAGACCAAGAATAAAAATGGCTAAGTTACACTTCATTCCACTTTGCATTAATAAAAGCAAGCATGGATGGAAGTGGGGCCATGGCAAAAATACCGAAATATCTCTGGCAAGGGGAAAAGCACCCATAGCTGCGTTCGGGCACAGGTTATTTTGCTAATCGAATTTTGTGAAACATTTCTGAAAATTTGTAGAACTTTTTCTTTTTGCAACTTTGTAGTTTAAGAATGCAGTTTGTAGTTTAAGAATGCAGTTTTAAATAGCGTTTTATTGCTGACATTTCTTTGTCTTTGTTTCCAATTATGAGATTACTAACTGTTACAATAGATATGTATGCTTCTGTACAAACATATTTTCTAATGCTATATTAAAATAAAGCATAGAAAATGCATAACACACCTTTCTCTTGTAGTGGTTAATTCGGCTTATTTTCTTGAAGTGATCATCCGTACCAGTAGCTGCACGACGTTCTTTGTTTGCCAATGACTTGTGATAGGTTCTGCAGGCTTCTGTTAAGAAAACATAATATTGTGGGTCATAAATTCAGTCTTTTTACTTAATAAAGTTTATGTTCATCTTGTAAGGCTGGTCCAGTGCGTAATGCTATCAGGTTATGGTGGTATATATGTTATGCTCTGTCCTGTCAGGAAAACAAATCTCGTCTACTCCCGTCCTTACTTTACAGTAAGTAAGTTGCCCTCTCTAAGGATCCCTTTGACCAGCGTATGCTGTCAGTGTTTAGGCACCTCAGGATGTCACACACCATCATCAAAGACTTCTTATAATCACTGGACTGGCCCTGAAGAAGGACTGCAAAGTCCGAAACGTCGACCAGTAGTAAGTCCAATAAAAAGTGCAAAAACTCAACCCCCCACTTCTCTTAATCAACCCAAGTCATAATCAAAGCAAGTATTAAAATTAAGACGGTTGGCAGATCCCATCCCAACTTCTTATAATCAGGTTTTATAGATAGATTTATAGAGTGAGTGAGTGAGTGAGTGAGTGAGTGAGTGAGTGAGATTGGTTGCTTTACGCCCTTATCAGATGAAGTAGTTAAAACTTATGTTGATGTTCAACCATTTTTGTAGCCATAAATTAAAGGATCCGGTTTTAACATATCTCCCTTTAGAAAGCGTTTATTTGTAACTTCCTTTCAACTGTATAAATAGTTTGTATCCGTTCTTTAAGAAAGTAGATGATAAGACCTCATTTCCCGTTTTGATTTTTACATTTCCCTAGTCCATCAATTGCACTGAATTTAAATCACTGGATATAAAACAGACATGAAATTTACCTTTCACTCCTCCCTTTGTCATCTCTTGCTGCGCATCTATCAAAGATATGTGCTTCCATACCTCTTCAAATATTGACTGGTTGTGACGTGATGTGAATAGACACCTAAAACATTAAAAACAAATATCTAAATTTAGTTTAGGGGAAAATAATACAGGAAATCTTGAAATTTTAGTATAGAATGGTCACCATAATCATTATGCTATTTCATTAATCATTAATCTGTCAATATGTGTTCGATAGTTTGATTTGGAAGTTGAAGAATTGTATGGAGATAAGGGCCGTGATTAAGAACCACTAATGATGAATTATATTATTGTGTAAATTAATAACAGAGTAATGTAGAGGTAAATGATAAAGTGTAAGGATGATCTATCAATGAATTGAGGCGACGCGAGAAAACATGCACTTGTTGGACAGGCGCTTTTTGTACTGTATTTGTAAATTGCACGGCCAAAATGGTAATAAAAAAAAAAAAAAAAATGTTCGCTTTACTTGGTCAGGCTGGATCCAAACCCCATTTTGTTGGATTAGGCTTATTCCCTGCATGTTTAGAGATCTCCTAACTTAGTAATTCATATATAATACTGTCATGTAATTAAAGGGAGAAAACTACCAGTACTGAGCTTCAAAATACATAGTGTTTAATGAATATATACCGACACAAGTGTCTTCAATGTTTTAATCATATGAAAGATATCTCACCCTTTTCCGACCTGAAACCCAGTGAAGTTTTCCTGGTTCTGCAGCAGTGAATTGTACATGTCTCGTACTTTCCGCTGAAAGACAATATTAGGGAGATGGAATATGATCTAATGTCTTCCAGTATCAGGACTGACTTCATTGTCTATAGTTCTACTCTCCCCTTCTTGGTAAACTAATAAAGGTGACTTCCTAGAATTGATGAAGGCAAAATGGGGTACACGTTTCCCGCTGAGAGGCAGTTTTGAATTGAGGAATAGTCATCATTGCGCCAGGATTTGCTGAGTAGAGGTTGAGTTTTTTGAGCAAGGAAATCAACAAATTTGATGTTGACACAGCTCCAGAAAATTTCTGGATAGTAATAAATCTAGCATCAACAAAATTGTTGACATACAACAGTAGATGTGGAGAGCTTCAAGCTGTAAAACAAGCCATTCAGTGCATCAATATAGAGATAAATAACTAACTGCCTGCAAGTTTGAAGAAAACCGTTTTTAACTTTAATCATTCACTGGATGTCAATATGTGAAAGGCAGTGTGTAATGATAAGTCATCAAAACTTGCAGACGAGTTTCAACATAAAGGACAGCGAGCTTGATCTGGAGATGACACTGCAACTGACAGAGTTTGAAAAACATCTCCTGATGTTACAGGAGGTCATGACTGTGAGAGGAAAGGTAGGACACATAACCGTTATGTCCTTGGTCTTTTATGATGGAATTATTTGATCTGTTTGGTACATTTGGATATGTGAGGAACCTCTAGACACTTAATTACATTTCCAGGTTGGACAGGGTATTCCAGTTATCATTCGACAAGAATGTAAGCATTTGCCGGAATTCCTTGATGACTCAAATGTATGACGTGATACAGCTATACATCTGCTGCAACTCATGAGTTACTTCCCACCTTTCTGCTGAACCTAATGTTTGTATTTAGAAAATAACTTCACAAAGTAAAGAAACAAGCATCCATCATGAGGGGTATCGGTGAGATAGGGCACACATATATTTATGTGCTTGTCATTTTCAGTAATATAGTAATTATGCAATTCAGAATTATTCATTTCTCCAGGTGGCCTTGGCATTGTATGTGCCTACGATTGCCTATGTGCCTGTAGTGAGGCAGAATTGCAGCAGCCTGGTAAAGTCACAAGCATAATTTATTTTTTTTACTTTTTTTTTTTACCAGAACAAAATCACCGCATGGTGTCTTCCTTGTGCTGTCAAATTTTGAACAAAAACGGCACAGTATTTTGTTATGGGTAAATACAGGATATATGTTTCAGGGTTGCTCCTCTTTGTATACCAGCATAACTTGGTTTTGCACAACCATTTTTCAGTGAAATCTAAATTATTCTATTTTAAAGATTTCTTGATAAAGCGCTAGCTGAAAACATTAACAGACTATAGGACCGCTTTTTAGCCCAAATTATTGCCATTCGGCTGGAAAGTTAGTAAAAAGGAGAGAGACAGAGCTATGGAAGACGGAGATTAACCTGTCATACACTGAGAGGCATATCCTCCTAATAAAACAATAGAAGAGTACTTGCTCTTTTAGTCTATGTTCACTGCATTTGGTAGATAAAGGTCACGAAGCCAGTTCAGTTTCTTCAGTTTTTATTACTACAAAAGGTTCATTTATTAGATCAGTTCTGTTTCACAATTGGTCTTGAATAATGTCTTTAAATTAGCTCATCAGTACAACAGTTTGCTTTCCAAGTTGCTGCCTTGGTTCATCCATTTTCATAATATAAATGAATTATAAATGTATAGACTCATATAAAAACTCTATGCATCTGCAATGACTTTAACACAAAAATTATTATTATATCTATGTAAAATCATTCTCTATGGGAAAACAGTTTAACTCATGTCATGCACATCTAGTTTTAACTCAAGATGGGGAGACGTATCCTGAAACTGGTGCCATCATTATAAAAAGATGTTTCAGTTTGGCATTTTTCCTGGCACACATCTCCCTGTTCTGCGTTTTCATCAAATCTATCTTTACATGGGCCCCATTCCGTCAATTAAGACTTCACAAAACATCAAGAAATCAGATTAGATAAACATTACTCAAATGTTTTCAATGATTGTTCGAAATATTAAATTATACCTGTTAAACAACAGGTCTGTCACACTCTTTTTGATCAAACTTATCACACAAAAGGAGAAAACTATTTCTACCTATCAGCAACGGTAACAACAAGTCATATAACATACATCATTTCTATTTCTTCTCATTCTCATCTCAATTCTTCTCTATCAAGCATCACCACCACTAACATTTATACAGGATCTTAAGTATATTGTATGTCAACTAATAACCTAAACGGGGGAGCTACTTCCTAGCATTATTAGAATCTTGAATAATCTCCACCATCCCTCTCACACTTGCCCAGTTTCAGACTAAAGTCATAGGGAACTGATGAGGCTCTAGAACAGACACAGCCTCTTCCAGACCCTGTTTCTCCTCCTCCTCCAGTACCACCACCCTCACTAATGTCACTGTACCAGTGGCGTAACTCTGCACCTCGCGGAGCACCACGCCATCCACATTGTCTTTCACCACACTGGTCAGTGCCAAAAAGAGTTGCTGCTGGGTGATTTGTGAGTTGTTGGGGTTGGTGATAATCAGGGGCTTTACAGAGGCTCTATACGGGTTTCTCTGTAGCAGGGTAAGCATATTCCTCTCATCAAACACAGCTGAGTCACTCACAACCCAGTATCCCACCCCAGGGTTGATGCCGTACCTGGGCGGCTGCCCTTGCTGTGAGTATGTAGACTGAGTGGCAGTGAGAGCTGATATGAAGTAGCGCACGCCTGGCACCTGCCTGATGATCCTGTCCAAGTCATCCCTCCAGGGAAGTATGTTCTTCCACACATTCTCCTGCATGTCCTCAGTGAGCCTGAGCCAGCTGATCCGCATGGCAGTCACCTTGTGTTGTGGGGTCATGACAGGGATGATGAATCTGTGTGTAAGCAGACTGAGCACTGCGCTATTGGTGAGGCGCTTGTTGGGGAACAGTGACTTCATGGATTTGTACCGGCTCTGCAACATACACCAGACAGTTCCTTCACATCATACATATGCTTGGTGTTCAAATGTTACTCAGGGTAAAACATGGATTGATAATTAATTACAATTACAGTGGAGTGCAATTCAATCAAAATTCTGTAGACGAAAGATGATTATGGAAGCCACCCCTAATTGATGTAATTAATTACCTTGATGTCATTACCTAAACCAATGATTTATTGTGTATCTTATTGTCTTAATCCCTTCTTAAGGATTGTATGTAAACTTGTGTATGTATGATGAGCCAAGCACCAGGACCGACCCAGGTTAATTCCCCCCCTCCTGCCCCTCTCCATCCCCCACACACCAGTGTCAGGACAGGCCAAGTTGGGAGCAGATGAGAGGTGGAGAACAGCTGCATATGCATTCATAGCTTGTGGACCTGAGCACTGATTAAATAAACATTACTCAAATGATTCCAAGGATTGTTCAAAATGTTAAATTAAGTTCTTAGACAAATGTATACATGCTAGACTCAAGACCCAATAAATAAGTCACCCATTATAAATCAAACAACCTGTCATCTCCATTTATACCTATCTCTCAAATGATTCAGTTCTTCCATGACTTCATTAGAATTTACCATCACAAAAAAGATAAAGATCAACAACGGTAACAACAAATTATAACATAATATCATTTCTGTCTTCTCATCACTCATCTTGATCCTTCTCCATCACATATCACCACCACTAACATTTATACAGGGTATTATATGTCAACTAATAACCTGAAAAAAGGAAGCTACTTCCTAGCATGATTAGAATCTTGAATGAAAAAAAAATAAGAAATAAACACATATATATGTGCCAGCAATTTTCCCTAGTTACCACAACATTGAAAAAAAAAGAAATTCAAAATATTCTTCCCAGATGAAATCAAATAACGTATCAACTTGAGTGTTCATAATTTCTGTTGTAAAATAGAAATAGAAAGAGCCTTGAGAGCATATCTCTACCATCGCTCTCACACTTGCCCAGTTTCAGACCAATGTCATAGGGAACTGATGAGGCTCTAGAACAGACACAGTCTCTTCCAGACCCTGTTTCTCCTCCTCCTCCAGTACCACCACCCTCACTAATGTCACTGTACCAGTGGCGTAACTCTGCACCTCGCGGAGCACCACGCCATCCACATTATCTTTCACCACACTGGTCAGTGCCATAAAGAGTTGCTGCTGGGTGATTTGTGAGTTGTTGGGGTTGGTGGTAAGCAGGGGCTTTACAGAGGCTCTATACGGGTTTCTCTGTAGCAGGGTAAGCATATTCCTCTCATCAAACACAGCTGAGTCACTCACAACCCAGTATCCCACCCCAGGGTTGATGCCATAACTGGGCGGCTGCCCTTGCTGTGAGTATGTAGTCTGAGTGGCAGTGAGAGCTGATATAAAGTAGCGCACGCCTGGCACCTGCCTGATGATCCTATCCAGGTCATCCCTCCAGGGCAGTATGTTCTTCCACACATTCTCCTGCATGTCCTCAGTGAGCCTGAGCCAGCTCATCCTCATTGCAGTCACCTTGTGTTGCGGGGTCATGACAGGGAGGATGAATCTGTGTGTAAGCAGACTGAGCACTGCGCTATTGGTGAGACGCTTGTTGGGGAACATTGACTTCATGGTTTTGTACCGGCTCTGCAACATACACCAGACAGTTCCTTCACATCATACTTATGCTTGTGTTTAAATGTTACTCAGGTATAATATTGATTGATAATTAATTAATAATTCCTTAACCACTGTCAATGGGGAAAGAAATGGAAAATAACATTTTGTTTAAACTTTGCCTCTTGAAAGAACATGGTTAAGTGAATCCAAAAATCCAATAAAAACAATGTCACCGGGTTAGTTTTCATTTAAGGGAGCCCTGAAATTTATGCCTGTTCACTATAGAAATCTTTGGGAAAAGGACAATTTTTTACTGTACCTTTTTTTTCAGTTTCTCAAGACAATGTTTGAAAAAAATATTGTGACTGCTTATTTTTCATGCTTGCTTTTCTCCACTGGTGTTCATATTGTTATACGTAGTGTAACACAAATTGATAAGGAGATGTAGCGTAGAGTATCGTAGCGTAGTTTATTGCGTACTGATGTTAAGTGAAGTGTAGGGGTCACGGACCCTCATTATATGCAACTGGTGCACGGTCGATCAGGACAGGTGCACCCTAATTGGATGGTGAAGCCGTCCAATCAATATGTAAATGGCCTCAGTTGGGCTTGTACCAGCATGCAGGTAACATGTATTGAAAATGAAAATTCTAGGTATGGTGCCTTATGTAACCATAAGGTATAACAATATGAATAACGTTTATATGAATTACCCCTATCATTGTCCACAGCTGTGAATTTATACTTAGGCTGTCTTAGACTGATCTTAGTTTGAAAGTTGCTGAAAGGCTAAGTGATGGTTTTATAAGCTCATTTAACACCATGTGCTATATGCAGTTTTAAAATGAATAATTAAAAAAAGTCTATGAAATGTTAACTTGTAAACATTGGAAATGAGAAACGTTTTTTGTTCTTTAAAAAAGTTTTTTGTTCTTTAAATGATTTTTGACGGAAATATTAAATTGTTAAGTGATCTCCCAATCAAAAGGGTCACAGACAACTTCTTTTATCAGTGGAGACATGCATCATCCCTTAACTTAATCTTCAAAATTTGTCTCCCCAAAATGGATAAAACCACATAGGGTGAAAGTTTTTAAATCTAAAATCTTAATCTTCAACAGTTTCAACTCATAAAATAGTAAGATCAGGCCCTTTGTTTGGGGGTTTTCTTATATCTCTGCATTCAATTATCTCGATAGGACTGTAAAAACAACTCTTGTGTTTGAATTTTATGGTCTCTCAATTATTAGAAGTTCTGTAAGGAAGAAGTTTACTGAAGTTGTCATCTTCGGTTGATTTTAATTTTAGTTCCTTAAGTCCAATATTATTCAGGGCCAATATTTTGTTGATCAAGGAAGGCATTGAAATGTGTTAATAATGTTGTTAACTACAGTTTAATGCTGAGTTCTGCAAGGTCTGTTGCGTTTGTATATCTCTGAAGACCTGGTGCTTTGTGAGTTGCCAGTCCTTTCGCTACATGATAGCAGACTACAGCATCTGGTGAAGTGGTAAAATATACCTATTTTGTGGCCATTTTAATGTGCCAAACTTTTCAACATTTCAAAAGCATTTCCCATAAACTAAAGACAATCTTGGTTAATGGATAACCCTATCTAGAATGATAGACCTGACTAAAACTATTGTCTGTCTTGAAGTGGTTAAGATAGTTAATGACACAGGTTTGGGAGTAGTCAAGAATCGCCTTGAAAATGCCCCCAACAACTAAAACAAACCTTCTTAGTCCTATGATGGTCTTATTTTCCTTTTAACTTTCCCACTTGCTTGGAAAATACAATCCTTTTGAAAAATGTTGCCTCACTCCTCAATGCAGCCTTCCATGGCGTTTGAATTGGTAGAACTGGGTCACAATATGGTAATATAGGTTACGGAGAACTGTCAACCGACCTCAGATCGCAATATGGCCAGTGTCACACCTATCTCTCTCATTTACAGATTCAGTTTTGTAATAAATTTATTATTCGGCCTTTTATCTAAACTTTAAAAAACGAGTTACAAAACCTGCCTGTTTGTGTACATGCTGGGCCTGACTGAAAAGATTCTCCTGTGACCTGACCTTGACAACCTTGCTGAGTATAACAATGACCCGCCTGATTTTAGAATGGCAGTCAGAAATAAATTCGCTCTCTTTACAGTAAAATATTGTTAAAACTATGGATTATATCATTTTGGCTTCTCCAGGGATTAGTTAGGGAGGTTCAGATGCACAACACACTAGAATATAGAGTAGAAATTACATAACTCATGATTCTAGCCTAGAACAGCAACAAGAGTCACTTTTATTAGAAGCTGCATAATGAATACTGCTTATTTGTGTCTTAGAAATTTTTTTTTTTTATTTTTTTACTATCAATATTTATTCAATTTATGTATAGCAAATATTGAGACACTATCAAATATTCTCCTTAATACCAACACTTTTAATGAAATTCTAATATGTACATTCACCACATTATGTACTAAAGGCCTTTTCCAACGACTGAAGAAAAAGGGAAACAAATATGTCATCATAACCATTTATTTTTACACATAAACTTAAAGGTATAACATATTCAATCACAAGTGATCCCTTCCTCCTAGTTGATCCATCACTCCACTCCACTTTCCTTTCCTTTATGCACATTTTTTAAGTCAGGAAAATCTAAGGTATGCAGTGGATTGAGAACTTTTGCACTAATGATCCTTTGTGATTAAATATGTTTAATCTTGAATAATAAAATGAAACTTGGCCAATTTCAACTGAACAAACATGTCGCTAGCAGCATCACAACTGATATTAAACACATAGGGCACCTATAGTGTTCTTTGGCACCTGTAGTATCCTTTAACTGTAGTGTTCTTCAACCCCAAACACCTTAATATTTTTCCTAAAATCTTCTTCTAAAAGTATCAGAATATGAACCAGGCATTATGGTAAACTTAAGGTTTTCTAAACCAATATCATGTCTCTGATGCTGTTTACCTAAGTATTACTCAAAATGACACATTCAGGTTTTACTGAAACATAAGTTTAGAAACAAAAGCTTGGATGTTAGACAGTGTTCTCAAGACTGACCCTTGAAACCTAATAAAGTTTTTTTTATTAAAAAAGGTATATAGCCTTGGTTCTATTGCTATTGGGAGGGCCACTCCACCTCCATAGGGAAGTTAAAGGGTGCAAGCTTGGTCTGTAAGTGAACAAGAGCCTGAGTATATTCCTGGTTGTAGCCATATGCATGAGTGATGGTGCTAACAGCAGGAGGTGGGTTACCACTGTAGAGACTCTTTGCACTGTGCTCCACCATCCGAGGCACACACCCTTCAGTGGTGTCCTTCAGCACTATTGACATCACCTTCTCTAAATCACCATGTGTCTGCTGGTAGGGCTGCAGTAGCAGCTTCATGGTCACCCCAAGTTGTTGGGCCTGTATGTAGTTACAAATGTCTCTCTGGTTGAACATGGAGTTCTCCACCAGTATGAAATAAGAAACACCTGGGTAGATCTTCATGTCACTCCCATCTTTCTTACTGCCTGATCTGGTAGCTGTAAGAGCTGATATGTGCATGAGAGAGCCTGGCATGTTCTTCATGTGTTCATCAAGGCGTGACCGCAGTGTCAACAACTGGTCATACACTCTGTCTAGAAACTGCTGGGACTGGTTGAACCAGGAGATGCGGACAGCAACAGCTCGCTTATCTCCGCTGAGGAAGGGTTTGAGCATATGTTCACTGAATATGTTACGGATATCAGGGGACTTGAGATGACCTATGGGCCGGCCAAATCGAACAGCACACTGCTGGTAGGACTGCTGCTGTTCCTGAAGCTGCTGCATCTGCATAGGGAAAGTAAAACCATCTCTTAAAGATGCACTCACTAGTAGCTATTTTCTGCAATAAATACTAATTTATATTTGTTATTTTTGTTTTTTTATCCTTAATAATTAGAACTCATTTGGATATATTGATCAGAGATTTAGCAGATGCTGACTTTTAGGTGGGGTTTGGACAGAATAAAGTATTTAATAGATTTTGCCTGAAACTTTTTTGGTTTAAAGATAAATACCAGCGATCTATCAAAAAAGAAGGAATCATGGAATTTTTAAAAGCTTTGGATTTAGAAAGAGATGCCTGATTATACTTATATTTATGAGAATGTACAGTCAATCTATTGGCCCTCAGTCCAAGGCTCTGTCATTCCCAATGACTCATGACTACAGCTACCAAATACGGAAGATTTAAAATAGGATATGGTGACTGCTGGCCTGGGGCAGAGAGGGCCCCCAATTAAGTCATTTTAGAGGCAGAAAAACCACCTAACTTGAGGACATATGAGACAACTCAATGCCCTATCTTCATGCTACTTTATTTTCCTTTAATAAATGGAAAACAAATACCAGAACAGCCCATCAACAGGTCACTGGACGTGGTCTGTGTAGGTGCAGGTTCAGTGCATGATGCATGCAGACAGGGCCTTGCCTTACTGTGTGAGCGGATGTGTGCTACAGCTGTAGTTAGAGCCCCACCCACACTCAGATAGGCCCCACATCCTGTCTGAAATCAGAGTCAGTGAGTCAACCATGCCTTCTCACCCTTTCCCACTTTATGCCTTCACTGTCTTGTTATTCCACTGTTTTAAAAGAAAGTTAAAGCTGGCAAGCTGTTTTGGCCATGAGCTTGCCTGCCCTTTATGTCAATAATTGTGTTTATTACTCAGGTTATTACTCAGTTACTGACAACATGATTTTGTAAGTAGATTGCCCATTGGGGCAACCTATTTTTTTCCTTATTTCAACTACTGCCTAGAGTACACCAGATTTTTCATTTCTCCATATATGCCAAAGATACGATTTTGCAAGAATTCCCCCCATCAGACTTCAGACAAAGTTCTAACTTTTAGACTTTGTATTTACAACACAAAACCATGGTTTTTTTAGTATATTTTTAGTGCCTTGGAAGTGAAGCCTTTGGACAAAGAGGCGCATGGGATACAAAACCAGTAGCCAAAGGTTGTTTATACTTTACTGAGAGACTATATAAATATCTAATATTTGCATATTAATAATAAACATACTTTACTGCTTATATCTATATCATATTGATATCACTTTTATCTGCTAGTATATTGCAAGGCATGAAGCTAAATATATTGCTTTCACTAACAGGACATAGAAAGCAGGGCGACTTCCCCTGCAGTTTAGCTCCCAAAATGCATTAGAGACTACACCCTTTTAAGCAGACCACCAGAAAAAGAACAATCTTTCAGGGATTGAATGATACGTTATTTTGCCAGTTTTAGATATAATTTGGAGGATGACAAAAATGGTAGACCGGCCTCTGGATAAGGTCCAGTTCTTCTAGTTGTTACCATGAACAAGAGTAGAATACTAAAGTTTGCCTGGAGTTTGCTTACAGAAGCACCAATTCACACTGTAAGTATACAACCTTGGCAAAGCAAGTATTTTTAGAGATGGACTTAAAAAAGATTATTTGCTGCACTTGCCTGAGAGGCCTGAGGAACCTGGACTGGACGACTCAGTCATTGAAGAGGTTGGAGATGAGAAATCATCAAATCAAGTTCCAAATTCTAATGGCTGTACTCCATAGTCTTGTGCGACAAAACAGAGTGCGAAATTAACTTTTTTCTCCACCCGCCAACTTGGCGGGTGGAGAAATGTGTGTGGGCGGGTAAATGCAGATATTTACCCGCCCACACATAAATTTACCCGCCCACAAATTACACTTTAATGACAAAAGTCAGAGGTGATTCCAATCACACAAGTAAATGATAAAATTCCATTCTTTTTTTCTACCAAAATAATAATGTAACATATTTCGATACAGTTCACCACATTTTTTTTGCGATACACATGCAGTGTCAAAAAGGCCGACGTGCTCCTTTTACGTCGGCCACTTTGGCTGACGTCGATGTCACCTCCAACGTAATATTTGATCATCGTATATACCACTATTTTCAGCATATCTATTGCTGCAAGGTGGGCTGGGGAGGGGCATGAGAAATGGACAGAAAGAATATGACGTACTTAAAAGAGACTGACAAGAGTGAATCCAACTAGTGTTTGACATTGTATTACACAGTTCGAAACATTAACAATTTAGATGAAGTACACATATCTATGACATTGCATGATAACAGTTTGAAGGGAGAGGAGCTTTGTAGTCTCATAGCAAATATATTCATGAATGCATAGTATTTGTTTCACTTTTTCTTTTAATTTTCGAATGAATAAATTAGTCTAAAGAATGTTGAGCTCCTTTAATCCCAAAGGGGAAAATAAAACATGCAAATTATGTTTCATCTCCTATATTTAATATGAATAAATGGATTCACTTTTCATTGGATTCAACCATTGTGAGGTATTTTAAACTTATTCCATGTAATTGTCATCCCCCGACCTTGCTTCAAAAGATATGCTGAGTAACCCTGAGTAGGCCTATTATAGGCATAATCCAAATTAAAGCAAGTAGATTAGTTTATAAATGGAATAAATGATAACAGACCTCATACTGTAACAAGTTCTTAGGAAATATACAAAATTCTCTATATAAAGATTTTTATGAAAGTATAGGACATTAGGTAGAAAATACAAACATTTTGAGAGGTAATGGACGAAATGTTACTCTAGGAATTCTAAATTAAATTCTATTTATGTTTTTCATAGGGATAGCTGTCACCTACCTTGAGTAGTCTCAATTACTATGTACCGTGCTAATTTATATTATGACCAGTTCTATCATTTAACATTTAACATTTGAAGGACTGGTGATAACTAAGGAGGTCTGGTGAAAGATCCTTTTCACTGGTCCGACTGTCCGGTGAAAGTTCTAAAGTTTTCACCATGTCTGGATGTCTTACCAATAAAGAACCACATGCCCAAGTCCCTGAAAAAGAGTCAAAACTCAAAGCCCCTTAACCGCCCAGTTGCCACCACCTGGCCACCTTCCCCTCAGCTGCTACCTCTCACCAGTGACCACTAACTCTAAACAAATATATTACTGCTACAATACACAATCACAACACTACTGGATTATACTAGTGGTTAAGCCGAGTCAGCCCAGATGGAAAGAGGCTGCAGTGAATTAATAACAAGTATCAAATCTTCTGACGAAAGATATAATGTTAGGTCGTCAAATATAGGTATGGATATGGCCATTTAAAATTATGTGTCAGGAACAAGTGAGAATTATAATAATTTGGAATATTTTTTACAGAAAATCTCTGGTCAGAAACAAGCACACACACACACTGTGCCTGGAATCTGTGAAAAATATTCAACGTGGCTCATAAGAGTTTATATTGAGTGATACTAGCCTATATATTAGCAAATTTCGCTTTTGTTCATGGTTTTCGCTAAGCCTGGGCAGACGTTCTTGAGGCAAACACAACTGACATAGGCTTGGTAATCGAATTAAACAAAGCCTATCGAATGAAATCTGACCAACCTTTTTATTTGTATTGTCAAGACCCCCCCTCACACACACACACTGTGTCTGGAATCTGTGAATAATTTTGATGACCCATACTAGCCTATATATTAGTAGATTTCTCACAATTCCAACCATATTTGTTATTTTTTAACATGATGTTCCTAACAGAATTACGTACGGTAGTTGATTACACAAGCCTGTTGCTGTCAGTTTGGTAACCGACCAGCTTAAGAATGTGTAATGATTATATGTACAGACGTTCTCGAGGCAAACAGAACTGACATAGGCTTGGAAATCAAGTGAAATGAAGCATATCAAATTAAATCTAACCAACCTTTTTATTTGTATCGTTTACGATTTCACTGCCGATCACACATGCTTCGAGTGAACCCGGTGCGGTCGCCGTCATATTTCCTAGCGGTTTCTGGCCGCTGACACAATAATATCCATATAATCGGCGTAAATCAGTCATGTCGACTTCAAATACTATCCCAAACAATAGTTTATGAACATATTAACGTGTGGCAATATTCCTTTGGTGGAAATATCACGATTTCACTCCTCCACCTTGTCGGAAGCCATGCTTCTGCCGTCATGTACACAAGGGGCCTTGTGAGGCTTAGCGCGCCGATCGCTTATAGCAACGATAATAAGAATACAAATTTATAATATCATGACACCAGCGACTGAATATAAATGTCTGAACGTTTAATCTAACCTTGTTTTCAACCTCATATGCAAGGATTATTGTGTAAAATCATTGGTTTGTTCTAAAAAACGCATCAAATGTTGACACAAGTGGGATCGCTATGCTTATGCTATGGCCGGCAATGGCAAGGGAAGATAAAAACGTCACCACGGAGAATCCCTTAAAAACGCTTAAAATCGCATTATCGAAAGGAAATAATTATTTAAAACTCTAAGTATAATATGTATAGAAGCTATCCGATCAATGATTATTTTCAAAATTCTTCGAAACGTTCATAATTCAGAGTTTATTTCAATGATCTGGCCTGACGAGGGATATACGGTAGAAATCGATTCGCGCATGCGCGTCAAAATTTGCTCTTCCGGTTGGTTAGTTCATGAGTCTGCCACTGGGTGTCTCTCCTCTCAAGCGATCATATTTTCAATGTTTTGACTGTCAATTCCTATATGTGAAATCGACGTATGTATTCTAATGCCTTGACCCCAGTTTAAGACACCGTTTTTTTCATTGGATGAGCAAAGGTGACTATATAAGAACCTCAGGCATATAGATGTATTGGGTTGGTAGCAGTGGTGGGCTCTCCCAAGCACCACCAGGAGGAGGAGGTGGCGGAGGAGGGAGTAGGAATGAGGAGGAGCGGGTGAGGCGCCAGTCTGGAAATCGGGAATTTGAGCATGTAAATTGGAAGGTGAGGAGGGCTGGAGGAGGAGGCAGGGCAGGCCGGCAAGTGGCACAATTGCCGGGACAAGTTCCGAGGAGCAAAGTGATTATAAGAGTTAGGTCGTTCAAACGACCTAACAAAAACTCAGCTGCCTCCAAATCTGGTCTATAATAAAAAAAATTATAAAATGACCGATTGGCTGGCAAGTCACTGAGGATAATCCACCTGCAGTGTGCAACATAACCTAGAGACCGACACCCAGGTCTCCAGAAAATTTGAAAATTGAGATCGATATTTGGCAGGGCCCGACGGTCTCCAATGAAATGAACAAGTGTGAAAATTATCCTGTCCAACTTTTTGTACTGTGGGGTCATTTTTTAATCACTATTAATTCTAAAATCACTGCCCACATAGCTAGCCCTGACAGGACCATTCTGATGATGATACAGAGGACAGAAATGTTCATATACTTATCATATCATGCATTTCCATTGATTCATGATTTAGGCTAGGAAATCTGGTACATATGCTAAGGCTCACAAATTGTTGTTACCACACATTACAGGGTTGGACCCCCTATGGATGGCTATTTGCCCCTGCTACGCTGTCACATATTTCTGGTGAGAACCCTGATAATATAGACATTTCTCCTGCAAATTCTCAGAATACGATCTTGGAGTAATTTCTGATGTTTCCCCTGTTTTCTTTTATGTATGGCCATGTGATCTAGTGTCATTATGGAGGTCATATAGGGCCGTTACTCACCTGTACCACCAAAATGAAGTTTGTCCCAAGAAAGTAATAACTATCTTTTCATTTTGAGATATTCTTTTAAAATAATTGATGGTTTTTCAACTTTTCCAATCAGTCCGTCTTCGTCTGACCCAAGGCTTTTTTCGACCCCTAAATTTTTGTCGGTGTAGTATAAGGTTTTTTGCCATAAGAATTAACCAGTTGAGGAATACACTGAAGAGTTTTTCCCGAGGTATCCTAGAAGAAGAATACATTGATCATGCCTACAATCTTATTTGCTGCATGTTATTTATCATATTAATGCTTAGACCTTTTTTGGTCTCCGTAAAATCCTGTCTGATCTCCCAATTCACTGTTGCACACTGCACTTGCCCGCACTGAAAGTTGGGCATGTCGGAGCACAGGCAATATAACTTGCACACAACTGGGCTCTAAAGTTTAGTTGCTTCTGGGCTAAAGGGGAGAATATTGTCCACAAAGTACTTCACACTATGCTTTTCTTACTTTTATTCCATGATTTCACGCAAATTTTGTTTACCTATTTTTGATACTCAGGAAATAGAGCTCATTTATATTCCACAGGCTGTGAGAGTGATGAATTCAAGATAAAAAGCCATGCTCATGACCAAATCATTGAAAAAAGGCCAAATGGTTATTGCACATTTTACGCATATTAAATAATAACTGGATAAAGAATCGTCACCAGCCCTCAAAAACAAGACACTCAATTTATTGCCAGGGATGCCAGGGATGCCAGGGACAGACTATAATAAAAAAACAGAATTGGTATAGAAATACCACAAAACATTCTGGCCCTTTTTTATGTATGGCCATGTGATCTAGTGTCATTATGGAGGTCATATCATACATCAGAAAGGAGTCTCAAAACAGAAGAACATCAGAAACTACTAGCCTCCCTCCTTAATAATTGACGAATTTTAAGGGGCCCTAGGTAGCACAGGAATAAATTGCACAGAAGATACTATAGTATACCAGTAAAAACATCGCTTGAACATTCCTTTCCTTTGGCGTTGGGAACAGGACAAGCAGTACATCCATCTTAATCACTTGTCTAAGTGATAGCTGACACCAATCCTTGTACTTTACTGCACTATAATTTATATATTAAATTCCACAAAAAATCGTGTGTACCTTCAGATTTTAAAAAAGGGGAGAAAATATAAGTAGTAATGCAGCTAAAGCTTTTGATTGCCCACTGAACAAACAAATTAAGATTAGATTCATTCATTGAGTTTTTCATTTACTCAGGGTACTACTGAATGTTGAGTCTCCTTCTGATCTGGTTCGGGGGTGGGGTGGAGGGGTAAATAATATATTATGGTGTAAAATGAGTGCATTCTACTGACTTTATCTGAGCCTCAGTTCGAAAGTTACTGATTTTTACTGATGCAATGCGGAAATTACTGACTTATACAGTATTTAAGATCCCAAAATAAAAAATTACTGACTGCAGGAATCCTGCAGCTATACACATGAGTGAGTGAGTGAGATTGGTTGCTTTACACCCTTATCAACACATTTAATATGGTTATATCAAGGGCGGGAGAGCTGAGAGGGAGTGAGTGAGTGAGATTGGTGGCTTTACGCCTATATCAACACATTTAATATGGTTATATCAAGGGCGGGAGAGCTGAGAGGGACAATGCTTGGCCCCGAGAGCATGCACTGGGTGGAGGTGAAATGATGCTCTGGCAAGTCGCTCATGGCATTCAAATCTGGGCTGAAGCTTCCTCCCATTGATCTACCTCTCTGTACAGCGTAACAACAATACAACTTACCTGTTGTGTGGGGGGAGTAAAGCTGGATGACGGCATGGGGTACATGTCCTGCTGCTGTTGCTGTTGCTGCGTTAGTGACGGCCAGGCTGAGTGTGAGGAGGAGGAAGGGGAGGCTGTTCCCCACTGTGAACATTCTCCCCCAGCATAGTCCCCACTGGAAGCTATGGGGTAGGAAGAGTTTGAGTCTTGCTGATGCATTTCACCACCTTCTCCAATGTCTCCATATCCCTGACAAGCCCCTGTGTCAAACAACTCCTCCTTTATCACAATCACTTCATCCCCAGGGTCTACATCTTCACTGTATGCAGTACGTTTAGTTGGGGAACTCTGACCACTCTGTCTTCGCCTCTTTCTCCGAGACGCACCACTTCTCGGAGAACTTGGCTGTGTATGAGGTTCCGGCTCTGGTAACTCGGATAATGTCTTCTCTAAGTCTGAGGCCTCCTCACCAATGCTCTCTTCCACCGGCCTCTCTTTCTTGATAATAGATTCTCTGAGGTCGACAAGGAAGACATCTTGGTCATCCAGTGTAAGTCCCAGAAGGCCCTGAATGCCGCATGTGTACTCATAACTTAGCCCGTTCTTACACAGCACTGTGATGGCTTCTGTTAACAAGGCCTTGATTCGGTCCCGGTCTGGCTTTGGCACCATTTTGTGTTTTATTTCTTACTATATAATAGCAGGGATGCAGGAAAATCTGAAATAGGAATTGATACACCACGTCAATCAAAATAACTCACCTCAGTTACATTTTATTATTATTATAATGTTAAACTTTATTTCCACAAAGCATACTGTATACATTAGTTCTATCTACTGCTTCAGCAGTTCTGGCTACTCTGTGTTGACTATTGGTAACAGTTAATAAATATTTTTAACAATCAATTTATATAAGTCTTAACAATACAGCAAATAGAAAAACAGGTAACGTGTTTAGCGTCAACTTTTGTTTGGTCCAGTTTGTTTCTTCTCTTCCTTGGCTCTTCTCTTCCTTGGCTACTACAGTAAACGTATTTATTGTTGCATAGATAAATTTGCACGCACTAAGTACGGTACTTTGACACCTTTTCACACAGACTTAAATTTGCATAGCAAGGAAGCCTCACACTGACTCACACCTAGTTTTGATAGCCCTATAGGCCTACAGGGCTTTGAGTTAGACTCGATTCGAACAGGGTTGCTAGGGTTGCGGTAGTTTGTGGAGATTTGTAGAAATTTCTAACCCCTCACGAAGACAATAAGATCGAAGATTATTATCTTCTGTCTCTACTTGTTACCTGTCAATACTGGAAGTGAAGAATTAAGCAACTGCGGACAGAGTTTTCATCTGCTCGACAAGGCGCGACCGACCCGCCCTCTATGAGGGTGGAATCCCATATCCGAAATTCCTCCCGTTGCCCTATCTATCAGCGTCCACTCCCCATATATAAACGACCCCATGATACTTATGGCCTAACTTTTGTTGTTATCCCATGTAAGTGGTAACCTGTAATTCGCCTGAGAGAAACTTCACTTAGTTAGCTACCCTTTTGTCTGGAAAAACTACTGCGTTCATGGTACAGAAATGCTGTTTTGAAAACATTCATGCACCCTCTACCTGTTGTCACTCAGCCCTGCCATGTTTACATAGCTTCAACCACCCAACAGCTATACCCTTACTAGCCACTGCCACCCTTACATAACACCCACACTCACAGCTAGCTTGTTCACAACATGTAGGATATTTATAGGGTGGGAGCCTACACAGCCCGTTGGTGATGTGTAGGCTCGGTATTTAACACTAAATCAAATGGATATTGTAGGTAGGAGGGGTAGAGAAATGGGGGGGGGGGGGGGGGATGGATGGGACGATCCTTTTATTTTTAAATATAAAAACAATCTAAAAGCGTTCAGCTCTGGTGAAATATAACCAATGTACTTCCCACAAATAAATGTCTTGCTGCGTTAATTTTCGAACACCAGACCTATAGGCCCCGGGATCTATGGGCCCAGCTCTGGACTTATAGGCCCCAAGGCCCGCTCGCGTTGGACTTATAGGCCCCAGGATTTATAGGCCCAGAAGAATACTAAACCATACCAAAAATAACCCTAAACCTAACCCTAAATTGGTTGTCCTAAGTCAGTAAAGGTAGTAGTGGACTGTCCCTAGTAAAAACTGACTAATAAAATAATTATTTGACTAAAAAAAATATATCACTAAGTTTTGAAGCGGGGCCTATAAGTCCAAAACCCCTGTAACGGTCGGGGCCTATAAGTCCCGAGCTGGGCCCATACGTCAAAACGGCTGGGCCTACCGGGGCCCATACGTCCAATGCGCGGGGCCCATACGTCCGCACCCCGTCACGAACGATCAATACAGTCCAGTTGTAGCGGTGTTTTTTACGCACCATTTTTTTTGGGTGGGCCGACGGGGCTTGGGCCGACGCGGTGTTGGGCCGACGTGTCTATGGTTCGTTGCACTGTACCAAGCATCGCTGGCTTGGATCCCTAAAAGGCTAAACTAGCAAGACAACGCCACAGTAGGCCTACAGTCCTGCTGCCGTCCATCCGCGCGAAATCCGCAGAGACACTCAAGACCAAACGCGCTGATATATTCATGACTTACATAGGCCTAAAGCTTTCAATGTTAATAAAACATAAGTTAGCGTCTGTATAAGCAATTTATAGTCTCTCACAGGGAGATTAGAATGAACTAATATTACCTGAGGCCAAAACAAAGCCACGCTAAACTTAGTCGAGATGATCTGCACGGAGCGTTTACTGCAAGGCTGGGTAAAACTTGTAACCGACTGCAAAGAAATATGCAATACCGTCTGCAACGCGTCAATACTTCGGTCTTTATAATCCAGGGGGAGGCACCTACACATTCTGTGGAACCCACCGCTGGCCTTCTACATAAAATGTAGGCCTACAATTCGCCCTCGCCATCTCTCAAATATCCCTAATTTCAGACAAAAGTAAATTTAAACATATAGTTCAACAATCGGTAACCGAACAGATTATTTGAATCAACACAATATCAGCAGGTAGGCCTATAGCCTACCATTTTCAGATTATAGACTAGATGGGCTATGCCTATGGGCTACCTGAGATTGAGAACATAATATTTGCTTAAATTAACCTTCCCAATTTCGTCTGTAACATCAGCAATATTAGCCTATGTAGTTTATATACGATAAATCCACATATCAACGTGATTAACAAATAATACTAAATTAAGAAGCCTTTGTAAACGAATTAAAAATTAATATAAGAGTGATGGAATACAACAATAGGCCTAGTGTAGATCTACAGGGGAGAGAAAATTCCAGAATGTTTGTATGGAAGAAAATTCTATGTGAGTTGGACGAAGATGAGTAGTAAAATTCCTTGTAAGAAAAACCTGTTATAGGTACGCACATATACTTCATGATTAAACAACTTTACATGGGTTGGATGCGTGTAAATGAAGGGGAAAATATTTTTCAAAAAAAAATGCTGAGATGTGAAGAAAAAGTCAGAAAAACAACAACAAAAACTAAAAAACTACAAGGGACGCGACACTGGTGTCATTTAGAATTGTAATATAGTCCGGCAGTGGGAGACCTTAACCCGGAAATCCCGGATAAAGTTTTTTTCTCTCTTGATTTATCATCTATGGGGTCCCTATATCACATTCCTGTGTGATGTGAAGTTCCTGACCTTGAGCAATTCAAGATATTCAAGATGGCTGCCACCGAACATGTCAAATCTGTAAACTGGCATATCTCTGCTTCTAATGGGGCTAGGAATATGTTCTAGGTGTCTAAATGCATGTTTCATTAGCCTACAAATGTGATACAGTCATTAAAAAAATCATTGACCCAACAATTTCCAAGGAAAATTGCATTATGGGGTAAAATAATTTAATTTGGTGGCAACCGATCCAGCAAATCGGTAAACAGGCATATCTCTGCTTCCAATGGGGCTAGTTATACATTGTAGATGTCTAAATGTATGTTGTGTTAGCCTACAAATGCAATACAGTCATCAAATAAATCATTGGCCCAATAATTCCCAATGAAATTTGCTTTTTTGTGTAAAATAATTCAATTTGAGCATACCGCAAATTACATGTCAAATCTAAAAACATACATATATATATAGATCCCGGCTTCTAACAGGGTTAGGAATACATTCTAAATGTCATTTGCCTACAATACATTACATTTGTATAATTTGATCATTGGCCCAATATTTGTCAATGAAGATTTCATTATTGTGTAGAAGAATTCATTATTTTGCAGTGTCTGTGACCCCTGTCTATGACCAAACTATGAATGAATTTTGAATGTTATCATACCATAACTGATATCATTGAATTCTGTATGGTCTTTGTAATAGGGTTATCAACACTAACCTCTTAATGCTCTATATTACATGCATCCCATAGGAAGCATGCTCAACTTCTGAATGAATGGAAAGTATACTGTGCATGGGCATGTGTGATGGCAGTTGATCAACCCTTTTAAGGTTTGGTATAGACTAATCAGGTATCATAGAAGTTACCCATCACCCTCAGACTTTCAAAACCTACTCACACCTTGAGCAGAGTTTTCAAAACCTTTGTCACAATGAGGGTCAAGGGAAAAGTGGCATTATATTGTTGATTGAACATAAGGAGGACGCATCATCAAAGATTATTATTGTGACAAGCTATCCAATGGGCAAGAATCTCTAACCAGATGGACTTGTGGACATCACAACAGGTTATGCTATTGGTTAGAAGTTCAGTCCTCTGTCTGCTCTACTCTTGCTTAATAGCTTTCTCATCTCCACCCTCATCCATCTTTCTAATATCTTTGTTCTTCTCATTATAACAACCTTACAACTTTACAAATTTCAAAATCCAGATTAGGCAATAAGACCAATGCCCCTGCCAGAATATTTGCTTCTTCCCCAACATATTAAAACTAACAAGGCAAGGTAGGGCCGGAAGGTACACCAGTCATGGTTAAGCTCTTTGGTAGACCAGGCTATCTACAGTCTGTATCAGGAAAACAGAAATTTATATCCATTTAAGAGTCAAGTCTGCATGTAATGTTGAATGACAGTTTGCCTGGTGATGTCCTGCATTACCTACCCATTTACTGACCATCACACATTCCAAAGCAGAACACACTACTTAATAAATATTGAATAAAATGCTATATTCCTGCATTACATTTGGTTGTTCAAATTAATCAGTAATGAAATCTATCATTGATTTTACCTCAAACATGAGGCCATAGCTTTCAAATATTGACAAAATATATGAAGGAAGTTCACAGGACAGCGATTTGTAAACAGCATTGCCTTATGAAAACCATCAGCCCAGGTTTATTGAAATGAATTATGCTGCTTCTGTTAATGTCTCATTGAATTTGATGTGTGTAACAGGGTAAACTCCAAGGACATTTACACTTCTTCCCAATATCTAAGGCACAGTCAACAAGTACTTGGTGGAACTGATAGAAATTCCTGAAGCAATGTTCACAAGTCTGCCAGGGTAGAGTGGTTCAATAGAAATGGGTAGAAATTGTCCACAACATCTGTTTTCTCATCTTTGACACCTCCTCTGTATGCTCTAATGAGGTGACATTGTGTCTATGCTTTTAACAATTCTGCTCCAGGATTGGAAACTGTTAAGTCTAGGTTTTTGCAGTTTAGGTGTGCTGGGAAACAACCTACAAAAACTTGCTGGCAATTACCAAAGATCATAAGGGTTGGTTCTAGGGCCTGGTCTGTCAATATTCCTTGAAACAGGCCTGCGCATAGGTGAATGATTTACCCTCCATTCATTCAGGAAAGTTTAGGCAACCTATCAGGCATAAGTTCCCAAAATGAGTTTTATAGGCAGTTTTATAGGCAGTAATACATAGTATTCACGTGATTCACGTAGTCACCCAGTCAGTGGCTATCCTCATTGGCAGCCGTATTGTGTGTCTGCTTAGAGAGTGGAAGTCAGCAAATTGAAAGGCTTTTCCCATTTTGACTATTTTGCTAACCCCTGACTATATAAGCATACTTTATATTGCATTTGCTAAAACTTTTGGAGGTGAAAATGGCAGCCTTGGAGCACATGCATATGTCCAGGTAATATTTACAAGGGTGATACAGAACATAGCTAGCCTAGGCCAGTGCTGTGACATCAATGAATACTATGTATAGCTCATGACACCCTGCGGTTAAGAAGCTTAGCAATATTTTTTATCACATTTGAAGCACAAGACAATGGAATGATAAACAAAGAATATGGTTATGGTCTTTTCATAGACTAAATCTGACAAACAATAATGCATATAATGAATTCTTTTACACCATAATGAAACTTTCATTGACAAATATTAGGCCAATGATTGAATGTATGCAGATGTAATGTATTTGTAGGCAAATGACATTTAGAATATATTCCTAACCCCATTAGAAGCAGGGATCTATATCATTATGTCTGTTTAAAGATTTGACATGTAATTTGAGTTACGGTCAAATTGAATTATTTTACACAAAAAAGCAAATTTCATTGAGAATCATTGGGCTAATGATTTATTTAATGGCTGTGTTGCATTTGTAGGCTAACACAACATACATTTAGACATCTACAATGTATAACTAGCCCCATTAGAAGCAGAGATATGCCTAGATTTGCTGGGTTGGTATGGGTCAAATTTAATCATTTTACACTATAATGCAATTTTAATTGGAAACCATTGTGCCAATGATTTATTTAATAACTTTATTGCATTTGTAGGCTAACAAAACATACATTTAGACACCTAGAATGTATTCCTAGCCCCATTGGAAGCAGAGATATGCCTGTTTACAGATTTGCTGGATCGGTTGTGGCCAAATTAAATTATCATACTACATAACGCAATTTTCATTGGAAATTGTTGGGTCAATGATTTTTTTAATGATTGTATCACATTTGTAGGCTAATGAAACATGCATTTAGACACCTAGAACATATTCCTAGCCCCATTAGAAGCAGAGATATGCCAGTTTATAGATTTGACATGTTCGGTGGCAGCCATCTTGAATATCTTGAATTGCTCAAGGTCAGGAACTTCACATCACACAGGAATGTGATATAGGGACCCCATAGATGATAAATCAAGAGAGAAAAAAACTTTATCCAGGATTTCCGGGTTAGGCCAAAATTTGCCTTTCCACTGCCGGACTAATAGCTTTGTTAGCTAGAATTGTAAGAGCCCAGATGGCAGCCTATGTTGAATAAAACCTTTAAAAAAAACTAAATTAAGCGCATTCTGTGTGAATTCTCGAGGAACGATCGATTAATCCGCATTAAGCTAGAGACATTAGTAAATAAGCAACAGTCACAATTAATAAATAACACAACATACTGTATTAAGAAATTAAATAAATACATGTATACCGTATAACGTGTTAATGATATATATTGGCTTATGTACGAATCCGTAGTTCTTTTATAAAAAGTTTTGTACAACTGCTACGGTCAGATCAAGGGTCATTTGATAAGATAAGATAAGATAAGAACTACTTTATTCATCAATTAGGACAGTTACATATGACAAATAGGTATACGCTTGTAATGTGTCTCGGGTAGGGCGCCGCCATATTGCATATGAAAACGAGGCACAGGCCCGGGCACAGGCCACGGGGGGACGTCAGTACGTGAATACACAATGGCGACGCATAGGTAAAGGTGGTGGTGGCTGTTTGTTATTAAATGTTATCGTTCTTATATTGGTTTAAACTGCTGCAACCTAAGGTTGTCATCCTGCTTAGAGGCTCGGCAAGGGTATAACGTTCTTCCCGAGACATTGAGCAGTCAAAGTACTGCCCACAGTCAGAGTACCACCCTCTTTCTCTCACGCAACTGGCAGCCTTCCCGACGACCCTCCCACTTGTGTACACCACAGTCAGAGCCGTAGCATGGTTAACGCAACTGGTAGTGTGAGGCTATCGGTGTTACCCCTCAATTATTATTATTATAAGATTTTATTTCCATTTCACATATACAATTGTACAGGTTAAATCAAAAGAAGAAGAAGAATGGAAAAGGAATATTGTCTGTGATAGGTCACAGCTCTTCCGAATACCCCGTCAATTAATTAATGCTCTAATAACACATAATTTTATAATAGTTAAATATTCAGAGCTGCCAACCTGTAAGCATCCCAAATCCTAGTTTTTGTGGGGTGCCAAATTTGATTTTTGGGGAGAATTACTCATGGACGTGATTTGGATAGACCAGATGGTCTGAAGTGAATGTCATAGTTTTTATCTATTACGGATAATACCATGTATTATTTTTATTTGGCAAAGAAAATAAAAAAAATATATACTTAGTCTGTAATGCAAAGCCATGCATGCACTTCAAATTAATATCGTATAAAAATCTCTAAAAAAGAAAAATAATAACTGTTTATATTGTAGAAACACTTCATGGTGAAAAGCTGTGACAAATAATGATAATTGATGGTTTGGAGAAAGTCAACATGACACTGTTGTCTTAAGGCTAATTGGTAGGGTAGGCCTATCGAGGAATTGTGTGAGAATTCCTATGGCGAAATCGTAGAAGTTGGCAGCACTTAATATTGGAGACAAAAACTTCTTTGCATTCATGATGAACCGATGGGCGGGTGGGGGCATGGAAAAGAGGAAAATCTCTGGAATTTGCGTACCCCTGGAAATTTTGATAATTTTAATGAAAGTATTCTGGTGGATTTTGGATAATAGATATACATTTTAGTACGGTACCTGTCATTAAGAATATTCATACAGAATCAAGCTCTAAATCTCCCAATGTCTGTTATGATAAAATTCAAAAATTTCTAGACCTGAGTGAGATACAGTTTTTTCAAGATCCTATAAGAAGCGACACACTCTGTACAGTAATTATGTTGTTTTGATATATTTATTAATATCCTTGATAAAGGTTGTATGTTGTTGACCCGATGTGCATTGGAAAATCCGCCAGTGCATGCAAAAGTGCAACTGACCAGTCACAAAAGTGCAATCCTCTCAAAAAAGCAGTTTTGCACCCGATTCTGCACCTGATGCAACGGGCATCATCTGATGCTCTTCATAATGCATATCAAAATGATGCATCAAAATCGGGTGTTAATGTCCATGCTGCATGCAGTTAAACTTTTTAACAAGTGATAAACATAAAGATTTGTATTAAAGCAGAATATTTCGGCTTGTACTGTATATGGTGAGTGAGTATGAAATAGATATAAATGCAGCTTTTATGTTTTAAAGTAAGCTTCACACATTCCAATAACAATGACATAACAATTCCATTAAAGTTAAATGAGTCACAAATCGGAAACTTCAAAAAGCATATCAAAGTTATGAAAATGAGTAACAAGTCGGAAAACCAATATTTTTCAAAGAGGTCTATTAACAACATTTCTAGATTGGAATCTTTTTATTTTTGTGGTTTTTAGTACTGGTGGTAGTATAAATACATCTGCCAAATTCCAGGACGCTGTATTGAATGTATCCATACGTTTCTGAGGTTATCCTAAGGAGTATATTTAACTACTTTATTATAGTGATTAACTATCAAGAACAATAGCTAATATAACTTGTAATACATATAAAGAGGTTTACCATCTATCGCAGATGCATTCATTTTTACCATCATTAGAATTCACTTGATCTCATCTTTACAAATATGATGAATATCTCAAATTAATTCAATGTTTTGGACGACTTGTGACATATTCCTATAACCCATCATAACCCTGCACAAACACACCAGTCTACATAGCAATGAAAGTGCCTTACTGAGTGCATCATAACTGAGTGTTTTACACCTGGTCAGTAGTGCATCGTTGGGAGGACATTTATAGGACAGGACCTTATTTATTAGGACGTCCATAGAGCATATTGTATTTATTTGAGAATCTCATATATTCATCTGTATAACCTAACCATTCTCAACACTTCTATCACAAATAATAGTTAAAACCATATCCACGCCTGCAACTACCATAAAAGTATACAACAGAATGAAGCCACTGCACACTCACCTGCCATTCACACTCACTGTCGCACATCTGACACTTGATTCTCTGACACTCATACTCCCTCTCTGACACCAGGTAAAAGAAACCCCTATACACAAACTAAACGATGCAAGCCTACTTCTATATTGCCCAAATAATATATCTCACACTGAGCTAATTCCTCCTTCAGTAATTCCCACCCGTTCTTTTTCTTAATGCTTTTATTTATACTAGGTAAAACAGATATCCCCTTCTTGGGATCTTTCACCCACCCCGCCATAAACATGGGGATATCTAGTATTTAGTATTCCATGATTTGTTACACTGCCAAAAGAAATTGTTTAAAAAATCGCTGAATATTAATTATGCTGTGTACGCGTAACGATTACACGCGGCGATGCCGCTCTCATGCTTGTATTGAGATCAAAATGATGCATTTGGTTGCATTCCTCATCCTCTCAGCTTTCTGTAGCTATAAAGTGTGTGTATATTAGTCAAGTTTCCAACATATGAGTAATTCTCCCAATCGGGCGTCATTTGGTTTTCCAGCCTAGGGTGTCTACAACCTTTATTTGGGATAATCACTCATACTTATGACCATTTTATTTGAATTCTTTGGCAAAAATAAGGCTGTGGGAACCCCCCTTTCAAAGCTCTTATGCCAAAATCATCGCCGCTATTGTGATAAAAATGTGTTTTTAGGCTAGAAAATATGTAATAGTTATGAAATTTGAATATAATACACAGCCTGATTTAGAAAATATATTACTTCTGCTGAAGAAAAATGGTTTCTACACATGCGCACACGTTCATTATTATGAAAAAATGCAACATTCATGTAATCATACATTTAAACTGATCTAGAATTGGAAAATATTGTTTTGGAATATCTGTGTCGCGTTACAACATCTACTAGCTTAAAAATAATGAAATGACCCAAGACAAAACATTAATATTAAATTACAATGAGTGTTTGTTGACGAAAAGATGCAAATATATGTATATTTTGATGTTGTTCAATTCAGGAGAATTTGTGTACCAATGTCGTCGTTACGCCATAATTATTAAAAATAAAATCTCATTTTTACACTAAATAGTTTAATAAATCGGCCATAATGAGACCGAAATAGGGCAAAATAATAGGGAAAATATAGGTATCTGAAACATAGGTGTAGGAATCGAAAGAGTGGCCCCAGCCTTCCCAAACTTTACATGCATTATGCTGATATACCCTGCTATATGTACGCCAAAGATTGTAGAGATTCAACGATTTTTTTCTAAAAAAATGGCCTTCTGAAATCAAATGCTGTCCGTTTGGGAGAATTACTCATATGAGAGTGCTTTTGATTTGTGTCGTCCTCAAATACAAATTATATGATTCCTTCCCAATGTGAGAGATGAGTGTACTATGTAAAATACCAATGAATTACACCTATCCAAATAACCTGTTTATTTGACATGAACTTTTAATTATGAACCAGTATAGGTCAGTAACTTCATGTGCATTGGGAAAATACTTTGGGTATGTTCAAAGCTTAATTAACTTAACTATAAAAACGCGTCCACTGTTTTCTGTATAGAAGTGTCTATGGGGCGTGGCAAAGCATATATAGAATAATGCAGAATTAATGTAACTCAGGCATGAAACAATATTCCATCTTATTAATAGACAATGATACCACCAATTGTTCTCAATACAGGTTGCATCTCGCCATAGGCCAATCATTATGACACTTGTTGTCACCAGGTGGCGGTACTGTAGGCTACTCACCAGGTGGCACATATTGGAACTGGGGTGCATTTACAATTTCTTGTACAATAAAAGTGCCGTTAATATACTTATGTAGCATTTGTACCGCTATAGATATTCCACATCATCTACATAGGAATTTTATAAGTGATATACTTCTATAGTTTATGTGTGTTATATATACCTGTTTGATATTGAAAAATGTTGTGATCAAAACACCCTATTGATTGTACATATAAATTACCCCTATAGTGGCTTGGGTGAGGCAGATGCAACAAACAACTGAAACACATCAGATGAGTGCCACTATGCTGCCAGGCTTACAAAGAGCATGGTAGAATTGATGAAAATAATGGATATAAATCCATGCACTCCCCTAAACTCACTTCAAAATCTTTAGGAAATATTGATACCCTTCAAACCGTTCTGTGAGAAAAAATATACCTCTCCAACAGCACACTGAAAGTGCCTCTCCGAGTGCATCATAACTGCGTTTTTTAACCTGGCCAATAGTGCATTATTGAGAGCATCAGAAGAGCATTAAATTCCCTGGCCAATAGTGCATCGTTGAGTGCATCAAAAGTGCATTTATAAATCGGGTCCATAGAGCATTGTAAAATCAAGTTTGAGCCTCAAAACCATTTACGTTTTCCACTAGTAAAGCACCAGGTCAGTATCAGGTCAAAAGTTCCAGTTCAAAACTAGGTCAGAAATGCAATCATGCACATCGGGGACCGTTGATAAAGGTTGTATGTTGACCGAAACGTCAGAACCATAATAAACCAAAACCAACTTCACACACCCCATGTTCTGCTAGTTTTGCCTTGTTTTGGCTTGATTTCAACATCTCAAATCTATTAATATAATTCTCCCCAATTTTTCCACTGGAAAGTCTTTTATAAACAGCCACGGTTCTAAAAGTTTAAACGCATAATATCAGAAATGTTTACCTTTGAATGACTTGAGAAATCATATCAAAATTCTACGACTTTCAAATCTTCCCAAAATTCCACGATTTGTATTACCAAATTTTGTCAAATTAAAAACAAATGAAATCTCAAAATGGATTATTTTCAAAACTTGGAAGTCTCAATCTGGGATTGTCCAGGACGAATCGGGGCACTTGGTATCTCTGAACTCTGATTCAAACCCGTTTGTGTAGTAATACTCTAGTATGAATTGACAACCGTACGCCGTGTTAGTTCTAAGTCAACTGCCTTTATTCCCACTCTCCAGTGGTTGGTCAGTGTGGCCGCCACCAGTGGCAGCACCTGCTAGGATATCTAGACATCTCCCTCCTTCCACAATAATACATAGAAATACAAGTAACAAGAGAGAGAGTATAGATACAAGGTTGTAGGTGATACAATAGGAGTAGAACACAATGTAGTTAGAATAGAGAATGAGCTGTTATAGTGTCTCTATATTTGTTCAATTAGTCGAGTGACCGGTTTCCCTGTCCTCGCTGATCTACGCGGTTCTGGTGTTTGCGGTACACCAGGTGGCACTGCTACCTGCTCAGTGCTGTCTGTTACTGTGTCTCTTATCTGATTCTGAGGTATATCTTTTATTGTCTCTTTTATTGTCTCAGTCTCTACTGTTCTTCTCTCTTCTGGACCCTGGTCTGTTTCCTCAAAGTCTCTTGTTTCATTATACTGGTTCACCCCTTTACCCACTGGTTGTTTAGGGACACTCTTTAGATGTCGCCTATTCCTTCTTAGGACACTACCACTTTCTGTTAACACTGTATATGATCTAGGGCTTAACTGTGTGATTACCTTGCCCGTCTGATCCCATTTATCACCTCTTACGAACACGGTGTCCTCAGGTTCGAGAGGTTTCAAAACCTTAGCATTTAAATCATATTTCTCACTTTTGTTGTTTTGACCCACACTTTCTTGTTTATACTTTGTTGCACGGACACTTGGCAGGGGTCCATTTAGTTTCCGTCCGTGAAGTGCCTCTCCTGGCGATACCCCTGATTCCATGGGTGCTGACCTATAGGCTAGGAGAGCCATGTAGGGATCCTGGCCTGTCTCCTTCGCCTTGGATAGCAGGTTTTTCACTATCCCTACCGCCCTCTCCGCCTTCCCATTCGATTGGGGGTATCTGGGGCTTGACGTCCTGTGGTTGAAGGCCCATGTCTCCGAAAACTGTCTGAAAGATTGAGAAGAGAATTGTGGTCCGTTATCTGTGATAACTAGTTGCGGTACACCATATTTAGCAAATATACTTTTCGTGTGCATTATGACTTGTTCTGAAGTAGTGGATGTTAGTCTTACTATCTCCGGATATGAAGAGTGATAGTCCACAATCATTAAGTATTCATTCTTCTCCCAATAAAATAGATCCATTCCTATTTTCTCCCAGGGCCCCCAGTCCTCCTTATCTTCTACCATAGGCTCCTTCTGCTGGGCAGGAAGATATTTCAAGCAAATCCCACACATCTTTGATTGATATTCTATGTCGTGATTCATCCTGGGCCAGTACATGGACTGGCGGGCCCATCTCCTCTGTTTCTCTATACCTAAATGACCCTCGTGAAGCTTCTCTAACATTTCTCTCCTCATCGAGCTTGGTATTACGATTCTTTGTCCCCTTAATATTACACCACTTATTATGCAGAGCTCATCTTTTATTGAGGCATATGCTGGGCAGACCCCGTTTTTCCACCCGTCCATTATCGCCTCTTTGACTGCACACAACAGCTCATCTTTTGCTGTTTCCTCAGCTATACGTGTGAGCATTGTTTTTGAGGCTGGGAGACTTTCATATATTAGATTCACTTGTGCCCGGACCTCTCTCTCCTGCAAGCCTCCTTCCTGCTGCACTACTCTCACCGCATACGTTGCTCTTGACAACGTGTCTGATATGTACAGTGTTTTACCTGGCACCCACTGCATCTTTACATTATATCGCTGTAACCTTAGCATCATCCGCTGAATGCGGGGCGTCATCTCATTGAGTGATTTGTTAGCTAGAGGAACTAACGGTTTGTGATCAGTTTCTAATTGCACATCCCTCATGCCATAAATATAATTATGAAATCGCTCACAAGCATATATCAGACCCAACATCTCTTTTTCTATCTGGGCATATCGAGATTCACACTCAGTTAAGGAGCGCGCTGCATAGGCTACAGGCTTCCATGCATTTTGATGATACTGTAGGAGGACTGCCCCTAATCCTCTCATCAAAGCATCACTGCTTACCTTTGTTGGCCTTCTTATGTCAAAATATGATAGCACCGGCCCCGAGCTAAGCACTTGTTTTATGTGCTGCCATTCCTCCTCATGGATTTTATCCCATTGCCACTCAGTCTGTTTCTGCATCAGGGACCGAATGTTTGCACAAGATGTTGATAGATTAGGTATATACCTGCCAACAAAATTCACGCACCCCATTATCCTCTGCACCTCTTCTTTGTTTTTCGGACTTTCCATGTTGACTATAGCCTCTACTTTCTCCTTGTCTGGTGAGATTCCTGTTTCCGAGAGTTCCTCCCCTAGAAACTTTATCTTATTCACCCCAATCTCGCATTTGGTCCAGTTCATTAGCAGTTTATTTTGCGCAATCCTCTCTTTTACCTTTGCCAGTCTAGCATCATGCTCCTCCTGATCTCTTCCCCACACTAGAATGTCATCTACATAGACTCTCACGCCCGGGATGTTCTCAAACATCTGGTCCATTGAGCGATGAAAAACCTCCGGGGCGGAGCACAACCCATATGGCAATCTATTATATGCGTACCTCCCAAATGGTGTGCCAAATGTCGTTAAGTTTTTACTAGATTCCTCCAGCTTGATTTGCCAAAACGCATGCGAGGCGTCTAACTTACTGAACACCCTCGCATCTCTAATTTCTGAAAACATCTCGTCTCGTGTCGGTAACTGGAAGTGCTCCCTGGCTATTGATCTATTCAACTCCTTGGGATCTAGACAGATCCTGAGATCCCCGTTGGGTTTGTTTACCACTACCATCGCGTTAACCCAGTCGGTGGGCTCCTCCACCTTCTGAATCACCCCTAGGCTTTCCATGCGCTCGAGTTCCAGCTTTAATTTATCTCTAATTGCCACTGGTATTCTCCTAGCTGGGATTATAACAGATTCTGCCCCTGGTTTTAGTTTTATCTTATGTACGTAGGGTATTGAGGACAGCTCACTGATCTCTGGTAGTATGCATTGTTTTACTTCAGTCAGGAGTTTATCGTTTAGATGCTTATTTATCATGTCTATCTTGCTTGTACCTACCCCATTTTCCTCCTGCGTGTAGTGTCTTGTGATTAGTCCCAATCTTTCACAGGTGTCACCTCCAAGCAGTGATATGCCCTCACTGACTATGAAGCGAATGGGGTAGTGTTTTCCATTGACCGTCGCTTGCCTGATGATGTAGCCTTTCACCGGTATGTTGTGCCCGTTGTAGTCGGTGAGCTTTACCGCTACAGGTCTGAGTGCTGGTTTTTGATTTAATCCCTGGTAATCCTCATAGTTCATTAAATCCGCTCCAGCTCCAGTGTCAAGTTTGCATATCACCATATCCTCTCCCAGTTTGACATTTGAGGCCCATTTGTGAGTCTTGCTGATCCTAATTGTCATGACCTCCTTCGCCTCTGTATTCACCGTCCCTATAAATATAGCATCAACATTTTCCTCCAGTTGAGTGAATGCTGTTTCCTCCTGTTTTATCTCATCTACCCTTCCCCAGCACTTAGTTTCGAGATGTCCTTTTCTCTTGCATCTGTCACACCTATGATGCCATGCGGGGCAGTTCCTAATCTCGTGCCTGTTCCCACATTTCTTGCAGTCGATAACACGTGCTGAAGACCGGGTGTCACCCCCTGAGGGTCCTCCAGCGGCTCCTCCTTGGTCCCGGCGAGTAGGTGGCGTCTGCTGCTGCCTCGGGCCACGTGTTTTTCCCACGTAGTTGACAGTCTCCTGTATGCCCGGCTCCATCACTAGCAACTCCGCTCTTGTCTGTGCTGCTCGTCTACAAGTTTGTACCGCTCTTTCCAGGGTTAGGTCGTCTTTCTTGATTAGTTTCTCTTTCAGCCCTCTGTCTGTCATCCCTACCACCATCCTTTCCAGAATAAAGTCTTCCTCATTCTCTCCCCACTCACATGTGGCTGCCTTAATGCGTAAGTCAGTCACGTAGGCGTCTATGGTTTCTCCTTCCAGTTGCACACGTGTGTTGAACTGATATCTCTCAAAAAACCTGTTTCTTTTTGGTGTGCAGTATTGATCAAACTTTGTCATTACCGTATCAAAGTCAGTTTTATCCTCTGCTGGGATTCCAGGTACTCGTGCTACTACTGGATCCCTCTGAGCTGGGACCTCTGGAACGGCAAGTGCCCATGTTCTCGTCTTGTATATCCTCTTTGCCTCGCGGCCCGCAACATGGAGGAAGAGCGAGGTCTTCTTGTTCGGTAGATCCACGCTCACCGCGTCTGCATACCAGAGGAAATCCTCCTTATAGATTTCCCAATTCTCCGCAACATTCCCTGTGGAGAATGACATTTGCTCTGGTGGCTTTACTCCGTCCATTTTGCGATCGTTTTTACTTCTGGTACCATGTAGTAATACTCTAGTATGAATTGACAACCGTACGCCGTGTTAGTTCTAAGTCAACTGCCTTTATTCCCACTCTCCAGTGGTTGGTCAGTGTGGCCGCCACCAGTGGCAGCACCTGCTAGGATATCTAGACAGTTTGATGGAAAGAAATCCTAGTGTTGTTCTTGGCTACCTGCACACGCCCATAGTAATACATAGCGCGATCTGGGCGAAAATAGGGGTTTTAGCGCACAACTCGGCTATGTCAACGATGTTTTAAAAGCTTTTGGGGGTTGATAGCACCTGCTTGTATTCTGATTACCTGGGAAATGGGTATGGGAGTACTGGTACAACCGATTGTGAACATATTTCAAAACTGAACGGTAAAAAAACGCAAAAAACGGTAGCCCATCGATGATATTCTCAATCCGTCCCCCGATGGTCGCCAGAATGGCCATACCCGTAGTTCGCCACAACGCCTAGCATGTCGCTACTGGTATTACATGACAGCGGTATACAGACTTCTAGAGGTGACCTCCAGTTCTCCCTGCCGTTACCCTGGCCGAAAGGGGTAATAATAATACTGTTTTACTTTTATAAAGAGACAAGTAAGAAATAAATGACTAATTTGGGGGTCGAGTGTGGAGATCGAGACCACTCTAAAAATGCAATGTCCCTAAGTCGATTCTCAATATTTACAGCTGTAAAAGGATGTAAAAAAGGAGGACGTTTCATCTTGGTATAGCCCAAATAAATGAAATCTATTAATATTGTCCGTCAATTTTATGTCACGATAAGCGACGGCCGTCTTTAGGTGACCTAGCTGTGCTCAGTATTAAATATTATGTTTATAATATTGTTAGGCTATATACCTCATTGTGTCTACCCCTAAAATTTAACTTTCATTACATATAAACACAGTTCTAAAATTGTTGTATCTGTAGGCTACCGTACTCCTGATGATGACCACACCTCGGTCGAAACGCGTAGGTTAAAGCCTATACTTTATCGAATTTTAAAGGCAAGATATTGTGAGGTGGATGCAAGGAAAACGAAAAGACGTTTTGGTGGTTCGTCTTTAGTTGATCGGTGATTTTCACCTACCTACAATTAAATGTATTAATATATAATAGGCGGAACTGATGAGTGGTAGCAACCGCTTACCTGGTGGGAGTGTGGCAAGTATACCGTTCCCTTGCTTCTGCTTCCACCTGTCGGTCCATTATCGATGTTCCAAAAATAATTAAATTTTCACTTAATATTCTGCACTATATTCACCTTCATTGGTTGTTGATTGTTGTCAATGATGACTACTCTGCATGTCTAATGGTCTACCAATATCCTACATATATAGGCCTAGATCTAATGTTAGGCCTAGGCCTACTCACTATTATTGTTAGCGCTTCATGGGTTTAGCAGTTTCCCTCAGTTGAATAATTCCCAGACAATTTTCCCAGGCAATGATTGGAAATAAATTCATAAATAAATGATAAAGATACTAAACAAACCATAGGCCTACAAGCGTTTATAATATGCCATTGAATGCCACAAAAGTCTTTAATATATCAATCTCTTGGTATCATTTGAGGAATTGTAATGATAGGATTAAATTATCTACTGTATTTAGAATGAAGGAACTACTAAGTTTTTGTTCATGACAGCCTCCTGTATCTGTCTCTGTATCTCTCCTCTCCCTCTCCTTACTCTTTCCCTTTCCCCTACCCTCAATCATGATTTTCTCCCCTCTCCTTCTTTATCTTTCTCTTGCTCTCTCTCCCTCCCCCTAGTTCCCCTTTATTTACTAATATTAAATTCTTTTTAAAATTAATATTAAATCCTCATTATTTCTATTTTCAAATAGATTTCCAGTGTTACATTCGGCAAGTCTAACATTCAAAATAATGAAGATATCGTTCCATTTTTTTCTCAGGATATGTACCCAGAGAAAGAGGGAGCTTGCTCTATCCCATTTTAATAGCGTCCTTGCACCGCGCGGGCAACTGGTGCCGGAATCGCGCATTAATTCACTACGTTGCAACGACATAGGGGCTATCTCAATATTTTACCGTTACCACAAGCATTTCCGGGTGAGTATGTTGGCGAAAAGAGGTCCCGGGTCGGGTCGCTGTTGTTTTCTTGGGATCATAGACGTGATAGATTCTTAAAACGTAGCTAAACGTCTATGTTGGGATGGAAAGTTGTTGAGGGTTGGGAAAATTGTTGATGTGAACTTAGTGGGGTACAATCGTTTTTTGTAGCTTTTTAAAGTTTGAGGTTGTGTCCTTCTTCAAGTAGGCACAGGGGTAAAAATTTCATTTTAATATGTTCTATTGGGAATTAGCTTAATCACAGAGAGCTCTAAGCACAGATCTTAATATTTTTTTAATTATTCATCTATTCCTATTATAACCTGAGATATGATCTAGAGAACATCTGAGAAAAGGCTCATCCTCACCCTTAGGCACCAATGCTAATCTTAGGATTGAAAACTGTGATTTGCCCTGGAGGACTTGAGAATGGGTTAATCTACTGTATTAGTATTTATAAGAATAAGCAACTCGTGAGCTTGAGTATTAGGTTAAGACTGGTTTATTCATGAGAGTGACGCGAGGTGGCGGTAGTGTCGCACCGCATAGCGAGTATCCCGACATCTCCTTTTTTAACCTACAAAAACAACAAGTATATAGATAAGAATAATGAATGATGAAAAGACTAACATTGTTCAATATACCTTTGAGTTGGTTTACATAATCTTGAACTTTTACGACATGTTGCGTTTTCGACTGCATTGTTAACATTACTGTTTTCTAAGTTACAATTACTTTCTGTTATTGTTATACTTTGAGGGTTTCAATGTATAGCGATTATAGGCTACTTACTTGGGTTTCTATAAGTGTGAGATGCGCCCGACGTTAAAGGGTTTAGGTGGTCCTGCTTCGTCCGGGGTTAAGTGTCATCTGCCGCGTGCAGGCAGTGCGTGGGAATGCACCCACTCAGCCTCCGTGAGGCTGTGACGTTGTTCGGCCGCTAGGGGATTCCCCGCGCACAGGCTGCGTACAACATTCCCCCCTATTCTATTTAAATAGGGGAGGACTCCATTTTCTGCAGGGCTGTCTCTCCAGGTGGCGCCGGGCAATTACCCAGCCATGGTAGTTTCTGGTCCCCATATATATTTTGTGGGGCATTATTTACAATGTCGCCGGCAAGTGGCCAGCAGCTAACTACAGCTATTTACATCCTGAGTCTGTCCAAATGCTAGAGGCGGAAGAACCCGATGGCATTCTTCGCCGTGGCCTCTAGCACAACTGACTTGGGCAGGCTCCGAAGGCGCCCGATGGCCCTGGCTACCTCCACAATTGAGGCTGGGCCATGCTGGTGTCTGGGCCGGTTTGGTGGGGGCAGGTATGGGCTGTCTGTCTCCAGGAGCAAGCGTTCCAGTGGCAGGCGCCGGATCACATCATCCAGCTCTGGGTGGGCGATCTGCTCTCAGCAAAATAGCCGAGATGCTGAACATAACACCTGGGAATAGCTCCTGCCATCGCTCCTGATCTGCCAGTCCCCCATTGAAGCAGTGTAGCTGGATCCCGTGTTCTTTGGGTAGGACTTGCTTCAGAACGTCCTGGCAGTGTCGCTGTGCCCTTCCATCCCCCCTGTCGCGGGCATGGATCACCAACGGCACCCCCATCTCCACAGCGTGTGCTGCCATGTTCGAAAGGGCAGCCTGTTGCGCTACGATGGTGTCCCTGTTGTCCCTGTGGAACAGGTCGATGCCCACTTCTCCCACAGCACAGAGTGAGTTGCGGCTGGCTGCTCCCCTGGCCCGCTCCAGGATGGACTCAAGTTTTACGAAGTCCTGGGGGACACGGGTCGGGTGGAGGCCAACAGCCTGGTGAACTGTTGCTCCTGGCATTAGGTGGCGGCTGCTTGTTTCCCAGTCGTCAGGAAAACATGCGATGTCGACGACCTCCAGGGACTCGAGCTGGCTCCGCAGGTCTTGTCCGGCCATCTCTATGGCATGCCTGCTGCCCATGTCAGTCCACAGCTTCCGTAGGTGGCAGTGCGCATCCACACCTCTGGGCCTGATTTCCCTCCTTAGGCTGGTTTGCCTGCTATACCCCTTAAGGCGTTCCTGGTCTCTCACAGAGGTCTGGGCGAGCAAGCCTGCGGTGACCCGCCAATGGAGAAGGCACCCCGTCAGGTTTGGAGGGTTCCACCGCCGAGGAGCTGGCTGCCTTGTGGTCAGTGACCTGTCAAACAGGTCCATGAGGGCCCCTCTGGTTGCACCGATCTCCAGGTTGTGTGGGACCAGTCCTGCCCTCATGACCAACGGCAACAGGTCCTGAAGTTGCAGCTCTAGGGCCTTAGCCAGTTCCTCCAGGTAGCCAAGGCACAGTCCCGCCCACTCTGCAAGGGTACTTTCAGAGAATGCCCTTGGGCTGTGGCATCTTGTCAGGTGGAGCTCCAGCGCTGGCATTCGAGCCCATTGCGTGCGGCAGCCCCAACATGCCATTTCAGGTTGAAAGAAGAAGGGTAGGTGTGCCTGTAGCATGTGGCGTTGGAGGTGGCCCTGTCTCTCACAGTCCTCCGACACCGGGCACAAACATCGCTTCCCCCTCCGGGACTCATAAGTGGGAGAGTGTCTTCTCCGACTTTCATCTGTCTCCTTGCGGGCCTTCTTAGGTTGGGTGGGGCAGCTAAGCTGTTCATCGTTCCCCGCTCCCTGGCCTTGACCCTTCTTTCGTTTTCTGTCATTTGGCGCCGGATAGGTATCCAGCTCTACAACCCTAGCAGGCTTCGCCGGGAAAGGTCCCAGCAGGCTAGGTCGTTCTGCGTAGTTTGCTCTGACGGCGACCTGGTGGTGACTGCTGATTGGCGCCGGGTAGTTACCCAGCTCAACAGGTCCAGCGTCTGTCACTGCCTTGTACGGGACCCACAGGAAACCGTCCCTCCATACTGGTGCTGGTGGACTGTCGACTGGAGTTGCCTCCTGTAGTCCCCTGACTCGGATGGTCAGTGCTGGCAGCTGGCTCTGGTTGAATCCAGACATTCCTGGAAGGTAACAGGTCACCAGTAAGTCATTTTACCCATTCAGGACACAAATCTTAATTCTATACACACTGGTTAGTCTACCTTGAGCAAATCTACGAGGGGTGAAATCTAGTGGAAGATCTTTGTCAGTCGACGGACAGTGTCCAGCAGTCTGCGAGGTGGGCATATATGACAGTCTGCTCTTGTTTGTTGCTGCGTTATTGTCCGTGGAGGGATCTCTGGCTCCAGTATCTTGTCTTCCTCTCTTTCCTTTGTGCTTGTGGCTGTAGGAGTTTGAGGGGTGCTGGTTTCCTCGAAAAAGGTATCCAGCTCCAGAGCTTCCCCAGGCTCCTCTGAGTATGGGTGTGGTGTCGCCCCTGCCTGGTGAGGTTGCTCTAGGTCTTCCCTGTCCTCACTCTCATCATACTGGATGGTTGCATCAAGGTCCATCAGCTGGTGCCGCATGCGTCGCATCCACAGCGGGATTGCTCTGTCCTGGCACAGCATGATCCTATCGTGATGCACAATGCTAGACTTCCTGCGCCCCTTGATTCTAAAGAGGCGAGGAGACAGAACCTCCTCCACTAAGTAGGGTCCCGCCCAAATTGGTTTCAATTTAGGGCTCTCGCCCTTCTTGCTGGCAGTGTGTCTCTTGTAAACAAGATCTCCAACATTGTATTCGGATTCTCTCAGCTTGATGTCATAATACCTTTTCTGCACCAGCTGAGCTCGGCCAAGGTTGTCCCATGCATGCTGGTGTACTTTAGCCAGTGTCTCACGCAGCTTTTGCACATACTCAGGTTCTGTCAGCCCTTCTTTTCTTGTGTCAGGGAGACCGAATATAAGTCCTTCTGGCTGCCAAACTTCCCGACCCAACATCAGCATATTTGGGCTGTACCCTGTTTGCTTGTGGGGGACTGCTCGCAATGCCCCTGTCAAGAGAGGGAGGTGTTCGTCCCATTCTTTTGACTCTCCCCGGAGATAACACCTGACCATTTGCAGGACGGTTCTATTGTATCTTTCGACCTGGCCATTTGAAGCTGGGTGGTATGGGGTTGTTCTCGTCTTGCCAGCTTTGTAGCCAGTCTCGCTGAGTTGGCATCGTCCGGCTCATTTGCCTCCGTCAGCAGGAGCTGGATGTCGGTGAACGGACCTTTGTCCCTAATCAGTGCCAAAATGGTGGTGGCCCTTCCAGTTCCGATGCCCTCAAGGCTCTTCAAGCTCTCCTCATCAGTGTTGTTTATGTTGATCAGGGGCATTTTTGATTAGGGTTTTGAGCGTCCACAAATTGCGTAAAGAAAATTGGGCCGATCAATCAGCAATATTGCCGAACTCGCTTACGTGGTATGCCTGGCGACTGACGTGGTATGGGTTAGTAGAGGGGCTAGCCATAATGTATGTTTTATTGCATTAGCATGCAACCAGTACAAGGCGCCGAGAAAATTCCCAGCAGATGACAATGTATGGCCCTCTTATTCTAGTGGTGAGTGCCTAAAATGTATGATAATTGCTTGCCGATAAATGTTGCATCACAATCCCTTAATAAAACATGTCACTTATGCAGAGGTAAAATTGTCCAAACCAATTTTATTAACTTTTCAGTTAATGGCTGATTCGAATATATAGGCCTATAGCATAATAAATTTCAATTGATTGTGATCTATAATTTAATACAACTGGAAGAGTTAATTCAGGATCAATTTCAATGTCAGGGGATGGCCAGGTGCTGGTAGAAAATGAATTAACAACAATCTCCAGTCAAAAAATCAGTTGCAACAAACATTGGCTTTCCGGATGCAACCACTCAAGCCTACCAGATTTAATTCAATGAGAATAACATTGGCTTTCCGAATGCAACCACTCCAACCTGCCGTGCTTGGCTCAGTGAGAACTTCCTGCCACCTACAAGTGGTTGTGTTTGGAACTGCATGTGGGTTCCACAGATGTACAGTTCTTAATGTAAAATAAGGTTATTTGCTGGCAAAATCATTTATAAGATGTTGATTTCAAAGTCAGACATGTTCCCATCTAGTTTCCAATGATAAGATGTTAAAATTAGGATGGAAACAATTTATCAAATGTCCTTCAGGAAATGCTGGTAAACGAACACAACCACAGGGACAAAGGTTGAAGGAGCCGTGACTCGTGAATGGCTCCTGACTTCTCTGTTAACCCTTTTTAAGGGAGTGTCTTCCAATTAAGTCACCGGGAAATGCCCAGTTTAATTAATAAAATAATGACAAATTCATAAAGCTGACATTAAATCCACCCTATACCTGTCTTTAGAATGGAGAATAAACAGCAAATAGGGGAAGATGGCAATGGATTTTAATTTGGGTCTTGGAGAGAGGAGCACCTCTCCACCTAAGTTTAGAAAGGGTTAAGATGGCCGTCCTCGTGTGGCCTTGACGCACTGCTTAACCCTTTATTGTGAAAGTCAGCGATATGATTCCCAACCAGTGAAACAATTATTGAGATTTCCACTAAATGTAAGCGGTAATTATAGCACAAAGATTCACAGGATGCGAAATCAATTAATTAATGAAGATTGTAATGTAGCCTGGGTATCCAAGCAAGGTAATGAAGTTATGAGAAAGCATGGGAAAGCTTCTCCTCCTTGGCCAACCAATATTATGCGTTAGAACTGTACCAATGCAAACGGTTAATTTACTGTAGATAAATCCAAGGATTTGAAGCTAATCAATGAGATGAGAAGCTACCAGCCTTGTGTAATCCAATGGGAAAGTAAATATTACTGTAAAATTCACTTGCCCCTCTTCTCACATGTGATAAGGGATGGTAGACGGTTTGGCTACCCTAAGTTTAAATCCTGTGTTCTCCAGGTGGTTCCTCTTTCCACAAGACAAAAATTAAGGTAGGATGATGCTAATTAGCTTAATGGTGATAATAATAGATCCACGCAAGCAAGTACTCCTGGCACCAATGTTATACTTTGAGGGTTTCAATGTATAGCGATTATAGGCTACTTACTTGGGTTTCTATAAGTGTGAGATGCGCCCGACGTTAAAGGGTTTAGGTGCTTCGTCCGGGGTTAAGTGTCATCTGCCGCGTGCAGGCAGTGCGTGGGAATGCACCCACTCAGCCTCCGTGAGGCTGTGACGTTGTTCGGCCGCTAGGGGATTCCCCGCGCACAGGCTGCGCACAACATTATTATTGGAACAGGCTTGGAAACTCTTTTTTCAATAGACCTTGTTATTGGGCTTGATACAATGTCTGCCCTTCCCTTAGGTTCAGTATCCGTGTATACATTTTCTTCCTGTTCCTGAGAATCATTCATTACTGGTAATTCTCTGTTCTCATTAGTTCTGAGAATGTCAACTCTGTTCCTGCGACATATAGCACCATTGTCCATTTCTAACATGTATGATCTTTCACTTAGTTTAATCTGAACCTTTCCTGTAGTGCTCCAACCTTCCTCTGTTCGTAGCCTGATACTATCACCCTCTTCAAGGGGTCTTAATAGCCCACCTGCGCGGACGCCATTTTGCGAAAGGGATTATGGGGTCTGATGTCCTATTGCAGTAGCAAACAATCGTCATGCATGATTTGGCAGACTGTAAAGACCTCAAACAATCCCATAATTTAATAGCATCCGGTCATGCGCTCTTTGCAATGCAGGTTGTCTATTCTTTACCAACCTGTACTACTTTGTTCTCTTTAGCAGATACCTTGGCTTTTACTGGTAGTAAGTTTCTAATTTTTCGACCCATAAGCTTTTCCGCAGGTGACAATCCACAAGGCATTGGGGCGGACCTATACATTAACAGGGCTAGATAGGGATCTTCCTTTTCCAACGCGGACTTCTTTAACATCATCTTTACTATTCCCACACCTTTTTCCGCTTTACCATTCGACTGCGGTCGATAAGGAGAGGACGTTCTATGAGTTATTTGATATTCATTACAAAAATCCGCAAATTCCTTGCTGGCATATTGAGGACCATTGTCCGATACAAGAATCTCAGGTATACCGTGACGAGCAAAAATAGATTTCAACTGAGTCACTACACGTTTGGTGTCCGTTGAAGACATTAACACAACTTCCGGATAATTGCTCATGTAATCAATAACTACCAAGTAAATTTTACCTTCAAAATGAAATAGATCAGTGCCCACTTTTTGCCAGGGCTTCCAACATCCTCAGCGTCAGACGTAAAAAGGGACTGCCACAACATCTGTAGGCTGCTGAGGTCCAAGCCATTCTTCCCCCTTTTAGTATGGGTCGTGCATCATTACTCCAGGCAGCTAGTTTGTCCTTTGCCTCTTCATACAAGGGAGTGAGGTCAAGGACATTGCAGTCTGACATTGTTTTCCGGAGCCAGGGTGCCGAAAATACCTTGCCGATGATGCCTAGAGCTCGACTCCCATTACAAAGGCATACCAGCTTCATATCAACAGAGAGGGCAACTAACAGACCATTCTTCCTCCCCCAGACATTATCAATGAAGTTACGAATAAGAGGCCACAGATAGTAGGCACAGGCAGCATTGTGGAAAAAAATATGGAAGCGTTCCCCAACACAGCGAAGGATCCATGCTGTGGTAGGAATCTTGTTGGTATCCATGTCGCTCTTAAATTGCTTTGGCGTTCCATATAACTTACTCAACCATACTATTGGATAAATTGACATAAGAGAGGAATGCAGTATCAATGGCGTCCAAAAGTCCGCCCTTTATTCAAAAACAAAAAAGAAAAAATATTCGAATCAAGTCCCCACTGCCCGCGCTGAGAGCCTGAGATCTACTGGCTCGTCACTATGTTGTTGCTATGCTAAACATACAACCGCGGGAACATTCAGGGGGCACGTTACTAATTCATAGTTATACCTTTATTGAAATAACAATAATAACCATAACTTACTCAACCATACTATTGGATAAATTGACATAAGACAGGAATGCAGTGTCAATGGCGTCCAAAAGTCCGCCAGAAAAACCCAATATAATCGTAATGTAAGAATAGCAATGTATAACAAGATAATGTAGAATCAGGAGAGCGAAAACTCAAAGTCAGTTCATGATCAGTAGGTAATAATTAGGAGAATAATAGTCAGTCCAAGATAAGCACGAATTAAGCCAAGTAAAGCTAATCACAGCACTTGAAGAATCACAGATCGCTGAAACATCACAGTTCGTTGATAACTGAGGACACGACCGACTCAATTTTGCACTTCCTATCATATGGAGTGATCAGGTAAGAAAGTACTGCCATTGACTTCCAATCCCCAATACACTTAATGTCCTCCAGGGGAACTCCTGAGTCATGGAGGAAGCAGCGCCCGCCCTCTGAAGTGAATGTAAACCCACAGTGGACGGATCCAGTCCAATGGAGGTAGCCGAGCATTTTAGGAATTTTAACACATCATCATACAGGACCGGGCTAGGGCCTGTAGGGGTTAATTTGAAGAACAGGGGCCCATTAGGGGAACTGGGAAAACGAGCGAAGTGCGAATGAAGCATGGAACAGGCACAAAACGCCGGCTTATCGACGTAGAAGACGGGGATATAGTGGACCCTGTCCTTGTACTTGATCGTCTTAGAAGAGCGGATGTGAAGAACCATACCAGTAGAGGTAAACTCGACATCTGATCTCTGTAGAATGTGGCCCAACTCCAAGGGTGTGGTTGGGACAATGTTAGACTTTCGCAATAAAGAGCGAAACGAGAGTATCACCACCTCCCAGAAGGTAACATTATTGAGATTCTTGAAATCCAGAGATAGGTACATCTTATGTAAGTCGACCGTGGACAGGCACGCCTTCTGAGAGACCTCCTTCCCACGAATACGAGCTAAGCCCATGAGAGTAAGCTTCACAAGATAACTGTCTCTAAATCCAGACTCGTGCCCAAAGAACCGGTGAAGGGCACAGATCGCTGAGACGTAATTATTACAGGTCGAGTAGGCTAGTGATCTGCCAAGATAGACCAAGAACCTTGCCACGGTGTGGTCTGATGCTGGAAAGGGTTGTAAGTCGTTATCGTGACAAAAGTCAAAAAACTTCCCCCACTGACTGTTTCTGGTCTTGATGGTGTTAGAGGACCAAGCTGAGGCGATCGTAGAACTAACTTCCTTATCCAGTATTGGTAAGTCCACCTGGAGTGAACGCCGAACTGCAACACAAGTCAAAGGGGGCTATATCAGAGACATCACCAGAAAAATGGATTCTAGACAACAAAATATTCGAATCAAGTCCCCACTGCCCACGCTGAGAGCCTGAGATCTACTGGCTCGTCGCTATGTTGTTACTATGCTAAACAAACAGCCGTGGGAACATTCAGGGGGCACGTTACTAATTCATAGTTATACCTTTATTGAAATATTTGAGTGTTTGGTTCTGGACTGGCCACGAGTGCAAAATACCTGGGTCGTTACTGCCTCCTCCATTGAAGCAACAGCTTTGATAGCTGTTGAAGCAAACGAGTCCAAAGGATGGACTCCACAATAGAAGACCCTGATCTCCTGCCTGCTCTCTTTTGCCTCAGACAACTCCTTGATTGCCTTCGGGTTGACAGCACATCTGTCCGTCATTGCATTTGACACACCCTCGAGGATTGAGGACGATGTGTCTGTGCCTTTTCAGGCTTTATGGGCAGCACCTGAAATATCATAAGGGCATTATTTTACTGTCATCTTCATTTAAAATGAAATAGATATCTTAAGATCTAATAATATGTTAGGCTAGTAAGCGCATAGTTTGCACCTTGAAAGGAGTAAAAGTCTTCAAAGTCCAGTACCTCATCAAGATTCAATACACAAGGAAAACGCATAGACAGAAAATCTTAGAAAATAAAGCAAAGAGAAGTAATGCGTTTTGCCACACTTGAATGACCCAGAACCTAAGCTGCTGAGAAAATAAAATAATAATGTCAAAACAAAACCAAAGCTGTAGAGAAAATGAAATAAAAAGGAAAAAGGAAAATAAAAAACAAACCCATTGTGTTAAGAGAAAAATAAATAAAATCTCAAACCATTTTACCACAGTTATTCCATATACCGGACCACAAACGTGGCAATATAAGTCAGGAGTTAAAATCTAGGGGCAACTAAAGTCCAGATTCACAATACCAAACCATGAGGTGCGAACTATTGGAGTCTATAGGCAAAAGGAAATATTCACATCATTGGATCCTGGAATTCCTAGCAGGAAAGAATGGATTTGCTTAGTAAAAACTTAAATCTAACTTAAACCTAACCTTGTCCTCCGACCTGTATGTAGGTGGTGTTTGAGCATGGATCATCTGTTAAAAAATGTAACAAAACTTCATTATTTAATGTAAATGGTTCATCAGTTATGTAATACCATTATAACTTATACTTCATGAAAAATGCTTGAAAATCAATTTTCCTTAAACTATCATGCCAATATCACTTACCCGTCCTGCTAATACTATCCTTTATGGATTCAGCGTAGGAGGTTGCAGTACCCTGTGCTGTCTTTTCAAGGCCGATGGTGAAGGTGCTGGTGGCAGTGGCTATCTGGCTGGTCACCCAGTGTTCCTTGGCCTTTGTTGTACCATCAAACTTGACGGTAGTTTCTTGGGCCTCACTGAGCTCAGAGGCTACTTGCATTCGTGAGAGCACACCCATTTCTCTTACCATCATTCGGTATGTTGTTGGCTCAGGAAAGTCTGACAGATCCTTTTTGGCCAATATGGGTAGGGTTATGCGAATCACCCTCTCAAGCTTCTCAACAGCCACATTGCAGTCCAGACAGTTGTAGATCACCTCGCGAAGATTATTTGAGTAAGTGCGACCATACATTTTTGCAAGGATGTACTCACGGTCCCGTTCATGGAGCTGCTGCTCCAGCAAGCACTTCTCAGCCTCAAGTGATTGGATCTTGATCTTGAGATTCGACAACTCCTGGAGCCTGAACTTAGATGTCATATCAATGTGAGCACACCCCACACATCTCAGGGGACGGCGTGAACGACTCCGTTTGGCGACCCTTGGTGTAGCAGGCTTGGTGACTTGAGACTGTGTTTCAGCTTTGTTTATAGCTTTCTGCCGCTCCCTGCGCGCATTTCTCAGTTGACTTCGAAGGTTAGTGATCTTCAGTTTTTGGCGACCAATTGTGGCATCACGCCTGGCTATAGTCTGATTCAGCCGACCTGGCTGTACTTTCTGAAGTTTACTGATGGTCCCCTTGGCCTCAGTCAATTCAGACTGAACTCCCTTAAGCTGGGTCAGTTCAGCACCTAAAGACTTGTTGACCTCTGCTATTGTCACACAACTACTGCAGTATGTTGCTGACAAAGGTGTAGCCCTTCGCACTACAAGTCGGTCCGGGACCTTCAGGGGTAGTCTAAAGGTCTCTGCCAGATAGGTGTTGAGTGGTGTCCTGTCGCGATAATTTTTCTTGTAATTGGTCACCTGATCAATTACCTGATCAATCTACTAAAAAGATTAATATATTTATTAGTATGTAGGCCTACCTGTCTCTAAATAAATGAAATAAAATGTATTATTCTATTGATGAATTCAAAATGAATAAAAAAATACATGGGTGGTTAAAATAATAAAAAAAAACTTACATTTTTGCCATATTCTTCGACAATATCTTGAATCAAGGCCTTCTGGCTCTTGATATTCTGTTTCATTGGACATATCTGCTCCTGAGTAAGGCCTGTTGGTTCAGCCTCAGGAGTATTTGATGCCATTTTGCTATAATAAATAATTATATTAATAATTATGGGACAATATTGACTGGCAGTTGTCTCAAAAGTCCAACTCCAAGTAAATAAAATTATAAATGTTATTGTCAAAAGTGAATGAAGATTTAACAAAATATAAACACACATACATAACCATACTGCCCAACCCACAATTTCGCACAAACCCTAAATTAAAATGGACCACAGCCAAAGTCAGAGAAAACCTGAACAAGGTGCTATTTCCAAACTCGATAAAACTTAATTTGCAATAGATAAACTTGAAATAAAGAACCCTAGATTAACTTTATTATTTTTATAGCAATAATAGGTTAGTTAAAGATTCCCCCCACCAATGATGTCTTAAGATTAATCAATTCATTTCCTGAGTGTCTAGTAGGAGAATCGCACAATAATTCAATGCCCCTTTCCAAGATGGCCACCACTATTTGAGACCCAACTGAAGTTTATTCCCTCCTCTTTACCCAAAATAGACATATAGATCCTTAAATTTACACAGATAGTGGATGGTATGGATGCATAGAAGAGATTTAGGCATTCATCAATAGCCTTTAAGTTTTAAAAAACAAGGATAGCACCTATTTATGTGTGTACTACCGCTTGCCGCTTCAATCCAAGATGGCCGCCACGGAGAACCACCCCATGCTTGCCAAAAGCATCTAAAAATGTTTGGGCTACAGATTCTGTGTGAGTAAAGCTAGATGCTTCATACCTTCACCATGTACAGATAACCTGTTAACTTAAAGGATTAGAGTTTGACATGTTAGTAACTTTTAATCCATCTTAGTGCATCAATTGGGTAAACATTGACAATATTCAACCAAGGGTTACTTACCATTGACAAAGGCTATAGCATTTCTGTATGGGCTTGTTCGATTCGGCTGGAAGAGCTCTTCAGAATGAGGTAAGAATGACGTTTCTGTGATGAAAACGAGGCGGACGGGAAGGGATATCCCACCGAGGGAAATCCTGCCAGGGATTCCCCGATGCTAAAATAGCTAGCGAGCACGTATGCGGTAGCGGTGGGTGGCGCCCTCGACGGCACCATCGGTGCCTAATAAAGGGCAAAAACATGTGTTATCGTTGCATCCATGCACTACACACCATATTTGTAGGCTATTCACCCAAATTCATATTACTGGAGAAATGTGTTTGTTCCACTATCAAGGCCTTTAGTCAGTTAATACAGAGTTTTATTATGTATACACGCATTGCTCTGAAAACAATGTATCTAGAGTGATTCGCACTATTTCACTAGTGATTTATGTGGGGTTGTCATGGCAACCAATCTGTTTTTTTTGCTAAGATTACGTGTAAAATTCAAATCTATGACTCAATTTTATTCTATTTTCATGATTGAAAGCATGTATAATTAATCTGTTAACTAACGAGTTGGTTTCAGTTGCTTAGAATATTGCACTCATTGCTACTCATTGCTATGCAAAAATCTTTTCTTTTTTTTTTTTAAATTTTGCTCAGAGTAACCGGCCGTGATAGGGGCAGTAACCGGCCAAAAACGGCCGGTAGTCGGACGTTACGGACAACACTGACATGGTATCTCTTTGTAGTAAAAACAACATTATCCATTATTCATACTATCTTGAATAAGTTCAATCAACAATATCGGATCAAGATTCAGAAGTTGTAATATAGCTTCATCATAATGTACTGCGGCAGGGGTCTAATTTCTTCAAGTACAGTCTTGGCTGATTCAACTGAGGTTGTTGCTGGGGTGGCTGTTTCAGCAACTGCAGGCAATGCTGGCACATCAGGAGCATCAGGTTCATGAGCCTCTGGTGAGATGAAAACGCTTGCTGGAAGAAAGTCTTCTTCTGTAAACAAGCCCGAGTTCAGTGGGTAGATGCCAGATTTTCTGAATCCATTTGTGATGTTGTTGTAAGAAAATGCTTGATGAAATGCTGTTGCAAAACAGGCAGGCAAATTATAGATTGTAATTCTCTGACCCGGATGAGACAGGTTCCATTCATCAATCGATCTCCGGAGATGTGTTTTCAATGGTTGTCCATGAATAACACTGCAGGAGTTTCGATAGAACAACCCATGTGCTCGATAAAATGAGCTAATACTATTACAAACAATTCAGATTTCATCCATCCACTTTGGTTGGCAAGACTTAATGTTCCATGAGGTTCACCGAAAGCCATCCAATCATGATAATTGACTCTTGGGAAGATTAATGCTGGTGGTAAGCTCTTCCCATTTGCACTTACACAGCAGCAAGCAGTCACTAAGGTTCCTCTTTCAGCTGCTGTGATTTGGCCAACTGGTGCCTTTGGCAGCTATAACCTTAGGTGCATTGAGAACTGTTGTCAGCCCAGTCTCGTCAAGGTTGTAGATGGAGTCAGGGCCAAAGTTGAGTTTTTGAAGTACTGTGTGCCAGAAGGTGAAGAATTTCTCTATTGCTGGTTTATTGCCTTGTGCACGGGCAATACTTGTGTTCTCGGGTGCTCTGAGGCTGAGGTTTTCATGCCTCTTCATTAAGCCATAAATCCAATCAGCCCCAGCTGCTTGGCCCTCGTGTCCAATTTTTTGGCATACTCTTACCAAGTTTCTGGGCATACTTGAAAGCCAATTTGCGGGTTGCATCATAACTAAGACCGTGGAACATGGTGGAGCATTTCATGATATAGGACACTCTTCACTAAATACCTAAAAAGGAACAATGGAAGTAGGAAGTTAGCAATCATGTGACATGTGAAATAGGGCTGGGACATTGTTACTTTACATCTTGGGATTATTGTAATAATGATACAATGATAATTGAATTTGAATAAATGATGATTAATCAAAAAATCATTTACCTGCCTCACTCTAAAATTGGGTGCAAAGTTGATATCCGCTCCATTTTTAGCTGCCTTCATGGCATATCTATTCAGTGTTGTTCTGTTTATGTTGAATTCTTTGGCTACTTCCCTCACTGGCCTTCCATTCCTAAATTCTGGCCATCAGGCTGACCTCGGGTTGTTTTGGGCTTTTTGTTGCGCACCATCCTACCAAGAGAAAATTGTAAAATTGTTAAAAAGTATCTAGTGAGTGAGTGAGATTGGTTGCTTTACGCCCTTATCAACACTTTGAAGTGTTATATTAAGGGCGGGAGAGCTGAGAGGGAGGCAGTTTATGATCATACCCAGGAAATAGAGATAGAGATGAAGGGAGAGAGAGACAGAGGAAAGAGACAGAAAGGCACTTTAGGGTCTTACCCAGGACCACCCAAAATATCATAACATACATGAAAAAACAGAGTTCTATTTGAACATGGTACTTGGTTGTCCTTCCAGTATGTAAAAAGTATAATAATTCAGCAGCTATTTAGTTTTTTTTTTTTTTTGGACGTGTTTATTTTCAAACAGAAAAAAAAAGGGAAAACAAGCAGAAGTAACCGCCGCAAACAGTTAGCGTTTTTATAGGTTATCTGCTATCAATTCTATTTATATTTCATAGAGATATACAAAATGAGTGTATTATAATAAAGAGTTCTATACAATATATATGAAGGAATTATATAAACACATAATGGACATATGAGTTTAGAAATGATGAGTGATGATGTAGATAATCTATATTAGCATTTTAATTAAAGGTGAGGAGTGAGAGTGAGAGCAAACTGGGTGATAGGCCCATTTAGCCTTTATCCAGGTAAAACTTTTTAATTTGGTTTTTAAACATGATATCGTCTTGGATATTTCTCAGCCTAATTGGAAGGTGATTCCAGGTATAAGCTACCTGATTTTGTAATGACCATTTATCTGATTCTTTTTTGGGAATGAATTGAAACAATATGGGTGCATCATATTGGCGAGTAGCTCTAGCTCTGGGTACATCTTCATTTGTTCTTAATTTAGAAACAGCAGTATTAGTCCAGCAGCCAAGGGGGTGAACCCGGCTCTGAAGGTCCCACAATGGTTTTTTACTGATTTTATACCTTTGGACCCTGGAGAATCCAAATCCGAAGAGTGCCAAGCTGTAACCCTTGAGGGTTTTGAGAAATTCAAGATGGCCGCCATGACCTATCCCCAAAAGTACCATTATCATGTTTCAGCTCATAATTCAATAAATAATAAGAGTAGGAAGACAATTCTTGCACCAAAATGCTCCCTGAAGTATGTACAAACTACATGCATAGTTTCATCAATCAATTAAAGAAGCTAAATTAATAATAAATTAATTTATTTGACAATAATGGCAAAAAAAATGATTTTGGGGGGAAATTTCCATGTTTTTTCCTCCATTCAAAAACTTTTAGAATTTAATTATATCCAGTACTTATTAACTAATACAATGAAGGACATGAACAGTTAATTCACCCTGAAAAGTATCAATTTATAATACAAACTTACTTCAAAGTGTACAACAATATATCTACTCATCGTGTGGTGGCCCTGGTATTTCATCCTCCTCATCTTCTACTACCCTGGTATTATCATTTTGGCATGTACCTGCCCCTTCACAATTGCAGAACATGGTGCATGGGAGCCTTGCCTGTGAACAAGAGCATCTAGCAGACTTACATTCCTGGCAACTACACTTGATGAGTTTCAAAATTGCATCTGGAGCAGGCTGTACATTGCGGGGAACCATCACTGGCTGAAGAACTCGATTTTCCCTGTCCTGTGACCATCCATGTTGAAGAGGGTCTAGATCAGGTGGCATTACTTCTAGACAGTTCCGCCAAATGCATGTTTGTAGATGAGCTCTCAGGACATTTTGCTCAAAGGACTCCTTTGTTGGTGGCAATGACATCAGTTTAGGTGCTGATACCAGGCTTGCACGCATGGTTTTCCCTTTCCAAGCTCTGAACCTTGCCTCATGGCATGTAGAAGCATCTGGGAAACCATAGCAAGCAGCCATAAAGGCTGTTGCCTCTTGAACAATGTCTGCTCTTGTTGCACTTTTATCCCCAAGACTTGGCAATCCTTTGCCTTTCTGAAGTACTTTGACCACTTTCCCTTTTCCAATGCCCCAGCATTGGGCAACTGTATCACAACCTGACAGGGCATGGGCAGCAAGAAGGTGAGGAATGATCTTATTATGCTTCATTGCAGTTGTACCTATGTTGATAGCTTTCCTCTCCTTTGCAGTCCCTTCCATTATTAGCTGTAAAGTCCAAAAAGAAGTGCAACAGTAGGACAAAAACATCTGTGTCATCAGAGATGACCTTTATGGTTGGCCGTGATGTTGGTGTTTCCTCTATTATGGACAACATCTGTTGAACAATGATGACATCTGCTTCCTCTTGTAGGGTCTTGAGATCTTGCCTGTAGATGAGAATGCCACCACATATTTCAATGGGGACTGGCCTGGGACCAGTTACAATGAGCTTATTTTTCCCATGTGTAATGGTGTCTTTTCTTGACTTGATGGCTTCTATGATAAGCTCTATCAGCTGGCTTTTATTATATGCATTAGTGAGGATCACTTTTTGTGGTGGCAATGGCATTTGATTGGAAAGTCTATGCTGTCAACTTGCTTCTTTTCCTCTTGCTGATCTTGTGCTACACTTGGTACTATATTCCTGTACCTATCGAAGATGAAGTATACATTGGAGTCTTTAACATGATGGGAGATGTAGTTCAGGACATTTTCTATCAAGTCCTGAACATTTCCATTTGTAGGCCAATGAAGCACTGTGTGCTGAGGTCTAGATTAGATCTAATTAATGTGAGCGATTGCGGTGTGATGGCTTCCTTGTGTTGATTAGCATCACCTTTCATTCAATGGACACCCCGGAGGGTCTGGGTTACGTTGTAATTGTCCTCTATTGGGTTTTTCAACCCCACTTCCTTGTGCATGATAGCTATTATTTTGATATATAGCTTGACTGATGCATATGAGAGCCTGCGCGCCAGCCAAGCTATAAATTTACACACAAGTGCAGGAGAGGCAGGCACTGGTCTTACATCTAGGAGTTCACAGAATTTAGTATACGATCTCCTATGGGTGGCGTAGGCTTTTTTAGTGTTGGCAGCCGGGCTTGGTCTTTAAAACCCTCTACCTCTCTTGCCAATTCCTCATCCATTGTGGAGGAATGTTGTTTGCAGGATCTCTTTAAAGGCCTTCTGATAAGATGGAGTGTGAAGGCGAGAACAAGCGTCTGCTAGCCTGTTCTTAATCCCCGGGTAGTAGCGGGCTCTTAGCAGGAAATTATATCTTGCTGAGAGAGTAAAGATCCGCTTCAGGGATTGGCACACGTCAGGGTCACTGGAGCGGCCTTTGTTTATGGACGCAACTGCTGTGGTGTTGTCAGAATAGACATCTATTCTCTTGTTATGCCATGCTTGGCCAAATAGGTGACATGCCGGCTCTAGGACTGCTATCTCTTTAAAGTTGATGTGTTTATTACTCATCTCGTGCCAGCCCTCCCATGGTACATATAACCACTCTCCTTCATACACAGCCCCACCCGCGATGGGACATGTGTCAAGCACTACAGGGGTATGAGCTCGTTCCTCGGTTATGGGGAGCACTCCATTGAATAGGTGCATGTAATCTACCCACCACTGTAGGTTGTCTCTGATATCCTTTGATAGTCTTGTTCTGTGGTTGGTGCCTTTTAGGGATCTTATCCTCCTAAAGACACTGTCAATAAAGAATTGCCCTCCATGGACTACTCTTGCTGCCCAGTTTAGTTTTCCCGCTAGGCGTTGTAATCCCTGTTTGTTGATATGAGAGGGACTGGAGGGCTTGATGGAGCAGTTGTTTGGTTTGGTGAACTTTCTCTAGTGGCAAGGCTAGGGTCATCGCGTCCACGTCGATGACCACCCCCAGGAAGGTGACCTGTTTTTCTGGGCCTACCACTCCTGTCTGGAATCTCCACAGATGAGGTAGGCGATAAGGTTGTCATACCCCGCCTCCTTCATCATTGCCACCACTCCCTGAGAAAGATCGTTGAAGATAGGGGGGGCTAATCTCGCCCCAAACATCAATCTGGTGTCACACATAAAAGTCTCATGGTCATTGGTCCCGAACTTCCACACCAGCCCCGCTAATTCGTAATCATCAGGGTGGATAGGGACTGATCAATAAGCGCTAGCCAGGTCTAGCTTTGCAAGCCATGTGGTCTTGGTGATCATGGCTGTGGCATCTTGAAGAGACTTGTAAGAAAATGGCTCACTGACTGCAAAGTCGTTAACTGCATTCCCATGGGGCTTGCTGCAGTCATGAATGAGCCTAATTTTCGAGGAGCCTGGCTTTGGTATAGCTCCTAAGGCCGACGTTATCTTCATGGGTTGATAGACTACCCTATAACGGCTGTTTGCAATTTCCTCACTAATCTGCGCTTCCACCTGTTGTCTGACTGCTGGGTCAGTCGCAGATTTGTAGTTATCCATTTTCAATGTATCTGAACCGATGTTATTGTTCACTATTCTAAACCCATTGTAAACACCCTCCTGGATGTCCTTGAAATTAAAGTAGCCCCCTCATATTTGGGGTGTGATAATGTTCCACAAGAGGGGGTAAGAGGGAAGTGGACATGTATCCTTGACTTGTTTGTGCCCTTTCATTGATGAGGGGAAAGGGAGGGGAGGGGGGCACTTTGAACTGGACACCTGTGGTTGTAGATGCTTCTAGATACCAAGGAAATCCATTTATGATTCCCTTGGACAGGTGTATGATAGTAACTAACATAATTTTTAATCTGATAGAAAATAACCACAAAATGCTGGAAAATGGTATCAAAAATCTTGAGAAATTTACAGGTATATCATAATATGAAAAAAAAGGATATAGTTGTTTACTCAAGGCCTTTTGATTATGATTCCCCATCATAAATGGAACATTTTGGTGCAAGAATTGTCTTTCTACTCCTATTTTTTATTGGATTATGAGCTGAAAAGTGAAATTGGTACTTTTTGGGTGTGGTCATGGCGGCCATCTTGAATTTCTCAAAACCCTCAAGGGTTACAGCTTGGCACTCTTCGGATTCTTATTCTACAGGGTCCAAAGATATATAATCAGCAAAAAACCATTGTGGGACCTCCAGAGCCGGGTTCACCCAAAAATACCCATTTGGCTGCTGGACTATATAGCCCAATTTGGAGAGAAGAAAACCTATACGATGATCAAGAGTCATGGTTCTCGTTTGTCTATGTATATCAATGGTGGGAGTCATTTGTGGACATCTGAGGGCTATCTTTAAAGCTTTATTTTGCAATTTTTGGATGATTGACATTGTTTTTTTATTACATCTAGTAATATACGGGGCACTATAGTCTATGATAGATAGGATATTGGCCTTTACTAGGAGGAGCGCACTTTTTTTGTTTAAATTTGGACGTATTATTGCTAATTGATAAATCCTATAATTCAATGATTTGATTAATATGTTACTTTGTTCTTGAAAGTTGAGTTTATTGTCGATTGCTACTCCTAGATAGGTATAATGTTTAACACATTCGATATTGGTGTTATTTATCATTAGAGATAGGGGGGTATTTTTCTTTTTCTTCTCTCCAAAGAGAACTGATTTTGTTTTATTTGCATTGATCAAAATTTTATTCGAGGCTGACCATTCGAAGAACTTATTTAGATCAGAATTCATACATTTTTCAATATCTTTGGTATTTTCCCCAGTTGTGTATAAAACAGTATCATCTGCGTATAGTATAAATTTACATGAAAGATCCAGTTTTTTAATGTCATTTGAGAAAATCAAATAAATTATTGGCCCTAATATGGAACCCTGGGGGACCCCACAATTTATGCTAAGATTTTTAGAATAAGTATCACCTAGCCTTACAGTTTGAGTTCTGTCTTTCAGGTAGGATTTGAGCCAATTTAGTGCAGAGTCGATAAAGCCTATTTTTTCGAGTTTTTTGGTTATAATATTATGGTTTACACTATCAAACGCCTTACTGAAGTCAATAAATGTGGCAGCTGTTAATAAATTATTATTATTATTACTATTGATCAAAGTTATTAGTTCGTATAAGGCTTCGTGAGTCGATCTGTTTTTTCTAAATCCATATTGGTGTTGGGTTAAAATATCATTGGTATCAAGGTGGTTCCATATCTGGGTTGCAATAAATTTCTCTAATAGCTTGCCAGCTATGTGGGTTAATGCAATTGGTCTGGTATCTTCAGGTATTTTAGTATTCGTTTTTTGGGGGATAGGCTTGACAAGAGCAGTTTTCCATGCATTGGGGAAAATACCTTGGATGATAGACATATTCATTAAGTATACAAGCTGTTCAGAGAGGCATAGAAACATTTCTTTATACAATTTAGCAGTGATCTGCTTACAACCAGAGGATTTGTTGGTATCTATTTCACTTATCAATGTACACAGGTATTCGTTTGTCATCACGTCAAAAGTCGAGCAATTTTCTCTTAATTCTTCGTCATGTATAGTCAGTGGTAAATTTTTAATTTTGTCTTGTATTTTTTCTCCAATAGAGCAGTAATGTTGGTTAAGGTAATTTGCAGATTTCTCAGTGTTAAGTTCGGTATTATTATTGTCATAAATATTTGTTATTTCTTTTTTCTTTTTAGAGATAATTTCTTCAATTGTTCGCCATAACTTTTTACTATCTTGTGAGTTGTTATCTAATAAGTTGGTATAGTACTGGGATTTTGCTCGACGGAACAACGTGTTAACAAAGTTTCTCTGATTTTTTGCTGCCTGGATATCATTTTGGTCCTTTGAAATATTAGCAGATTTAAATAAATCGTCCCTAGTCTTACAGGCCACAACGATTTCATTTGTATACCATTTGGGTCTACCACTATGAAAGTGTTTTTTTTTCCACGGGGCTATTTCATCGGCTACATTTACCATAATATTAAATAAGAAATCCCATGCTTTATTAACATCTTGAAGCTCATAGTAAGATTCCCAATCAATTTCGTCTAGTAAAAGTTTCATGGTTTCTCGGTTGAAGTCTTTCATTGATCTCATTTTGACTTTGGATCCCGGGATTTTGGTAGGTCTTTTGTGCTTTAATATTAAGTATATGGCTTGATGGTCTGAAATATTATAATTTATCGTGCCTGCAGTCGCAGCTTTATTACTTTTATACATGAAGTAGTCTAAAATACTATCTTTTGTAAGACCAAATCGCGTGGTAAATTTCTTATTAACCTTTAAATCATATTCTCGACTAAATTTCATGACTATCTTATATTTGGGGTCCTTACTGTCACTCATGTCTATATTAAAATCTCCAACCAAGACCAGAGACCCTGTATGCATATGTTCTTCAAAATATAGTACCGATTCCCGAAGTTGGGTAAAACATTGCTTGACATTCGATTGTGGAGGTCTATATATTAGTAACAGGGTTATAGGTTTCATATACTCTTTCTTGATGGTTACATACAGTAATTCTATACTTTCATTGCTTATAGACAAATTCCAATTGATTTCATATTGGTACTGATCTTTAATGTAGATACACAGTCCTCCACCATGTTTGTTACTGTCTCTGTTTAAATTTATAAGATTATAGTTTTGATACGTTAATAAGTCAATACCAGCATCGTTTCTTATCCACGTCTCTGTGAAACATATTACATCAAAGTCAAGATTCAGGATATCGTTCCTAACATGTTCTATTTTGGGAATCAGGGACCTAATATTTAAATGTACAATTTTTATACCATTTTTCTGGTTCAAGCTATTCCAGTCTTTCAGGTTTTCTTCAGTCAACATTGGGATATTGCGTACGAGTAAACCAGTAAAGTATGTACAGTTTCCTATCCATATGCTTCATGCATTGGCATATAAATAGACCAGTCTAAGTTGCATGAACTACTGCAGACAATGTTAAATAAGAATGCATAGACTCACCGATTTGGGTAATCTCTTCTTTAGTTCTTGAATTCAATAATTACGGGAAGAAACCTCATGATACCAACTTTAAATGCCTTGTACATAACTCCATGTGCCTCAGTTTGAGTGGGAAGCCAGTCCACGTCTGATGATTATCGTCGTCACGTTTCATTACCTTCCCCTTCCAACAGAAACACACAATATTATATAGGATTGTATTTCCAAATATAACCTTGAAATAGACATAGTTTGGATAATATTTGAGTTTAGCGATTTGGTCGACGCCTGATGATTATCATCGTTGAGTCTAGCCAGTCACTTTCCTCAGTCTTGGTTCTATACATATTCTATTTTTATTGGAAACATTGGATACATTTCAGCGCTAGGACTTTCCTCTTCAGTGAGGTATAAATGTGTGCGATTGGCAACGTTTCTTGATTGCTATTTATATTGGGATCATACATGTGTACGGTGCAAAACCATTCTACGGTGGCGCCATCTGTTTTTACTGCTTGGACCGGACTATTGATATTTGTATTACCGCTTCTAGAATATTGTTTTCTGGACATGAAATCTTTTTTTTTGGACCGTACCATTGTAGTTTAGTATAGGAAGTAAAAATCGATTGCTATTATCTAGTTTCAATCTCATCATCCAGCTTTTTTGGACCGTACAGTCTGCTTATCATAGGAAGTAATATCAGTTATTATTATCAATTTCATTCTTATCGTACCTCAGGGGGAGTGCCATTCACGACCAGTAAAACATAATATATCTTATCAAGGAACATATATAAACAGAAAAAACATTTGAGTAGTTTCAGTGTTGTTCAAATAATTGTAGAAAGTACATACGCGAGTCTTTTGCTGTAATGAAATGACATTATTCATGTACCCATCCCGCTGGCTGAATCAGTGATGAGATATCGTCGTCAGGTCCAGCCAGCGGAGGGACTTTTAAGCCTGTAAGGAAGAGCAGAAGTTTTAACAGGAACATCAAATCAGAAGTATAAATATTCATCGATTTAGTGAAAAGACAGCCTATATAATAGCGATTTGAATAATTATGTTTAGCTATGGTTCGACCAGTGATGAGATATCATCGTCAGGTCTAGCCAAAGGTAACCTGTACTTAAACTGTAATATTTCACAATAGTAGAGAGTCATTTTAGTTCAAATTAAATATCTAATCTAGGTGTCTGATGGTATAATTTGATTTGTTTCGCCCAGTTTTCAATGACCAGGTCATCGAAGTGGATTCCATCCAACAGTCTTGTATATGTGTGGCGCGGCTTATGTCTCTCATATTTGTGTACTTTTGTGATCAAATGGGGGTGATTAATATTTCTTGATGAGTTTAGCATACGTAGGTCTTGGTTTATTGTGAGAATGGCGTCCGAAATCATGTTTTGATGAGGGGAGAAATCTGGGAGTCTATTTGCTTTATTGAGGTGGATCCCGATGAGCCCTCCTAGGGCTATATTGCAGATTTGTTGTTCTGGATATAATATCTCAAGGGCTTGGTCGTATTTTGTCTTCATTAGGCGTACTAGATCTCCTTCATGGTAGGATGCAAGAGTGATTAATTTAGTGGTGTGGTCTTTTATACAAAGGTCGCATATTCCTCCAGCTAGAATGGCATTAGTTGGGTGGAAGTTATTGATCAGCGATTTTAGTTCCCAAGCTAGTCTTTCGAGGCCTGCTCCACTAAACGAAAATACTGTGATGTTATTGGAGTTTAGGAATGGTTGGAGCTTTCTTCCTCGTGAATCAGTCACAACGATGGTAGAATTCATTTTCGCTGTAAGATATGAGTACATAGAGACTACTTATTAACTTGCCAGTAGACCAGTGGACGAAAGTTTGCAAATATGGGTTAGCGATATTTGATTATCAATTGATATGTCTTTAAGAGAATCGGATTGGCTTGTATCGGATATTTGGTGATCATTTACCTGAGTTGTGGCTGACTTCTTGGTTTGGGATCTACTTCTAGTGGAAGATGAATTCATAGGCTTTTCTTTCTGGCGATTTTGTGTATTATTCCTGCTTTGAGGCTGTTCACCATGGCTTGCGGACTCCGATCTGAGCCTCAGGAATGAGGGGGATAGCTTTTCTGAATACGACTGATCTTGCATTGACACTGAGCCTACGGTGGTGGTTCTGGATTGGGTCATGTCTGGTCCCGGGGAGAAAGGTGGGGGCATTTCAGATCGTACATTACCAGCTGGTCCAAGGACAATATTATCATGACTAGTCGGAGGTGTGCGTGGTAGGGGCTGACTCATAGGGTAGCTTGGGTAATCCATTTCAGATAGATCTTCTTGCCGATCTTCAGACCAGGTTGCATGAGGTGCTTGTTGTCCTCCTGTGGCTGTGTTCGCTTTGTCTTTTTCATCCCTTGTAAATCTCTTCCTACTTGTTTTTGGAGAATTACTAGTAGCGGGTTTTGGTCTTTCGCCGTCATGTCCCTTGAATTCCAGATCAAGGCGATCTTCATTTGTAGTGTAGAGATTCAGCGAGTCTCTAATATCCTCAAGAATCTGGCCCATTATATTAATACCTAGGTATTTGTCATCTCCAATATGGTCAGAATGAAGGCTACAACCGATAGCCCAGAAGCGATCGTTAGTAGCTTCATAGATTGGTGTCGTGCCTGTCTGGGCGAGGTACTCAGCAAGGTCTTGGTTTTGTGAAAATTTTTCCTCCGCTACTGTTCTCATCACAGCAATTTTGACCTTGTTCCATTTCGGCGATGATTCAATCTCTGATCCGATTTTTTTTGCTTTTCTGGGGTCCTTTTCCAAATATATTCTAGTTGCAAGTTCTCTGTCTCCTAGGAGATTTGCTCTCGCAAAATGATAGCATTGTTCGACCGAATTGAAAGTAAGGTCTTCTACTTTTATGGGTGATGGGTAGAAATTGCTGAGCGGTGAATATTGAGATTGGAAATAAATGCCTTTTTCTGTCCACTTCGTCTTGGCATTACTCAGCTTGTAACCTTCATCGAGAAGCTCCAACTGGTCATGACGGTACCAGATCCCATCGATTTGTATTTTGTCCCTGATTATCTTGCCAACTTTTTTTCCACCCTTTTCCCCAACATGGTGCTGAATTGTACGAAGCTTTGCCTTCCTCTCTTGTATTTCTTCTGGCAGGTCGGGGTTGACGAACACCTTGGGAAATGCTATGCTTCCCTTGAGGTTTGAACGCTTATCGTAGATATAGTTACGGACTACTTCGTTTTTTAGTTTAATCAAGATCTGCTTAGTACCAAGCTGCATTTTCCCCAATCTTCTGGCGTGAAAAATATCCTCTTCTTTGAAATTTGGTTTAATTTCTCGTAGTATTTGGAGTACTATATAATCAAGATTCTCATTGCGATTGAAAGGTACACCTGCAATAATCAAGTTAGATCGACGTTGATCCGTCTCGAGAGAGAGCATTTTCTCATGGCCCTGTTCATTACATTCAGTAAGCTTTCCAACCTGCGATCTCAGCGAAATAACTTCTTTTTTAAGAATATTCTCACTTTGACACATTTCATCCAATTTGTTGATCACTTGCTCATAATTCTTATGGGCACAATTCAGAGACTTTTTCAATGCTTCAATGCTGTTGTCATCTTTATCAATTGCATATTCGGTAATAGGAGAGAGGTCAAAAGTTGGTATAGGGTCTACAGGTTTCAACAATGTTTCCCTCTCTGTTAGTTGATTGGGGATTAGTGGATGTAAAAAAGCTGTGGTAACCTGCTGGCCGGTTAAAAATGCTGGTGGATTGCCTTCCATGTTAGGCGATATTGGAAGATTTTGATATTAAATAGCTCAAAAATGTTCGAAGGAATTGTTAATATTGTTCAATTTTGGGCTCACCCAGTTCCTCTCCTCTCGCTCTACTCAGAAATATCCTTTGTGAAAAGAAGTGTGAGGTATGTCCTTGTTTATAGTCGAATAGAGCGACGATAGGCGCTGCTCCGCGAAACACGTCCGTCACCTTCCAAAAACTCTCTCTCATGAGGTAAGTTAAGGTAGACCGTAGATTGAAAGATAAATACTTCTCCAATTCAACAAAAGAAATTTAAGGAAATACCTTGCAAAAATAATTGACATTAGAACATTGAAAATTAAATTAGCAAATCATAGTGATTTAAGGTTCTCTGCAAAAAAGTAAATTTAAGCAGCTATTTAGTTAAGGTAGACCCTAGACTGAAAGATAAATACTTCTCCAATTCAACAAAAGAAATTTAAGGAAATACCTTGCAAAAATAATTGACATTAGAACATTGAAAATTAAACTAGCAAATCATAGTGATTTAAGGTTCTCTGCAAAAAAGTAAATTTAACCTTGAAATGTTTGACCTTGAAACATGACCGCCAAATTACTTTGACATTAAATAGTTTTCATTTTCCCCAATAAATTAAGTTTGACCTTGAAAAATGGTTTGACGTTGAGTAGTGACATTCAAATGACCTTGACATTGCAGAGTTCTTGTTTCTATCCAAAAATCTGACCTTGAAAGTTTGACCATGAAAAATTATTTGACCTTGGGATATGACCTCCAAATGACCTTGAAATTTAATATTTTTATTTTCTACGCAAAACAAAATATTTGATCCTGAAAAATTATTTGACCTTCAAATGACATTAAGATATAACTAAACGCAAGTGGCTTTTGGTGAGTGTCTTTCACAAGTGCCAAAGGCACGCATGAAAGACACTCACCAAAAGCCACTTGCGTTTTGTGAATCCGTTGCCCCATATGCAGCTCAAGTTTAGTTATATTTTTATGCCATGATATATATTTAAGAGTTATTTAATCATTATTTACCTTCATTGCATGTCATGCAACCCTCAGACTCGGCAAAAACAAGCGCTTACAATGTTGCGTCATGAAATGAGCGTCATGAAATGAGCGTCATGAAATGAGCGTCATTGATTGGCGCAAGTAAATATAAAGTAACTGGTTACTCACTGGGTAAGACCTTAAAGTGCCTGGTCCTGGGTGAGACCTTAAAGTGCCTTTCTGTCTCTTTTCTCTGTCTCTCTCCCTTCTTCTCTATCTCTTTTTCCTGGGTATGATCATAAACTGCCTCCCTCTCAGCTCTCCCGCCCTTGATATAACACTTCAAAGTGTTGATAAGGGCGTGAAGCCACCAATCTCACTCACAGCTAGGCCTGTGGAGTAAGCTGGTGGCTAAGGTCAAGGTCGCCTTCTTGAGCTGGGAGCTGGATAAATTGGATGTGCTCCTGTTGGCTACTGGAGTGGGACTGGATTGCCCCCGCCATATTTATAGGTAAATCTAGTAAAAGCACCTCAGACCTCAGAGAAAGCACCCTACAGGAGGTGCCCTCCTGGGTGGTCAGGCACCTGGAGGGCCCAGATTTGTGTTTGTCCCTTGAAGGTATTTTTTTCATAAATTGCATCTAAATAATCGTAGGATGGCATCTATGGTGTCAAATAAAAGCTCTCTAAATCAGCTATTTGAATCTGTCATCATTGAATCAATTGATCAATTCGTTTTTTTCTTATTTGTATTTATATTTGGGGGAACCTATTTAAAGGGTAATTCTATGCATATTTCTAAGCAGTTTTTATACGTTAAAAACACAGAAAAACCATAAAATGTCACTCAGTACCTTTGAAGCAATTTTATACAATACCTATCAGCCTATTCATAAACAAACTTTTACACAATCTTCCTTAGATAGCCCTTTATTAACATGGTTTTTTGTATCATCATCATATCTTTATTTTTAACTAATAAACTGACTCAAAAATCGTCTATTATTAATTCACACCTTCAAATTTAGACCACTCTGAGCACTGTTCTGGAAGTTTCAACTCTATGCTAAAATAGTGAAAAACATAAACGTTTTTCATGATGATCTATACTTAAACATGTCTTTATTGATTACCAATTACCAAAACCTATTCCAACATCATGCAAAATATGCAGTATTGTCATATTTAACAGGCTATTAACATATTGTATGTTTCACATACCATATCGTATGTTTCACTGACTGACATGGTCACTTCAGATGTTGAATAAACACATGTGAATGTAGTAAATGAGTACTAAATCATGCATAACTATTAACTAGATATGTATGGCTGTCTTTTAAAGTAACTTGGGGCCATCTGTGGCCAACTTGAAGGACTCTGCATGTACACCAAAATTAAGCCTCTTTAACCTCTTCTGGAGAGTCACACAGAAAATAAAGTAAACCTGACCCCCCAAATATTTTGTTTCGCATGTCATATCGTAAGTTTCACCAGCTCGCATGGTCCTTTCTAACAATGAATAAACACATGTAAATGTGGTAAACACCAACTAAATTATGCTTAACTTGAAAGTGATTAACTATCAACTAGCCTTTTAAAAAACTAATTTAACATGTTTAACATTTTTCTTTGAAAACTGAAATAGTTGCTGCCAGATCACTTTGTGTCAGTTGAAAGTGTGTAGTCTTAGAATGACCATGCTCAGTTGGAGCACCCACAATACCAAGGAGATCTTCCTGTGGCACCCACAACTCATCTATTGATGTTGGCCACTTGAATCTATTTGTGCAGCGATGTTTGTATCCTGGGGTCATGAAATGCAGAAGGTATTGGTCATCATCTGAGGTCTCAATGATCTTTCCAAGGTACCATTTGTTGTTGTACAATGCAGGTACCCATGCCCCAACAACATAATCTGATGGTTTTCCTGCAGCTTCTTGCTCCTCAGCGTCAGGAGGAACCTCTTGCCCTTCAGTGTCAGGAGGAACCTCTTGTTCCTCTGTGTCAGGAGCAACCTCTTGTTCCTCTGTGTCAGCAGCTGCAGCATCAGCCTCTGGCTCAAAAAGTTGAAATGTTTTCCAGCCTTCACACTGGAGAGGGTAAGTGCCATTATCAAAGCAACATGGTCTGTGGCATGATGTTGCCCTGACTGCTACCTCCACCCCTGGCTTGGTGCAGACGATGGTGTGCATCTTCATGATACCCTTGATTGTTTTCTTTGCATGTATTTGGCTCAGTTCACTGCGGGCATCCTTTATTTGTTGAACAGAAACATACACATATTTTATAGCTGTTGATTGACGGTTGCCAGCGACAGTAAACATGAAGGCATCCTCAATAGCCCCTTGACGACGGATGACATTGTCGGCCATGCGCTTTGCAGCAGCACCAACACCATTGCAAGGCCCCTTGCCATGGCCTGCTGCAAAGTAATTCCAGGTGGCATGCAATTGGAATAGTTCAAAATGTTTTGCTAACACACTGATGCAAGAGATGTTTTTGTACTGACGTGTTGGCCCATCTGTCAGGTAATGCAGGTATTTAATGTGGGGGAATTTGTTCTTTATATGTGTTGTTATCATCCGGATGAAACAAAAAATGGCTCCAGCATCATGGGTCCGGTCATCAGATAAGAAAGCCAGATACTCGTGGCTTTTTTCCCCATCACATTTCGTGTAATGGATGACTACTGGATGTACAGTAATCAGCTCCCTCCCATAGTATTCAGATTGTGGGGCATTAGCATGAGTTACAGTCCAATTTTCTGCAAAGTCCATCTGGACAGAGCAGTGGATGTCACTCATGTTTGTTTGTGTAAAGTGTGCTGCAGAGTGCTGTTGATGGACTGTATCGATGTGGTCAACCATCATATCTTTGGTTGAAATAACATCGTCGATGAATTGCTCTCTGTCCATTTCTGTTTTAACACATTTTAGCTTTTTTGTAGTTTGGCCATCCCCATAAATGTGCTCAACACGCTTCCACTCTTGGAAAAGAACTTTTGGTGGTAGGCTTTCTCCAATTTCACGCAGCCTCTCATTATTCACTTCTGCCACAAACGTTTCAACTAAACGAGGCAGGCCAAACCCTCGATAAGACTCCATCTTGAGCGCAAAGTTTTGGTGTCTTATGCACATTTTTACACATTACACATTTTCAAACTGGATGAGACCTTGACGATTTAGCGGTGTTGTGCACGGATCTTTGCAAAGTATGATGTGCTGACAGTGTTGCCAGGGTTTTCTTCATTGTATTTGCGACAAAGGATGTGGACATATTCAAGCAGTAGGATCTTCTGATATTTGACTTTGTCTATGGTGATGACATCTTTTTTCCCAGGCATTGTCGTTGAATTATCTGACCGTTTTAAAAACTCCAAAATTTTATGTTCTTGCACGGCTGATTTAGTGTTTGGGCGGCTTTCAGGAACTTCTTTGCCAGCGTCCTTCGGTCAATCTTCACATCTCGTGCTAGTCTTGATGCAATCCGATTTTCTCTCACATCAGCTGGTGGAATTATGATTCGCACAAGTTTATTCTTCCTTTTAGGGGTCATGTTTTGAAGAGATTGAGTCAGAATACCATGAACTTTCTTAGCATGAGCACTGTTGGGAGACTCATTTGCTGAGGAAACATGTGATGTTGTGGGAGTTAATATGGCAGTATTTGTATGTTGAAGTTCTTTCGACTGTTGAATTGAGTAGGGGGTAGAGTCATTCTCCAACATGATGGGCCTTTGTTCGGCGGGGACAGAAGTTGGTCCACTTCCTAACTCAGCGGGAACAGAGGTTGGTCCACTCACTAACTTGGTGGGGGCAGAGGTTGGTTCACTTTGTAACTTGGCGGGGGAAAAGGTTGGTCCACTCTGTAACTCAGCGGGGGAAAAGGTTGGTCCACTCTGTAACTCAGCGGGGGAAGAGGTTGGTCCATTTTCTAACTCAGTGGGGATAGAGGTTGGTCCACTCTCTAACTCGGTGGGGGAAGAGGTTGGTCCATTCTCTAACTCGGTGGGGGAAGAGGTTGGTCCACTGTGTAACTCGGTGGGGGAAGAGGTTGGTCCATTATCTAACTCGGTGGGGGAAGAGGTTGGTCCACTCTCTAACTCGGTGGGGGAAGAGGTTGGTCCATTCTCTAACTCGGTGGGGGAAGAGGTTGGTCCACTGTGTAACTCGGTGGGGAAAGAGGTTGGTCCATTATCTAACTCGGTGGGGGAAGAGGTTGGTCCACTCTCTAACTCGGTGGGGGAAGAGATTGGTCCATTCTCTAACTCGGTGGGGGAAGAGGTTGGTCCATTCCTGGGTAAGACCTTAAAGGGCCTTTCTGTCTCTTTTCTCTGTCTCTCTCTCCCTTCTTCTCTATCTCTATTTCCTGGGTATGATCATAAACTGCCTCCCTCTCAGCTCTCCCGCCCTTGATATAACACTTCAAAGTGTTGATAAGGGCGTAAAGCAACCAATCTCACTCACTCACTCACTCTAACTCGGTGGGGGAAGAGGTTGGTCCACTACAATATAGATATATGATATCGCATGTCCACACCTCAGACCATCAACACTTTTAAAGCCTCTACCGATCGCATGTTGATTCTAATGGTGTCCCCATCACATGTGTTGAGAGCATGGTTTGTTTAGTATCAATGAAAAAGTAAAATAGAGGCTTTGACTAACATTTATTTCACTTACAGATGATTATAGTGACGTACTGTCAACAAATGCCACCAGTCTCCATACCTAGTGTTGTTGTTTGTCCTGCCATCTGTCTAGAGCAACGGAACTAGAACGTTAAAACGGGTTTAAAAGCTTTTTTCAGCTCCCGATGTTTTCCCCTTTGAATCCAGCGGAAATCATAACGTACGTTTCGCCTATCCCAAATGGCGCGGAATTTGGATTATGTTTACTGTTTTTGGATTACCTTGGCTGTTCTAGACATTTATAAAGAAGGTAATTTGCATTTAAATGTATCCAAATCATTTGAGATGTGTTTCAAGGAGTTGACGACTGTATTTACTGCTATATGAGACAAATATGGACAAATATAGTGCTCCATACTGAAGAAGTGATGATGAAGTGAAACGTACACTATATCACTATGATCTGTGTATACTTTTTTTCCAGGTGTAGTAGAAATATCTAAATTGAGCATTGACTCAAAATAACATGCCAATAACATTTGTTTGGTTAAAGTGCTGCTATGCGGAGATTATCTAAGATGTACACATTTTTTTTATTGGAATATAATAGTGTTTTGTGTTTATATCGGACGTCCATATCTCATAATTTTCTGTGACATAATTTTATATAGACTTCATAAAAAAGGTTTCCATCTGAAAACAATGAACATAAAGTATAAATATGATAATGATAGGCACAAGTATGTGTCCCAGGCAGTATTTTTCGTGTTGACGTGGTTTCCAGGGATTATTAAGTGGGTTTGGTTTCCCACAAGAATGGGAATTTTCAGTAAAACTCATGATTAAATATGATTTGTCAGATTAAATCAGTTTTGATTGAAAGATGAGGGAACATGGCGTGCAAGGACGGATGTATCTGTTTTGCTTTGTGGACATATGGTGTTCAATAGGTGAAAATAAACACTATTTATCTAGAAGTAGTATAATTGACACTAGTACAGTTTGGTGAAACATACAATAATTAGTACATTGGCCTGGAGAATGACCCATATGTGATATGACTCTGTCAATGAAACACACCATTCATTTAGTATGAGTGTAATTTTCACGGGGCACCTTGCCCCGTAAGGCCTGGTTCAAGGTGCCCCACTCTGACTTTTACAATTTAAACTTATATTTGCCAAAAGCGATTGAACATATGAAATCAACAACCCCACACAAAAGTCCAAAATTAACATTTTTTATTTTATAATGTGTTATTTTCTGATATTTTTGGGACTAAAAATAGAATTTTCGTCCCACCTTAAAATTTTACTTTGGGTCATGGGTTGGGTTAGTTAGGTTACCCAACCCTGGCATGGCCTGTCGCAGACAGGCTTGGGTGCGTTTCCATACCAATTACTGTTGGATTTAAGAGGACTAGATACTTTGTTAACATCCTTTATTCATCGCATCATGGCTGCTGTTGGTATAGTCTTTGCAATGCCTCATAGTAGTCGTGGCAATGCCTGCATGGTCTGCTAATTTTTCTAATGAATCATTCTGTCGAAGACGCACTAGGGTAAAGAAAAACTGACCAATTCTTGAATTCTTTGCATTGCTGCTTGATGGTGGGAGATTGGTTTAAAAAAGTAAACACAGTTAGGATTCTCCTGGAAGTGTCCCCAATAATATAGATAGGCCAGTGTAGAAGACTGACTTCTGGTCGTTTTCACATATCAGAGCTGTGGAGAATTGAGCAGGCTCATTTTAGGTGTTGGTTTAGGGGCAAGGTTATGGGTTGGATCGTGCACAGGTACATTAGCCAACTCAGCATGAGTGCCATTACCGGATACATTTGGAGGCATGAATATACTCAGGTGTGATGAGTTTCTCATACGCTGGACTCCCTCTGACTTCTGCATGACGACAGCGTTCCCTTCCTTCCTTATCACCTTGTAGGGTTCTGGTTCGAACGTTGGAGAGATTTTGTTCTTCCTGTTCTTGTCCTTGGATAGAACCATATCTCCCACTTTGATTACACTTTCCGTGCTTCGACGTTGGGAGTCAATGTACTCTGGTTTTTAGCTTATGGTGAGTGTCATAGTCTCTCACTGGTTTGTCTTGTACTTCATGGTGTTTGTCCACATCAACTTGTGGAAGCTTGTCTCAAAGAGTGTATCCCATCAGCAAGAAACTTGGCGTTTGGCCGGTTGATGCATGCAGGGTAATTCGGTAGTGGAAAAGAAACTCAGACATGGCTTCTTTCCAATTGCTCTTTTCAATTTCAGCAATCCTTTTATTGCTTTGAGCTGAGTTCTGTTGAATCTTTCCACCTCCCCATTGCTGAGGGGCCAATATGGAATGCCCTTCAGGTGCTCGATGTTGCATTCCTGCAGGTAGGTCTCAAACTCTGCTGAGACAAAGGGTGGGCTGTTGTCACTTATGAGTTTCTCAGGGTATCCATGGGTGCAGAACATCTTTTGGAGTGCAGCTTTCACATCCTTTGCTTGTGTTCGCTTCATGTAGCAGACCTCAGGCCATCTGCTGCAGTAGTCGACTAGAACTAGCAGATGATGTCCGTGGGGTACCTCCAATAGGTCTACTGTGACAAGACCACAGTTTGTTAGGCAACATAGTGTAGGCTCGGGGCTCGGGGCTCGGGCCTAGAGGCACCGCCTGCAAGCTAGCAGGGGTAGCAAGATTTTTTTTTTTTAAATATTTTTATTGGCCACATTACATTACATTTTTTTAATTCATATTCACCTCAAAATTACGCATAACAAACACAGCTGTTATATTTCGTGCGTTGCCCTGTCATCACTACATTATTATTTAACAAATTTCAAGTTTGCTCACAAAACTCATCTCATTAGACATTGCAAAATCAAATATTTATAAGATTTAAATGGCTGTTCTAACCGCCACGAATACATTCAATCTCTGTGGAGAAACATTACGATCTATTCTCGATACTCTTAGTGGTCATTACCTTACATAAACATACTATCAAGATACCCTATTCTAGACGACATGTACATTTCCCAATCACACACTGCCCAGCTGATCGATTCAACTGGTCTATTCAAGTCAATGGTCATTAGTTTAGGTCGATTTCGCCGCAGGGTAAAAACGGGAGACCAAATAAAAACAACAATAGCAATTATACATCATTCAACACTTCTCTGTATCTATTTAACAGAACAATTTTCAGTTGCCTATGATCAGTGATTGCTTTAATATTTGCTGGTAACTCGTTCCAATTGGATATACCATTATACATGATGGATCTCTTATATCTTTCCGTTTTTGGAAGTATTAGCTCCAAATTGGGGACCATATCTCTTTGTAATTCTATGCACTTCTCTGCAGCTTTGTCCATTTCTGTCCACCAACACATACTTCGCAGTCTGCTTTTGGTGCAAACGATGCTTGGTCGATCACTTTGTCTCTGAGTGCTGTAGGGACAACCAGGCGGTTTCCTCGAAGGACATTGTATCCTGCGATCCAGAGTTCATCTTTGATAGCCTTGAATAGTGTGCCATTCAGGCTTGTCCAGTCTTGTGAAATGATGGCTTTTCTCACTAGGATAAGAGTTATAATCTTCTTTGGAAGCTCTGCTGGAAACGGAATTGTGTTTCCCCATGTTCACTGATGCATTTTCGAGACTTAGCCCAACACAATTCTCCCATGGAACACTATCATGTGACATGATGGTTTCAATTGCTTGGAATATGCATTCAGCAGTGGCTTATTGTTTTCCTGTTGTGACACACATGTCAACAAACCGTTAATTGATCACGCCACAATAAAAAATGCAAACTGTGAGTGGGTTCATTTTTTCTGATCCTGGAAAATAAATAAATGATTCATCTAATTCATTGATATCTAATCTGAAAAAGCCACCACACTTCAGGTCAGTTAGCACTGGAGTAGAATATAAAAAAGAATCAGACAATATCCAACAAGAGGTTCAGAACATAATGTGTCTTGAATTTTATACCTGTGAATAACTTACCAGTGTCATTGGAGCCATCTGTACAAATTGTAAATGGTTGATTTTTCATTAAAGCAATTGTGTTGCTAAGGAAAAATGGTTTCAAGGTCAAGTTCAGGATACAGCTGGTCTTGGTACTGGCACAGGAGTATGATTTCGTTATTTCTGGGTCTTGAGAAGATGTCTTTAAACAGAGGTCCTAGGTGATCGCTAATAGCAAGCGGCAAGTTATGTTGAGCTATCAATGTTCACACCTTCACTTCAGCCCTACGAGTCTACAACAATATATGGGTAGACAATTAATTTAATACCGCATAAAACATTGGGGTATATATATGCAACAACACAGTTGCAAAATAAGCCAGTAGTTGAAATATAAACCTATACCTACCTGAAGTACAAACCTTGTATTCTAGGTGTCATTTTACTGATTGTGGGCACAGCAACCGCAAATCTTGTGATAGATGTATTAGTTTTTACATCATTTGCCTCTCTTATGTGGCCTGTGGTTTCGATGTGACCCTTAACATCAGCAATTCCTTGGTGGCCACAGCTACGTTCCATGTTGCATACTGTACATCTGTAAATTCCAGATTAGTTAACTTTGCTGCCTTAAATGGCTTATAACTGAAAAAGACAGAATTAATTGAACATGGTGATGATTTAAATGAATTTAATTTTACCTGAAGGAGGATGTTGTAGATCCCTTCATAATGAAAGGCCTTGTGTCTGTATACTGCTTTTGGAACATACTCTTATAATTGGAAGCTCCAGCATATTTCCCTGTGAGTCCAGAAGCGAGGTAGAACTTGAGCTCTGTTTCCCTTCATCCATATCCTATAAAAATAGATTAACAATGACAATCTGACAGTGACAATTATCTGACAATCATGAATATAATGATGTTCAAATATCTTGGCCAAAGATCTCCGTACTCTGGAATAACTTAAGGCGATGTGGGTTTTATTACAATCAAGAATATATATATTAAATTTAGTGGATAATTAAAGCAAGGTAAAGGGAAATCCTGCCTGGCCCCCCCCCACACACACATACACATACAAATCTTCACATCTTCACAGTACACAATACATACATATTCTTCTAAAGCATAATAACCAGCTGATCTATGTCCAATCTGCTTATTAAATGTGTGTTTTTCTGAAACATGAGCTGCTCATACCAAAGTGTCAAAGCTCAGATAACAGATCTGGGTATTGTTTCATCCAGAGAGTAGATCTATCTACCACATGTACATGTGTACATTCCTTTTCCCCAGGTAATGAATTGTAAAATGATCAGGGCCTTCTGAGATTAGGGCCTTCTGAGATTAGGGCTTTGGGGAATGTTGCTATAAACTCCACTGTGAACACCAGTTGCCATCGGAGAGGTTTTAACTTTTATCCTATAGAATTATAGAATTAGGAGTTAGATACTAGTAGAAGAAGATACTAATTAATTTCTATTTGGGCCCTCCAACATAGGAGGGGGAGAAGCGGGGGGGGGGGGGGTAATTGGCCTCTCAGAAAGCCTCATAATTATATGATTAGGACTAACCTCGATTAGCATCTAACCTCGATCTAAGGTCTACATTTACACCCTGAATTAGCATGTTATAATATATAGGTACTTACCAAAGAGGACAGCTTTAACTTTGAGGTTGTTAAACTGCTTTTTTTCTGTTGTCCCACATCCAGTCCAGTTGTGGCTCAAAGCCAACTCATGGCCCAACAGGGATTGAATGACTAATTTGGTGGTTGCCTCCACTGTCTCACCACCAATAACAGAGAGTTTTGCCACCTGAAACAAAATGTTTTTCCTAGTTTAGAAATTTGTATCACTGAGATTATGTTTTCCTATTATAAACAATATATTGTATACAAATACACAACATTTAAAAATTATTTGTACATTGTAAGTGAACAATGAAACGTACGAAATAACACATATGTATGATTTGTGTCTGTCAGCAACCCAAAGGTCTACATACATATTTATAAACTATGGATGTTTATATTTTGCAGGGCAAGCTGCACGGTCCTGCTTAGACCAAACTGCGACCTTGCAATGAAGATTCAATGATCTCCATAGCGATGTCATTATTACATCATGATCCGCCTATGACGTCATAGGCTTTGCCAGAACAATTGCGATGTTTCAATTGTTCATTATTTATTTATTTTGGTGTCCAACATAATTGATGGTTTCAATAAATAATATCCCATCTGCCTCTCTCAATTTAATAAAAATTGTTATATTATGAAAAAGTTTTCACATCCCATAATCCACTGGTGGGCAGGGGGGGGGGGGGACCTTCCCCTAGAGGGGCGGGGGCTTATTGGCAATACATGGTTTTGCTCCTGGGGGAGCTCATCAGGCAGTTCTTAAGTATCATACAAGGTAGATAGAGGTGGTTATCAGATTATCACTAGGGTGATGTATTTAATGTTATAGTTCTACACAGCTACATGAAGAAAGTCAAGGTCTATAAGGTAATGGCCATCTTACCAGACTTAGCTAGACTAAGACTGAGGCTATTTCCTACTGGTTCAATATACTATCAACTTTATCTTTGATTGTTCACATGTCTGTTTTACATTGTTATCTATGTATATTGACTGATAAATACTCCTAATAAAAAAAAAATAGTGTTTATGGTTTTATACCCTCAATTGGGAGGTAAAGACCAAAAAAACAACAAAAATAACTCTGAATGTCAGTAGACTGCAAAATTAATTAATCAATGCTGCATCTGGTTATCTTTATGTACTGCAATAGTACAACTCCTAATTATTACATTTCACCTTACCAATAATTTCCTGACGACTGGGTCTTGTCGCTTGTCCTAGAGTTCATTCAACTTCTCCTGGTTGGGTACAGGCAAACTTACTCCCTCTGGGAGTGGTTGCTCCAATTGCAGTATGTTTCTACCATCGGAAAGATGCAACATTCAGATGATATGGTCCCATTGCCGCTTGGCCTCTTTTAATTCCTCTTGGATATTTTGCATCATTTTCATTATCTCAAGGATTGTACCTGTAAAATAATGTTACATATCAGAACATGATTTAGTGATATATGCTGAGGGTTTTCAAGGAAGATAATTTGATCACATGAACTGATATCTTCATAAATTTGATCCAGTATTCCCTTGCAACGGGATTATACAAATGGATTTTTGTGTCAGTGCCTTCAATACTGTTTACCATCCACTTGATCAGATGGTCGTTTTTCACTGCCCTTTTTTACTGGGTTGGGAACTGGGTAACAGCCACTAATAAAATCTTATCAGATGATTGATGAGTAGATTATTGTCAATATCAATTCTACATGATATTTATGACCTACCTGTGAGTTGATTTGATTCATTAGGTCTTGGGAAATGATTCAGGGGAACTGGACCCTTTGGTGTACTGTGATGAGGGCGACATAACTGTAATGAGGGCGACATAACATGATAACAATCATGGTGATTGATAGGTGGATTAGCAGTAACTTGATTTGGCAGCAAGGTTTCTGGACTGTGCATTCATGTCTAGTGGTTGGAATGCAGCTGCACGATTAGTTGATGGTTATGCTAATTTGTGAATGAAAAAACAATAACTAATGAAATAACTGTAAATCATAATTCTATGCAATGTGCAATATGATTGAAAATCCTTTCATCACTTTCAATCAATAGTATACCGCTACAAATAGTTCATTTCAGATGTACAGAATATTACTGAATATTAAAAACGATTTCACATATTGTACCTGTAGCTGATTGCCTGTTTTGATGGTCTGCAATATGTGCCGTGCCCTGGAGCATTGAGTGTTGAATAGACAGATTATTCCTGCACTGGTCTTCTGCTTGCATCTGGGAATATCGATCTGAAAATATATAGTTCAGCTTACATCATTTCATTGATGAAAGGGTGATCATCAACGCAAACTGGCATTCATTTGCATTACATTATATTTAATTCACCAGGAGCTACCATGTATTGACAATTATTATTTCCATGAAAGGAAACTGTCATATACGTGTATGCACAATAGAGATGAAATACCATATCAAAACAATTCTTACATTTCTGCTGTGGTCCTGCTGACTGGCTGTGTAGTTGACTATTGGGCCTGTAGTCTGATATGTCCAGAATGTTGTTTGATGGGGATGCTGAGGGAGCAGTATTTTCACCTAAACAATAGGAAATGTTAGCTTTTTAGAAGGCACAACATGGGTTTGACAATGAAATTGTCAATGATGATGATATGATAATTTAGAAAGTATATTCTCTATCAGACATGCATCACTTAAAATATATTGATGTAAGTTTATTCTTGAATGAGATGTTGATGTGTATACACACATTAATACAGGCTAACATAAATTTGTATCCTCGTAAGAGCAAGTAAAAAAGAATATGATTTTTATAGTTACACTTATTTCATCCTTACTATGTCACTTTATTTACATCAATACAATTGTGTATATATGCTATTACACAATGACCAACACAAGTTTCCCACCTGAATGTCTTATTACACACAAACACCTCTAGCCACACTTGACTAAATAATCAATGTAGAACATATTCCTTGGCAGCACAGTTAACAATACATCCCAGCAATATATGAATGCATATCCAGCATGTATCAAGTGAGTCAATGCAGAACATATTCCTTGACAGGGCAGTTAACAATACATCCCAGCGATATATGAAAAACGCCTGGTATCAGACGATTGAATCATGCATTTTCATTTAAAATATCTGTATGCACAGATGATACATTGTGCTATGAGCAGAAATAATAAGAAAAGGGATCACAGAAGTATAAGTGCAGTTCCCCCAGTGAGGAGTTATACCTGTTGCTTTTGACTTTGTGTAGGCTGCATGAGAATAAGAATAATGAGAATATCGGGACCCCCGAAATTTCGTCAAAATTACTTAAAAGACGCCAAAAGTTAGGGGCAAGAGAAAGGTGTTATTATAGGTGGGCGGGAACCGTTTTTTCCTTACTCCACACCAAAATATCTTGTCTAGTCATGTAATTGCTTCAGCTGACTCCTTGTCCGCACAAGACAAATAATGTCCGATGATTTACGGATACTCTTGACAGATGCTAGTTTTGTTTTCCTTTTCCTTTTGACAGGCGTTACCACAGACTCGTCCCATGGGGCTTTTTGCAATACTTAAAGGATCCTTTGTTTGTTGATCTGCGCTAAAGTGCATTTCAGCCAATGTGACAGGCTCAATTAAAGGCTCAATTACACGCTCAATTAAAGGCTCATTGCCTGGCCTGTTGACAGCCTCGTTGACAGTTTTTGTGACCAGCTGGCAACCTTTCGACAAGCATATGAGGTTGTCCAGATAAAAAGACATCCTATCCCTTTTTTTTTGTTGCATCTCCTTGTCCTCTAGCAAGGAAGGAAGCAAGGAAGGTTACATTTTTCCTCTGCTTCCTGACGAAATTGACGATTTGCATCACCATCATCTGAATTTGCACTGCCATCCTCTGCAGGTTGGGATGCCCAACTTTCCCTGGTCAGGAGATTTCGTGCAATAGAGGGCACACTTCCCTGCATTGGAAGTAAATTCCTTTTTGGTGAGGAGGGGGTAAATTGTAGAAGTGAGATCGTTTGCGGCAATGAAGTCAGCTGTACAGGTGTACAGCTGCTGGTGCAATGGGAGGCACACAGACTGTCCTATTTGGGTGGGACGTTGCTGACTGATAACTTCCTCCCACAGTGGTTTCAGTCTTTCTGAAATGAAGGGAGTGAGGGGATTTTTGGTTGCAGGCATATCTGCAGAATTTGCTTCCTATATGCTGGTGGATGATATCTATGGCCGTTTGGAGGCCGGCCTAATTTAGAAAGTATATAAAATGGCAATTACCCTATGTTGAAGTTTCATTAATGAGGGAAATGTTTCATATTATAGAAATGATTGATATATACATATTTGAGATCAATAGGGAAAATAGTATTTGGGATAAAATTCCTTAGGATGAATACAAAGATATGTACATATTTTCTAGCATTTGTATGCAGTACATACTGGTTAAAAATGCAGCATACCTATGAGTTGAGATGTCAGTTGATCTGATGGTATCCGTGGTGGAAGTGCAGAGGAGAAAGATTTCTTTTGGGAACTTCTCCTTCTGCCAACGTTGTCTTCATCATCACTGATACCTGCATCATGGTTGTTGCATTAAGCAAGGAGGCCGCTCTAGCTGTTCACATATCTTTTATTTACTTAAAAGAGGAGGTAATACATATCTCATCATCAAAGTAATAAGAACATTCAGAGAAGAGTAGAGAATAATATAAAGGTAATATGTTTTACATTCAGAGCATTCTGGTTATACAATATTAAGGTATCTGTATATTTCAATGTCATAGAATGAGGGGCATTGAGTCGATGAGGACTGTTTATATATTTACGGTTAATTCTGATGGGCCAAAGGGGATGAGGCAGAGCCTAGGCCTCTAAAAGCTTGGTGGACTGTAGTCGTTTTATTGCTATATGGGGTGGTATATGCCCTGAAGGCATCCGATGCCCATGTTCCGTGGGCCTTCAAGTCCTCAGTGTTCGCCCCTTCCTCATTGTACACATATGACGCACAACCCCATCTGAGGCTGTGTAGTGAAAAGGATGATGGATCATACTTAAGAGACTTGAGAATCACTTTCCACGGTTCGTTTATGTTCATGATGGTAACTAGTTTCCCATCTGGAAAACAGAGGAGCAGGGAGTTCTTACTATTTCTGTCTCTCGTTTCTACTGCTCTCATTAAACACAGTCTTTGTGACGCTGCAGTCGGTACAAATATAGTTGTTGGAGATTTTGATGACTGCATCGTCTTTGACCACTTTAGGTTTAACCTAACCCCATCCGGCATGATGGAGACGTCTCCTCTAGTGAGGTGGCGTGTGTGATCGAAGTCTTTAACTCGCCTTGGGCCTAGGTTGCTCTGGCGCAACATGGCAGAGAACATTAAGAGCACAGCTAGTCTAATGATAGAGGGATATGCAATGGATTTCGCTGTCCAGAATTCTCTCGAGCATAGAGATGGAGACAGGACGCTTGGGCTTTGGCGTGTGGCGCATTTCCAGCTCGGTCCCCCTGAGCACAAATCCCACTCTATGATACAATGACGATGTATCCATCCCGGCTAACCTGAAGAACATCCTCAGATTTGTGATATTGTTCTTTATACTTGCTGGTACCTTCGTATGTTTCGCCAGGTACTCAATGTACCAGCAAATGTGATGGTGGGTCAAGTTCTTGATATTGATTTTCATGGCCGAGCAGAAGGAGAAAAATTTGGTAGCAGCCGACTCACGATTCGCTGATGTTGATGGTCTGTAAGCCTGCTTTTGTCTCCTGCACGCGGCGTCTGCCAAGGCTGTGGCCTTTGATATTGAGAATAGGCTGTGATTGACCTTTGTCAATCTCAGCCTATTCTCAGCCACCACTTTCATGCCTTAATCGTGGTCTTGCTTAGAGAGGCACATTCTTGAGAGGGTGTCCGGGACCTCCCATTTTCTCCCCCGGGATGTGGGCCAGTCGATATGTTACGCCCATAGATAAAGAGAGAAACCAAAGAGCTCTTGCACATGCACCAAGGGTATTATCCCTGGCGCGCCCTCCTTGGTAGGTGAAGACTGAAGCTGTGTTGTCACAGTTTATGAGGATTTCTCCCCCTCTGTGGTGGTGGTCTGTGAACAACCTAGCTGCTGCTAGGCAGTTGAGGGCCTCTAGGGGGTTGATCGAGAGGCCTCGTTTTGTTGTTTCTAGAAACTTGTAGGAGTATGCTAGGGAAATATACATTTTCCGTTGAAGGCATAGATGAACTCAAACCATGACACATCCGCTCTTACTGGTTGTGTAACTTGGATCTGTTCGCCCTTTGCTGCTCTCATTGCAGCCAAGAGGCATTGCATGAAGAGGCGAGCTGGTATTACTGCCTTAGCTACATGATCTCCCCACCACCTTTTGCATTGCATTGGTTGTTATGTATTTCTTTGTTAGGAGAGCAGCCAAACAGGAGCGTGTCTTGTGTAATTTAACCAATGGGATGGTGAGAAGGTTGTTTTTCGGTATCTCTGTGGATCCCCAGCCAGGTGACTGCTGGGGCGGAGCCCTGTAGCTTTTTAACTGCGACACTGAGACCTAACCCACAGAAGACGTCCATGGCTAGGCTCGCACTATCTCAGTGTCTGGGCCAAGGAGGAGCAGGTCATCCAGGTACATGAGCGCCCATATCCAGCGCAAGAGAAAAACCTGATGGAACACTTCGATATATAAAATCGAATAATAGAATTATTGAGCTAGCTGTAAATCAAGGTCAAATCATCAAACTAATGTCAAATATGAATTCCCTGACCCGCAAAACCCTAATAACCATAAATTGACCAATATTTTAGGCCAATCGATTAAAAAAATAATTCTCGAAATGGTCTGGGTGGCCATGTTGGATTTGAAGGTCAAATCAAGGTCAAATTGCAAACTAATGTCAAATATGAATTCCTTGACCCCCAAGACCCTAATAACCATAAATTGACCATTATTGTAGGCCAATCCAATAAAAAAATAATTCTCCAATTGGTCAAGGGCGGCCATTTTGGATTTGGGACCCTCACAGAGTTAAATTTTTTGTTTAACCCATCATAGATGACGAATCCATCGAGAAACGAACCTATCAACGGTCACAGAAGTGCTCCAGATGACCCAACTATAGGGCCTCCTCAGACAACACTTAATTTATATAGTTTTGAATCAGACAACATTTAATATATATAAATTTGAATCTCACAGTATATAACAGTCACACTCCCAGTGATCCGACAGTCTTTAAATCTTACTATAGGCCTTTAGTATACATGCCGCCACTCGGTCTTTCAGTGCATCAGTGAGATGACACCTGTCACGGGCTAGGAGATGGTATAATGCTGAGTATACAGGTTGTCCTGTTATTTTTGAGCGACATCCCTGCCTATGGCAGTGAATAATTGCTCCTAGATAGGGTGTGGGGGTGCCATTGTTTTTGTTGAATAATTTTACTGCATTGTTGAAACTTATTGTCTGTCGATCGAGCATCTCCTGATCTTCTGCTATTACCATTAGCTTTGATGCAGTAAGGATATGTTTGAGAGCCTTGTTGTTCATGGCAATGTGCTGATTATACACTACAAGGTCTAGACCAAAGGTTGTCCCGAAAATTATTGTTGGGTGAGTTAATTGTGGTGAGAAGTAACCCACTAGCTCCTGCTTGGCTCTTGTCATATCGTCCGTGGCCTTGCTGTCAACTTCAGTGGTGTTTTCATAAATGTTTATATTGAAGTTGTAAATGACTGTGTCATCTGCAAATAGGTTAATCTTGGAGTGTTTAATCCACCTGTATAGGTCATTCATGTATTCCTGGAACAGCAATGGCCCCAGGGCAGTTCCCTGGGAAACACCACACATCACCCTTTTTTGGTCAGATGTAATACCATTAACTCTAACTGCTTGGTACCTGTCCTGTAAATAATTTTTGAACCACTATTGGTTCCTCACTCACCCTTATGTGCCTTAATTTTAATAGCAATCTTCTGTGTTCAACTGTATTAAATGCCTTATTTAGGTCTAAAAATGCTAACAATGCTTGTTCTCTTTTAACTTATGGTTAATATCGGAGAAAAGGGTGTGGTGAGCATCATTTAAGGACAGTCCTTTCCTAAAACCATATTGATGTTGGTATAGTTGCTCATTTTCTTCCAAGTATTCATATAATTGCCGTTGTACAGACTTTTCCAGTAATTTCCCTGGTAGTGTAATAACCGAAATCGGTCTATAATTACTAGGGTCTGTTTTTGGTCCATCTTTATGTAGGGGCATTATGACTACTTTCTTAAAGTGTTACTTGGCCTAGAGTTAAGGAGAGGTTAAACAGTTGGGTTATTTGGGTTCCCAATGTTTTGTCCCCAAACTGTCAGGATATAAATGTGTCATAGTAGATATCCAACAAATCCAACACTTTTCTTTTTAGAATATCATTTTCCTTTTCTAAGATATCCTAAGACATAATCAACATAACTTATGGATATCTAAGATACTTTCTTGGATTTCGGATTTTCTTTTTCTCACAGAAATGAACACATAGCTAATGATGTCATTCCTTTTCACCCTAATGTACCTCAATGTATACTTGAGCTTCACAGGCCCTGTGCGTTGCCATTGGTAACCAGGTCAACCTGCTCCTTGGAAATAGGTCAATACACTGACCTCTGTGTGGCTGACACATACTATATAACCATGCCCCCAGTCTATCCATGACGTTGAGGAAAAGAACCGAAAAGCCAGAAATCCGATCACTGTCATGGGGTCTGATCACTGTCATAGGATTTGTGCAATGTGTTATAGTAGCAGATGACACAGGTCATGGGTAATAGGGGAGTCGTCATAGTGAAAAGACTCCTTGTAATGGGTGAAAAGATCTCTGTAATGCAGAAATAGTCGGTGCCATGAATCTATTTGTTTTGTAATATATTTTGGCTATGTGTAATATGTGGAAAAAAAGAGGAAAAGTCTGTAATATTGCATATATCGTACAGTTGACGACTCTGGGACGCAACACCCAAGGTGAATAATACAGGTTTTAGGATTTTTGTGGGGATATGTGGTATGTCTATTTGTCTTCAACAGCAGTAACATCACATCCTTTTGCTCAATGGGAACAAATTTAAAACTGGGTCTGTCCTCTCCCGCAACCTGCACCAAACTATTTACATCTCTACTTGTATTTGCATAATCCCTGATGATTTATTTATCTCATCCATTATATTTGCATAATCCCTCATTTATTCATCTCATCCATTAATCTCCCAAAGCCCGCTTCAACCTCGTCTTCCTGGGGGGAATTATTTTACTGGCTAGGTCCTTGCCAATGGAAGAGAAAAAATTGTTATATATGTCTGGGACTTCAATCCCTCTTCAGTCTTCAATCTTAGGGTCAAGAAGACTGGCAAGTGGTCACTAATGTTTAATGCTGCCACTCTGGGTCTACCTGGTCGACAGATATGTTAGCTCTTGTTTGAATATCATTGAATGAAGCTATGAGTAACTGTATGTCCTTATCCCCATAATCACTGTCCTTTGGCAGTGTAATCACTGTCCTTATCTTCAGCTGGCCAGCTAATAAAGTCAGCTAAGGAGCATGCATGTATCACACATTTCTGCATGTCCTTGAAGCGCAGAGCAATGATGTTATCCAAAGATTCTAGCAGTAGTGCCCTTGATGCAGCAAAGTCAGTGTTTCTGGTATTGGTGAATTGACAGCCATCAAACGTGTCAACTTCACCAGAAACCACATCTGCAACAGACATCAACTTTGGGCCATCTTAAGACTTGTATTTTTGTAGCGTTTTTCTTGTCGTCTCCACTGCTGTCATTACCCTTCCAATGGGGATATAACTAGTCTGGATGAACTGAAAGAGCTTGCTCAATGTGTTGATAACATCAAGCAGTAGATGGCAGAAGAGTACTTTGTCCTTCCTTGTCATGAGATGGTAGTACTTTTTGGCAAAACCGTTGGCTTTGGCATCGGCGGTTTTGTCTTGCATCACCTGGGATAAATGGGTGGTGATGACATAGGACTACAGCAAATTTGAAAGGGCGGTTTGAGTGTGTGGCAGCCACCTTGTGGCTCCCACTCTTGTGGGCAAAAGCACTCAGCTGCATGAAAATTTTATATGTAATGACCCTCGGTGTGCGCAGGGGAGGAGAAATAAGAACAACAAGTTGTCAGCTATATTGTAATTACTCTAATTTATTCCATGAGGCAGATTCAAACAGGTACAATAGTATCACGTATAATAAAAGGTGTTGTAGGTAAATAATAAGAGGTACTAAGAAGCAAAGGAGAATATAGTGAAGTATACTAGGTCGTACTGCCACCTTGTGGCTACTCTAAGAATTATACTATACGAAGTGACATGCGCAAGGCGTGCGCTATATAATCCATATTAAAACAATCGTAAGTAGTATAAAGAGTGAGATACTACAGCACGGCACTACATTACCCCCTACGGAGTTTAAAAGTTATTCATAAGATAACTTGATATAAAGTAAAAATAACATCATGAATGGAAAATTGAAATATATAAAAGAAGTAATCGACTTCTTTCATAAAGCACATACAATTCTTTACACATAAACCCTGCGCAAAATATATCTTATAAAGCGCAAAAATACAGAAGTCTCATAAAGACAGCTATAAGTCTCGTAAAGACTATCTAAGCCGGGTAAAATCCAGTAAAGAATTAATATAACAATTTTCAACAAATATATCATGGAAATATTTTACAATTATATATGTTCTTCTTCTCTTTTACATACTATGTAGTAGTTCTACTATAATCCTCTAGGTACAATCCATAAAGGGTTGGTACTCTTATATTCCTACAGAGGGATCTACGTTTGATCCTCTGCATTTATACCATGTGTGTCACTAAATGCCTCATTTACCCTTATATTCTTATATCAACTCTTACCTTATTACTCTCATAGAGTATCCGTTCTGTTTACCTATTCCATAACATTCTTATCTTATGTATCTCTTTACTGTATGTCTTGCCATACTTCTTACCGTGTTTATGCACCTTGATGTGTTGTGTAAGTAAACACACTACCCTGTCCGGGGAATACGGACTAGGGGCCGCTTGAGAGAACTGTAATAAACAGACGGACTAGGAGTTGCCTTGTTGACTTGTTTATTATTGTCGAGAGTCTGCGAATCACTACAATTGGTGCCGTGACCAGTTCTTGACCAGTTCCTTAAGCTAAGCCTTGACCGGATTAGGAAATCCGTGGATTTTTGATTTGTTGATTCTCTTTCAGAGATGGCAGCAGCTCCCGGAGCAGAGGGCGGACCTCCGCCGGATCTTGGACGGAAGGAAGGTGACCAACCTGAGCAGCCTGGTAAGCTTCTTACCATGAGTGCCACGTTGGCGGACTTGTCCGATGTAGGTTCGGAGTCTGAAGACTATAGAACTGGCAGGGAAGACCGTGCAGCCTTAACGGACTACAGGTCCCCTGCAAGTGATGTGGAGTCAGACGAGGAGAGTATGCTAAAAGCAACTCGACTGCAGCTGTTGGGGATGAGGAGAGACTTGGCCACGGAGAAGAGGAAGAACCTCGAGTTTGCAGCAGAAATGCAACAACTCGTGTTTCAGAACAGAGATATCCAGGAGACTCTGGATGTTGTAACTGAGAGGGACTCTGCCTACATCAAAACGTTGTTGGTAGAAAATGAAAAAATGAAATGTGAGGTTGCAAGGGTAGATGATTTGTCTCATCTGCAAAATGCTGCACCTGATCAGTCGGTAACAACACAGACTGAGTCTGCAACCTTCCCTCTTTGGGTTACACCACCAGCAACAAGTTCGTTCAGTGAAAGGAAAAGAACGCCTCCTCAGACAAGCTTCTCTGTTACCAGCAGAAGTTTCAGTACACAGACTCCCTGTGAAACCGACTCAGTAAAGATAAGTGACTTATCTACTAGTACGGGTACGCAGACGGAGGAAATTGCTGAAAAGAGTGGGAAAAAGGATAGTGCTAGTGGTACGGACGCTGACTTTGAGAGAGGTCAAGTGAGAGGAGACGTCTACAGACCTAAAATCCGGGTAGTAGCTGGTTCTCCTAGTGACCCGTCTGACCCTAGCAACTCATCTTCTTCCTCCTCTGGGTCAGAATCTCCAGCCCCAAGGAAGAAAACAAAGAAACCAACAAAGAAATATTCCAAGAAAGTCAGAGAACGTTCTAGCATAGCTAGAAAAGATCGATCCCTGGTCCAGGGATTAAGTTATGACGGTACGGACGACTCGGATTTTGGCGAGTTTGAATACTCCCAAGGCCCGGGAAAGAGCAAATACACCATGCGTCCACCTGTCATAAAGATGTGGGACCAAAAGGACCCTTGGCGTGTTTACCTGGCTGAGATGCGGGTAATGGCGGTTGCATGCAACTGGTCAGAAGAGGAGTTCCTGCTCCAGTTGCAATGGGGATGCAAGCGGCAGTTGGCGGATATGGGTGATCTGCCTGCAGGCCTGACTTTAAAGAAGTTCGTGGAACATATGGACGCGAATTTTGGCGAGGTTTCTCGTGTAAAGAGACAAGCTGAGTTTCATGCTTGTCGCCAGACTCCCGGACAGGCAGTCCGGCAGTTTGGTAACGAGGTAGCTCGCAAGGCCAGGTACGCCTTCGGGAAAAGGATGAACAGCACCATAGTAACAATGGCTCTTCATGCTTACCTGAAGGGGTTGACAAACTGGAAACAGGCAAATTGGGCTCGTTTGAAGGAACCCGCGGACCTACAGGAGGCCATCCATTGGTCAGAGGTCTACGAGGGATGCTTGATGGAGTCCGAACCCAATGTGGTAATCCAAGAAGTTGCCGCGCTGCCAGCTCCTGAACCAGTTCAGGAACGCGCCTTGTCAGTAAAGAAAAGAAGGTCCCGCCGCAAGTCCGGCGCTGCTGTAGCCCAGGTGACTGAGACCCTGGATGATGTTACCTCCTCTGGTTCGGAGACACAGGAGGTGTCAGCAGTTATCTGTCAGGCTTTGCAAGCCTATAGGGATTTCAGGAAGAGGCCTGGTGACAGTAGGGACGGACAACCATGGAAGAAATCATTTTCTGGGCCATTCTCCGGTCGGAGAAGGGATGGACCCAAGAAATGTTACTTCTGTGGGAAGGACGGACATATCTCTCCTGATTGTCCGACCGTTAAGGTTTTGAAGGAGGTTGCCGAGTCTTCGAAGGTACCCGCCTCTAAGATTTCGGAAAACTCCACACGGCCCTTATAGGAAGCGATATAGGGGTCGTGGGGACGCCGCTTCATAGTACTACAGCTCGGACGAATTTAGCTAGTAGTATGGAAACTGGGGGTGTCGCCCAGGCACTTGTTAGTAAGGAGTTAGCTTTGTCACAAGGTCAAGCGCTTCTGGAAGCAAGAGAACCCGGGTCGTTGCCGGAAAGGGACACCTGTTCAGGTCGAAATATTTCCCTGGATAGCCCGGATTCTGATTCTCATGTGAGATGGGGACAGGACGGGTACCAAGCTGTTGAAGGTCAGATCGTTGTGGTTGGACAGAACCCCAACAGGTCGGCGCGGATACAGAAAGTTTCTGTGCAACAGCCAAAGACGCTGAGGATCACGGATAATTTGATTGTCCGTGAGAGATGGTATGCCCCAGTGGGGTTAGACAGTGAGAATGGGGATTTTCTGGTGGACCCTGGTGCTACTACTAGCCTGGTTACCAAGAGATTCTATGATTCTCTTTCTTCCAAACCACCTTTGGTTCCGGTCCAAATGGTGTGTGCAATGGGGAATGGGCTGCCTATAACCACTCATGGGAGCGCGCTTTGTCCTTTAAAGATAGGGGATCGGACGTACATGATTACATGTCTAGTAGTTTCCGGCCTGAAGGGCCCGGAAGATGGACTGATTGGGGCGGATTTTTATTACGTCCACAAATGTAATCTTGACTGGTCTGGATTGCTATTCCTTGAGAATCAAACAGTATCTGTAATGTGTAAGCAATGGAAGCACATGAAGAGAAGTTTGAGACAGTCCACTGTTCAAGCTGTTGAAGTGAGAGAGTTCGTGGACGGGGGAGAAGTCAGGTTGAAAGAACCTGTGGTCCTCCAACCCCGGTCCGTGACACTTGCTAAGATAGACTTGGGTAGAGGCTCTGACACATCAGATGGATTGATGTTCGAGCCTGATCAGGGATTGTTAAAAGACTTTGCCTTGGGAAGCCTTAATACATACGTATCGGGTAACGTTAATTCGTCCGTGGTAGCTTTTTCCAATCCGTCCGGTTCTACCGTTAGACTGAATTGTGACATGATAGTAGGGAGAGTTAGCATTGTGACTTTGGTGTCCGATGCTTCCCTACCTGATGAGGAAGAGAATGAAATGATTAAGACAGCTATCATTAATTCCATACAGGTGACGGACTCGCCTATTGTGGATGATGAGCTTCTGGCTCCTGATATAGTTGTCCCTCCTTGTCCGGAAAATCCGTCAGATAAGTTGGTGAATGAAACTCATCTGTCTGAAAGAGAAGAAAAAGAGTTAGTTAGGAAACTGCTCTATGATTTCAAAGACTGTTTTTCCTTGCCTGGTACCAAAGTTGGTTGCACTCACTTGGTTCGCCATGTGATTGACACTGGGGATGCAATCCCTGTGAAGCAAGCTTATCGCAGAATACCAGTGGCTAGGCGGGATGGAGCAGAGGCTGAAATCTGGAAAATGTATAAAGAAGGCAGAATAGAGCATAGTAGTAGTCCGTGGGGAGCTCCCATAGTTATGGTTGCTAAGAAAGACGGAACACAGAGGTTCTGTGTAGACTACCGCCAGCTGAATTCCGTGACTAAGAAGGATAGTTTCCCTCTTCCTCGGATTGACGAATGTGTTGAAGCCTTGGGTGGGAACCAATGGTTTTGCACTTTAGACTTAGAGTCCGGATATTGGCAGGTTGCAATGGATGAGGAAAGTAAGCACAAAACTGCTTTTCTGTCCAGTGTGGGTCTGTTCCAGTTTAAAGTTATGGCTTTTGGACTGTGTAACGCCCCTGCCACTTTCCAACGCATGATGGACCGTATGTTGGACGGATTGCGTTGGAAAGCTTGTTTAGTATACCTGGATGACGTGGTGGTCTTTGGAAAGACTGTCCAGGAGTGTGCGGACAACCTGAAATTGGTATTGGAACGCATTAGGGAATATGGGCTTAAGCTCAAACCTAAGAAATGCGAGCTCTTCCGGAAAGAAGTGAAATATTTGGGTAGGATTGTTTCTGCTGCTGGAATCCGGGCGGATCCGGCTAAGATAGTTAAAGTGCAGGAATGGCCTATCCCAAAAACTGCTAAAGAAGTGAGACAATTCCTTGGTTTTGCTTCCTATTACAGGGAGTTTCAGCCTAACTTTGGTGGAATTGTAGCTCCTCTGCAACAGATTGTGACGGACGCTGGGGTTGAGAAGCGCTATAGTAAACCTATAGTGTGGACCAAGAAGTGTGATGAAGCTTTTAAGACAGCTAAAGCTTTATTAACATCAGCTCCGATTCTCGGGTATCCTAGAAAGGAAGGTTATTTCATCTTGGATACAGATGCCAGTGGCTTTGCAATGGCCGGAGTTCTGTCTCAAATGCAAGACGGCAAAGAAGTCGTATTGGGATACGCTAGTAACAGCCTCACCAAGCCACAGAAGAATTACTGTGCTACGAAACGTGAGCTGTTGGCGGTGCTATCTTACTTGAATAAGTTTAGACACTATCTCCTTGGCAACCGTAATTTTTACGTGAGAACGGATCATGCTTCCCTCAGATGGCTCCTGAACTTTAAGGATCCAACGGATATGCTTGCCAGGTGGTTAGCCACGATGCAAGAATACGGTTTGGAGCAGAGTATGATACTTCACAGAGCGGGGAAGAAACATGCCAATGCGGACGGGTTGTCACGAATTCCGACCAGGAAATGCGGGAATCCCGGCTGTCCCGATTGTGGTGTCCATGATGCTGTAATTGCGGAGGCTGTGGTTGTTCTTGGTTCCTTGGAGGATGAAATCCGGGATGCTCAACAAGGTGATCCCCTCTTGAAGAGAGTTATGGCTGTATTGGACGGATCCAGTCCGGTTCCCAGCAAAGAACAATTGTCTGGTGAGCCGCAGGAATTCTGTACTTACATCCGTAACAAAGATAATTTGGAGATTGTCCAGGGTGTCTTATGTCTGCGGTGGCTGCGTAAGAACACTGGGCACATGTATGTCAGGAAGATAATTCCTGCCTCTATGAGGAAAAATATTTTCCGTTGTCTGCATGGTTCCCAGTTGGAGGGCCATTATGGTGATTTCAAGACCAGCTGGAAGGCAAAAATGAAATATTTTTGGCCTGGAATGCGGTATGATTTGAAAAGATGGCTTAGGGCTTGCCCTGAATGCAGCATGCGAAAATCTAGAGGCGGACGAGGTATTACACCTTTGAAAAAGGAAATCCATGGTGAACGATGGAGTAGAATAGCGTTGGACATCATTGGTCCATTTAAGACTACCCCTAGAGGAAACAACTACGTAATGGTGATTACAGACCATTTCTCAAAATGGGCGGAAGCATTTCCTATGCCGGACCACACGGCGGAAAGATGTGCTGAAGTTCTGTTTAGAGAGTGGGTTCTGAGATTCGGTTGTCCGGTTTCGTTGCAAACGGACGGGGCGCCGGAATTCAGGTCTAAGCTGTTGCGAAGTTTGTTGGATATGTTAGGGGTTGAGAAGCTAATCACTCTCCCGTACAGGCCTCAGTCAAATGGACAGGTAGAACGGTTTAACAGAGTTCTTGTTGAGCAGCTCTCTTGCCTGACCAGCTACTCGGATTCAAATTGGGACTTGCTCGCTCCGTGTATAGCGCATGCTTACAGGGGTACGGTGCATGCCAGTACGTTGTGTACGCCCAATTCAGTAGTTTTTGGGACTGAGCTTGTGACTCCAGTGGATTTAATCCATGGAGTTGAGCCCGGAGGGCTGGATTTTCCTTGTCGGATGGCATACGTGGAGAATTTGCGACAGTCATTGAGAACTGGACATCAGTTTGTCAGAGATAATCTTGGAGTTGCTGCTGTGCACCAAAAGAAAGTCTTCGACAGACGGGCTTGTCCAAGGCGCTTTGAGGAAGGGGCTATTGTGTATAGGTACTGTCCCCCTAAGGCTAATAAGAAGTACGGTCCCAAGTGGGATGGGCCTTTCAAAGTGCGTAGATTCATAGGGGGTACTACCTATGAGTTAGAGACGACTGAGGGAATCGTCAGATATCATGTAGATTATCTGAAACCCGCCTTTGATGAGGACGGACCGATTCAGGCTGTTAATTTACATAAGGCTCCTGAATTCCGTAAGTTAGAGAAGGCTGGGCGCGAGATCCTGAAGTTTGAAGGCGGAAAAGTCCTAGCTGGTGCTGAATGTCCAGAAAGGAAAGAAAAGGAGAAAATTACCGTTGGTGTAAAACCCAGGGGTAGACCTAAGAAAAACGCAGCTGGAGTGAAACTTCCTTCTTCCAACAAGAAACAGACAGTAGATGTTGGTCCTGCTGTTATCCGGGCTGGTAAGAAGAAGTCTCAGAAGAAAAAGAAGAAATTAAAAATTTCTCCGGTTGTGCTCCCTTCTAAGAATAGAAGCAGGCCCAAAGAAGCTAAGACGGATACAGTTGTAAAAAAGCAACCAGTTCCTCTGGTTTTGGCGGATTCTGCTAAGCCCTTGAGAAGAGGGAGGGGGAGGCCGAGGAAAAATTTGGACGTTGTTCAAAATATTCCTATTTCTCCTGTGAAGAAGACGGACAGTGTTCCACCAGTAATTGCAAGGGCTAAGCGCACGCGTAAAGCTCCATCGAGATTGCAATATGGAACTTAGGCTTTAAAGTACAGGTGGAACTTTCCTGATGGTTCCACAAAAGTTATACACAACGAGAAGTCGGTGGCTGATATATCGGATAAGTCATGCTGCCCTTTCACGACATTTGAGAAATTCTTTATTGAATTTATTGAGTGGCTGGGAAAGAACCAACCAGTCCGTATGGCTTGTTAGAAACTGCACTGAGAAAGGCTTAGCTTGGGAGAACCCTTGAGTTCTAACTGAACTAAGACTCCCCGGGAAGCTTGAATCAGCTCAGAAATTGGGTTGAAATTGCTTTTGAATCGGCTAAGTGGATAGTGGGCTTTATGGACAATGTATCCGCAATTGTCTCCGCGGAAGATCAGAGCAGGCTGCATACTTAAAATGTACGCCCTGTAGTAGAGCACTAGAAATAGCTGTGTTTGGCCGTGGTCTTGAGCGGGAAGGTGGCGCTGAGAGAGGTGGCGACTTTGTGTACTACAGTTACCACGCTGGCCGTGAGCGCTGTAGTGTTGCACCCTTTCTCACTTCACTTCTGTGACTCTGCACAACAACAGCTAGCCAACGCACTTTGGACTCGGAACTCCCTAGGAAAGAAGTGAGTTGAATTGGGTTAAAACTTGCTTGTCATATTCCGAGTTGATATCAATTTGATAGTTGATAGTTGTCTGCTATTAGACACGGTGTGTTGGAGTTTTAGGAAAGTTTTGATTACTTGTAATGGAAGGAGGAAGTTCGGTGAAATGTTTGAGACGTCAGCCATGACACCGGTGCTTTCTGAATGAATGGCGAATGTATGAGGTGAAAGTGTAGCTTGTGTTGGGGCTCTTTACACCACCAATGTTTATTTATTTGGCTATCCGCCAACCCATATCGCTCTTCTAAAGAGTTTGTTTCGTGATACTTGACTTTAGGTAACTTCTGTCAAGAAGTTAGTCTGTGATAATTGATTTTGTGTTCCCTCTTCCACCTGTATGTAATATATGGTGTGGAGGGTAATGTATTGTTTTGCACTGTAATGTATTACATGTAAACACAACATAGATTCTGGCATTTTCCATCTTGCTTAGTGTTATTCTTTTTCCTTTTACAGGGAAAGATTTTTTTGTTAGCAGCCAGATATCAGGATGTCGCAAGAACGACGTACGGACGAACCTATGGATTCGGGTGATGAATCGGCTCCGCCGATGACAGAGGCCGAGGAGAACCGTCTCCTTGAGGGAGCAGAAGACCTCATGGGGTTGGATCCTGCGAATGCGGCTGCGGTCAAGACTCTTCGACGGACGGTTTCGGGTATCAAGCCCCTTGGTACAGAAATCCAGCCTCTGTTGGATGAGCAAGAGGACGGATCCGGTACGGACAAGTCCGGGAAGAAGCCGGAGACTTCACCCGCTCTAAGGAGAAGTCAGAGGAAGTCTGTCTCTCCCAGGAAGGCAGCCAAGTCTTCTGGGGATGAGAAAGTTCCGGGTAGGCGTGATGCTTCTGCCTCCCCTGCTCCTCGTGAACGGACGTCTCGTGGAAGAACTCCAGGTGTACGCCACACAGCTAGTGGGGTCATGACTGTTAGAGAAAACTCACAGGACAAGAAGCCTCACAGTTCTTCCAGGACCTCTGAGAAGAAGATTGTTGAGAAAAAAATAAAGAAACGCCACTACCACCGCGCTGGCAGACGGAGAGCCCAGCTGTCCGGAAAAGGTACGGACGGAAACACTGTGGACCCGCAGGACCAGACGGACACTCCCATGGAATAAGCTTGTGCTAATAGAACAGTGAGAACATTCTTTAAATTCTTCCATGCTCTAACTGCCATTCGCCTTTGAAGAATATTATTTTGTTGTTGCGTTGTCAACACCCACTCCTTGGTTATACATATATGCCATGACAAATTTCTACACTTATATATTTATACAAAAGTTATTATATTGTTATGTCAAATGTTTATTTCTACTAAGGTGGTATTGAGTAAGACCAGATCTGATTTACTCAGAACTGACAATTACCTCCTACATTGATATAACCTGTGAATCCATTTCAATGAGAAATGTCAAAATGTTAAGATTGCTCTAACCAATGAGTAGATCATTATAAACAAGTTACTGTATATATCATAATAAAGTTTCTAAAAAAAAAAACAAAAAAAAAAAACCTTTGGTTACCTTATGTTTAGATACTCCACTAGAAGCTTGTTTCTACATTTTCCGGATATTTTTGGGTTATGGAATTTTCCATGAGAAAATTTTTCTTTATCCAACTGTTGTTATCCTATGTAGTGAGGACACTTATGCTCCTGTGTGTATCTTTTATGTTTCTTCTTACTTTGTGGTATGTGCTAGAGATGTAGCGACCTGGTATTTTGTTAACTATATCGTGAGGACACCTTATGCTGCTCCTTTTTGTCGCCTTGGAGACCTATATTTAACTTTAATTTTCCAGGTCCGCAATGTTAATTCTCTTTTTATCCACTTGAAGCCTTTTTAGTACTTTGTACTGTGTTGATCTTTATTACGATTTTTCTAAAGGGATTTTTAAAAATCTAAAATTAAGGGGGGGGTATTGTAGTAGTTCTACTATAATCCTCTAGGTACAATCCATAAAGGGTTGGTACTCTTATATTCCTACAGAGGGATCTACGTTTGATCCTCTGCATTTATACCATGTGTGTCACTAAATGCCTCATTTACCCTTATATTCTTATATCAACTCTTACCTTATTACTCTCATAGAGTATCCGTTCTGTTTACCTATTCCATAACATTCTTATCTTATGTATCTCTTTACTGTATGTCTTGCCATACTTCTTACCGTGTTTATGCACCTTGATGTGTTGTGTAAGTAAACACACTACCCTGTCCGGGGAATACGGACTAGGGGCCGCTTGAGAGAACTGTAATAAACAGACGGACTAGGAGTTGCCTTGTTGACTTGTTTATTATTGTCGAGAGTCTGCGAATCACTACACTATATATATTTTTAAACACCTTAAACGAGCACAGAGATAGATAAAATACAAAGTGGCGAATAATATAACCAAGAAAAATTTCTTTTTTTTTCAAGGTAGAAGAAATATTAATAAATATAATCACATATAATAAAAACACTGCGCAAACATGCGCGTACGGTCTCATCAAGACCTAGAAATCAAGGATAAATCAATAATCAAGTGAATACATAATATTTTTTTTTCCTTCTAAAATAACTATCGCACACTGTTGTAGATCAAATGTAGACCGATCTCATCTCCTCTCGTCTTGAATCAGCGGTTTCTCAAATTTCCTCGATCCCTCTGTATTGATACAATTCTGCTGTTTCCTACTGCACTTGAACGACTGTCTCACATCACCAGGTAGAAATGGAATATTTTCACAAGTATTTGGTTACAAATATTAATCAAAATTGATATTATAATCAAATATATACAGTATACGAACATACCATTAATAGATCAAATATTATTCCAATTCAGTACAGAAAAATTTACTTCTTCCTACGAAGGATTACCATCAGTTTTTGACTGATTTTTCTCATTATCAGAGATATAATCTGACAGTTCTTTTATTATTTTATCATCTTCATATCGTTGTTTTGCTGGTCCTGGGTAAGACCTTAAAGTGCCTTTCTGTCCCTTTTCTCTGTCTCTCTCTCCCTTCTTCTCTATCTCTGTTTCCTGGGTATGATCATAAACTGCCTCCCTCTCCCTCTCAGCTCTCCCGCCCTTGATATAACACTTCAAAGTGTTGATAAGGGCGTAAAGCCACCAATCTCACTCACTCACTCACTCGTTGTTTTGTTGGAGTGTCCATATTCAAGTCCCCTCCCATAACACTAGAAGTCATGGAAGATTCTATAGAAGATCCAGTAACCAAGCTGTCAGGAAGAAACTGGAGGTTTCAAATAACTTCGCAGCAATCGATTCTGCTGACGTGGTCAATTCAGCTACTGATTTAGTTGTATCAGACACAGATTTTGTTACCGTACAGGAGGTTGATCGACTCATCAACTGTCTAGCTCTGAGGTTTCTTGCCTGAATAATTTCCATTGTAGTCATAGGTACTACTTTCTTACTTGAAGAAGAAGAATAATTCGGGGATGATTTAGTCGTATTAGAAGCTAACTCAGCCTCTAGTTTAGCCACTTTATCGGAAAGATTTTTATTCGAGTTCTCAAGGTCTAAAACACGCATTTGCAACATGTCATTCAAATTGCTTGTCTCCTCGACTACCTCGAGTAAACTCTTGACTTCCTCCTGATTCCGTACGATTTGTTCAACATCTTCCAGAGGCTTCATAAGTTCGTTCAAATGTTTTTCAAACCGTTCTCTTGCAACCAAGACTGCATCTTTAAATTGTTCCTCAGCCATAGTAGAGGCCATGTTGAACTGATAGAGGGCATGGCTAAAATCATCCTTTATTCTATGCAAATTTTCACCTGTGACGTTCAAGCAAGCCCCAGCTGTTTCAAAACTAGAACTATTCGGTATAGTTGGTATAGCAGATTGTCTAGCTGACCAAGCATTTACGGATGGAATTGGAGCATCAATAATTTTCTGTTTTTTCACCATTTGTCCCTGAGCTTTTGGCACGAACCCAGACTCTTGTGCAGCCTCCTCCAGGGCCTGCCACACATTGCGAGTTACCACCAGACTCAGGTGAAAATTCGGGTTAACAACCGTAACCATAGTAGGGTTCAGGCGCACATCATCAAGGATTCGAGTAGCACTAGTCTTACCCCGCTTATGGCCTCCTCCAGGGCTTGTCAGATGGGTCTGCAAGTCAGACATTCTGTCGAATGCGTGAGGACACCAACAGATTGGGCACTTCAATCCTGAAACCAGTGGGGTGTGTTCCTCACACAAATGTCTCAGAAAAGTTTCTTTAGTCGTGTAGACTTTAACACCTTCAGGGTTCAGATCCTTAGACCTGCAACAGGTAAAGGGACATCTCATGGTATTCGTGAAGATCTGCGCAGCCATTTTAAATTTTAGGTATTGATCCTCAAATACCACACAGTTTTTACCAGCTAACACATTGGTAGTTTCGCAATTGCTCTTAAACAATTCTGCAAAACGACCCATGTCATCTAAAGCATCATCGATTTCATTCACAGAAGTAAAATCGTCTTTATCCTCATTTGGTAAAATGGGAACAACTGATGTATCTTCTTTTTCGATCCAAGTCTTAGTCGATTTTCTTCTTATATTATATCTTCTGACTACATCGTCCTTCTCCCGATAACTAGAACCGGTTGAACTAGAGTCTGTAGATTTTTTCTTTAATTTAGACGGTTTATTCTTCTGTTTTTGCTCAATAACCTTGGGAATCTTGTAGTTAGCAAGGTCCTTTGGAATAGGAATTCTGCTGGAACTACAGGACTTCAAAAGTCCTCCATGGTCGGGCAACTCGGATTTGGAGGGGTAGGGGCCTTGCTTGAAGCATCAGCCTCTTTCAGAGTTTTATTCAGGGACTGGACTTGATTTGAGGTGTCCATATTAACCTCATTCGGAGTAGGCCATAAGGTCCAGATCAGGTTAATCCTGAAAAAACAAAAAAAAATAATAAAAGTGTAGTAATAATTCAATATTAACCAATGCGCAACTTGCGCACAGGCTGTGAGAAGCTAGAATACAGAATTAGTCGATTTATGTGACCTCTTGTACGCAGTCCCATAGAACTCAACACTGCACATACCGCACCCTGCTCTCTCCGACGTCCGCGCTTTTGTCATAAGAATAGGCCGCACTGCGCGATGCTAGGGGACCCTGCGGATTCATATATCCGGAACATATATGCTCCCAAAGCACGGCCAAACTTTTCAACATATCGCTAGACTTTGCGCGCATAGGCAGAAATCTATCTAGTTTAATAAATTTCATACCGCTAACCATTGCTAAGCCTTAGACTAGGATATCGCAATGTGCGCATTGAAAAACAGCCTGTTTCACTTAGTTTTAATCATGTCTAAAGTTCAAACCATAACATTCATGCGATATATAGCTAGTATGAAGTATCTTCAGTGAGAATAATGTTTTCACAATACATCAACCCAATCAGGATATGTCAGACATCCTATTTAGATAACATTAAGTGAATAATTCGCTTATTTACGCTCAATTATCAGTCACACGATAACATATCACATACACACCGACCTTTGTTTACATCCTTACACTTCAAACTCATAAATATTCATGATAAGATAGCTTGCCACGACCACCGGTATTTCTGAGTTGAGTAACATCCCACATTAGAGTTTTGAGTCATAATGATGCTATACAAAGGCAATTTAGACAAGTAAATGGTTTCAGAAAAGGATCTACTTACAGTTTTTGTCTTGATAAAGAGGCAAGAATGACTCCTTAAACTCAAACGAGAAACTTTTTGTATCCTATGTTCAACACCAGTCTGTACGGTTTGAAGACCAAGGCAGGAGTGCTTGAAACACCCCACCGTCCAACTAACCTGTACTCGATTAACAACAATCACCCAGCCATAGCTGGATAGGTAATCACATGAAATATACAGCAGTGTTTAAGCTATTGAAAAACAATTCGCTTTTAATTATATCAATATAAATAAGAATAGCACCGAGACCCTACCAAGAGAGAAGGCTCAATCCAATCAGTTGTAGAATGGTCTGCTTATAGCAGTGCCTACCAAGGTAGTTCTCGTACATAAATCATTGCAATGTTTGTATTTTCTTTTCTCCACATATATAAATATAGTATAGGGCTCCAAGGATCATCATACACTCATAGATTAACCCATTGGATACTTCTCGTTGTGTTTTTTTTATTTGTATTGATATAATTAAAAGCGAATTGTTTTTCAATAGCTTAAACACTGCTGTATATTTCATGTGATTACCTATCCTGGTCATGGCACCAAAATGTAATGACCCTCGGTGTGCGCAGGGGAGGAGAAATAAGAACAACAAGTTGTCAGCTATATTGTAATTACTCTAATTTATTCCATGAGGCAGATTCAAACAGGTACAATAGTATCGCGTATAATAAAAGGTGTTGTAAGTAAATAATAAGAGGTACTAAGAAGCAAAGGAGAATATAGTGAAGTATACTAGGTCGTACTGCCACCTTGTGGGATCATGAGAGACATTCACAAGCTGGGTTTGAGAGGAAGACTGACTGGATTTATTGGAAACTTCCTGACGGATAGATCTTTCCAAGTCCGCCTAGGGTCAGTCCTCTCCGAAAGTGAAGAGCAGGAAATGGGTGTACCCCAAGGCTGTATCCTCTCAGTGACCCTCTTCAGTGTTAAGATCAACAGCATCACTAAACAACTTCAACCTAGTGTTGAATGCTGCTTGTATGTGGATGATTTTGTCATCTGCTACAAGGGCACCCACATGCGAACAATTGAACGCATACTACAGCAGACTCTGACAAGACTAGCTGAGTGGAGCACCAACAATGGCTTCAAATTCTCAGCAGAGAAAACTTGTGTTGTGCATTTCTGCCGAAGGCGAGGGTGCAAAGAGGAGCCAACACTATATCTCCAAGGAAAAAATCTGGTAGTCCAGGAGGAGGTAAAATTCCTTGGCGTGGTATTTGACAGGATTCTTTCCTTCAAACCACACATTGAATACCTCCGGAGGAAATGCCAGAAGGCAATGAACCTGCTGAAGGTCCTCAGTCACCCCAACTGGGGTTGTAACAAAGAGACCTTGCTGACATTGTACAAAATGTATATCCAATCAAGGTTAGACTATGGATCTATGGTGTATGCCTCTGCTCCAAGGTCTTACCTGGACAGACTTAAGCCCATTCAGAACCAGGGACTGAGACTTTGTCTTGGAGCCTTACGTACAACTCCTGCACCAAGCCTTCATATTGAAGCTGGTATACCACCTCTGGAGTTTCGCCGGGAAAAGCTCACACTGCAATACACTATACGTGGCAGAGCTAACCCCAAAAATCCAGCCCACAAACTCATATTTGACAACAAGAACACTGTGTATCGGGAGAAGCCAAATGCCATCAAGCCAATGGCAGTGACAGCAAGGTCTTTATTCCGAGAAGCTGGTGTACCAATGAAAAGAGTAATGACTGAAAAACCACCAGAGACTCCACCATGGGAACAAAAATTACCCCTGGTTATCCTGGACCTTGACACAAACAAGAAAACTGAGACTCCTGTGCATGTATTTGAAAAACAATACAGTGAAATCAGGACACAGTTTGAAAGCCATACAGCCATTTTCACCGATGGTTCCAAAGATGGTAGTCGTGTTGGATTTGCCGTGCATACACCATTTGGGAACTTGAAGAAGGCTCTCCACAAGGAAAGCAGCATCTACACTGCTGAAGGAAAAGCACTGCTTAAGGCACTTGAATGGGTACAGGTCTCACGGATGAAGAAATTCATCATATTCTCAGACTCGCACCCATGTCTAGAAGCTGTGACCAACCTTTATCCTAAGAACCCAATCATACAAGCAATTCAAGAGACATACACTGAAAACAAAAGACTGGACAAAGTAGTGGTGTTGTGCTGGGTGCCAAGCCACATTGGAATAGAAGGAAATGAGGCAGCAGACATTGCAGCCAAAAATGCATTGAGGCGCCCTGTTGGGGCTGACCAAATGCCATACACAGACATTGTACCTGTGGCGCAGGCACATGTCAAACGTAGCTGGCAGCGCACATGGAATGGTGTTAACAGTAACAAGCTGCGAGCAATCACACCATCAATCACACCAAAATTCAAAGATGATAACCTGACAAGACCCGAACAGGTGATACTGACCCGTCTTCGTACCGGTCACACCAAACTGACTCACAGGCACCTTCTAAAAGGTGAAGTGGCTCCTGTATGTCAGACATGCAACACTCAAATGAGTGTAGAGCATCTCTTAATACATTGTCAGGCAACCAAGAGAAACAGAATAAAATTCCTGCAAAATCGCAGGACACTGCAGAGTATTTTCCGGGAATCTGGGAACAAAAATATTCTTGATTTCCTACCGGAAACCAAATTGTACGACAAAATTTAGGTAACCTAAATGAAGCCTGACTTCGTCAGGCCAAACCCTGTTTCATGAAATAGGGAATTTCACAGAATAAAATAATAAAACCACAGTATATCTGCTAACTTTTAATTACTATTAGCGGAGGTGAAACTAACCAAACCAAACCAAACCAAATATGAACTGACATGCGCAAGGCGCGATAAATGGATGCGCAGCATGCACGGGCTATATAATCCATATTAAAACAATCGTAAGTAGTATAAAGAGTGAGATAAAGCAACGGCACTACATATATGTTTTTGCCAACCCAATGATTCGTTCCACATGCACTCTCTTGCTTGCAATCTTTCTGTCTCTTAGGACAGTTTGTCCACTCAAACGTTGGAATATTGACAGTAACATCATATGGGGGCAAATAGATCTTGTACGTCATATCCTTTGTCAGTCATCATTGAGTCGGATGGATCACATTTAGTTATGAGCCCACATCTTTCAATGATTTGCCGGTCACTTGTGCTTCCTCCATATGCTGGAGAGATAAATGAGACCATACCACTGGGTGTCACACCAACCATAATCTTAGCAGTATTCTTTTTTTTATAGGTGGAAAATGTAATCTGCTGGGCTTCGAACCACTGGGTTTTTTTTTAATGGAAACTCTGTTCCATCAAAAATGGCTCTTGTTGAGGGATACTTAGATTTAAACCCACTAGGGGCATACAAAAGCACAAGATCCCTTGATGGCCAGATATTAATTTCTCTCCACTGTAGTGCCATGAATCTTACCCAAGTGCCAAAAATGTTGTAAATTGTAGTCTCACTTACTCTGAACATCCTACTTAGTTCAAAATTGCACTTGTACTTGACAACCAAAAAGAGCTGATCTTCAATGGGCAGGCTAGGGGTAGAACCTCCATAATTATATCAGGCAATGTGCAGCATGGCCCAAGGATGAAAGTACATCTTGAAAAATATTTTGAAGCCCTGTATAAAGACGAACTACTTCAGGATCATTAGAATAATCCATAATAGACACCCAGTGGACAGAAGATGGGTTTGAGATGTTGGTCGGGACAGATTTTTTAGCTGTTTGGGGAGAAGCTTGACATTCCTGATCCTTGGATAGTGGCTCTACCATAGGGATTCCACTTCGACACCTAGAATAGGGATTTCCTCTGCAATGGGGATTTCGACCTCTGCACCTAGAATAGGGATCTCATCTTCAGAAATGCCGACATTTAAATGTGGCCATCATCACAATACCATACATCAGAGCTGGTTTTAAAAAACTTTAAAAAACATTTAAAAAAAATAATTTCTGAATTTAACAAACTGTTGTTTTATTTATAAGGATAGCACGTAATATTTTGTCATACATTTCTGAATGACAAGTGAAAGACTAAATACTCAATCGTGAAGTCGAAATAGTTCCCCAAATATTTATGATGCCTAAACCTGACTCTAGCACACTTGAAAAAACTTAGCCACAAGTGTTTAAAAAATTGAGAAAACATACCTCATTATCAATAGGTTTAGGCTGAGCTAATGTGGATATGTAGACCTTCCCTTGTCCACAGATAGAGAGCACTTGCTCCCCACGAAAAGATATAGAGTTCACCAGCAGCATCTGAATATATTTATTTATTTATATGAATTTGCTACATGTTTACAAAAAAAGAATATCAATATATCACGGTTATTTACTCACAAATGATATATCATAAACCATAATCTAGAATACGTCAACAAATGACAAAAACACTTTTAACAAATGACAAAAATGAGTCTTCTTGAATACCTTTAGAAATTTGAAGTCCAACTGATCCAACTGATCGTCCTCAAAGCTGTTGGCAAAACATCTTTTCAACTCCTCCCTGACTTCCTCAGCAGACATGCCCTTGGAGAGCTGGATCATCCCTACAAGTCCTTGTGTGCACAGCATGTCCATTTCCTTTTTACCAGGGAGCAGGTTGTCCCTTCCTTACTGTAGGTTTGGCAAGGCAGATGACGCTCTTCATAACTGGAGCTGCTGTTTTCTTTTTCAGAGGCCTTCCTCTGGCTTTAGTTACAGCTGGTCTCTTCTTGGTTTTAAATGCTGTTGAAAATGATTTATGTATTATGGGAATCAAACTTATGTTGCTCTACAGATATTTAACCCCCAAAATACTTCAAATGCACCAGAGAGTAAGCAAAAATTTGTAGCTTCAGACGGGCCCAAGAACCCTTGCCTAATGGGTTGAGATTAGTGAAACAATGTTGTCCTGAAAGGACATTATCAGAGATGGAAGTACAGAAATTCCTATAACAAATAACAAACTTTGTTTTTTCTTCTCAATCATCTGTTGTCGGTAAGCCACCAACAAAGCGCTTCTTTTACTGAGACACCATTTAGCTCAGTATGTTATGTGGGGTTTCAATACCCTTCATGCTTGTTTGCTAATGTTAAAAAATGGCCTGTGTCTAATACAAATGACCTGCGTGTGGCTGGTTTGTGCAGGCCATATATATATATTGCATTTTTATTCTGAATCATTTACAGTTACATCTACTCAGAATTAGGATGCCTGCCTCTGCCTTGCCAGTTCTCCCTTAGGAATCCTAAATATTTCATATAAGTCGATTCACCTTTTACAAAATAGCGAGATGTACATTTGTCTTTGTCCGATTCATTAATACAATTTAGTGATATTAATTCCCAAATTCTACCTTACTCGGCTCATCATTTCTCCTATATATTCTAATCTAGTTGGTTAGAATAATGTCCAACTACTCAAGTAATTATTATTATTTTGAAAGTTTTTTTAAGTTCATTCGTTTGTTGACATTCATTGTCCATATCATGTTGGACCATTATAGTGTCCATTAATACTTGAAATTGTTCATAACGATGTATATCATACTACACATTGAGCCAATCCCTCCAACAAATCTTAATTTCTAACAAAACAAATCGCAGTTAATAGGGTACATGGTAAAACTACTGATGAAACAGTGATATGATTTATTATACTCGCATTCTATATGAGACGTGCTATAAGTGGGGTGCTATAAAAATATTCATATAGGACGTGTCCTATCTGAAAATAGAATATCTAATATAGATTTTGCCATTGGTGGTGATATCAATAGCTAATCTACCTTCATAGTGCCGAATTTCGAACACTTGTGAGGCTCAAGCTTAGCCTGACCAGTGTCTTGACAGCTCTTGACTGAGCTTTTCACCGGGATATGACCCCCTCATTTGCCACTTGTCGGCCATCCAATAGCCTATGGCCTGTCAGTGCCCTGTGCGTACGGTCTCCCCGAGCAGATTCCTTACTGACACAGTTTTTATGGCACCGAGTGGTTTGCCACTAGAAGCCGGATTAGCTAATACTCTTCTCCCATTGGTTAATATTTGGCAAATCTTGCGAGCTACTAAAAGCAGTTTGCATAAATATTAAATTGGATCGTGAATCGAGAATAGTGGGGTAATGGTGGAATGGTGGAGGGAGGGAGATATGAAAAGGGTGAAAAGTGATTAAGTAGTTATGTGGGCGGAGTGGGGCGCCCAACCAGACATACTCTGCAGTGGCCTTATATAGTAGCTTATGCTGATCAAATGAAGAAAATTTTTTTTATGGTGTCTCCACTTTTCTTTGATATATGACGTTTAAACACTTTTCTTGGATATATGACGTTTAAACTTAATATCTTCTAGATTTTCAAATATAATATTCCTAAAGTTTGATGAGACTTACCATAACCAGTAAGTCGAAGTAAAACTGGGATTATGCGATCATTCATCTCGTCAGGAGCGGAGCACAGAGGAGATCGGAAGCGTCGTACCACGTGACCATTTCATCAGTAATTTAAATATAATAAATATTGCCTAGATCATGGACATGTGATATATAACTGTTTGTTGGAACAGTGTATAGTCCATGTCATTTTTCGGAGCACAGAGAGGATAAAGATATGTTTTTTGTAAGAGATATCTTATCCCACTTTTAAGGAAAAAGCCCAAGAATATTTTCTATATGGTGTATAGAATAATATTTTCTAATAACCGGGTGGGATGAATACAATGTTTCTTGTTAGAAACTTTATTCATCATCCAGGAGGGCCTCTGTGCTCCGCTCCTGACGAGATGAATGATCGCATAATACCAGTTTTACTTCGACTTACTGGTTATGGTAAGTCTCATCAAATTTTAGGATTATGCTTCACTTCAGGAGGCAGCAAGCACATAGGAGATGTTTAAAGCACGTCAGGGAAATTTATTATTAATGAAAGTCAACAAGCCCTAAATTTATTTAGGTGCCTGGACGTGATTCCCCCGAAGCGATCTCACTATTGTTTTGACAAAAAGGTCATAACAAGTAAAGTAAAGTAAAAGGTTAAGAGTTTATTCAACATGACTTCCTTCCTTATGAAAAGAGTACAATGAAACGAATCCACTTAACCAAGATGAACATGAGTAACATAAAGGTATAAAAATATATATATATGTGTGTATACATATATATATGTAAAGAACGTTCGTTCACTAACTGAAAAAGTCATCTATGGACTTCTGTAATAAACAACTTGAACATCAAGATAAAACCATTTTTGTGGTCGTTAAGCACCCAGCTTCTTTAGGACTAGTTATAAGACTAGAGTATGATATAATGCTAGAGTAAATATGGGTAAAGGACTAGTATAATGACTATCTATGGACGTCTTTGCGTCTGTGTCACCTTCTTGGTGTTTCGGTACGCTTTTAGCAAAGTATTACTGGGATCCTTCTCCGCTACGGGTTTACAGTAGTATTGTCTGAAAGTACTCTCTGTTTTCCAGTGGGCTTTCGCCATGATATCTTTGATAGGTACATTCAACCTGAGTAGTTGGGAGGCTACTGAGCCCCTCACACTGTGAGTAGTAAAACAAGAAGTATCGATACCTGCCTTTTTTAAGGTTTCTCTAGTCCATCTCGCTACAGAGTTGGTACCAACTGGGACATATGGAGCAATGTAACTTAGAACTAATTGATCTTGGCCGTCTCTGTGGCCAGACGTCCTATTGACGTATTCATCTAATGTCTTAACAATACAGAGTCTCTTATCCTGATCAAACGGCTTAAAAGTGATGACCGGGAGAGATCCTTTGGTATTATGCTTTAACCGTTCGGTAATGCGGAAAATTCTGTCTGTTGAACCTTCTATGAGATTAGACAACTTCAAAGAACATATAGTTTGTACCCTTTGGCAGCTAGTAACTAAAAGAAGACACAGTAATTTCATGGTAAGTTCTTTCAAATGCAGTTGTGCAACAGGTGATAATTCACGTAAATAATCGAGTAAAATGTCAACGTCCCACATGGCGTTCCACCTGGATAAAGGGGGTCGGTCGTTTCTAATGCCCCTCAAAAGAAGACACACATTTTCGTTTTGACCTACTTTTTTACCTGCTATAGGTGTTACAATATTCGAAAGAGTTGACCTCGCAGAGTTTATGCTGTTATAAGAGTGACCTTTGGAGGCTAAATCGGCTAAAAAATTTATAACTTGAGATTCTGTTGGGTTTCTCTGATCAATGTTCTTAATAATACAATAAGTGCGCCACTTCCCTTCATAATCATCATATGATTTTAGGGTGTTGGGCATCCATGCATTATGAATAAAACGACTAGCAAGTGGAGAAACTCCCATTTTAGAGATTCTTTCCCTCAAAAGTGAATTGCGACTAGAGGCGCTTCTTGTAAATGGCTGGTCGCGTCGAATTCTTGGTATGGAATAAGATTTCCTGTCCTTTTCTTGAAGAACAATGGATCTTCTCTCGCTATGTTTTGTAGAGCCGAAAACCATGGTTGTGCCGTCCACCATGGAGCAATGAGAATCCCCCTCGCTCCCTCCGAGTGGATTTTCTGTACACAACGGAGGATCAACCTGAATGGTGGAAAAACATAAACTGAGTTAAAATCAGCCCAGTTAACTGAAAAAGCGTCACAAATTTCCGCTGATGGGTCTGGGCCCCAACTGGCATATCTATCTAGTTTGTGATTGTCACTAGATGCAAATAAGTCAATATCTGGAGTACCCCAATGGTAGCAGATGGCTTTAAAGATCAAATCATTTAGACCCCATTCAGTGTTCTCTGTGTGGTGACGGGACTCAAAATCTGCATCTATGTTATCCACTCCAGGAATATATGAGGCCGTCAACCAGTTATTTCGTTCTTGGCACCACTGCCAAATTTTCCTTGCTGCGATATTGCAATTATGGGACTTAGTTCCTCCCCTTTGTTGATGTGGGCGATAGCGGTGGTATTGTCTACCCTAACATGAAAAAAGGTGTTGGTGGTGTGGGTGCGGGGAGACATGTTGTCTAGGCAATACAGTACTGCTAAGACTTCAAGAGCGTTGATATGAATGTTATTTTCTAAACCTGACCAAGTACCGTTAGCCCGTAGGTGGCCACAAACTCCACCCCACATTTCTTCCGAAGCGTCCGTGTTTAGGATCACTGTGGGGGCTAGAGTTCTAATAACTCTGAAGCCTGAAAGGATGTTATTGTACCACCATAGTAAGTCTTCTCTTCCAGAGGGAGAAATGTACATGAAAAATTCAAACAGAGCTGAACCTGATAGGATAAGTGCTGAGTTTTTGTCTTTTTCTAATTCTTTGATATGTGCCTTTCCATAGTCCACCCCCTTCGTAAGATCATTTAAGATACCTAAAAGAGAGGCTACTTCTCTAATCACAAAAGGTTGGGGTTGTAGCAATTTTTCAATGAAACTCCTCGTTAGAGTTCTCTTACCTTCAGTAGGCGAGACAGTCATGGATGATGAAGATATGGCATACCCCAAGAAAGTCATGGTGGTGCTAGGAAAAAATGAAGACTTTTTAGTGTTTATGAAAAACCCCAAGTCTTGAAGGAGGAGGCATGTCAAGTACACAGAGAATTTGCAATTTTCCTCAGTTTGAGCTATTATGAAGATATCGTCCAAATAATTCAGACATTGTACACCTTGTTCTCTTAGTCTAGCCATTACCGGTTTCATCACTTTTGTGAAGCTCCAAGGAGCTGAAGTCAGACCAAAGGGCATTGCATTGAAACAATAATATTTCCCTTCCCACCTAAAAGTAAGGCACCTTTTGTAGGACTCTGCAATTGGAATGGTGTAAAAAGCTTCTCTCAGGTCGATTGACGCCATGTAGGCCCCTGGAGTTACCATTTGGAGTGCTGTATTCAAGTCATCCATTTTAAAATGGGTTTTTGAAACTTCGAGATTAAAATCTCTAAGATTGATAATGAGCCTGTGTTTATTGTTAGGTTTGGGTCTAAGGAATATATTTGAAACATAGCAATACTTTGGTGAGACTTCTGATACGATGTTTTTATCAATGAGTTTCTGTACTTCTACCTGGACAAGGTCCTTTTCGTGTATGCTAAAATCATACTGATTTGTTTCAGTTGAGGTTGGTGGATGACTGTACATAAAGTTTATCTCTAACCCGCTGATCATGGATAGAATTTCTTGGTCGGAAGTTATAGTGGACCAACAATCATAACAGTTCAAAGTATTACCCGGAATAAACATATCTTCAGGCCAAATTTGTGGCAAGAAATCAGGTAAACCTACCGATTCGTCTTCTAAAGATGTTTCCCTCGGCCCCTGTTCTGGCCCCTGCCTCTGCCTCTCTGATTCGGTCTGTTGGGAACGTAGTTCATCTGGGGTTGATGATACAGCTGTTGAGGAGGGGGGTTCTGAAAACCCTGTTGGAACTGAGGATAAGCAACTTACATTTTTGTTCTGTAGGACGAGATAAAAATGGCGGCACGCGGTTTGTTGACTTCTCGTAGACTGACGAAATGGTCACGTGGTACGACGCTTTCGATCTCCTATGTGCTTGCCGCCTCCTGACGAGAATGAAGTGAAGCATAATCATAAATACATTTTGTTTAACATGAACATGGCATAACTATGGCATAGATAAGACATTTTCAGCGGAATCAAAATCTGAATTCTGTATAAAGCAATCATTAGCCATCAACGCCCTCTATAGGGAATGGCTGGCCATGGCCAAATCAACCTAATATCGCTCACCACACTCGACGCTTTTACCGATTTTTAAGCTTTGAAACTAAAAAATTATTAGTATGCTATTGATATATTACACAATATTTTAGCTGGGAGGGAATTCGAGAAAATCGTGCACTTGGCACAAGTTTTTTGAAATTTGAACATTAAACATTTCCTGGGTAAGATCCTAAACTGCCTCCCTCTCAGCTCTTCTGCCCTTGATATAACCTTCAATGTGTTGATAAGGGCTTAAAGCAACCAATCTCACTCACTCACTGACTCATAATTTTGCACATTTTTATACTGTCGGGTCGGAAGCTGCCAGGTTCAATGCATGGCTATAACAGTGGGTATACAAGCTTCATCACCCTTTTTTTTCATTGAGGTAGCTACCCCAGTTTTTTGGCAAGACATGGTATTAGAGCCATCATAACACTGGCCACGGCAATTCTTTATGAAGATATTCATCCTCAGAAGGGTGTCTTCTATGACCATCACTATGGACTTTGCATTAACAGTGTCCATTATATGCAGGCCAATAAAATCATGACAATTCATATTTTCATCAACCCAACGTAGACAGATGACAAGCTGTGCCTTGTTAGATGTGTCTGTTGTCTCATCTGCCAAAATACTAAAGAACAACATTTTGAATATTCCTAGCTATATCATGCAGAAGTTTCAATGCCAATTCTTGTCAGCATATTTGTATTTCCCCTGAAGTATATTTTCGTTTTCTTTTTTTTGTCACTTATAGAGCTGCATGAAATTACTCTTAGCTTCCTCTTTACTGGTCAGTGACATGCCTTGTTTGGCTAAGAACTTTGCATTTGACCTTATTTTAAGTAAGACTCTATGGTTCTCTTCCCTATCCATTTTTAGCTGTGAAGACAGCTTTTCATATACATCCTGGGTCTGGGTAGGCCAAGTGCATACCTTCCATGAGCTTGTTTGTGATATTTAGATTGCTCATGCTGAGGGAATCCTTGACTTGAACAGGCCTTTTTCCAGTTACAATACCCAACAGAAATATATGCTGCCTCCTTTGTCACATTTATCGGAAGGTTCTTAGCAGTGGCTTGGGCACAGGTGTGGCAGAGCACTTTGTCATTTTCTGTCATTAGTTCTTGGAGCTAGATTGACCATAGTGCCTAGTGTCAGAATTTCCTCTACATATGGTTATACCCCAGCCACCAGCAGAGGTAGCGGGAGAAATCTGTTTGCGGGGCTACCAACTTAGGCAGGAAGTCATTGACTATTTTGCAGTGGAATATTAATAATGCGAATCAAATTCGTTTACATGTTTAATGTTTTATTGGATACATTATTACATAGTTATCTAATTGTTTTGCTCACGAGGTTCCCTGGCATGCCAAACAGTGCATTCAATGGCACCAGGAATACCTGTAAATTGAATTTGATAACGTTCTAGAGAAGCCATGCTGTTTTCTTTTTTGAAAGATTTTGATTCATACAAAAACATGTAATTATACAATGTCCTCGGTCCTAGCTGATGTCTATGAAAAATAACTTGCAGACTGTGTAACACAGTCGCATTTAGATAAATTACACAAACAATATTATAATATAAAAAAGGAGTAAAAGAAAAAAATAAGAAAAATGGTACTTTAAAAAGCCACCACCCTGCTCTTTAAATTATGTCAGAGATTAATAATTTCAACAGCTTTTTAATGATGAAAATCGTCATTTTAGTAATTTACCTAATTTATTTTACCTTCTTGCACTGGGTTGTGAAGTAAGACTTTTTCTCAATATATTTTGCGTGTGTTCTTGTGTACTGGCTGACACGATTAACTCTGGCTGTTAGATGGGCATAGATAGATATAAAAGTATTTTGTATTGTAGAAAAAAATAAATCTTTCAACTTTATGAAATTATTATTAGGAATATACAAAGTTTAGATGTTATCCTAGTCAGAAAGTTTGTCATATATATTGATGTTCGAAACCTCCATGATAGTTAATTATACATCTGTAGTGGTTTTTCCCCTAATACCACCGACCAGATTCACTTTCGACGTTCCACGCAAAGAAGACACAACACGGACGTAAACTACGTTACTCCAGCTCCCTTCTTTATTCAACTCTTATCCGGACATGAAGCTCCCAGAAGCTTGACACAACCTTGGTGTCCGTGGACACCTAACTATTATGGAGTGCAGTCCAAAGTGGTCCCTGCACTCATACACATATTAAGTCCTTGTAAGGAATAAAGAAGGAGAGAACCTTTAACATTGAGTCTGGAAGTGTAAATAATAAAGATCAACATGGCTACTAAAAGTTATAATAAAAGATGATAAAGAGACACAAGGCCTTTATGTAAGTTAAGAATGTAAAACCAAGCATGGTTCGCCCCGTGGCGCTTGCTGGTGTTAGTCACCAGAAGTAAAACCCCTACAATACCCCCTTCCCTTTTTTAGGATCTTTTCCAAAGAAGAAAATCACTACAGGAGGTAAAGTACAGGTAAGTATAAAAAATACTGTAGAAAAATAAATTTTCTGGTTACATAAAGGAGCATATGTGTCCTAGCTACATAAGAGAACAATCTGTAAACTTTAAAAAGGCAAGAACAAGCAGGAGCTTACTGAGTCCCAACTACATATTTAACAATTCACACAAACGTCAAGGTTAAAAAGGTGAAAGAAAAATGTAGGAAAAATTCCGGGCACACCGAAAAGGCAAAATGCAGAAATACGGACACCCGCGGACATAAGACATCATACAGTAAAAAAGAATAAGATTGACGAAACGTTCGACCAATCTCTTGTGATTATATCACACACTCCAACAAAACATGGCCATACCTAAACATAGATATGACAAACAACAATGGGGAGAGAATCAAATTACTGCAAAACAGTTTAAATGTCCATAAAGAATAGATCTAGTCCATTTCCATTGAGGAACTCTGCTCAGACTTCTTATCTGTAGGCTGAGTGGCTGCATCTGGCTGGGCTGCTCCCTGTGTAGGCGGAAGTCCTTGAGGATTAGGCCTAGGTGGAGTGCCGAAGAACCAATCCGGAATCTCATATTGGCCTGTGGGACTCATTCCCTGATGAACTCTGGTGAGGTCCGGGGACATGGCAAACGTGGTTGGTACTGCTGGATTGGCAGTAAGCCGGGCCAGTAGCTGTGAAAGCATTAAAAGCTGGGGCATATCAGCGGTCCCAATGGTCATTATATTGCCACCAGGAGGAAGAGGTGCTGAACCCTGAGAAGTAGAGGCGGCTACAGATGCGGCTGCAGGTGTAGTCACAGCGGTACTGGTGGTAGAGACGGATACGCTTCCGGACGAGCTCGGACAGGGGACGTTCGGGTCAGCATCATCTAGAAGTCAGCGTAGTCGGCAATTCTCGTCCTCCAGTTCATCTACCCTTGCGGACTTTGCTTTAACCCGCTTCTCCAGCTCAACAATCAGCTTCTCCTGGTTTCTTAGTCGTTCTTTCATCTCAGCTGCTGCAGAGACCTCCCGCCGGACAGTCTGGATGTTTTTGAGGGGTAAAAGCAGACTACGGACAGTTGTCCCTAACTCAGCAGTGGCTTTCACAGCTACCTCTCTGCTAGACTAGGTAGCTGCGACGTGGTTTCATCGGCCCATTGTCTAGTAGCCCTCGAGACTTTCTTGGGCTTCGGTGCTTGGCTACTAGACCTCGATCTTGATCTTGACCTTCCCCCAGTATCTGGCGGGCCGGACACCGATGGAGATCGGGATCTCTTGGAGGTGGTCCTCCCATCTTGCGAAGCGGACTCTACCTTTCTAGAGGAAGAAGAGGTAGAGGAGGAAGAAGAAGATGGGTGCTTCTTTCCTTTCTTTTCCACTGACTGGGAATTGTCCTTCCCATTCCTTCCCTCAGTGGCGGACTGCGTGGAGTTCTTACTAGGTGGCTTCTTGTCCGCAGTAGCTTTCTCCCTCCGCCGAATCATGCTCATGTGCATACCGGCCAGGTATGTCATTCTCTCAAAAGCCTGATTCGGACGGATGCCGGGGGTAACTCTAGTCGCGTTACGACTTGCGTCTACCCTCTTCTGCTTATGCTGCTTCTCTTCACCGTTCATTAGATGCTGTACAAGCTCCACTCGGCGATCTAGAACTTGTTGACAGCCACCATAGGGGCAAACCCACACCTGCACAAAGGGAGCATGCTCCTCACAAAAATGTCGAAAGAGCCTTTCCCTAGTGTTGTAAATCTTGCACCCTTGGCTGTTCACTCGCAGGAACCTGCAGACTAGGAAGGGGCAGCGGAAGCCGGGCTCCCACAAAGCATGTGCCCCCATCAACTTTTTGTAAGTTCCCAGACCTACGGATTCTTGCTTAACAAGTTCTGGCCACAACACAGTCTCGTACCTGGCCATCTGGTTGTCACCAGGAAATTCACGGTCCTCACTGTCGCTCTCTGGAGCCGTGAATATTACGCAACCTGGCTGGTCCATTGCAGGGTTTAGGGGAGCTATTTCGGCCACATTCTCTAGCTCTTGGCGAAACTGTTCCATGGGACCCCTTCCCTTCAACTGTAACCAGCGTTTTTCCGTCCGATGGTAGTGACGTTTGATGGGACGTCGCTTATTAGTGACCTTTGAGCCACTGGACGAACTACGAGAGGCGGTAGAACCTGCGCGGCCCTTCCTCTCTACTTTCCCGGACTCACTAGCATGGACATCGGCGGACACTGTCAGCCGTCCGCTAGTGGTTCTACGGACGGGCCTTTGACCCCTGTCCGTCTTGGAGGACTTTTGTTCTCTGGTCTGGTCCACACAGGACCTTGTCCTCCTGGAGGAAGAAGACGGCGCAGCCTTCTTGTCCGGGGACTGGCTGGCAATCCGTGTCGACTTCCGACGGGTAGAAGAGGTAGATTTTGACGGGGTCCGGACTGGCTTGTCCGGCGACTTCTCCTCTCCTCCTTCCTCCATAGGGGATTCCCCCTCTGCACCCTCTAAGGGTTCCATTTCTCTCCCTAACGGCTTCGGAGAATCAGCAGGGCGGTTGGCCGGATCAAGGCCTATCAGGAGATCTGCTGTCTCCATCACTCGCCTAGCTTCCGAGTCTGAGACACTCTCGTCCCCCGAATAGTCAAGGTCAAGACTGTCTTCATCGTCCTCACGTCGCTTACGTTGAGACATGGCGAAAAACTCAAGAGTTGGCGTACTAAATTAAATCTGAAAAAGAGAAACAACTTTTCAGCACAACTTCAAACTTCTCGAATACATATAACAGTTGCGGACACTCTTGACCCGCGTCCGGATTTCTAGAGATGTCCGTAATGACAAAAACCGCCGGTAGCTACACGTGGAAGCTCCAGTGTTCAGTATTCAACTTATTTACAGCAAGGCTTAGCTAGTAAGCCTTCAAAAACAGCAAGACTATGTACAAGTTCAGTTAGCAAGCTGCAGAGTGAGAATAACACCTTATATCTCGCTGCTAGCTAAGTTGTATTGGATAGTGGTTTCGCCGAGTCACCCACTCGCCGTCATGTCTAAGTTCGGTTCCTACTCTTAGAAGCAGAACAACCAAGAAAATACGGCCTGACAAGTTCAATACAATGTCAAAGCAACTAGCTATAACCTTTTACCAACATGTTATGCAAGTTTTCCTGAGAAATTCAACTCACTTTATTTGTCTTAAGGCTATGTTTTCTTTCCAAGTTGCTTCCCGGAAGGCTGTGGTGAAAGAGTGAAACACAACTGGGCTACACTCGCTGAGCGTGGTAACTGGTTGTTAGTACCGCCACCGCTACTCGCGGCGCCACCAGAGCCATTCCCGCCTTGCAAACTGGATGGTTTGCTTCTCACATAGCACATACAACTAGCAGGTTGCAGGCTATTTTGGTCCTCCGTGGATACTCAACGGAGCTTGTATCCATAATTGTCATGTTCTCCAATCAATTTAGCAGCAATTTCCCCCTACCATAAGAGGATTCAGGACGTGTGACTGCAGCTAAAACCCCTACACATCCATATAATATAAAGCTAGAGCGATTTCTACAAAAAGAGGTAGAAAAGAAGTTTTTTTTTATATTGCATGTTCTTGGAATCTGGGGTCTCCCCATTTACTTTGTTGGTCTCTACAGGTCCGTTGACCCTGTCTGGATGTCATTATATGTGGTTTGTGAAGGTATCTGGGGTGAAAATGTGATTTTGAAGCCTTTTTTAAATCGGGATATCCACACTCTATTTATAGCCTGGGAAAGCCCCTGTGAGATACTATGTCATTAGCCACAAGCTACTGCGTCAATTCAAGAGGGAACCGACTTTTGATTCATTCCTGGTCATAGCAAAGCCATATGCTATACTACAAAATCATGTTGCAGTTCGTGGTAGGGCTCACAACAGGCGTACCGTAGATATCAACTATTACTATCAATTTATATATATATATATAATACTTTTATTCAGGATTTCATATATAGTTACAATAATATTTGTTCATTCAATTAGATCATTCACTAACATTAATTCAAAATCCAGGAAGTGGGTAAGGACTTCTGCTTTTGCAGGTCTTCCAAACGACCTCCCGTTAAATAATAAGATAATATAACACAACTGAGTGTCATTTCTTCTCTTAAAGCTAGCATTTCACTTTAGGTTTGTTTCATATACCGTCTCGCGGCTGGTATATTTAACAAACATAATAAGTCGGCTATTACAATTTTAATTTTTGTCGCTATTACGGACAAATTCAATTCCATCGGTAGAACCCTTGACAAGTTTCTTTAAACATCTCCAGTACTTTTTAGGGTTGTGGTTGTTGTGATTTAACTCATTCCGATAATAGTTGGATTTAGCAAATGACAGCTGACAGCTGACAGCTAAATGACAGCTCGATTAACTTTGTTTCGTATAGGTTTGGCACGCTGATAAGTCTCATTATCTCGTCTGTTTTTTGCTAATTTAAACAAATAGTCCCGACATTTCATCATTTGTACCAGATCAGGTGACATCCAAGGCTCATTATTTTCCCTTACTTGAAATAGTTTCATTGGACACACATCATTCACAATTGTCTCAAATACATTAAGCATGGTTTCCCATTATAGTACTTGTGTTATTTCCATTTTCAATGTTAAAAATATTTTCCCAGTCAATGTTTCTTATGCTGTTCATTAACAGATCCTCATCCAGATTATTATAGTTACGACCTGTAGATTTCTTCTTGCATGTGTTAGCCCTTTCCTTCTTTAAAACCAGGACTGTTCCCATATGATCACTCAGATTAATATTTATGGATGCAGAATATGCGGCAAACCTTTGATTGGATAGCATTAAATCAATACATGATGAGTGGGTTGGAGTATATCTAGTTTGTTCAGTAATGTGTGATATTAGACCTTGGTTTCATTCATACGATCAGAATTTGGACTGCGGGTAAGCATGTTGATGTTAAAATCACCCAGGAACAATTGCTCAGCCAATCCCTTATCTCGAATATCATTAAAAGTAGTAACTAGATGCTCAATGAACATTTGTTGACATCCTGTCGGTGGACGATACACTAAAGTTAAACCAAACTTAGCTGGGCCAGCAGGCCTTACTTCAACACTGAGTATTTCAATATTTTCATCCAATATGTATAAATTAGACATTTCTTCTACATCTATATTTTTCATTGTATAAATCATAATCCCACCCCCATTCCCATGTAATTTTACGATCTAGTCTTATCATATTATAACCTTTCACTTCAAACATATGATCCGGTAAAGATGGCTTGAGCCAAAATTCAGAAATACATAAAATATCTACATTTGTGTCATGTAATACTTTTCTGATCTCATCTATCTTATTAAACAACGATCAAACATTTAAATGAATGATCCTGAAACCTTTTAGATTTGTTAGTGTCTGTAGAGCGGTGACACTTCGTTAACAGATTACTTCTATTAGTCTTAGGGAGTTACTCTCATCTTTAAGAGCTCGTCAGGTATATATATAAATATGGATATATTCATATGGAGTGATATCTCCAATGGGAACTAGGCTTGGCTTGTAACTTCAGTAGAGAAGGAATAAGGCTTGGAGTACTGGATGGCTTCTTTATTAATCCACAATTCACATGTTAATATTTCAATATACAGAAAACATTGGAACATGGCTTTCTCAGGGCTCCAGGGCTTCCAGTCAGTCAGCATGATGTCTTCAGTGTATAGCAGTGGATGGTAGGTCTTCAGCTCTTCAGGAAAGGTCTAACTATACAGTGACTGGGAGCCCTTATATACTCTAAACATTGTAACAGACTTGGGGTACATTTCATCATCTTTTCAAGGCCCTCTGCAATGTATAGTGGACATTTCATCAGCTTCTCATGCCATTGAGTCAGCCGAGTACATTGCATCACCTCTGGTGCCAATGGAGGAGCTTGTGTGAGTCACTCATGATACATACTAACTCACAGGGAGGAGCTGCTCTTATATTAGCAATACCTAAGATCGATGTATTTCATCATCCTGGTAATACATTAAATAATTAATTAATACATATATCAATTGATTAAATAGGATAAATAACATTAAAATCAGAGTGGACATTAACAGATTGACTAATTGACTTACTTCAATACACATTGGGTATGTTAGTCATATGGTGAGTTATATAGGGACGACTTTGAAGGATACAATACCTACAGGTGAAGCAATTGTGGTATATATTTGATTTGATTTGGCTCATATTTTCATTCTCCTGAGTCTATATAAACTGGTACCTTTGCAAAAACAGATTCCATCTTTATATTAGGGTCTCACTAGTAATCTCTTAAAGTATAAAAGTATACATATTTTTTAAAAAAACATTTTTAGCTCGATGTTATTATTTTTATATTGTAATATTTTTATATTGTAATATTTTTATATTAAAAACGTTTGTTTTGTATATATAAAAAAAAAATGCAAATGTTGGTTTGAATGCCCCCTTCCATCCCCCAGACCTCTGCCCCCTCCCCCATCCCCACCCCAGGCCCCAACACACTGCCACAAGCAACATAAAACAGTCAAGTGGGATATGAGTAATGGAAATATTTTATTCATTACTTTTATGTATTCATGGGGACAGGGAGTAGAAGAAGAGTTGTCTAGAAAGATAGTAAGTAACCACCAGGAGACTGGGTTCCCCCACTGTATCTACTACAGATATGGCCAGAAGTCTCCCTGGCTTCTCCCCACCCACCAGAACCACCTCACCCTGATACTGTGCGCTATTGTTGTATGCTAGGATTCTTGGACTAGTATGATTCTTGCTAGCTATCAGGATGGAGGCCCCGTCTGGCCCCGGACACGCCCCCGAAAGCATATGAAGGCCACCAGGGGGCAAGTCTGAGAATCCCACTTCATCTATTGAATGTGCGGTGACTTTGTAAACATGAGGTGTGCTGTCTGCTTTACTGGCAACCAGGAGACCGCCCTCGGTGAGTAGGTGAATATACCTATCATAGCCAGTAACCCCAGTCCAGGTAGTGTAGAGCAGCCTCTTGTCAGTCCTGTTGTATACATGTACAACATGCCTTTGTGCCTCACTAACTAAAATAAACTTTGTGTTCATGGTGATAGCAAATGCACTACTCACATCATCACCCTTCCACACCTCCCAAGTAGATGTGTTAACACTATACACAATGATATTAGGTGAATAATTCTGGGTGAGGTAAATGAGGCCGTTGGATGGTGAGCAGGCTGCAAATACTGCTCTAAAATTTAACTGCTGTATATCGCATGACTTGTTCTGCCTGTCTACAGTAAGTAGATATACATTACGTTCAGAGGCTCCTCTAACAGCCACCAGCACTGTTGGTGACACCCAGCAATGGAACATTATTGAAGAGGTTCTTTTCTCTAGCGGTGGCAGCATACAATACATCAGGTAGTCGCCTGCAATACACAATAACTTTGATCAAAAATATTTTATTCATTGACCTGATCATTGACCTGATGAAGGGCACACAATACATCCCAAAAGCTAGTGAATAAACAAAACAAAACTTATATTAAAGGGTTTTATTCCTACCTACCATCACCTAACCACTAAGAATACCTTTATTCAGGAAGCATTGCTGGCATGTAATGTGCCAAGAAATACGACATTGTTGTCCACAATGTCAATACAAGAAATCAGAAAAGAGGCAGAGTTTAAGGCCTTCACTCAACCATTGACACCTGAAGGGATACCTGAAGGAACTCAAGATCACTTACCTCTTTTGGGTATTCCATCAGGAGGTGGGGTTGACGGTGTTGTTGGTGCCTGGGGATGTGACTGGTGTGCTTTACCTGGTAGAACAACAGCAACATTCAATAGACATTACATTCAATTGACAATACATTCAATAGACATTAATCTCATATATATCTACCATCCATATAATCGTAATCATTAAATACATTCATTCATTTTGTGATGTCTCTAATAACATTATGATAACAGAATTCTGTAATATTGTGACAAGATAAAGATATATAAATCATCACATTACATTACTTGTACACCATCTTTTCTCAATGTTCCTATGATAAACACATATTTATGCTTCCCACTGATCAAATCATCACATACATACATAATTTGTGGCCCAATCTCCCTGACAGATATTCTCACTCTATAATCTATGGGGCTTTTTCAGGTGGATGCTTACCTTTAAGATTTATTATAATTAGGGCAGTGATGATTGCTGCAGCTATCATGGTCACTACAACCAGGCTAACACCCATCCATTGTTTGGAAGAAAGACTGCACCGGGGGACACCTCTGCCTCGTGGGGGGATCTCTACCTCCTGCCTCAGGGGTTCATAGCTCCCTTCAGTGAATTGTACACCTGACAGAAATATATTCAGAAGAAATAGAAATTTCTAGTGGAATAGCCAATAATGCCTTCAGATAAGCCTTGTTGCCTGTGTTTCATATGTAAAACAGCGTGAGTTTGCTACAATACCGCAATGATACCGCAAGGTTTTGATCGTATATGTTAGATATGTCATTCTCTTTTTTTTAAATAATTTCATCTAGCGTGCGCCAAAGCTTTTTACTGTCATGGGAATTGTTTTCAAGTAAGCTACTATAATATTGCGATTTGGCTTTCCTGAATAGACTATTGACATGATTCCTTTGGTTCTTGGCTGCTCGGATATCATTCATATCTTTAATAATATAATATTCGCATGTTTAAATAAATCCTGATGTTTAAATAAATCCTCTCTGATTTTACAAGCATTCACTATTTCTTGATTATACCATTGGGGTCTACCACTGTGAAAATGTATGGTTTTCCAGGGGGCTATTTCATCAGCAATCTCGATCAGTACTGAATACAATTTGTCCCTTGCTTTGTCAGCATCTTCCAAATCGTAGAAATTTTCCCAGTTTATTCCATCCAACCTAGCCTCAATGTTATTGTGGTTAATTCTGGTCATTGATCTGACTTTCTTTTTAGTACCAGGATTTTTCCTGATACGTTTGTGTTTGATTGTAAGGTAGATTGATTGGTGGTCTGAAATATTATAGTTGATGGTTCCTGCAGTAGCTGCTTTATTAGATTTGAACATAAAGTAATCTAAAATATTATCTTTCTGCAGGCCAAATCGTGTGGTATATTTCATATTAATATGTAGGTTATACTCTTTCCGAAAGTCCTATATTTCTGGTTGAGTTTATCCTTCAGATCGATATTAAAGTTGTCTACTAGTATTATGTTGCCTGGGTGTTTCAAGTTTTCATAATTTTTCAGTAATTTTCTGAGTTTACTGAAGCATAAATTAATATTGGCTTGGGGTAGTCTATTAATTAACTTTAAATGAATGGGCTTCATAAAGTCTTTGCTAATGGTGATATGGGTCAGATTTTCAGAAAATGTACAATTGGCAGCTCTACAAATTTTGTGAATTCTGCTAAATTAGGCTGCAATTTGGTCAATACTAGGTAAATTCGAGTATATTCGGCATTGCATTGATCCTAGCAATCTGTTTGGTTAGGTTGGACTGTATTTTGAACTTTATTTTCGTCTGGAATCTGGGTTATTTCAGAGAATTTGTGAAAGTGAATTGTACATTTTCTGAAAGTCTGACCCATATATATATAACAATTCAAAATATTCATTGCTAATGGTGAAATCCCAATCAATCTCACTCTCGTAGGTATCTTTTACATAAAGGCACAATCCGCCTCCATGCTTTTTATCTGCTCTGTTAAGATTAATAAAGTTATAGTTTGGGTAATCAAGTAGGTTTACACAGGCGTCATTCTTAATCCATGTTTCCGAGAAGCAAATAATACCTAAATCTGAACTCAGTATATCATTTTTTACTTCAAATTTCAAATTTGGGAAGTAATAAACGAATATTGAGATGAGCAATTTTACACCCACTTTGCTTAGATAGACTTTGCCAGACTTGAGGTATTTTTTCACAAGGCTCGCTCGGTTCAATATATATAATGAAATACGTTATTTTGCGGACCTTTTTACATAAATATACACATACAACATATACAACACACACCTATATCTTGAATTGATCTAACTCAAGAAACAAACTGGAAATACATAGTTAGAGTGACTGGGAGAGAGTTCAGGTCCATGTGTGACGATTATCGTCATCCAGATTTACAGTTGTCAGTCCCAGGATTCCCACATTGCATATCCAGTAATTATAATCATTTAGATATATATTCACAATTATAGTGAGAGGAGAATAGGCTATAGCTGCAAACTTTGGTGAAACAGGCTTTTTTTATGGAGTAAAGCAGACTTCACATATGCAGCAGTCAGTGGTTGCGGGACTGCTCTGAATCATTGTGAACATGTGTGACTAATTACAGCCACACATAAGTGCGGGCCAAATGCTCCCCTTACTGGACGAGGCGCGACCAACCCGCCCTCTATGAGGGTGGAATCCCATATCCAAAATTCCTCCCGTTGCCCTATAAATCAGCGTCCACTCCCCATATATGAACAACCCCTACTTATGGCCTAACTTTTGTTGTTATCCCATGTAAGTTGCAACCTGTAATTCGCCTGAGAGAAACTTGACTTAGTTAGCTACCCTTTTGTTTGGAAAAACTACTGCGTTCATGGTACAGAAATGCTGTTTTGAAAACATTCATCCACCCTCTACCTGTTGTCCCCCCATGTTTACATAGCTTCAACCACCTCTCACTCTAGTGCATGCATGCATGTGGTTAGTAGGCTCACGCTTCCCTCCCTGCTCCCCCACGGTAGTGGTGTCAGCCACTACTGTGTGGAGCAGGTATTACACACTAACACTAACAAGGAAGAGAGAGTGGTGGAAGGAGGGCGGGTCGGTGGGCAGTCATTAAAAGTGAGAAAACTATAAGAACAAAAACAGAAAATAAAATAATATCATGTAGGCCTATAGCTAGCGGGCTAAATTTCTGGACTGCTCAATGTACCCCACCCCTCCCTCTCACTGACATGTCAACAGGACCAGAGCTGCCTGTCCGTGTGTACCAATGGGTACATGTTCTTTGTAAATACATTCTGACAAAACTTAGCATATTTTAAAATCTATTGGGTCAAACAGCCTGAAGTCTGGCAAAATTACTCTAAACATACCATTCTATAATTCTGCTCAGCATGTTGGGAAACGAGCTAGAATCTTTGGAGAGATAGGTGGGGTAAGTTGGGCAACTATCCTTTTCCCTCAGCTAATATTGAGAATAGTGTATGAAAGCATAATGTCTCTGGCTGAATAAACACATTTATGACTAAACATAATCATACCATTCATCTGATGCACCTTCCTGGGAGATGGTGTTATGCAGCCACCTTCAGACACCTCATGCTCAGTTGTTCTAGTGTTGGGATCCATTCTTCTGCAATAGTGACACAAAACATTATAATATAACATTTTTCAGGGTGTCACAAGATCGCCTCCTGAATGCCTGACACATGTTGATTTTGGCGTCGGGCAGGTAGATTTTTAATCTACCCATGTTTTGGATGGGTTGATTTTTGGACTAACCTTAGTATATTTTTCCAAGTATTCTTGGAGTAAATTTCAAAATCTTGAATATATTGGTAAATGTGTATAATTCTAATGATTTTGGACTTACTTCAAAATTAAAATACTAAAGAAAGTTATTATTCAAAACAGTGGGACCAGCTGAGAGAAGAAAAGAGTTGGACCAGCTGAGAGAAGAAAAGAGTTGGACCAGCTGAAGGAAGAAAAGAGTGGGACCAGCTGACAGAAGAAAAGAGTGGGACCAGCTGACAGAAGAAAAGTGTGGGACCAGCTGAAGGAAGAAAGGAGTGGGACCAGTTGATTGAAGAAAAGAGTGGGACCAGTTGATAGAAGAAAGGAGTGGGACCAGTTGATAGAAGAAAGGAGTGGGACCAGTTGATAGAAGAAAAGAGTGGGACCAGTTGATAGAAGAAAGGAGTGGGACCAGTTGATAGAAGAAAAGAGTGGGACCAGTTGATAGAAGAAAGGAGTGGGACCAGTTGATAGAAGAAAAGAGTGGGACCAGTTGATAGAAGAAAGGAGTGGGACCAGTTGATAGAAGAAAAGAGTGGGACCAGTTGATAGAAGAAAAGAGTGGGACCAGTTGATAGAAGAAAGGAGTGGGACCAGTTGATAGAAGAAAAGAGTGGGACCAGTTGATAGAAGAAAGGAGTGGGACAAGTTGATAGAAGAAAAGAGTGGGACCAGCTGACAGAAAAAGGGGTGGGACCAGGTGAAAGAATAAAGGAGTGGGACCAGACAAGAATATAGAGAAGAGCACACAGAGACTCCTACATGTATAGAGACAGCCAGAGAGTGAGTGTGGAAATACAGAGAATTGCAGTTCAATTATAGTAATTGCGGTATGAACATACATTATCTACAATTTCTACACTACCCCTTCCATCCATTATACGGACCAAGTGTAAACATTGAATGTAGGGTAAACAGTAGATGTACAACTATATGCAATAATGTTATATTATATGGGTCAGATTTTGGCCTTCACCAATCCTCTCCGTAAACATTGAATGTAGGGTAAACAGTAGATGTACAACTATATGCAATAATGTTATATTATATGGGTCAGATTTTGGCCTTCACCAATCCTCTTGAATAACCAACATTTAAGAGAAAAATGAGCTTCAAAATGCAGTTTAACATAGCAGAACTGATACTTTAGAGATAAACCACTGTTCAACATGGAAGAAAACTGAAAATAACTTTTTGTTTAAACATTGCCTTGTGAAAGAACATTGTTCTGAACAAGGTTATGTGAATTCAAAAAGCCAATAAAAATATGTCACCGGGTTAGTTTTCATTTCAGGGAGCCCTGAAATGGCTGTTCACTATAGAAGTCTATGAGAAAAGGACAATTGTTTTCGTTTTTTCAGTATCAAAAAATAATTGCAAATAACTTTTTCCTCAAAATCTCTATAGACATAGCTAACATATTGCTTGACCCTTTCAAGCAATAAAAAATGGGGGTCACCGACTTTTTAAAAAGGTTATTCAACTGAATCTGCATCCTGATGAGTTAAAAACAGGTAAATTGAAGATTTTGAATGCTCAGATATACCCAATGTTCTTCATTTTTCAGCCTAATTTAGGAGAATTTCCAAAATGTGTAGAGCTGCTAATTTGGTTTTTATATTTTAATATCTGAGATTTTGTCGTTATTTGTAAGGTTAATGCCTTTTTTATTATTTATAATTATAATAGATCAACAGAGAGGACCATTTGAATGAACTCACAACATATCACATAGGGAAGTTTTCAGCAAATAAAAAATTGTCTTGTCATTATGAACTGAGCTCTCCTATCAACTTTGTAGCAAACAAATGCCCTTCACTCACCTGACTTCCTGTTGTAAACAAATCTCGAATGAACTTCTGCTAACTATGGTGCAATGAACAGTTATAAATGTATGATATTGATGAGGATTGGTGGTAGCTAGTTGCTGAATGTGACACGAGTGAGAAAGTTATGGGGCCAATACATATAACCCTAACCCTAACCCTGACCCTAAACATATACACATTATATCCTGATGTACAGTAATTTGTTTATCTAGGGAAGGAAAGGACAAATACAGCGCCCAGTCATCGTATAGACAGAGTAGAGGTAGGGGGTGTATGAGGCAACAAACCCCCCTTTTGTGATATAGACAGAGGTAGGGGGTGTATGAGCCCACATAGCCCCCTTCAGTTATATAGACAGAGGTAGGGGCGGTATGGGCCCACATAACCCCCTTCAGTTATATAGACAGAGTTAGTGGGGTATGGGTCCGCATAGCCCCTTCAGTTATATAGAAAGAGGTTTATATAGACAGGGGTGTATGAGCCCACATAACCCCCTTCAGTTATATAGACAGAGTTAGTGGGGTATGGGTCCGCATAGCCCCTTCAGTTATATAGAAAGAGGTTTATATAGACAGGGGTGTATGAGCCCACATAGCCCCCTTCAGTTATATAGACAGAGTTAGTGGGGTATGGGTCCGCATAGCCCCTTCAGTTATATAGAAAGAGGTTTATATAGACAGGGGTGTATGAGCCCACATAGCCCCCTTCAGTTATATAGACAGAGTTAGGAGGGTGGGATGGGTCTGCATAGCCCCCTTCAGTTACTAAAGGCCAGCATCCACTGAGACGATTTAGTCATGGAACTAGCCAGCATGTAAATCATGCAGACTTGGAGTCAGTGAGAAGATCAGACTTGTTTGATTTGATGAGTTCCTATTGATTTGGTCTTGGATTTGTTCATTGTTTTTACCTTTGATGTACTCAATGTGCATCCTCTTTGTTACCAACACATTTGTAGGCATACTAACTTTGACTTTACACCATGTCCAAAAAGGATTTGTTTGAATTATTAAATCACCTGCAGCTAATACAAGGAGCTTTCATGGATAAATTATTTTCCCAATTCCCCTCAATTTAAAGTGTAAATACATGGCCATTTACAGTGTAAATACATGGCCATTTACAGTGTTAATACATGGCGATTTACTCTGTTAATACATGGCCGTTTACAGTGTAAATACATTGCGATTTACAGTGTAAATACATGGCGATTTACAGTGTAAATACATGGCGATTTACTGTGTTAATACATGGCTATTTTCAGTGTAAATACATGGCCGTTTACAGTGTAAATACATTGCGATTTACAGTGTAAATACATGTAAATTGGTCATGTATTTACACTGTAATAGCCATGTATTTACACTGTAAGGCCGTCTAGGTGAAGTAAGAGCCAAAGAGCCGTATTGGGGAGGGGGAAGCCGCAGCAACCTTTCCCCTCAGACTCCAGGATCTCGTCCTCCACCGACACAGGTCGCGATTCACGGCAAACGAATCGCCGCATTTCGCTCGCCTTCTACGAGAAGTTATGCCCTCAGTTCCGCATAACTTCTCGTAGAAGGCGAGCGAAATGCGGTGATTCGTTTGCCGTGAATCGCGACCTGTGTCGGTGGAGGACGAGATCCTGGAGTCTGAGGGGAAAGGTTGCTGCGGCTTCCCCCTCCCCAATACGGCTCTTTGGCTCTTACTTCACCTAGACAGGAGGTCCAGGTTGGCCCACCTTGGATCAATCGGCTGGTCATGTCAAGCCCTAGGAAGTAAAAATCCTCTGAAAACTATCAAACCAACACTCTGGATAAATTTCTGGCTGATTTGCCATTACTTATTTCCTAGAAGGCGGTGGCTTGGGCTAATCAAGGGATGCCAAAACTTGTTTTTGTTCATCTTAAGAGTATACCACCCATGTATCCCTGGTGCTCATCTGCTGGAAACCCGCAGCTCTCTGCATCCCCTTGTAGGACTCCGTGGTGGGTGGGGACCATGGGTGATGAAAACCAGTATTCACTATGGGTACAACACAAAAAACAACCAAACGACTGCATGAATCGGACTCAGACTCGGACTATCCCCACGAACAAGACAGATGGCCCCGTTTTATAGTTATTTCTTCCTCAAACCCAGAGCACCCGGTTACTAAATTGTCACCATTTGCAATACAAAAAGGCATACAAGGAGTAGCTGGAACAGTTAAAAATGTCAAGAAGATGAAGGATGGCCTTTTGGTTGAGTGCTCTAGGCAGCAACAATCAACAAACCTCCTGACTCTCAAGAATCTAGCAAACATTCCTGTCATTGCTGCTCCGCATAGGTCCCTGAACTCATCCAAGGGTGTGGTCAGGTCACGAGACCTAGCTGATGTCACTGAGGAGGAAATGATTAGCGAACTGGGCCACCAAGGTGTCACTCATGTAAAAAGGTTCACGACCAGGAAAAACGGAGAGGAAATTCAAACCAACACATTTATTATCTCTTTCAATGCACCTACCCCCCCTAAAAACCTAAAAGTTGGATACTTGAATGTGAAGGTGGATTTGTATGTCCCAAATCCCCTACGCTGCTTCAAGTGCCAAAGTTTCGGTCATGGCAGAAACTTCTGCAAAAATGAAGCTGTCTGCATGAAATGTGGACAACAGGGTCATGAGAGCGAAGGCTGCCAGAACCCTGAGAAATGTGTGAATTGCCACCAAGACGGCCACAATGCCATGTCCAAACAATGCCCAACCTGGCAAAAAGAGAAAGAGGTTCAGAAAGCTAAAGCAGAGAGAGGGATATCCTATCCCGAGGCTCGAAAAATTGTTGAGACCTACCACCAAACAGCGCTACTACCCCTGAGCTATGCTGGGGCAACCAAAAGAGTCAGGAGCATTGAGTGCCAAACACCCTTTACCTGGCTTGAGGCTGATAACCCCATTGAAATCAAAACAAAGAAACAGGTGATCGCTACACAAACTCAAACAACCTCAAAAGTCAATGCAGAAAATGTTAAGAAAGCAGAGGCCCCCAAACCATCTGCTACTCCAAATATGAAACAGCAACAAAATAAGAAAGTGACTGATGCTCGCCAAGCATCAACTCCACACCCTGCTAAAAAATTAAAGGTGGGGAAAGGGTCCTCAGGACCCTTGAGTGAGTCTATGGACTCACTTAATGATATGGATGTGGACCACCCCCCGCCCGAAAGGGGGAGAGGTGCCACATCCAAAATAACCATCAATGTGGGTTCACTCTCCAAATCCACTCCTATGCGAAAAGTATTCCAACAGATTCGGAAGCTTAACGGGGACCCTCCACCTACAGTACGTCATCTTCAGGATGGACCTGTAAAGGTGGAGACCCCTAAGGAAATTGCAGACACCATGGCTGAGCAATTCAGGAAGGTGTCATCTAGTGACAACTGCTCAGACCAGTTCCTGAGTCATAAAACTAAATGTGAGAGACAGAAGCTCAACTTTGAATCCCGTAATGAGGAAAGCTACAACAAGCCTTTCACCAAAGATGAGTTGCAGCATGCGCTCTCACAGGCAAAAGACTCCTGCCCTGGACCAGATGACATCCATTACCAGATGTTGAAGCACTTACCAGAGGAAACCATGCACCTTCTTCTGGAGGTGTACAATGACATCTGGGTCACCGGAAATTATCCACCATCGTGGTCAGAGGCAATAGTTGTGCCAATTCCAAAACCAGGAAAAAACCCAACGTTGGCCTCTAGCTACCGTCCAATAGCCATGACCAGTTGTATGGCCAAAACAATGGAAAGATTGGTGAACAACAGGCTAGTTTACTTTCTTGAATCGAAAGGGCACCTTTCAGTTCACCAATCCGGATTTCGTCGAGGACGCAGCACAACAGATCACCTAGTGAGCCTGGAGAGCTGGATCCGAGATGGGTTTGCTAACAAAGAACATGTGGTCAGTGTCTTCTTTGACCTGGAGAAGGCATATGATACCACTTGGAGGTATGGGATCATGAGAGACATTCACAAGCTGGGTTTGAGAGGAAGACTGACTGGATTTATTGGAAACTTCCTGACGGATAGATCTTTCCAAGTCCGCCTAGGGTCAGTCCTCTCCGAAAGTGAAGAGCAGGAAATGGGTGTACCCCAAGGCTGTATCCTCTCAGTGACCCTCTTCAGTGTTAAGATCAACAGCATCACTAAACAACTTCAACCTAGTGTTGAATGCTGCTTGTATGTGGATGATTTTGTCATCTGCTACAAGGGCACCCACATGCGAACAATTGAACGCATACTACAGCAGACTCTGACAAGACTAGCTGAGTGGAGCACCAACAATGGCTTCAAATTCTCAGCAGAGAAAACTTGTGTTGTGCATTTCTGCCGAAGGCGAGGGTGCAAAGAGGAGCCAACACTATATCTCCAAGGAAAAAATCTGGTAGTCCAGGAGGAGGTAAAATTCCTTGGCGTGGTATTTGACAGGATTCTTTCCTTCAAACCACACATTGAATACCTCCGGAGGAAATGCCAGAAGGCAATGAACCTGCTGAAGGTCCTCAGTCACCCCAACTGGGGTTGTAACAAAGAGACCTTGCTGACATTGTACAAAATGTATATCCAATCAAGGTTAGACTATGGATCTATGGTGTATGCCTCTGCTCCAAGGTCTTACCTGGACAGACTTAAGCCCATTCAGAACCAGGGACTGAGACTTTGTCTTGGAGCCTTACGTACAACTCCTGCACCAAGCCTTCATATTGAAGCTGGTATACCACCTCTGGAGTTTCGCCGGGAAAAGCTCACACTGCAATACACTATACGTGTCAGAGCTAACCCCAAAAATCCAGCCCACAAACTCATATTTGACAACAAGAACACTGTGTATCGGGAGAAGCCAAATGCCATCAAGCCAATGGCAGTGACAGCAAGGTCTTTATTCCGAGAAGCTGGTGTACCAATGAAAAGAGTAATGACTGAAAAACCACCAGAGACTCCACCATGGGAACAAAAATTACCCCTGGTTATCCTGGACCTTGACACAAACAAGAAAACTGAGACTCCTGTGCATGTATTTGAAAAACAATACAGTGAAATCAGGACACAGTTTGAAAGCCATACAGCCATTTTCACCGATGGTTCCAAAGATGGTAGTCGTGTTGGATTTGCCGTGCATACACCATTTGGGAACTTGAAGAAGGCTCTCCACAAGGAAAGCAGCATCTACACTGCTGAAGGAAAAGCACTGCTTAAGGCACTTGAATGGGTACAGGTCTCACGGATGAAGAAATTCATCATATTCTCAGACTCGCACCCATGTCTAGAAGCTGTGACCAACCTTTATCCTAAGAACCCAATCATACAAGCAATTTAAGAGACATACACTGAAAACAAAAGACTGGACAAAGAAGTGGTGTTGTGCTGGGTGCCAAGCCACATTGGAATAGAAGGAAATGAGGCAGCAGACATTGCAGCCAAAAATGCATTGAGGCGCCCTGTTGGGGCTGACCAAATGCCATACACAGACATTGTACCTGTGGCGCAGGCACATGTCAAACGTAGCTGGCAGCGCACATGGAATGGTGTTAACAGTAACAAGCTGCGAGCAATCACACCATCAATCACACCAAAATTCAAAGACGATAACCTGACAAGACCCGAACAGGTGATACTGACCCGTCTTCGTACCGGTCACACCAAACTGACTCACAGGCACCTTCTAAAAGGTGAAGTGGCTCCTGTATGTCGGACATGCAACACTCAACTGAGTGTAGAGCATCTCTTAATACATTGTCAGGCAACCAAAAGAAACAGAATAAAATTCCTGCAAAATCGCAGGACACTGCAGAGTATTTTCCGGGAATCTGGGAACAAAAATATTCTTGATTTCCTACGGGAAACCAAATTGTACGACAAAATTTAGGTAACCTAAATGAAGCCTGACTTCGTCAGGCCAAACCCTGTTTCATGAAATAGGGAATTTCACAGAATAAAATAATAAAACCACAGTATATCTGCTAACTTTTAATTACTATTAGCGGAGGTGAAACTAACCAAACCAAACCAAACCAATCGGGCTGGGCCACCAAATAACCCTAAAAAGTTATAGGTATGCCCATCCTCCAATGGAATTGTCGAGGTTTTAGAGCAAACTTTGAAGAACTAAAAATCCTCTCAAGGCTCTACGATCCTGTTGCCTTCTGCCTTCAAGAGACCTTCCTCAGAGAATCTGCTGCCACCTTCAAAAGCTATAACTGTTATCATAGACTTGGCCCTGTTGCAGACCGTGCCTCAGGCGGATCTTCTGTCCTTGTCAGACGTGACCTGTGCCACAGCCAAGTCTATTTAAATACACACCTCCAAGCAATAGCAATCAGAATTACCCTACATAAGTCCCTCACACTCTGTTCACTGTATCTACCACCTAATACAGACCCCACAAAACAGGAACTTGCTGATTTGGCAAACCAGCTACCCCCACCCTTCATTATAATGGGTGATTTTAATGCCCACAACCCTCTGTGGGGAGATGATAAGCTTGATGGCAGAGGCAACACTATCGAGAGCTTTATTCAAAATCAGTCCTTATGTCTCTTAAATGATGGCTCCAAGACCTATCTCCACCCTGGGCTTGGTGCCTCCACTGCGATTGACTTGACGCTCGCTTCTCCCGATCTGTTGGTAGACCTCTCCTGGCAGGTGCTTGATGACCTCCATGGGAGCGATCACTATCCTATCATTTCCAAGATAGATGCCCCAAATCAAAATCAAAGGGACCCAAAATGGAAACTCACAAAGGCGGATTGGAGTGTTTTTGACTCCCTCTGCAAGGAGAGGCTCCAGATCCCTATTGATGATGAAGCAGCTTCCAAGTTCACAGAAACACTAATATCAATTGCAGAAGAGACTGTACCTAAAACCTCGACAAAACCAAAAAACACATCCACCCCATGGTTTAATAAAAATTGTAAAGAGGCCATAGCTCAACGAAAGAAGGCCCTGAGGAAATTCTTCAGGCAACCAACAGCTGAAAATTTGGAAAGGTTTAGAAATAAAAGAGCGGCTGCTAGAAAGACCATCAAACTAGCAAAAAGAACCTGCTGGAAAGAATATGTATCCCATGTAACATCAAAGACCCCCTCAAAAGAGGTACTTTGTCCTACTTGCTGACATGCCAAGCATTGTTGGCGAGCTGGCCAGGGCCTTTGAGGTTGTTTCCTCTTCTGCTAGTTGTTCCCAAGACTTCCTTAAGATCAAAGAGAAACAGGAGAAATGCCAGCTCAATTTCCAAACTGATAATGCAGAAAGCTACAACAAACCTTTAACTCGAGAGGAATTAGACCACTCTCTGAGGAGGTCGCACAATTCAGCTGTTGGACCTGACAGAATCCACTATGAATTCCTAAAACACTTGCCAGAGGGGGGTCTCACACTCCTCCTTCAGATCTTCAATCAAATCTGGGATACTGGTAACATTCCACACCACTGGAAGGAAGCAACCATCATACCAGTCCCAAAACCAGGCAAAGATCATAGTGATCCCTCAAATTACAGGCCCATTGCACTGACAAGTTGCCTTTGTAAAACCATGGAGAGGATGATAAATGACCGTCTTGTCTGGCTACTGGAGTCTGAAAACCTTATTTCAGACTTCCAATGTGGCTTCAGACATGGTAGGAGCACCCTTGACCACCTCACCAAACTCGAAGAAATGGTGAGAAGCTCCTTCATCAAGAAGGAACATGTGGTTGCCGTCTTCTTTGATCTGGAGAAGGCTTATGACACCACATGGAAGCATGGCATCATGAAAGACCTGCACAATATGGGATTAAGGGGTCGTTTACCCAACTTCATCAGGAACTTCATGTCCAACAGACACTTCAGGGTCCAAGTGGGAGCAACCTTCTCTGACTACCATCCTCAGGAGATGGGAGTTCCCCAGGGTAGCATACTCTCTGTTACCCTGTTTAACATCAGGATGAACAGCATTGTCAATTCCATACCCAGGAACATGACATACAGTTTGTTTGTTGACGACCTGTTAGTGTGCTTTAAAGGCAAGAAAATGAGCGTAATTGAGAGACAACTCCAACTAGCCCTCAATCAGGTACAGAAGTGGGCATCAGCCAATGGTTTCCGGTTTTCTAAATCGAAGACTGTGGCCATGCACTTCTGCCAGCTCAGGAGTGAACACCCTGAACCTGGCCTATACCTGGATGGCAACCCCATCAAAGTAGTCAAGGAAACAAAGTTTCTTGGTCTCACATTAGACAGCAAACTCTCATTTGCACCTCATATCAAGGCACTCAAAAACAAATGCCTAAAGACTATGGACATTATGAAGGTTGTCTCGAGTATGGATTGGGGAATGGACAAAAACACACTCCTACATCTGTATCAAGCCTTAATAAGATCAAAGCTTGATTATGGATGTACCATTTATGGCTCAGCCAGGGAGTCCTGGCTAAAGCAGCTAGACACAGTCCACCACCAAGGATTGAGGCTGGCTACTGGAGCCTTTAAAACAACACCAGTGAAGAGCCTCTTGGTTGAATGCAGGGAAGCCTGCCTCGAGAATAGGAGACTTAAGCTGGGACTCCAATATGCAACCAAAATACGGAGCAGCAGACGAAACCCTGCACACAGTGCTATCTTTGGTGAAAACAACAGAGATCTTTTTGATGCCAGACCGACCTACACCAAACCATTTGGTCTGAGATTGAGAACCAGCATTAGAGAACTTGATGCAGATCTCAACATGTTGTCCTTAGTGACTACTCCCAGCATCCCTCCTTGGCTCAGGAAAAAACCTAACATCATTTTTGACCTGACTGCAAGAAAAAAAGGGGATACCTCCCCACTTACATATCTCGAAATGTTTAACAACGTTAGATCCCACTACTTCAACCATGTGGCTTTTTACACTGATGGCTCCAAAGAGAGCAAGATGGTATCTTCTGCTGTGTTTGGCTGTACAGCCAGACTGAGCAGTCGGCTTCCAGACCATTGCTCCATCTTCACTGCTGAAGCCAAAGCCATCCTGATGGCTCTTGAGTGTATTGCTGATGCAGACCACAGAGCATGCATCATCTTTAGTGATTCCAAATCTGTCCTGCAGTCTCTTGCCCATCTAAAAACTGACCATCCAACAGTCATGTGTATTCATGACAAATTGAACTCCCTGACAGATGCTGACTATGATATCCAGTTCTGCTGGGTTCCTGGTCATGTCAACATTCCAGGGAACGAGTTTGCTGACAGAGCTGCTAGACAAGCCCTCAATCAAGAAATCACTGTATGTCCATTCCCTCCATCTGACTTGAGGCCCCTCATTAAAACACATACCCAGTCCATTTGGCAAAGTGAATGGGACGAATGTATTGACAACAAACTCCATGAAATACAACCAATGCTTGCAGAACCTATTAAGGCTTCCTTTAACTCCAGGCGAGAACAAGTTGTGTTCTCTCGTTGTCTTATCGGACACACCAGACTGACCCATGTCCACCTGGTGAAGCGAGAACCACAGCCTGAATGTATTGCTTGTCAAACCCCACTCACTGTCAAGCATATCCTACTGGAATGTGCAGACTTGCATGATGCCCGTATAAAATATTTCAACGCTCCTGACCTCAAAACACTTTTTAAAACGGTCAATGGTGACAATGTCATCAATTATCTAAGAACTGCTGGTCTGTTCTCTTTGTTATAGTCTCTTTCATACAAAACCAAACTTTCGTTATTGCTATATCCATTTTATTCTTTGTTTTATTTGTTTGTATTATTTACAGCTGGACTGTAAACTAAATCACTTTTCTCATCTCATTCCATCTCACTAACTTTCATTGCCATGAATATGACTCCACATGGATGTCGTCATGGCATTAAGCAACCATTAATCACTCACTCACTACATGGCGATTTACAGTGTAAATACATGGCGATTTACAGTGTAAATACATGGCCGTTTACAGTGTAAATACATGGCCGTTTACAGTGTAAATACATGGCCATTTACAGTGTAAATACATGGCCATTTACAGTGTAAATACATGGCCATTTACAGTGTTAATACATTGCGATTTACAGTGTAAATACATGGCCATTTACAGTGTAAATACATGGCCATTTACAGTGTAAATACATGGCCATTTACATTGTAAATACATGGCCATTTACAGTGTAAATACATGGCCATTTACAGTGTAAATACATGGCCGTTTACAGTGTTAATACATTGCGATTTACAGTGTAAATACATGGCCGTTTACAGTGTAAGTACATGACTACGTACAGTGAAAATACATGGCTATTTACAGTGTAAATACATGGCCATTTACAATTTAAGTACATGGCTATTTGCATTGTAAATACAGGGCTATTCAAAGTGTAAATAGATGGCCTATTACAGTGTAAATACATGGCTATTCAAAGTGTAAATACATGCCTATTACGGTGTAAATACATGGCCATTTACAGTGTAAATACATGGCTATTACAGTGTAAATACATGACCAATTTACATTGTGCATACATGGCTATTTACTTTGTAATTACATGACTATTTACAGTGTACATACATGTATATACACATATATGTACAGTGTACATATATGGATATTTAAATTTGTAAATACATGGCTATTTAAATTTGTAAATACCTGATATTTACATTTGTAACATGGCTATTTACAGCCCCATTAATGAATTTTATTTTAATAATCTATTAGCCACCACTGTCCATGCTCATAAATTCCCATGTGACTCTAATCTCAATTTTGACTGCTTGTGTGTGGTACAAGCCATAAAATAAGATAAAATAAGATAATATTGATATTACGACTCAAATGGTTCTACCATGTGGTAATGTTAGCATTACCAGCCACTCATGTGCTGTAGTTGAGTTCTATCATGCGGTAACCGGAGTGATATTACCAGTTCTTTCATTATAATTCTCTTTTTGATAAAAAAAGTTATGGGCAGGCTCTATTGGTTATGGGCTGGCTCTATTGGTTATGGGCAGGCTCTATTGGTTATGGGCAGGCTCTATTGGTTATGCGCAGGCTCTATTGGTTATGGGCAGGCTCTATTAGTTATGGGCAGGCTCTATTGGTTATGGACAGGCTCTATTGGTTATGGGCAGGTTCTATTGGTTATGGGCAGGCTCTATTGGTTATGGGCAGGCTCTATTGGTTATGGGCTGGCTCTATTGGTTATGGGCAGGCTCTATTGGTTATGGGCAGGCTCTATTGGTTATGGACAGGCTCTATTGGTTATGGGCAGGTTCTATTGGTTATGGGCAGGCTCTATTGGTTATGGGCAGGTTCTATTGGTTATGGGCAGCCATAACAATGTACATGTTACTGGCAGGCTATATTGGTTATGAGAAACGTAACAATACCGGTTTATAGGTTTAACCAAGACCCACTTTGATGTTTACTGCCAACAATGCCCATCATACAAGGCGAGGCCAAGCAATAATCTGATTGCATGCGTGCAAATTACGCTTTACCCAACCTATTGATATCACTAGCACTTAGGTGTATAACCAAGGCCTTTGTATTGGTGCCTATATAACCATAAATATTCATATACTACACTCTCACATGAGTTGAAGGATGAATGTCTGTTGGTTATTGTTTAACATATGTTTCTCTATGAACTCTGCTGTTACCTGATCCCCTTGAGTAGACTTGGTAATTAGTCATTAATAGCTAATTTAGATTATTTTCTTCTTTTTTTAATAATAATAATGTGGTTAATCACTATTATGTCATAATTGTGTATTATGATCTAACAATAACTAAGTGGACTAATTTAATATTAGAAGCTACTAAATTTATGAAATGTAGATTCCAGGGGTGGTGCAAGTCAAAGCAAATAAAAAAGGTATAAAATGTGGGCCAAAATATGGTCTTTTCGTTTGTGTAAACGCCTTCTGTGGATAACATGTATGTATTGAAGATTTAACAAAACTTTCCTTAACATAGTTGTTCAACAGACGAGAAACAACACTATGAACAACTATTAAATTTAACTAAGGACATTTATAATATCAGACTTATGACATGAATAATCTCAAATGATAGTTACCTTAACATCTCAGCCTGTTTGGTCAGTTCTTCCCATGATTGCCTATTTTAGAACTTTGATTTGGTTTGTTACAAAAAAATGTTTCAAAAAATTAAACTACAGAACTAACATGAGTAATATGTGAAGATGAATATGTGAAGATGAATAATTAAAGGGATGTTTAGTGAAAGAGATAACACTAATGACTGAGGTATTTGACATAGACTTATTGGGCAACATGGTAACAATCATAGATGATGTGTTTCAGGAAAATGAGTCACAAGATACAATACATGGATGTAGAGATATCATTATTATTATTATTATTATTATTTTTATTATTTTTATCATATAAAAAGATGAGAGCAAGCGGATTCCAATGATGGCAAACAAGGGCAGGGCACTTGATAAGTATTTTCATGTTTTTAAATTTGATATTTGTATTTTTGAAAAAAAAGTTCGCAGAACTGTGCCTAATTACTAGTAGAGTAGTTAAATAAACTCTATACATGTGATAACCATAGCAATGCATAGATATAGTTAATGCACAGTCTCATAATTTGGCACATGTATTCATACAACTTGAGTCACTAGATACCTAAAAAATGAGAACATTCCAACAGAGAGATCTTATAAATAAATGACTTTAGAAAATAAGGACTTTTTTACTTGTGACCAATTTTCGTGAAACACATCACATATGTGACTAGTATAAGGTACTAGGCATTAAAGGAGGCTAGAGAAGCAAGGTAGAGACAAGAACTAAGAGCAGAGCATCAAAATACAGAGTAGTTATAACCTCAAAAGGGTGCTAGAAGTTGTTCAATATAATTCCAAAATGAACCCAGTTCTCATAACAAGGTTTCTTTACCCTTTGGCATGACTCGTTGGGAGTTCCCTTTTGTCAATAATGGTTTGACTTGGGACTAAATGAAAAGCCATATCAAGAATATCATATATGTATCAGTTGCCCGCAATCCATTACCATTATGCTTCCCAATAGAAATAACCCAGTTCTCATAATACATTGATAAGGTGAGGTGAAAGGGGGATGGGTCTTCAATTCATCATTAAAAGCCAAACTCTCACTCTGGTTCACGTAATAAGAGTGACACAAAGTACAAATTACAGGCTTCATAGAAAACCTGTTGTTCTGTTTCAATAATCTACACAAATGGAAATTCACACAGTGACATTCTGGCCGCATTGTGTAGTATTTCTGTATGAAATATATCTCTATATGGGAAGGCTGTGTACTATTTTTCAGTTGTCCCCGTTCTGTGTTGGCATCGCTTGCCAAACATTCGGCTCTAAATTTTTTCAGCGAAATGTAGCAGAAGTGTGTAGTCTTAAGTGTGTAGATCTGACAATAAATGTGGTTGGAAGGAGGCAGGACAAAGGGAAGTTGCATCTGTTATATTTGTCAGCCTAATTTAGCAGAATTTCTTAAATGTGTAGAGCTGCCAATTGTACATTCTCTGATGATCTGACCCCTTTACAGTGTAGGTCATCCAGTGCTCTATGGTAAGGCAAAATACATAATACATAATGTAGGTAACACTTGGCGCCTCATAGTGCCATCCACTAGTAGCTCCCCCCATGTACATAATACATAGAGCAGCTCACTCTCCTCCCATCACTACAGTGAGCAGCATGGAGCAGTTGGGAGCAGTTGTAGATCTACTCAACACCCAGGCTAACCTAGTCTACATCTCCGACGGTAAGTTTAGCAATGGTATAGAATAGAATAGGGGATTTGCATAGACGCCATTTTGGATCTTGATTTGCATAGAATTATGGGACTAATGGTACAGTGTATAGCTTTTATAAACGATCTTTGAAAACCAAATGCATGATAGAAAAGATGAAGTCTTGTGTTATGAAAACTTGCAATAACACATGGATATTGACATTAGAGACCAAAACATTACAGTACCATTATTTATTATACACAAAATACGAATTATATTATTCAAAATTGATTCTTGAATAGATCATGTAACGAATATGAATAACTATTATAAATATCCTCTAGAGACATTGATGTGCTACAAAGGGACCACAAGGCAGACAAAACTTCAAACCCTACTCTAGAGGGAACAAGAAATAACTGTTTCTTCTCTCTTGGAAGAAGTAGGCACATGGCTAGTAACAGTGCAAATTTTCTCCTTTGAAATAAAATCATTTATTCATGGAAACCAGATTTTAATCATCAATAAACGTTTACCAACAAACAAAAGCCACACAAAACTTCCAAGCCTAATAGAGAGGCATGTGGAATTGGTGGTTCAACATTTATACAAAAAAAAAATTTGGGACTGAGAAAACTGGTCTCAATAGTGGGTTGGTCTCTATACATAGTATTCACATGACGTCACCCCAGTCAGCGGCTATCCTCACTGGCAGCCATAATGTGTGGCAGCATAGATAGCGGGAGACACTAGATCGACAGGATTTTCTCATTTCGAATGTTTGCTAATGGCAATTATACTCATTATTCCATCATGACACACTAAAAAAATACCATATAACCTATCAGCATACTGTATATAACATTCCCTAAAACTTTCGGAGGTGAAAATTGCATTTTTGAGGCTTGGAGCACTCATGTCCAGCTAAAGTTGACCCACATTATGGCAAGCCGCAGCTAGCGCCGTGACGTCAGTGAATACTATGTATAGAGAGGTGGTTGCTATGCAGGGTTCCACTCTACTTGGATAGTGCACTGCCCCAGATAGATACTGGCTACTATCCTGGCTACTATCCTAGGCCCAGGAACAAGAGTTCGGGCAGAGCCCTTGTTGTTGTTCCTGGGCCAATAGACCAGCCTCTGCAACACAACCTCATGATCTAATTGCCCATGGGTGGGGCCTGTCACAATGCATAGACTATTTACCTCAGTTGTTCAGTATGATAATATATACTACCCTGAGGCTCAAGATCTGAACTAGTCCTAATAAAGGCATCATCGCTCACTCATGCACTAGGACAAGATCAGCTGTATTAGCTGAATTAGTCCTGATAAAAAACATCTTTTGATTTTCAGAAAGGAGAGCTGAATTGTTAGGAGGATTAGCAGCACGGTCCTCAGCCCCAGTGTTCACTGTTGAAGCTATAGATGTAGGCGGAGGTGCTGGAGCAGGAATGGGGGGCCAGGCTATAGACAGTATACTCAGTAGATACAGTAGTGACAGCGGCATGGCCCACAACTTCATCATCTACTGCACACTAGCCTGCTTCTACAACATACTGTACCAGGTAAAGTTATTTGTATAGTTTTTAAAACATACTTTATTCCATGAAACCTGTCATCTGTGCCTCTACACTGCTAAGAACATGCATTATAAAAAGAGAATAGCAATACACAATAGATGGTATGGTCACAGGCAACCACATCAGTGGCGGCAGGGGTCCACATATTAGAGAAATACAAAGACTTGATTCGGGCGTTTTGCCTCACAGTACAAACTTTCTAGACAACAGATCAGTTGATTTAATTATTAATAATTGGAGATGGACTCAGACATTTATTGTCTAACTTGTCTCCATAGGAGGAAATGGCTGCTGTTGTGTTTGTACTTTTTATAATATGAACTTCACATCTGTATTAAAGCTGTACTCTCAGTTAACCCATTTAGGCCGCCTACTGCCTTAAAGCATTCCCACGTGTTTGGCCGCGTATTGCCTTAAGTCACTCCCACGCATTTGGCCGCATATTGCCTTAAAGATCTCCCATGCATAGGACGCGTAGTGTGTAAAAGCACTCCCATGCGTAGGACGCATAGTGCTATAAAGCACTCCATGGGAAAGGACACATATTGCCAAAAAGCATCATAATAACAACGTTATTTAGCGGTGGTGATGTAACGAGCCGTCCTTAAGGTACATGATGTTATTAGAATGTGCGTCATCCGGACAAAAGGGGACGCAGTGAAGCGTCATCCTAATGTGGCGTGTATATTTCACTTAGGACGTCATCAATTGAATGTTCTTTTCCCCCCCCGCTTGGTCGTCAAGCATAATGCAACGTTGGCGGCGCTGTCCTGAATGGGTTAAAGTTGCACCCGCAGTTAACAATCTGCTACTTTATGTTCAATTCTTTTCCAACCCATCCAAAAGTCATCTGACCAAATTGTTTTAGGCTTTTTGTAGGATTTATTTTTTTACTTATACAGTATATACTTAAACAAATGACATCAAACAATAGATAGGTAGAATGGAACAAGCCAGCAGTAATAGCAAATGTATTGGACAAGATTTCTCTGCATTATGTGGATGAAGCAAGTCTAATAAATTTTCGATTACCGACTAGCTAAATTTTCCTAAGAAACCTAACGTCAGGAAAGTCACTTCTAGTACCAAAGCCTAAAACTGAAAAAATAAAAAGATCCCTCATATACCAAGGACCTGTTCTTAAGAACAGCATCCCAGACCCTTAGAGAGTTCCGTAGGACATTCCTTAGAGACTATATGCTAAGGGATTAGAGAGGACAAATCCCCTGAGTCACTTCCTTCCTCCTAGGTATGTTAATGTATTATGATGATAAGCACTTATAATTACGTAAACATGTGAGTCTTACTCCAATACTTATTTGCAAGGTACTGCAAGGCATACTAGCCCCCACCATGTTGGTGAAATATATATTTCAGATAAACCGTACAAAAATAAAACAGAATGTTTGCTTATTTCAGCTAAACAATACAAACATACAACAACATGTTTTCTTATTTCAGCTAAATAGTACAAACATATAACAGTATGTTTGCTTATTTCAGCTAAACAGTAGAAAGAAATAATGGAATGTTTGCTTATTTCAGGTGAACACCCATGAGTACCGGTACCTTGAGCAGGGGGTGATGACTTACCTGCACAAATGGCTGCTGCTGGTGGATGACATGACACACCTGGAGGTGCTGGAAGGCCAGGTTCAGAATATAACACACCTGAGTGCCATACACCTGGCACACCAGGTAGGACAGTATAAAGTACTTTGTTAATTAAAAGTTGCGGCAAATATACCTAAGGCAGTTAAAATGGATGTATTTCCTAAGTGGCTGCATCCAATGTATCAATGAACAGTTTGTTTTTTGTTTTATATTATCATACAGGGGTTTTGTGTCACAAATTATTGATTTTATATACTTTTACCTACAATTACATGTAAATTCCTTACTCTATATAAGTTGTCATACCTACACTCTCCATATTTATGTATATTGTTTGCCTCCAATTTTAAGATTTTAAAAACTTTTCATTTCATAATTGACTGCAGGAGACCATATACTCTGCCATGTGGAAGGCAGAGGGGCGGAGGTTTGAGGCATGTGCCACAGTGAGGAATGCAAGTATACGGGGAGAAATATTCCCCAATGTCAAGTATGGGCTCAATGGCAGGCATTTACTCATCACTAATATTCCTGTAAGTTTTGTTTTTATCTTATTTGGTCATATCAGGGCAAGAGAACCATCAACCCTATAGATGTCTAATAGTGACCCCCTGGAGGAACTATGGCTGCCATAGAATAGGACACTCATTTCCAGATGTAAATTATGTCATTTGTTTAAATAGACTTCACATATTTAACAGTCAGTGACTGCAGGATTGCTCTGAATCATTTTGACCATGTGTGATTAATTACAGTCACACCTAAATGCAGGCGCAAATGCTTCCCTTACTTCACTGGACCCCGCTGCTGCCCCTCTTGCCTGTCAACAAAACAAGGACCGCCCACTGCCCTGTGTGTTTGCCCCAGCGTGTACATATGTTTGTTCTTTGTAGATACAGTCTGACATGACTTGGCATATCTTAAAATATAGACAGACCACCATACATACAGGGGAGAGTAAGGGAAGTAGTGTGTATTGGGTGGGGGTGTTAGTGCATGTGTACCAGTGCAGCTGCGTGTGTCATGTAACACATCTAGCATAGGTCTCAATTGGTGCCCAAGACCCATTTTCCTTGTTCTAGGCCCCAAACTAGCCACACTTTTTGAACTAATGAAATTCTTGTTCATTCAAAAATGTGTATACGTTTGTCAATTCACTTTTTAGAAATTCAACCTTTAATGCCATAAACTAGGAACTAGGCAGGACTATTTCCTGGTGGATTGATATGTAGTGGTGCATTGGAATAGCCCCAAAAGAAGTTCACCTAGAAGACTAGCTCCAAGTCCCTACATAACAGCCTATTTCTCATAGCTCATATTACTCAACCTAATTACTAATACATATCATTTCTTTTAGAGAATAATCTTGATAAGTGTTTTGAAAGTAAAGCCCCAAAATAGCAGCTGTTTGTTGATTTGATGAATTTCATTTATTGTGTACACTGATATATTCTTAACTATAACAATAATCATGGTGTGCAAGTCTATCCATCACCATTATCACATAGGCGAAAATGGAACCATTACTAATGGTAATAGTTGAAAAGGAGCAGCTGAGATCTGTAACAGGTGCACATGATACAAAACATAGGCAATAGGGAAGTGGTAATAGTAAAAAGACTCCTTGCAATCGCTTCCTGGGACTTGTAATAGGATAATAAATGACAGTAATAGAGAGATAATGGTGAGAGACGAGGCGAGGTGTGACACCAACCCTTGTACAAAAAATATTTTTGCTCATACAACAGGAGTAGCAAACCAATATGACTCCCTCCCAGACAAAAGAATTTGAATAATAAAGAAATAGTCTGTGCAATTAAACTATTTGTCCCAGAAATAGGAATCTCTGGTTTGAAATAGTAAAAGGTTTGTTGGAAAAGGTTTTCTGGTATGTGTAATAGCTAGTCCAATTGAGGTATTAAGTCTCACGTCTTCCCGGAGAAATTGTGAACAATGCGGCAGGACTAGATCTGGAGAATCTGGTCCTGCCCTGGGAGGATGAGTCCGTTCAGCATGAGAGAAAGTGTATCTTTGGTGAAGTTTGGTTACAAAGGGGATGAGGGGAGGGGTGTGAACAAAGGGCATATGGTACATGTATATACAATTATAGACAATGCCTTTCATTAGTATGTTATGGACCTTGAATCAATAGAATGACTCATGTATGTGGGTCAGATTTTCAGAAAATGTACAATTCAACTTCGCCAATCTTCTCAAATAACCCACATTTCAGACGGAAATAAAGTTCAAAATACAGTTCAACTTAACCAAATAGACTGCTAGAATCAATGCAATGCCGAATATACTCGAATTTACCTAGTATTGACCAAATTGCAGCCTAATTTAGCAGAATTTACTAAATGTGTACAGCTGCCAATTGTACATTTTCTGAAAATCTGACCCATGTATTACATGTACCTTGTTCCATTGTCTCTTTTTCATGCATTACAGGAGGCTCCTTTTATGGAAACACACCAGGCTGAGAATGGTACTGTGTTAGGCCATTATGGGATATGCTATGAGCTGGTAGTAGCCATGGCTACAGTCATGAACTTTACGTGAGTAACTCGCCAACCTGATTCAGCATATCCACAATGCCTTACTTATATTATAACTAGAAGCCCCCTGTGTATCATGTGTATAGGAATTGATCAAATGTAGGGGAGAAGTCTCTATAAGATCCAACTCACAACTTAAAAAAATAGATTGTGTATTTTTCACTTTATTATATACCGTTTCAGGCTATGGTGCCCTTTGTCAGGGGAAAAGTGAGAAATGTTACAAAAGTTAGGGGTTCATATAAAAAAAACCAAAGGAAAATCAATATATCTCAGCTAAGGTATTACTTTTTGATTTGTCAATCATGTTTTGTGTTCCTTGGAGAGTTTGCTTACCAGCGGTAAGAAATTAGTATTTGATTCTATCTAGGAGCAAAACCTGATTTTCCAGGTAGCTTCAGATTCCATTTTTCAAGCACTGGATCATTCCACTCACCAGTGTCATGAGACGTTTCTCTTGAAGAAAAGACTTTGACAAGGACTTTGAAGTGTTGGGTGGGTTCCATAGAACTTGAAATAGATATAGAAGGACGCCCATGGCATATTCTTCTTGTAGTTGATCTGTACATCCTGTGGTTACATGCTGGACGAGTTTCACAGTTTCCTAAACATAAGCTGCACTGAGCATTTATCACACAATTACAATTACCACACTAGTGTGATAACAATTACAAACATGTGTGTGATAACAGCTACAATTATCAAACTAGTGTGATAACAATTACAATTATCAAACTTGTGTAATAACAGTTTCAACAGTTACATAACAATGACAATTATTACACTAGTGATAACAGTTACACAAGTGTGATTAAGTGACAATTAGCTTACTAGTGTGATAACAGTTACAATTATCACATTTAGCTCACTGGTGCGATAACAGTTACAGCTACAGTCACATGCATATATTTAATAGAAGTTGCATTTGCTGAGACTAACCCAATTTAGTACACATTGCCACAGTGGGGACATCTGTATATTAAAATTCTAGGTTTGAGATTATACTGCCACCTGATGATAATTGGGGAAGCCGGATCAATGGTACCTGGAATGGTATGGTGAAAATGATGCAGGATAAAGTAAGCAAATATTGTTGTGTTACTGTTTCTAGCTTATATATGGGTGCATATCACGGGGTTCTGAACTGATCTTGGATATTTCTTCATATTCAGTGTTATGCACTAAGCTTATATATTTCTGCATATTACAGGGTTCTGCACTAAGCTTATATATTTCTGCGTATTACAGGGTTCTGCACTAAGCCTATGCCCTCCTCACAACGGCTCTGTACTATTTCTATATATTACAGAGTTGTGCACTGAGCTTATATATTTCTGTATATTATAGGTTATGCACTAAGCTTATATATTTCTGTATATTACAGGTTATGCACTTAGGTTATATATTTCTGTATATTACAGGTTATGCACTAAGCTTATATATTTCTGTATATTACAGGTTGTGCCCTGAGTTTATATATTTCTGCTTAGTCACTGCCTTGAACAGTCCAGGGACTATAACAACCTAAAGCTTGGATTCCACTGGATTGTTTTTATCTTCGCTTATGCTTCGCTGTTGGTATGCTTCTACACAGTGTGCTTTTCTTTCACTCTTATCCACTTTTATTTTTAGCACAATACAAAAGCAGAGTGATTTTACTGGTTTGCGCATTTCCTTGAAATCAATAGCAAGTATTGTGATTCTTGCCTTTGTTCTTTCCAGTATCTAGTGGCCAGTGTTTACATCTGCAGATACAGCTTAATATTAATCAATATTTAAATTATGATAATGATTTGTGATTGTATAGTTACTTCTGCAAGAATATATTATGAATGTTGATAGCAGGGAGGAAAAAACTATAGCAACTGGATAATTATAAAAGTCAAAGAACCAGGGGTTTAAACTCAAATTTGTCTGTCATTCCCAGACAGCTGATATGATTGCAGCACCATTGACCATAGAACCATTGCGTCGGACTGTGATGGACTTCACATATCCATTCTTCTTTGAGAAGACAACAATATTATATAGAGACACAGGGTCTGGGAACAGTTTAAGAAAATACTTCCTCTTCATCATGCCCTTCAAATCACTGGTGTGGATCTGTATTATTCTGGTAGTGCCCAGCCTAGGATTTCTTATGCATGGATTCTCTGTACAAGGTGAATGCAATTTTGATGTTTACCAGGCTGATTAGTTCAGCTTGATAGCTGGTCCTCACTCACATGCCACTGGGTCCAGAATCAGCACAACTCCTCTTCACTGAGCCACTGCTAATGTGCATAAAATTCCATGGATGATGTCACTTAACCTCAACCTTGCTTGTATTTGTTTGTGCCAAGCTCGTTTCAAATTCTAAACAGTGCTGATATATGTGATCCTTTTCAGGAAAATGAGTCATAAGTCGCAAAATATGGATTTTGAGATATCACCATATTTGAAAAGAGGAGATAAAGGTGATTCCAATGAGAGTAAACACTAGGACACCTAATAAGTACTTCTTTACTTTAAGTTTGATATTTTCATTTAAAAAAAAAAGTTTGCAATGTTTCTGGATGGGTAATTACCAGTAAAGTAACTAAATATACTCCTACAAAGGCCTTGAAAACGCAGGCATATATTAAATACAATGTCCTGAAATTTGTTACACGGATTCATATGATTAAAAGTGTTAAACCCTCAAAAGATCAGAACATTTCAATAAAGAGATCTTGAAAAAAACCACATTGAGAAATATCAATTTTGAGACTTATGACTCATTTTCCCGGAACACATCACATGTGATGTACTGTTCTGTTGGTGAAATAATGAGAAGTCATGTACAGAATTGTTATTAGACTACAGTTAGTGAACATGAAATATGGAATGATAACAGTATATTACTTAGCTCTATAAATAAGTTGTGGTAACAGCAGTGGTCTCTTACTTACATGAACATCCATGTTGTGGATTAGCATACATTTGTATTGGGTCCTGTAATTATATGATATGTTACAGGAAATTGAGTCACAAGTTGCGAAAAAAGATGAATTTTGAGATATATAACAATATCAAATTCTGTTTAAAGCTTGGGTTATAAACAACAAAAATAAGGCTGCAAAGCATGAGGAATTATCACTTGCAGCAAGATTATGGCAGAGTTATGGATCTCTCTTTGCTCAAGGTGAGGAAAAAATTGAATAATTTACAACTAATGTAACAATGTAATGTACAACTGATTCAATCATATCAAACATGTTCTTTCATACTAGAGGAACCAAAAGTATGGGAATTCCTATATTTGCTTCAGGGTTATCAATGCTGCTTCAAAGCAGAATTCCCAGCTATTATAACAAGAAAATCTTACCAAATTTACTCATATTATGACTAACTAGCAAATATCCTTGCTATGCATGGGATTTGCTAGTGGGACAGTTGGGCCGACATCTTCATCTCTCCTTGTTCCCTCTCCCACCATCTTTCTCTATCAACTCTATGCAACTCTATGTAACTCTATGTAACTCTGTATCTGTATCAACGTTCATACCTCAAATGGAACCCTGATAAGATGCTTTGTTTGGTCACTGCTGTCCCTGTCATCTCCGTCATGCTTCCTGTCCCTGTCCCTGTCCCTCTTCCTCCCCCTTTCCCGCTCCCTCTCCCTCTCCCTCTGAGATCATGTTAACAATGAGCACAATCTTTTAAACATTCTGCCTCTCAATGAAGGGAGAGAAACACATTAGTGAAAGTCTCAACACCAAGCTAAAAATCAGGAGAATTTAGACAATAGACAACTCACAACCAGAAGCTAACTTGGGGTTGCAGATATCCCTAGAAATTCAGAAAATTCAAAATACTGTTATATACAAATGCCAAAATGAGTGTAAGAAGGACTTAGGCACCCAAAATTTGCTTTTATAAAATATGTTAAAAATAGTTTATGATGAATAATATTATAATGAATTGAGAAGACGGCGTTATCTTATAACTTTTTCTCATTGATATTTCACATTTTTTAAGTTGGTAAAAGAAAGTGACAAAATACTCAAATAAACACAAGTCAGTGAAATTTGATTTGAAGTTGTTGATTTATTTAGAGATGATTAGACCTTACATGTTTCGGGCCGGGTTGGGCCCTTCTTCAAAGGTCACATATTTTTATTCAATTTTCAGATTACATATCTTTATTCAATTTTGTTTTCATTGTTAGAACATGCAATTTTTATCATAGATACATACTCAGCAATACATGCGCAAGAAAACTGTTTTACATAGAGTAGGTAGAGTTAGCAACCAAGAGAAGAAAATAAGAAAAGCATGGTTTGGAAGACCTCTTATTTTAGATGATGACAACCTTGTTGTTAAACTACACCTTTTGGCAAATAAAAAATCTTATATTGTCTATATGAGTCAATCTATGGTTGCTTTTGAAAGTACCTTGGTATAATTGCTCCTGACCCTATTTTTCTTTTCTTAGTATATGTAGTCCTGAATAAATATGTTTTGCATCACATATCTCACACTAAAGGTATGATGGACAGGAGGCAGAAACTCCTACCCCATATAGTGCTCCACTTCTGGGCAGTGACCTGCGTCATCCTAACAGCTACATACACAGGTATTATATCACCTTTACTGATATGTCAGTAACCTATTTTGCTTTCATTTTAATTCCACTACTTGTGATCTAATGAACACTGAAACTCTGATATAATCAACAATAGACCTTATGTATTTTCTATTGACGAGTTTGTAAGAGTTTGTAAGACTTGTTTATGCATTGACGATGCATTGACAATGCATTGATGATGAAATTGCTGAATTGCTGAGGTTATCAGTAGCTGCATCAACTTTGCATTGACAACCAAAATAAGATCAGCAACTATAGAATGAATTTTCTTGTTTGTCATCAACTAGACATTGCCAATGCATCGCTATGGTCATTACCCCCATTGGCACCAATGCAAAACCACATCAACACAAAATATCAAACATGTATAATGTACATCACCAGCTGTCATCCAATGCATCACCAAGGATTTTGTTGAGAGTGGCCAAACTGCTTTATTGTTTGACTATTACTGTAGGTTTGTAATGTTTACAAGCCCTATGCAATGTGTTCCAGACACTGTTGGATCTGATAATCATACAGTTTGCCCTCACTAATTGCCCTCCTTTGATATGATGGAAATTGCAAGATATTACATATGTTGACGACCATAAGGTACATTATCATGGAGACTTTTCACCACAGGTAACCTGATAGCCATGCTGGCAGTGGATAGAGACACTCTACCCTTCAACTCACTGGAGGAGCTCATCAGAAAGAATGAGTACAAGTATGGTGTTCATGGAGGCGCTGCTAATGCTAATATACTACAAGTAAGCCATGCACCATGGTAATAATATCTAGCATTAGATTAGTTAAATGCTTGATTCAGTTATTGTTGAATATCATTTACATAATAGTGAAATGTGGTCTGGGCACATTATTTTTGTCCATAGAATATAGGGAATACCTGCGTATTTAAATTATCTATGAACAATGTTGGCATTACACAAACATTAGTATGCAGTTTGTTCAGTTATCAGAACATTAGACTACTGATTTGAACTTATTTAGAATATTATTTGATAATGTGGATGACAGATATGTGGGGCAATTTTGACGTTCATGTATAAGGTATTAGCCGTTTATGGGGGCAATGAGGCAAAGAGCAAGAGCAGAGCAGTGAAAAACTAAAAAGTAGTTCTGTGAATTAAAGAAATTTTGTCATCAATTTTGTGAGCAACCAATTCCAGCCTATTCCATCTAGTTTGACACTTGTATATCGTATGAGGGCAATACGATTAGGTTTCTTTTCCCTTCCAATCACTGAATGTGCAACACCCCAATCAATCCATTTTCTTGTGCAAGGTCTTTCATTAGATTGAAGGTGTCTGAGCTTTGCCATGGCCCTGGCCCCCAAAAAACAAAAATTAAGATGGAAATCATTTTCTTCAGCCATTGATTTAAGATTAAAAGGTTAACAATGGAGGCCCCATGGGAATTTTGAAGAGTACACTGAAAGCAAAAACGTCTTCATTCTAAACAGTTGTGAAGACACTTTTTTTGCCCCAGCTTTTGAGACGTTTTTATTCCCAAAACGTTCTCCAAACCGTTTAGGAGGTAAAACGTCTTCAAGTAAAAAAGTGTGTAGGGGGTAAAATGTCCTCAAGTAAAAAAGTGTTTAGAAGGTAAAACGTCTTCAAGTAAAAAGGTGTTTAGCAGGTAAAACGTCTTCTAGTCAAAAAGTGTTTACAAATGAAAAAGCGTTTTCAATAATGATATGGTCTTGGAAAATGTTTAGGCCATTGTTTCTCAAATTATAGGTATTCTATACGACGGGACTTTTGAATGCTTCTATAAAGGGATGTGGGAGCTGGCATAAAAACCACAATGATGGCAACTTCAGTCAATTATCTTTTATTTAAGTTTGTTCATTGATGTACAGTGATTAACTCATCATGATGAAGGGTATTTCTCTGCACTCTTATATTTCCCTTATACACCCTTATTTAAATTGGGAACAATTATATTAGAACTTTTTTTTTCAGAAGTTATATACAATGTTAAACTACATTTTACTTATTTTCTACTTAAGTTAAGAAAAAAAAGGTTATTAAATGAAATGTTTGGCTGTATAATATATTTTGTGAAAAATATTACATGATTCTATGGAGCAATATTCTTTTTGTCATAGAATTCTAAGGGTTTGGTGAGAGAGATGTGGGAGAACATGGTTGCTTGGAATAGAACTGGTTTCACATCGCTGGCTGAATCATATGACATACATGTGGATATGGTGCGCCAAGGCAGGTATGCCTTCCTAGCAGACAGGCAGGTTGTTCTGCCTCATGCTAACAAGGAACCAGAGATCTTCAAAATACTGGAAATCAACAATTTCCCTCCACAATTTGGTATCGGCTTCCAAAAGAATTCTGCTTATAAGGATGTGGCCTCCAAAGTGTAAGTCTTATTTCATAAGCTTTTATCATTTTTCTTTATCATTTATCTTTCTGAGTTGGGATTGCAAATTTGTAGTTTCTTGACAATTAAAGAATTCAACACACAACAAAATAGAAATGTGGTAGTACTGTATTCCTAACACTTCCATCCCATGAGCAAAGACCATTGTGTCCTTGCTAGGCCTGTGCCTAGGCAGTCTAGTTCAGTCTAGTACACAGCTAAATATAACAATATTCAAATACTATATAATGTTCTTTCCAGTGTCTGGTGACCAGTGTTGCACATCTGTGTTTCAGCTCTGGGCTTAATTTTAATTGATATTCAAATAATAATAATGTTTCATGATCGTAGTTACTTCTGCAAGAATATATTTTATCGAATATCGCTTTGAGATAACGTCAAGAGAGAAATACGTCCTCCACTTGTTCTTTATTCCTCCTTGTGTGTTGGGGAGAAGACCCAACCTCCTCACCCTGATTATGGACAGGTACATCAAGATATAAGAGTAATCAAGAACATAGGTAACATTATGTTTGTAACTGAAACAGTAATAATAAATATTGTATAATTGAGATAAATGCAAACTTAGATACAAATAGTGGAAAATATAACAAATAACATGGATTAACTCTGGGAGGTGTAATATCATGTGTTGATCAATAATAAATTACTCAAGCTGTTTAAGCTGCAAATATCGTCATGGCTGGAAATGTAGACTCCAAGTGACGTCCAGGGTACTACATAGCCTCAGAGGTATCCGCAGGCGGAGGTAACCAGATCCAGATCTGGGGGCAGAGCTATCTGGAGCTCAGTAGAAATATTGCAATATATATCTCTTAGGATTGTGACATAGCCATGGTAACTGATGCTGAACAGGTGGGGTGAATTAAAGGATGATGCAGAGGTTATAAATGATGTCTCGGTCTGAACAAGGTGTACATAGTTTGTAATTTTTAATTGTTCAGAAAAGCTTTGTATATTTTTTATCTTTTTTAATAGTTATTTGATCAGGAAAATATTGAACGAGGTTTAAGCCAATATATCCACTGATTACCACTGCCCCCCTCACTAGATTTCGGCCCCAATATAACCATTCTGCCATGTGCTAGATCTGAACCAAAACCAGCAAAATTTACCGTAATAATTGCGCTATTTTGAGTAACATCTAATGCAGTTCTGATGCACATATATTGCTGTTTTTATTTAAAAGATTACTGCAAATGTGTTCACTGGGAGAGCAAACAACTTAACATTGTTCTTTTATACAATTACAGGATATTACAGCTAGGTCAGACAGGACTGTTTGCTAAGTGGGTGGCAATGTTTGAGGAGGACAAGACTAAGGAGACAACCAGCAGGAGTGTATCAGCCCCTACTATCTCAACCCCAGACCTCCTCGGCCTATTCACTGTGTATGCAGTAATGATCACTATGGCAGGACTGATATTCATAGCTGAAATATGGCTGCACCGGTGTAAGAACAGAACCCCAACAGTGGAAACCCCCCTAGGCATAACCCCACTGTCAGAACCCCCCCAGCCAGTACCCCCCCCCCCCCCCCCCCATGCCAGTACCCCAAACGTTACAACCCCACTAGTCAGAATCCCAAGAGTGGAAACCCCCTTAGGCATAACCCCACTGTCAAAACCCCCCAGCCAAAACCCCCCTATTCCAGTACCCCAGTCGTTACAACCCCACTAGTCAGAAACACACCTTGCCTTTACCCCTCCATTCCATAACTCTGCCAGAATATTTTATTTAACCAAAAACATATATTCACATATTACTCACCTTATAAATGTACATATGTATACCTTGCCTCGCAAGATCACCGCAAGGATTTGCAACAGATTTTACCAACAGACAGAGCTGAACCATTATATATTACCATTCTTTACTATTGTACTATGTACTCTTATGCATTCATTTATACACATAACTATATATCCCTGAATGATATAGTCACTATTGTCTTCACATCTCATTAAAATCAGAGTAATAATACAAGATGCTTGTCTGAGAGTCTAACCAACTAGGCCACCAGGAACTCCTTAAAAGGAAGCCCCAATGACAAGTGACTAGACACTCCTTTAGCCCCTCCCAAGGTCTTCCCTAGCCCCTCTAACCTGCTGTGCTTAGCTCCTCCCCCTGACTGTCATTAGCTTCTTATACAATATATCAAAAGAAACTGTTTTCTGTTCATTGGATACTTCCAATTTCAGGCGACTTTTTCTCAGCACTCAGGCTTAAACAAGTCTCAAGGCTACGTTATCCTTATTATGTATGACCACTTCTATTAATAACAGGCATCCCACCAACACTTATAACACATAGTACATGGATGTGCTGCATATGCAATCTACCTAAAAGCACTACTATATGCTAGTACCTCACAATCCATTAGTATAATGCTTCCCTATAGAAATAACCCAGTTCTCATAACAAGGTTTCTTTACCCTTTGGCATGACCCTTTTGTCAATAATGGTTTGACTTGGGGCTAAATGAAAAGCCATATCAAGAATATTGTATATATGTATCAGTTGCCCGCAATCCATTAGCATGATGCTTCCCTATAGAAATAACCCAGTTCTCATAATACATTGATGAGTTGAGGAGAAAGGGGGATGGGTGTTCAATTCAACATACAAAGCCACACTCTCACTCTGGTTCATGTAATAAAAGTGACACAAATACGAGGCTTCATAGAAAACCTGTTGTTCTGTTTCAATAATCTACACAGATGGAAATTCACACATTGATACTATATGACCGCATTGTGTAGTAGTTTGGTATGAAAATAAATATGTAGTGCCGGGGATAAACAGATCTTTTCCTGTACTACTTATTACTGAAATGACCGCACAACATTTGACCACACAACATCTGCCCAAGTTTTATATCGATCTGTATAGATCGGTATGGGAGGGTTGTGTACTTCTTTTAGAGTTTTGAATCATTTTCATTCATTACTTACAGAAAAAGACTCATCACTCATTCTCATTTTCATGGAAACCATTGTCCATCATCTATCGCCTCATTTGAAACTTCAAGATTCCAGTGACCATAAATAAAATGTTTTTGCCCTATAGATAGATATCTGGGTGGATAAAAGTCTTAAAACCTCTTGGAATGACGAGAGAACAGAGAATCATTATGTCTGCAATGCTGAACCTATGGTAGTTTTGTACTACATGTCAGCAAAGCGTCAATAAACTGGTGCTGTTGCGCACCTCAAAATACCACTAAAATAAAATAGAGAATCTGGCATATTTGGTCAAAAGTAAGAAAAATGGAGCAATTCATCCTCAGAATATACTTAATTACTTCGTCTTAATCAAATTCATACTTTGTTGGTGTATTATATCACTATTTGTGCACTTGATCCCAAGAGTGCCAAAAAAAAATCTCAATTTTTTTCCCCGTAGTGATGAATTGAGTGATATGACTTTATACTAGAGATACCAACATGTACAGCCGTATAGAATGAGTATTATTCATTATGTTGGGTGATATTTTCTTTTATGTTTTCCACTTTTTACAGCTGTGATTGAAAGTAGACACTATAACATTCACATTAACCCATTGGTACACACTTTTCCCATGTCAGAAAAAAGGTTATGCATATCTAAGTATTTAACAAGTATACATAATTTCGAGAGCTTATTATCCTTTATCTCTATCTTTACATCTAACTTTACAATACTAATATTGAATTGTACAAGAATTGACAATAAAAGTAAATAGTGGGAATAGCAGCATTCTTATCATTAAACATATAATATACCGGTTGTTTTGGCTTCAAAACGGGACATATACCTGGTCTAATGCCCATTACATCATTTCACGTACTTATCTTCTGGTCAGATCTTATCATCTGAGTTCAAATGGTGGTTGTGCTTGAATAAATGCAATACTATTTTCGGAAAAAAAAGAAGAAAATTGTACAAGAATTCGTTACCTTAGTGGGGCATATACTCCCTTTAAATCTGCAAAATCTTAAGACTATCATGTTAATAAACTTGAACGATACATCTATTTGAATGTGTATCACGTTGGTATTATAGTTGGTCCATTCAGGATAAGCCAATCAGCCCAAGTCCTTTGTAATCTGTGTGATCTGTCTAGTATACAAGCCATTAAACACTTGGACAGATCCTCTTTCAACTAGTTCGGTTCTGGCCTTGAAACATACAACTGTGTGTGTTGTGTTGATTAATTTCTCGCCCAAATTGCTGGCCCTAAATTCATAACGAAGAACAGCCTCCAACAACATACATATATATGGCATGATGATACAGTACAAGGCCGTTATAATACATCAATTTCATTCATATTTACATCAATAATGTTGCTGAATGTGTTCCGTTTCGAGGGAATTACAGTAATTTGCTTATTAATGAGTAAATGAGTGTAAAGTTTTTGTGAATTTTGGCTGTAATAATTTTAAATTTTGTCTACCGATAACATGACTTCATTGGCCATGAAGTGGCTTAGATTTATTTCATGCTTTTGTCTTCTTCTGTCCAGGCATAGCAGATTAACACCACCTTATTATCTGATGACTATGACTATGACTCCCCATATTTGAGCACTATATTATGTTATCTGTGTTACCACCCTCAGGGTCCAGTGCATTCATATTTTAGTAATTATCACTTCGGGGGGGGGGGGGGGGCACGTACATGTACCCCCCTCCCCCCAATTTTGAAAATTTTAAACTATCCGGACACAAATCATATATTGAAGGCAATTCATCATTAATTGAGAATAAATTGGAGCTTTTTCCATTACAAGTATTTTTTGGAGAAACCACTGCGGTCCTGGGGGTTCTGGTAGTACATGTTCAAATAGTGATCTCGAGCCTTTCACCCATAAGGTGGTAGCATGATAACCCTTGAACATAGTACAATTATATACAATATAAATATAAAAGGGCCAACAAGACCTCCCAAGCTGAGTTCCTTTTCAATAAATTCATTTACTTGTCTAGGGTAGTTCATTGCACTTGGGTGATTATTTCCGTCAGTATCAACGTCACTTACCGGGCCTAGGTAGCCGAGGGGGAAGCCGAACTTAATAAAACTTATTAGCTCTTCTCCCCCCGGAATATCACTGAGGTGCGTTTCCCAGGCCGGGATATTTAGTTGAGTATCTAGAGTTATTTTAGCCCCGATGCAATTTGGAATACCAGATTCTTTTACCCTCGAATAGGTGTAGCCCAGGCCATCCGGGTTTAGCAGTGTGTCATTTGGCCAAAAGCGTTTCCTATGATCGCGGAAAACATGTGGGGACAAATCAATGTTAGAATCAGGTAAGTCTTTTCGGCATATATTCTTTATGCTATCAAATAAAACATCCATACCTTCGATATTGGCTGAAGGAGCAAGGTAGCTGCCTGGGAGGGTGCCGCGGTTAGATTCTCTCGTTACCTCGGCCTCCCCTTCCTTTGCGTCCCCTACTGCGCTTCTAACAACATTCTGTTTTAAGATTGGATCAGTTACATAATGCATAGAATCATTCGACAAGTGCCTAGCCGCCGGCCACTCGTCGCCTAGAAGTTTTTTGAACTCCCGGCGTTTGACTGTTGATTACCTTGCCTTGGCGCCTGCCCACCATTGCCTTGATTGTTTGGCCTGTTATTACCTTGGGCGTGGGTTTGCTTTCGGATACACTTTGACATTGAATGGAAACAGGTTTTGCCCACGCTATCACAATAAGCACAGGCATGCAAATATTTCACTCCACCCTCAATGTGCGAATCCTGGTGTTCACAAGTTCCCTTGTTAGAATTAAACTGCCTGCAAATTACCTCGGGCACATTTCTGGCATTGCTATGGCTGGCTGTAGTATTCTTTTCAGATTGACTAGTATTTGCGGGAGGCACTGTACTGTTGCCGTAGCCGCCATTTGTAAATGAAATACGAATCCTTTCTCTAAATATTCTGTCTTGGTCTTTCCAGGAATATTTACCCGATTCAATCTCGTCCCATATGTGTTGAGACCACCTACGGACTTGGGACCATGGACGCTCGAGCGCATCCTGGCTAACTTCTCTCAAGTGGTCCAATATATATTCATAATTATAAATTTTGAAGGCTCTCTTGTCTGCCAATAGGGCCAGAATACCGTTCACATACTGTATATGAGTCAAATTTGGCCTTGCCTCAAGTTTCTGCTTAATAGTTTTCTCAGAATCAAATTGCACATACATGTAAGGTTTCGCCATGATATGGGACATATGTATATTGTTCATTATGTTTGCCTTACCATGTAGACTATGCGCGAATCTCTCCCTCTCTGATTCTTTCTCGAAGTAGTCATCACAGTCCATTTGCCTACGCAAGACCTCGGGCAGGGCAATGGAGCTTCCAAACCATTGTCTCGGGGCACGTGGTGGTTCCATACCACCGGTGCGCACATGAAGATCATCTTGCAAAGGTATATGCCTTGTTTCTTGCTCAATCACCTTGGGGGACGACGAGGCCGAAGACCGAATTGACACATTCGCCTGTGCGTCCTCCGCTGCCTTCGTGGTCAGGGCCACAAGCGTATCCAGTTTGCTGCCCAGGGACGCCATGTCACTTTTCATGCCGGCCATTTCGCCCCTCACATCAGCGATTGACGCTTCCAACGACTTTAGAGAAAGTTTCTTGGGTTCAGCAGGAGCTGGTGCACCACTGTCATCCCCAGGTGGAGGAGCGTTGTCTTTATCTCCCATGTCGGAATTGTGTGCGAATAATGTTACACTATTTCAAAATCACAAGCCAGCGGCCTCATGCACCCTATTGTATTCCCAGTGAGCTGGCGCCTGCCTGGTATTGAATAGAGGTACGGCCAAAGTAGTTGAAACGCGTATAAGCGTGTGGTGTAGGTGAATTGAAAGAAGTGTGGTAAGTGAGAGGGAGCGGGGCTATTTATATGAAGTGAGAGGAGAGCGAGGCGGACTATGGGCTAGATGTGATGGGGCAGTGATTTTATGGGATATATATTGGATAAGATATTTATAGGGTCGCTCTACCACCAATGCCATTGCCTGAAGTAAAACCTCAATGCAAAACGCATGATAACCCTTGAACATAGTACAATTATATACACACAAGATGGCGACACAAGGACCATGAAGCAGGGATACATTGTAGTTTGTATATATATAATATATTTCAATGTCTATTTTATCATAAACAAGCGGCTTCGCCACTTGAGCCCCACATAAGTCTATATCATATAAATGCGCAGAACGAAAACACTGACAGAAAGAGGCTCAATTCAATTCAATATGAAAACGCATCTCGTAGGGTACAGAATAGGTTTGACAGATATAAGAGGGTTTCATGGAAAAGAACTTCCACCTCCCCCCACCACCACCACCACACACACACACATTATTTAGCTTCAATATTAATTATTTTAGTTTCAATGTTTCCACCTTAGCTGGTGAGTTTCAATAAGTCTCTCCCCCAAATAAAGGAGACCCCGGTCCCCCTAGGTACACCATTTTGAACTTTTCTGGATTTGTCTCTTCATTTCAAAGCCTATGACACCAACTATGTTCAAATCGGACTATTATTTTAAAAGTTATAGCATTTGAGCTTGGCTGAATATTGGCTATGTTATACAAAGCATATATATATGCTCCCCGAATGCAACCACTAAGGTCTGTATATGAGAGCTTGGTAGTGTTATGTAACACATGCATGCTTTACCCCGGGACCCGGCCTTGCGGGAATGTTTTAAACCTAATGGGGTCAATAATGGGGTCAACAATGCGATGACGGAAACACCCGAAGTCCAACCGATGAGTACATGAAGGACGATTTTGTTGGAGTCAATAACACACAAAAACGCACGTTGGACATAACTGTAGGTCACAAAATAGGTTTCTCCAACATGTTCACAACCTAGGAAGTACTTAAGAAAAAACGGGGAAAAAAACTCTGGCACCTGGCTTATCCCACGGTTACGCTGGTACCTTGTGCTGCCATTTTCCTCTAGTAGCTGCCACTCGACGCCGGGAACGTATTTATACTGTGTTAATAATTAATAAGATTTATTGAATTTGTAACTAACTTGACCCTAGCTTGTAACTAACTTGAGAAAAAAGTTATTAATATTATACCACGATCGGGGGTTGTACACACTGTAAATGAGTGGCTACATTAGAGTAAGAATAACAACCTAAAACACAAGTGGTGCAATCTCGGATAAATATGTTTATTTCATTAATTGTCAGATAATGATAGATTGAATAGAGAATACACATTGCAAGTAGCAAAGATATTTATCCACAAATCAAGATGCAGATTAGGCAAACAAAGAGATTTATATTGCCTACAAACATTTTAAACACATTTCATTAATAAACATGTTTAGTTTTTAAAATAATGATACTGTGAATAAGAAGCAGGTCATAGATGTTATCATAACACAGGAGAGTTCACTGCACTTGACGTTGTTGTTGTAAGGAAGGTGTTTCTTCTCTTAAATTGTTCATTAGTTGTTTTCTCATTGTGTTGTGAGTCTAAGGTGAATTGAAATAAAAGCAATTCAAAGCTCAGTTTTAGATTCTGGTGTTGTATCAGTAGCAGAATCCCCCAGCAATTTAAGGAGGCCACAATAACCCCTCTACACAAGGGAGGTTCAAGATTGGAGATTACAGACCAATCAGTGCTATTAAATTCCCAGCAAATAAATTATTTTCAGACGCCCACGACCTATCAATGACTGATGTTTACAGCTTGAATAGAAACAAACTCCCCACCTAGCATCTTAAGGACTATATGTTGAAGGAATAGTAGGGCAGGGGGGAAGGTACTCCCTGGGTCGCCTCCCACTCCTGGCTACAGGGTTTGTTGTTTTAAACTGTATCTGTTAATTGTATAATCATAATTTGTTTATTTCGATCATGAGGTGGCATGTAAATTGCCTACACAACATTTTGTAAGCTTCTAAGACTTACCCCCTCTTTAAATATGTATAAACCTACTGCAAGGCTACATAGCCCCCACAATCAATGTGGTAACATGATATGTTAATTTAGATTTATTCTATATGTATTTCTTGTTCTTGTTTGTGTATGTTATTGTTGTAGTGAAGTAGAAGGTTCTGTCGGAAGAACTGTCAAGGCAGAGATATGTGACCCGTTTTTCCGAGTAAGCCATATGTAACAAAATTGGGAAAAGTAAATTTGCAATATATGGGTCAGATTTTCAGAAAATGTACAATTGGCAGCTGTACACATTTAGTAAATTCTGCTAAACTAGGCTGCAATTTGGTCAAAACTAGGTAATTTCGAGTATATTCGGCATTGCATTGACTCTAACAATCTGTTTGGTTAGGTTGAACTGTATTTTGATCTTTATTTTCGTCTGAAGTTTGGGTTATTTGAGAAAATTGGCGAAGTTGAATTGTACATTTTCTGAAAATCTGACCCATATATTATATATAAACTTGTACAGGTGATATGTAGTATTGCTTTCTAAATGCAGAGCAAAACATATTACATTGTAATGTACCACAATACAGTCCTAATCAGGCAGGATCTGTGACAGGAGTTTCCTCAGGTTCTTCATCACGTCACAGTTCTCATGGATTAGTGCTACATCACAGATAGAAATGTTGCAGTAATAACAGATGCAAGAATACCAATCAAACTGGCTGTAACTCCCTCCTGTCCTCCTGCAAATGAAAGATAAAATCTTATCAGGTAATTTATAGAAAGAGCAGGAGACACAGGTGGAGAAAGGAGAGTCTAAATAAGGAAAAGAAAATGTCCACAGGGAGAGAGGGTTTGGGGGGGTGTTTGTGAGAAAAAGGGTGAGGTGGGTTGAATAAGTAACATAATTTAAACTTGCCGGGGACTACACATTACTAACACAATTTTACTATATATTGAGCGGAAAGTGTTCTTATATTATCCCTGAAGAAGCCCCCCCTAAAGGGCAAAATATTGGAATAAAAGAAAACTTCTAAGATGTCGACTTGAATGATTCTTTTCACCTTCAGAATAATTTAAACTTTCTTCAAATTGAAAACATTGATTTGGCTGATGCTATAGGAATTGTGATCCCCTATCACCCCATGACTGAACAAAGGGACACTTTAGTGTATGAAATTAAATGAAATTAAATAAAAAAACATGTCCTACCTAGCATGCTCTCTGTCACGGTATAGTTGGATGTACCATTTAGTTCCCTTGCAGTGGTAGTTTCCATTGTGCTATTCTTCCATTGGGGGACTGGTTGGGGGCAGACAGGTTTCCCATCAATTTTGTCACGTAAGTGGTAGCATTTGCCATTAACAACACAGGAAAAAGACTGTAAAAATCGAGGCAATATTGTAGTCAGACTAATTTACTATTAATAGGCTTTTGTGTTCTTGAATAAAAATCTTCATTTATTGAGTTTTGTTCCTTGTCCAATAGTAATTCAACCTATTTCAATATTGACAAGAAACTTGCTGAAATAACTACTGTAAATGAAAAACACTCATCCATAATAATACCTTTCATCACTAATAAGCCATTAGACCCCTACTACCCATGACAATAGGGGAGTTGCATGTGCCACTGCGCATGTCTGTTACAGTGCATGCTGGGATGCATTCTGTTGAAATCTGGCATACAAATATTTGGGAAATTTGTATCTAATTGCAAGAATGTTTTCACCAATATTAGAGTTTGTTTAAATGAGTTATGAAAACCAAATGCATGATGGGAAAGATAGGGACTTGCATTATGGGAACATGTATAACATATAGATAATATAGACATAAGAGCACTAATAGATATCCCATGCTGAACATGACATGTTTTCTATAGATTTTACACTGTACCATTAGTCCCATAATTCAGTGCGAATCAAGATTCAAAATGGCGGCAATGCAAATCCCCTATTGGGAGACATCACTAAATAGATAATGCACACACAATAAGCTGAATTGTACATTACAATACCTGAGGTTCACAGAAGGGTCTTGGTACAAAGTGACACCTGTAACAAGTTGGATCGTTCACGATGTGTAGAACAGAGTCAGGGCTTTGATGAATCTTGTCATTACTTAGACTCACATGAAATGCACCAAGACGGTCTCTGATGGGCATTTTGCACGCAACATGACCTGAAGCCTGAGGATAACCAGCCACAGTAAAGTCTCCCTGAAACCCACTAGTTCTCTCTCTGGTCACCTGTTAAGAATATGGGTAACCACATCAAGATTTTTTCAATTCAATTCAAAAATTCTTTATTGCTGATGTTGTTACAAGTGGTTGTTCATCTCTGACATGTCAGATCATTTGATGATTGTCAATCTTTTTAGAACTTCGCTTTGAGTTGCAAATAAACTAGACTATTTGACTAAGTAGTAACTACTTTCAGTACATGTGAATGAAGGAATGGTTAATCACATTGAGGATATGATCCATATGGTAATGGGTGAAATAGTAATACAGTTCATGACAACAAGTAGGGAAAGTAGTGATCATAATACAGACATTCGGGCAGGTTAGAATAAAGTATAAGTAAATAAGATAATATAGAACATAGCAAAACAAAACATTAGTATATCAAAGTTAGTTATTATTAAACCATTTCACTTGCAATAATACATTTTATGTTGTATTGAAAAGAATGTGTTTGATTTATTCAAGTTTTTTTTATTAAACTTAAAGCTAAACTAAATGCCTTAAAGGATAGGAAGAAGATGCATCTGTAATGACCCTTGGTAATTGTTTTTTTTAGATCTGTGATATTATTTCATGAAATTTGTAAAATGAAGAATTTACCTCTAGCTGTTTGAAATGGCAGGTGAGAGAGGGTGAAACTATGATGTCAACTGCAATAATTCTGACCAGGTGACAGTAGTTGGTGTTCATATCACATATTGGTTGTGAGGAGGAGGTCAGGGAGTGTGGCACAGCGTCTGACCGAGTACCACATGCATCTCCCACCCAACCTGTGTGGCAGTTACAGTCACCTGAAGGAACAGATTCATTATAAATGTGATGTGATAGAAAAACAGATTTGTATGCTCACTAAATAAATAACATGGCATGTACATTAGTCATTGATAAATCTTTTCCCCCCTCTAGAGTGTGAATGCATGGTTCTCAACTCTCTAGAGGGTTCTGCCCTCTCTAGATTACTGAGTGAATACATGGTTCTCCCCTCTGTAGTATGTTAATGCATGGTTCTCCCCTATCTTGAGTCTAGACCTACCTGCACTACAAGTTCCATGGCCATTGCAGTCTTCAGGACATATCTCATTGAATATCCCATCAAAGATTTTAATACCTGCGTCAGTTTCTGAGAGTGTGCCATCAGATATGAGCTCTTGCTTGCAGGTCTCAGTGAATCCCATTAATGCAGGTTCAGCAAAAATTGTGTCATCAACTACCTACAATTCCATAGATATAGCTTGTATTTATTTGTAATCAATAAGCTTATAGTTTAGGAAAGTTAACATTGAGACTTTTGCTGCTAGACTAGTGGTGTTTTGGACCAATTCCACAAGTCTTAGAAGAGAGGAGTTAATGGATTTTGTTTAAAATTGATAAACAATAATTTCATTAAATGAATAACATGGGGTTTGGTACTCACAAGTATGTCTGCAACACAAACTTCATTTATGAAGTAATCAATATCTGTCCCCACTTTGTCCACACATGATGAAGCAACTGAAGAGCTGTCAAACAGTTTCTGGCAATATTCCTGTGCTGCAGAAGTATTCCATGTCTTCATTACACTGCCAGTGTTCTGTGGACATCAGTAATTATACTTGCATATGGAAGGGTTTTAATTCTAAATACTTAGTAACTATCTATCTTTCTATGTATCAACTATATAATATTATCTAATCTACACAATCTGCATTCAGATGTTGCAGATAGAATGTATATTTTTGTATACTTTTGTTAAAACAGATTATATAAAAAGATCTGGTATCTGCAGATATATTACCCCTTGTGACCCAGTCTGTCGCTTCTTGCGTCTTGGATTAGAGTTCCACTGGCTTGTGTGCTGCATATTTTCTTGAATTTCAGACTTAGGAATTTCACCTTGATTAAAGACAACAAACCTCATTAATCATATGTTTAATTAATGTATCTAGTTTATTGAGTGATGAGGTATTAATTCATCAGCAATTAGGTTTCTTCACTAATCCAAATACATGTAACATTTAACATTTTCCCTGAATTTCAGACTTAGGAATTGCACCTAGATTAAAGATAACAAATGTTAATAATATGTTTAATTATAATTAAATAATTTAATTTATTTAATGATGAGATCAAAAATTTTAAATGAACGGGCTAAATAATTAAATTTGTCACATTTTGTCAGACGATGGATAAAGACTTTATTATCAAATAGAGGATTTGATTGCTTTGATAAAATATTAATTGGTAGACACCAATGTGTCCCATTGTATTCTTCCTTGGTCTTTCTGTTCTGTATTGTGAAGTCTATACTTATTAGCAAAAAAACAGAAATTGGTTCAAGAATGATTGCCTTCAATCCTGTCAATTTTTCACCCTCACTTTGAATGTGATGCAAGTTAAAACGTCAGCAAAATTGGAGGTTGAACCAAATGCAGGGTGTGGGATTGGGAATAATAGAGCATTCTAATAATTGTCATGATGTCACTTAAAGCTTAAGCATATATATGAAGATATTTGTTATTTTTATAAGTGCATTCCATATTTAGGCTTCCATGCACAGTAAATAGAACTAGAATGAGGACTATGATACTATGATATGGACACATCCAATACAGTGACTGAACTGCCTAATCAGATCAAACAATGTAATGGGTCAGGTCATCAGAAAATGTACAATCAGCAGCTCTACATATTTAGTTAATTTTGCTAAATTACCACCACAATGTATATTAATATATCTGAAGATATTTGTTATTTCATTGATATAAAAAAAATATGTTTGGTTAAATTGAGCTGTATTTTTAAACTGTTTTTTAGTCCTAAAATCAGATAATCTGAGATGAATGGTGAAGGGAATTGTAGAATTGTATATTTTCAGGTGACCTGACCCAAATTCGCTAGACTAAATTTCAGGAGTGTCCTTATCTATACATGATCCAGTGCGACACTATGTTTGTCACTAAGAGATTGGGAGAAAATGGATATGCAAGCATTATTACTTGTCTATTGATGGTGTCATATATATTATGTCTCATGTGTTAACATGGCTCATTCCTGGCTAGATCAGAACAAACAAGATAATAAGACATACAGTCATCTTACCTTTACCTCCAATGCAAGTGTCTTTTATGTTCTCTGAGTCACATGAAATGTCAATACAGCCATCACCAATACAAATACAGTAAAGTGGTTTTACAGGATCTTCAGGAGCTTCAGGAGCTTCAGGAGCTTCAGGAATGTTATCATCTTTCTTCAAGATGAACTTCTTGGTATTTGATCTGTTTTGGAAATATCATAATATCACAATATAAATGAGACTGAAATTGATCGATATAAGAGATACAACAAATCTTTGGGATGATTTGGGGTTATAAGGATTATTAAAGGATTAATTACCAAGGCATTGATACATGAGTAATATACAGGATGACTTTATATTATAACTAATAAGCAAGCAAATAAATCAACAACTTGAAATTAAATTTTGACTGACTTGTGTCACTTACTTTTACCCACTTAGAATATAACTAATAATATCAAACCCTATTGCAATTACTTGCATGGTGACTAGGTGAGGTAAACACACACATATCCTAACATAGTGACAATAAGAGGACCTATACTTGTTCTTATAAACAGCCTGTACTAATATTCAATTGATACAACTTACTTCCAGGATATAGAGAATTCGAATGGATATCTATGGGTTGACTGCCCTGGTCTACTGGGTAGGGTGAAATAATCCTTCCCATTGGCAAGTCTGTAGTCATTACCTGGATTACCATCAAAATATCCGCACAGACCTGTTAATAATGAAGCATTCATATTTTGAATATAAAGGAGATTAATTTAAGTTCATCTTTAATGGTCTTGGCATTAACATTTCTTGAATCTCATATCCCCAGATCTTGGTTACGTTCAGGAAACCTTTAGTATAAATGACCCATGGCTTGCCATCACTTTTCTGGTCAGAAAATATTTGGATACACCCTGTTTCAATCTTCAATGTTTGTTATAGTTGTGGGTGGGGCAGGAAATGCAAACTTCAAAAGCATGCTTGACCCTCTAGGAATTCAAGCTATATACAAAATACAATATAGAAAGTAAACACATACCTTCTGCTTTAGCAATAGTCTTCCAGTAATAAAGGTTCATTAGTTTGCCACATAATGGAGCAGCATTTCTCACCAACCAATCATTACTTGTCTCTAGGCCTTGACAAATACATGTCAGTCCTTTGCAATACATATTTATTGGACCGATAACATTGACTAGTTTCAAACTGGCATCATTGTGTACATGATAACAGACAATAACAATAAGGATAACAAAATTCTCTATGCATCAATTTCAAACCACCATTGTCTTACTGCTTGTAATAGCCACCCCCACCACCCATTAACTTTCATGGGTAATGGAAAGGCAGTGTTTCACAGGTTTGCTATATTCCCATCATAGTTCCAGTGTATCACAGGTTTGCTACATTCAAATCATAGTTGCAGAACTAATCGCATATACCTTCTACTTTGCCATAGTCTGCAGAAGATGGTATTATTTGTATATGTGATATAAAAGGCTTCCGAACTTGAAAGATCACTTTTGTCCCATGAGCCATCTGGATCTGTGAAAGACGGGAAATATGACAGACAGGTTCTACTTTGCTAAGGACACATGAAAAAATGTGAATGGAACTCTTTGATAAGGGCATATAATAAAAAATAAAAGGAACTATTTGCTAGGGCCATATAATAAATTGTGAATGGAATTCTTTGCTAGGGGCATATCAAAATAGTGAATGCAACTCTTTGCTAGGGGCATATACATATATAATAAATAGTGAATGGATGTCTTTGCTAGGAGCATATAATAAATAGTGAATTGAACTCTTTCATAGGGGCATATAATAAATAGTGGAAGGAATTTATGATTATCAATGCCTTGCTCCACTCTCCCTTTCTATATATATATATATACATACCTCATATATGTTGCTTCGCTTGAAAATCCTCACTCTATGTGTGTCCTTTTGTAGGGAGAAATACTGAAGTCCTTGGTTAGCTCCATCACAAATATCCAACACAACATGAAATCCAGCATATGTTACAGCCACAGCACAATTACAAAACACTGGGGATCCCCATCCACAACTTTTGAATTCAGCCTGGACTTGGGCAGGCAGTGTAGTGTGCTTGTACAAGATGAATACACCTTCCATCTGGTGTTCATAATATCTAGGACACAATGGAAAAACATTTTAGATATTGCTCCATATTTATCCTCATTTGATATCTGAACGAATTGTGTCTACTTGGCTGCAGATCTGAATGATATTGTGTGATTCATGGATACTACAATGATAATTGATTGATCGAAAAATATCTATTCACTACTCAACATTATTCAAAATAGATCATCTCAAGGTTCTCATGCGAAAATATAGTTTTCATCACTTTGATTCTCATGTAATGTATTTAATCTTCATAGATGTAATGGTGATGAAGTAGAACCTAACTTTGGATTTTACATTTGGTTTTCCTAGTATTAAGATTAAGATTAAGATACATTTATTTTCAACTTGTCGCTTTCAGGAAGCATATCTCCAACAAAGGGAGGATCACACGTTTCCTGGGTTTTTTTTACATGTTCTCCTAACAGTGCACAATACTCCAGTCGTCATTGACGAAAGGAGCTCACTGTTATAATCAATTAAATAGGATTTTACTGTTGTTGAAGTTTTTGAAAAGGCGCATTAGATCTTATGTAGAAATTTACCTTAGTATTGTTGAACATGATTTGTCATAAGGCTTAGTGCCTGATGGACAATGAGTACGCTATTCAATGAAGTGTTGGTCTGACCATATCAGAGTTTTCTTCGCTAGTGATTTAAACAATTTCTTGTCTGGTACCCCATGGGCCATGGTCTGAAGCGAATTCCACGTACATATGGGATTCTGTGGAGGATTGATTTTCTTAATTGCTCATTTATGGGAAGGATTTGTTTCAGTGGTTTCCTACCTACAGCAAATTTTCTGGTGTTTAATCGTCTAATATCAATATATTTTGGATTGCTCGCCAGACCATGGCCCGCCTGCAAAAAGTATATGAAACGGAAATGGAAATGGAAATGATGTATACAACATAATGTAACATTATTTCGTGCTTTGCAAATATACCAGATAGATTTCATTGTTGATTATCTACCTGGGCACTGGATTGAAAAACAACCTAATTGAACCTACTTGCCATCAAATGTAGTCATATGTGGGTCATTTTGTGAGCGACAGTAAGAGCGGGTGTCGTGATCCATAACATTAACATTACAGGTGGCCACCAAGCCTTCATCCACCTCTTCCCCATTTACTACCTTCTTGTAGAGTAGGTAAACCTGGCGTCTCTGGATGCCGTCTCTGCGCCCATCTTGAACTGCTGCCACGCTGATGTAACGGAAATCCTTCCAGTTTTTCACAGTTATCTTTAGTGAGCAGGGCCAGCGGGTAGGTGGGAGATAATCAGGTCTGCAGACTATCTGTCTCAGTGACCTTTTAGAAGGACATCTGTAAAACACACCAAGTAGTGATCAAATCTCATGATTATACCCAGGGTATAATGAGTCAACTATATGAAATATTTGTTGTTGTCAGTTCTACAACTGACTGCCAACTTCTCTTTCATATTGAGTAACATTTCTGTCAATGTGTCAGGAGTAAATTAGCCAGCGGAAATCACAATGTATTCCAGGGGATTAGGCTGCAGGTTATTGATCACAAAACCACTTTATCAAAGATTATCAATTCAACACACCATCCTGATAGGAAGGTCACTAAAGGTTTTCCCTTGGATGGGGACATTAGATTAGATCCAAAAATAGATGATTCACCTGGATTCCTTCTTACATAGTGCCCCTCCAGCTTCATGCTCCTTATGTGGTTGTCAATTTAGTAAGTGAAAGTGTTGGTCATTTCTGTATAGGTCTTGTAACTGTAGTCTTAGGGTTATAATTGACATGATCATTCTGCTTTCTTTGGAAAAGGACCTTGCCTTCAATTAACACCAAGCAAGTGTCTTGAATTTATTAGCACCCGGGACCAGTTATTCAAGGAAGTATGGTATATCAGTTCATCGCTGAGGTGCAAACCAGACAAACATTTATCTATTTTAATTTTACTTTAAATGTAAGTTGAAAGTCAACATAACTGTAAGTAACAACATGTTAGGACATAACTACAACTAGAAAAGCAACCCAAATATTCCCGGTATTTGTATTCATTGAGACACACCTCCTTCCATATAATTCTAATTTAATGTAGTTGGTGTCTGCCTATCTAGTCATTACCATTTATTACAATTAATTACAAACTTCAAATTAAAAATCACCTTGGACTTGTCTTTTCTTCAATACTGAGAACTGCATAGATCTCACAGCCTTCCTGGTTTGCACAAATGTCCTCTGGATTTATCTGACTCTTGAATGTAATTTTTAGTTCATCGCCTCCTTCCTCCAAAACTAAGGGCTCATCACAGTTTGTTTCAAGCTGGTGAATAATTCATAGCAGTATGTAGTTGTATACTTGTATGACACATAGACTGATTGTAATGGATGTGCACAATCATGTTATATAATGGTTAGAAGAACAGCAGCAAGACAGGCTAGTCTTGCGCTGAACCTCATAATTATCCACTACATTTAGATGTATTCAATACAGCCTTGAGATTTGATTCATCTGTTCATGCTGCTAATAGCACAAAACACCCCAAAAATGAAAACATCCTGAGCAAGGATTCTTGTCGAAAAACATCAAAAAATATCATTCTGGCGGTCTTTTAACTCGTTTTCCTGTGACACATAACTTATGTGAATCATCTACTAGTTTTAAAGCACAGGAAAGTTTCCTTCTTATTTAGATGTTTGATTTCTTACCTCAAGGTTTGTTGTTGTGGGAGCTGGATGACCACTGGATGTCGCTGTGTACCAGTCAGTAAGTATAACATGGACATTGTTATGAAACATTATTTTCAGATATATTTATGTCAACCCGATGTCATGCCATTTTATGCATAAATATAACTCTACCCTGAAATCCTAGCTGCTTTTTGCATGAGAATAACAGATACTATTAGATACTAACTACTATGATTAGGAATCATAGATTATTATCATTATTATTGTTATCATTTCTTTTTTTCCATTATCCATGACGTAATTTCTGCTTATAGTGGATCTTCCAGTAGTTGGACCATGGACTTGTATGGGCCAATACACATGGCAGTTACAGTGCATGCTGGGATGGATTAATAACTTACACTTTGGAAAAAGGAGCTGTATAAATAATGCATACAGGTATGAAAAGAGGACACATGTACATAATATACAGGTATGCAAACAATATATATATGTACATGTACATTATATCAAAGAGCTTTATATTATGGGATTAATTTCCTGAGGTTTGGTGTCTAACGCATTTGTTGAAAAATAAAATCTGACAGGCCCTGACAGGCCTTGGGGTTTATTTTCCAACAAAAACCAAAGACACCAAACCGAGGGAATTAATCACCTTAGTAACTGATTTTTGGATTCAATACTACTGTTTAAATACATATTAACAAATATTAGCCCATTATAACAATTAATTATAACATCACAATGTCGGTTTTGTCCGCCGCACTCTCCTTTCCATAAACAAACAAACCTTCCACTTTTTACATGCAACCAACGGAACCCGGACACTAGCGCCCCGAATGCCCCGACCTTGAACTCTGAACTTAGAACTGTCATGGCCGCTTGTGGTGAGCATGACTATGTTTTGACGGAATTGACAAATGGATTATTCCCTATTTCGTTGCTCACCACCATTCAGCAAGCGGATCATGCTAAGAACAAGGATATCCAGAACATTATCGGTGATTTTGGAGCTAATGGTAGTGATATTTATGCTTACAGAGCAGTAGAATTACAGCATGGCCTGTTTCGCCTGGTTGTCACTAGGAGGCAACCATTGTATCACAACACTGTTTGCATGATGTCTACTTTCGTCACATTTTGGCGAGCCCTAGGCTTTATTTACTTAAAAATGGCCAATATTTCCATCGGAAACAGTGGAGGAAAGACTTTTAGGTGACCAGGACTTTAGACACGTTCCAAAATGAACGCGGAATCGACGACAAACAACTAGTTGATGAGGTAAGTGAATGAGCAGAGACGCCGGAACCACTGCCAGCTATTGTAATTTACTACATCCAAAAATTAATTTTCTACATCCGCTATCATAAGTGACTACATCCACTCAAAACAGTAATTTATGACTATCCACAACCCCAGCAGACTCCAAAGATCAGCTACTAAAATTAGATATAAGCTCTTTGATGATATACAGGTCTACAAAGAGCATACATGTATACAATGCATACAGGTATGCAAACAACACACATGTACATAATATAATTATTACATACAATATGTAAACAGATATGTAAATAATAACCATATATTCCCATACATCTCATACATACAGTAATACATATTATATATACAATTGGTATTTTTACATGAAATTAATATTTCTATTGAAAGGGAAAATGATGAATGCAAACTATGGCATTGACTTACATGAGTTTGTGCCAACGTTACACAGATTTTCTGCACAGCAGGACCGACATTGACTGTGACCTGGGCTGTGCTCATTCTCTTCCAGTATACATGCATCAGTGTAGTGATGGTCACAGTGCTTGAGTGTACAAATAAGAAGATTGATTTATATTCTCCCTGATTCACATCTCAACAGGTCTACATCTCTTATAACTAGTTTCATAATATGACAGGGTGAAATGAATACACAAACAATTAAAGCCTTGTCTAAAAGGATTAGTAACCCTTCACCAGTGTATGGTTATTGTTCTAGCACTACTGCATCCCTCCATTGCAGATGACATGCTGGATATTTACAACTGGGCATTTCTGCTTCACACAGTTGTTAAACTATGATTTAATAATGTTACTAATTGTATGCATTAATAACGTATTGGTGTTATAACCAACATCATTAAACATCATTTGTAACCTACATGCATCAGCAAGTTATCTGTGAATGAAGTCCCAGTATTAAGAAACCCATAGCTTTTGTATTTTTGTCCAGAACAATATTTTTTTTGTATTTAAGGCCATTTAAATAATACAAAATACATTTCATTTCTGTTAAAGAATAATTAGTTTAATAATTGTTTTGTAGGTAATGCCCAAGAATTAGTGGTTGTGTGTGGATAAATTGCATTTATTTGTATATATTGATATTATCTAGATCTCTTTAAATGAATTGAATATATCTGTATAATTATATTATCTTCAAATATTGAAATATTCTATATAATATGTCTTTCAATATTTAGAGATACCTTCAAATATTTAAAATATTTGAAGATATACTGAATACATTGATGTCCTCATGAATGGGTCCCCTTAGATTGGTGTGGCCAGGTATATATATAAAGATGGTATATAGTCAGAATATGTATCACATACCCAGTAGGGAAATCTACAACTATTATGTACACAGCAGAAGAATGTATATCACTTACAGTAGTACAGCCATAATTGTTATAGTCATATTCACGGTCAGTGCCTGAATATACATGCCTGGAATGGTAGCAGTGATACTGAAATATGAAATACAAATCATTACAAATTGATTATGATTAACTCATCATGAATAGGTATTTAGCAGGTCATAAAGCAACATCTTGGTATAACCTAAATAATAACAATTCGATGTACTGAATCAAATAATGTTTTGAGTACATTTTATTATTATGAGATATTGGTCGGCAGTTTACTTTAGATTAAATAGAGTGGTGTCATTCTGTAGATAAAATTGTTATTATACAAGGAAATCTCTATGTATATTAATAAACTTGGACACAGACTTGTAATGAGAATCAATTACAAGTCTGTGTCTTGGATTATACAAGCATTAGTCACGAATTGTGGGGATTTTGGGTAAAGTTGTCTGAGCGTAGATTACAAGGTTTACACGCGCCGCTGCGCCTGTACATGATTCCTGAACCAGTTCGTCACGCGCCGGTGGTCAGCTTTGGCCAATGAGGTTGCGTTTGCGTATGTGGGCGGGGCATGGCTGTAAATGGCAGCGTTGTGCTGTGCTGAACCGACGTGGTCATGTTCCTGTTTGGGTGTTACAGACCTCTTTTGCTGAATCTGAATCGGCCGAACGTGTTAAAATCAATGTAGATAGGCTGCTGTGTGTGTGAAACAGATGTTTGCCGTATAACTGTGCTTGCCTGCACGTCTCCGAATGATGACTTGCCAATGTTATGATTTGTTTCAGTATAGCGCTGTTGGCGCCCCCTGGCCGCTATGTACTGTAACCAGCCCTGCTAATTCTTGTCCGACGTTGTGTGCCGAGGCGCTGGCGCCAGCTGTCGGTTCTTGATTGCACCACATATTTCGCTCTACGTGATCGTTTGTTTGTTTAAATGTATTTGCTCGACTATTACTTGTGGCTTATTCCGCCCAACTTTACAGTGATAACTATTATGGATATCATTTTAATTTTTTTCTATTTTTGTGTTCAGTGTATCTCTTTTAAGTTCTTGGCAATGAATGATACTTTGTTAATGGTACCTTTATTATTTAATTAGTTAGCTATTTCGGTATGTAATGTTCCTCTGTTTGGGAAGTTATCTTGTTGTTAAAATTATGTTCACGTCCATTATGGCAATAAATTTAATTTGACTGTAGTGATTGGACCATCGTGATACTGTCATTGAATGAAGGAGAGACAAAAGCAATTTTACAAAATTGTATATTTTATTCAAACAATGCTTTGATGTAACGTAGTACATAAGTATAATGGCGTATTAGATACCCTCAGTAATTTATAACCTTTGGCCCCTTCTTGGTGTACATGTACCTGAGTGTTCATAATTAAATGGAGCCTGAGATCTCAGTGTGACTTAGTTCTGATATGGCAGCGACATGAGTAACAATTTGACCTTGTGTAAAAAGGCACCTGATTTGGACGGGTAAAATGTGTAAGTCTGTGCACGATTAAAACAACCAGCATTTTGGTGGTGCAAAATAACTACCTAAGAAAATGTAATGATTTGATTGTGTGATGTCATTGACAAAGCACACTTGATCGTGGTGTACGATTAAAACAACCTTGTTGTCAGGTGGTGCGATCTATTGCTACCTAACCTAATATGCATGTTCAGAAAGTCTCTCAAAGTAGCATGTAAAGTTCATTTTTAGTTACATTTAACATAGTGACCCTGTTCCTCCGACTCTCTAGCGACGAACATACTGGAAGTTGAGGGCCAGCCCTCTTAGTGTAGAAACTGTCTTTGCTTTAGTGTAGTGAGATCCGATAAGGTTGAAAAATGATGCTACGGGCAAGTGCTTGATGTAGATGGGTGTAGTCACTTGAATATGAAGGTGACGTTGCAGTTATTGAATGAGTGACCGCCGTAGACCTCCCTCAACTGAGCTTCAGTTAGTACTGGTCGTCCGTTTTCGTCAACGAGACCAGCCCTGGAGCGAAGTGATTGTGGTCTGAAGAATGAATTGCTGGGTTGGTCCTGATCTCCAGCATCAGTTGTCACAGGAGGCGGGGGCACTGTATTAGCACCTGGACGGGTGCCCCTGCCTGTAGTCTGCATTTGCTGCCTTGTGTGCTCCCTGTTTATGCGACGTACCATGGCTAGGTCCTCATAGAGGTCCTCCTCGGCAGCGTCCTCCTCCTGCTGTGTCATCGGTGGTGGAGTGGCCTGTGAGTGGCGTTGGGTGAGCGGGAGATCATCGTCATCTGAGTCAGCGTCCTCTGGTGATGCGGTTACCTGTATGAGAAGTAAAGTAGTACATGTAAATGGTTGATTGTGACATGTTTTTTGTGTCTGTATTCTGTTTGGTCGGCAAGTGTGTTTATTGTTGAAGTGCAATACTAAGATTGTAAGTAAGTTTTATAGTGGGTTAATGTCACCCCTTTGGCCTGAGGTCGAGTAAAGAATTATTTTTATTTAAATTTTTTTTTCAACGTGTGCCCTATAAGTATTTGTTGTTCTTGATAAAATGACTTTGTTCTAAAGGTTATTACCTGTGAAAGTAAAATGACTTAGTTTGAAAGGTTATTACCTGTGAAAGTAGGAGTTGCAGGTCTTCAGCCATCTCTAAGTCTGTGCCCATCTCTACGTTTGGCCCTGTTGCTCTCGCCTCTGAGACACAGAGTTCAGTTTGTCTGCCAGTGTGATCGTACACTAGCTTAAGGCCGAGCGTCGCTACGCCCTGGGGTAGTTCTCCCTGCCTCTTTGATGGAGTTGATGTCTTGGGATTGTTGGTACTAGTGCCTGTGCTCTTGTTTGATATCAGTTGTGATTTAGATGTACCTGGCCTTGGCGATGGAGGACGTGAGACGGTGGCTGAGGGCCTCTTTGATATAGTTGATGTCTTGTGAGTGTTGCTATTTTGACCCGTCTTCTTGGTCGATGTAAGTTGTGATGTGGATTTACCTGTCGTGTCCGATGTGTGACGTTGGACAGCGGGTGGGGGTGGTTCGGATGTGGAGGTACCTGGCACTGGTGAGGGGGGACGTGTGACAGGAGTTGAGGGTCTTGTTTTGTGGGTGTTGTCTTCGTTTGCAGGAGGTGTTGCTTGTTTACGCCTGCTTGATAGTGAGAGGCGACCCTTTTGTGGCGTGCTTGGTGACTTACTGCTGGGCAGGTCCTTATCTGTTGGTGTATTTTGTGTCGGTGGTTGTGCCTCTGCAGTGTCCTGTACGTGTACCTCTTCCACCTGTCTGGAAGTAGTAGCATGTGGCTGTTGTGTTGGTGGGAAGGGTACGGTTGGTGGTGTAACAAGTGGCGTTGTTTGATTGTTGTCTTCCTCCACTGAGTATCCCACCTGTGTTGATAGAGTGTGGGACATAGAGCGGCGTTGCTCGTCACTTGTGCGTGAATAGTATGTTATAGAGCTTACAGCTCTGTGGCCCGTGGTTGAGCAGATGTCTATGGGATGGTATGCAGCCTCTCTAAGTACTGTTACGCATGTAGCGCGAATGGAGTGGTTCGTGTACTCTCTTGTGAGGTGGCAGCGTGTTGAAATTTTCTTCATGAAGGCTGCAACTGGGTCTCTACCCAAAGGCGAGTTGACGTACCAGCAAGCATCCGCCGGTTGGGCATTCTGTCTGGGCCTTTGCCACAGTCGTTTGCATAGTGGATTTAGCTTCTCCATGTATTTCTGTAGAGAGGCAAGTACACAATTGCGTCCACCAGTTGCATAGAGGCGCTGGTCGTGTGCCTTGTTGCGCCGTGTTGGTGATGGCTGGTGGTTTTTTTCGAGTGGGTTGTGACTCAAGGTTGCGTACAGAGCGTTACCTTCATCTCTTTTAAAGACAATGTCACTTTTCACCATTTTTTCTAGTCCCTCTTGGCCCCTGCGACCAAAGTGCAACACGACCTCAAACATGACCTTCAGCTGTAGTCCCTCTGGATTGTCATTTGTGAGGACGCCACAGGAGTACATGGTATGCAAGTCAGGCTTAGTAATTGGGGGGTAACCATGGTTAATGTCCTTGCCATCTTCTGCCAATTCTCGCATTTTGCCCTGCAGGACTTTGTTGGCGCAGATGAATGCCTGGTCCTGTGATATGTTTATATTTCTTAGGAAGGGTGGGTCGTTAATCCTCCTGTTGATAGCACCACGTATCGAGTTTAATGATGAACAGCTGTAGGGCTCCCCTGACGATTGACACAGCTCTCCGTAAAACTGGCTTAGTATGTTAGCCAGTTCTGGTATTGGTAGGTCCTCAAAGTCAGGACTGTGTCCCTCGTGTGTGAGCCAGTCTGTTGACAATAAAAACAAGAGAGTGAGTTAAGTACATGATGTTTTATGTTCACAACCGTGGCAAGTGAACAACAATATAAGTTCCTCGTAAAAGGCTGTTACACTTAGTTGGGGCACTGTTTGTATAATTTATGTACCTGCATACGGTAAGAATGACGTCTAAAGTGTCTTTATAAATTTTGTCTATTATATTTATATTTCTGTTTGTTCTGGCTGATTGTGCTTTGTACACACTGTGCAGTCGTTTCCCAGCCTAGAGGTTTTTACATTTGTACTTTTCCATGACCTCAGCCCTACTAGAGAAAAACCGATTGATAGGTAATAACTTTTTTTTTTGGTCTTGTTAAATGTTGCTATCTGAGTTACGAAGTTGGTATAGGGCTGTTGCTGTTTCTATTATGGAAGTGGACGTTACCCATGTGACCTTTAGTTATATGGTGAATGTATAGCTCACCTCTGAGGATGCGCACTGACCACTCTGTGTTTCTGACTGTTTTTGCCGAGGAGCACTTTAGCATTAGGTCGTCTATTTGCTTCTGGGACTTTTTCTGGAAGACACGTTTCTCCCCCTGCTTCCTTTTCTTTCCTTGAGCTTGTTTAGCAGCCTGTTGCTATGGCCTTGGCGTGCCTGTGAGGTCGAAGTCATCAGAGGAAGAAGCGTCCTGTTTAATTGATAAATTAGCAGTGTGAGTACCTGACAATGCGATAATTATTGTTACAGTCCTCGCCGGCCTATGTAGGGCCAAACAGAGGCTTTCAGATGTTTAACTTGTAAGTGTTTAGCATGTATAGGGTCTACTCACTAATTGACTGGTATGAAATAGTATTATTGTTTAGCCTATGTAGGGCCAAACAGAGGCTTTCAGATGTTTAACGTGTAAGTGTTTAGCATGTATATGGTCTACTCAGTAATTGACTGGTATGAAATACTATTATTGTTTAGTGTTGTTGTACATTGCGTGGGCATATGGACCACGCATGTAACCTTTCTTTCGGTAATGCTTGGCATCAATGACAGTGTATAATTTCCTGTAACGCGTGTGTAATTATTGTTGTAATACAGTGCGGTGAAGTCCTGATAATATTGTGCATGCAATAGACCCACCTGGAATTCTGCTTCTGCGGCAAGTACTCTTGGTTTCAGAACTGACACATAGCGCTGGTTAACTGAGTTTGGGTTGCATTGGGATGAAGTGTCAGCGTCAGCTTTAGCAGGTGACGAGCCTGGGGCGCCAGGGAGTCTGGAGCTGTGAGGGCCGGGCGTGCGTGGTCTGGGTGGGTTTGGCTGTAACGGTTAAAAGTGCGATCTTGATTTGAATTAAACTGGACGAATTGGTTTTGCAGGCAATGAACTGCACGAATTGGTTTTCCAGCGGTAATGTGAATAATAATGCAGGTATAAGATTGATAGTTACATACCTTGTTGAAGATGGGTGAGGAGTCTAGCTCCATGCCCTCGTCCGAGGACAAGTCTAGCAGTACGTGTTGCGGTAGGAACCCGTTCCCCGACTTCGGTAGTGGTCTGAGTGAATGTTGGAAAACTGCTACAGTGTCACCTCCACCGTTGGGTATGAAATCATATATGACATGTCTGCCATTCCTTTGCACTTCTCCGATCATTCCCTCTTTCCATTCTGAAGTGATAAAAGCCTCTGCCTTGTCTCCGCTTGCAAAACTCGCGACCTCCGCCATGCTTGTTTACGTGTGGACTGTTGTGGAGGCGAGGCTATTGGAGGCTTGCCAATGCGTAAAAGTGGTGTTCGCGGAAGGGCGAGAGAGAAACGGAAGGGAACTTTTCGATAGCCGATGTCTGTTCTTGCGCCTTTAATTAACTAATTCGGCACTAATTTGCAATGCATTGCTGTTTGCTTTCATGTTATGTCTTTGCCTGACCGCTAATCCTAGTTTGATGCATTTGTTATCAATACGCCAACCCAATGTGTTGTAACCATGTTTGGCGCGAAGTTGGTGCGTTCCCTTCCGTTTGGGTATTGTCAGTAAAACACGGCCTAAAGTGTACGCATCTGTTCCCTGCAGTGTTGCACATAAGTAGGGTGTGCGATGTTACGTGAGCGCCGGGTAAGTGAGGGAGCGAAAGGATAGTGAATTGTTATTGTTGTTGATAAATGTAGAAGTGATGGTGAATCCCCAAAATTCGTGACTAAAACAATTAGACCCTTCAGTTGTAGGGGGGGTTCGTTGTCTGTTTGCCCGGGACCCACCTCAGCTATCGCTTCGGTGGGGTCCCTAAGCAAACAGACAACGAACCCCCCCTACAACTTCAGGGACTAATCGCCCATTGGCAAATGCGGAGGAGGATGAACATGTGGGTTGTATAGGTGGCTCAGGTAGCATCCAAACCTCTTCGCTTATGTCATTATTAATTACCATAATCTGTCCATGTATGCTTATGACCAGTATTGGGGGATTTGCATGAACACAGTTACTTATATATAAAGGTTTGATCAATAAAAGTAAAGTGTAAATAGCTTATGAGGATTAGTCTACACCCCTCCCTCCCCCAGGTGACTATATATATATAGTAGGAGAGACTAGACCAATGGCAGGGTGGAGGGTGGAGATGTGAGGACTGCTGTTCAAGTATACAATACCATAAGAAATAAAGGAAAATTGCTTTTTACCAACCAAACGAATTGCTGCCTCTTTACTGATAAAAGTATCTCAGAACTTTAAAATATGAAGGAGTCTATTGCCTGTAGCTGGTCAGTAATGAGTCAGAGGCTAAGGTGTAGTGAGCCTTTATTGTCTTAAGCTTGTACCAGTTGGCTTTGTTCTGTATTAACCTTTATTACATACGTATGTGATTTCGAGTGCGTGATTCAGGGGTGCGATTAGAAATCTCATATCACATACGTATGTGATTACTACCGAACTACTTTCGAGCATCACATGACTTGATCTGACCAATGAGAAGCCAGAATTAAAATTGTCTGCTTGACCCGCTTTTTCAATGCCAGCACGGCCGTACGTTTGCTAATTCAAGTGACCAGCAACAAACAGAAAGATGTGTATAAAAAATTTGCCAGAGCTAACATCAGCGGTGGAAGTTTTATTCTCCATGTTGAGAGTAATTTGAGTAATATGATATGTATTGCTTATTTAATGTCTAAATAAAGACGAAAGTTATGGTTTGTTGACATTTTTTGTGAACGTATCATGACTTGGTAACCAGTGAGAGAAAAAATAATCCCCCCCTGAAGAATTTCAAGCGATATATTGAGATCCATAAGGTAGAAAACCAAATACATAACTTTAATGTCCAGTTTGAGTTATATTAATTCCAAAGAAATCAGACGTAGAAAGATATATTAAAGAAAAATCGAATGCGTATCTCACAATGAAGCCATGGTAGTGAAAAGTCTAAGCGCGCAATGATATAACTTACTTCCGCTGTCATGTTCGTTCAAGACCGATGTCCGCAAAGTCGATGGAAACCAAGGTAAAATGTCATTAAAATCGTCTTTCTCCTGTTAGAATGAAGTATTAGTATGAAATATATATTAAATAACCCTCGACGTCAGGTCAAATCGCACGACACCCCGAAGGGGTGGAGTGCGATTTGACCCTATGTCGAGATCGATTTGACATCGACAGAGGGCTATTTAATATAAATATCTGTGTATGTGAACTGGGTCTGGTCAGAAGCATGGCAGTCACTGCTTGCTGGATACTGAAACTGTCAAGATTTGGGGAATTAGCAAATATTTGCTGGTGGGTCATTGGGGCCCACACATTCGCTGTTCCTCCATCCCTCACCCACAGTCTTTCTCTTTCAACTTGAAAGAGAAGAACAATATGCTTAGTATGAGTTAAACCTTGGTTCTTACAGAATATAATGTATACTTACTCCAGCTGAACAAACCATTTCCTGTATATCAGACCAATTTGTTGGAACTGCCTGGCTATCATTGTATGTTCCGCCCGTATAACATAGAAGTGCTTCCTCTTTATCAGCATCAGTGATGAAAGAAAGTAAATAAAGGCCATAATTATTGATGGCGGGCTGTATAATAGCCATATCATAAGTAGTTTATATAGGATAGGCACAGGAAAATAACAAATACGTATTCAAAACAAGGAAGTATTTGACAAGTGAAATCAGAGGAAATCCAAGAATGTAATTGCATCAAGGGTGGAATGTAGGCATCAAGGATGGAATGTAGGTATCAAGGATGGAATGTAGGTATCAAGGGTGGAATGTAGGTATCAAAGATGGAATGTAGGTATCAAGGGTGGAATGTAGGCATCAAGGGTGGAATGTAGACATCAAGGGTGGAATGTAGGTATCAAGGGTGGAATGTAGGCATCAAGGATGGAATGTAGGTATCAAGGGTGGAATGTAGGCATCAAGGGTGGAACGTAGGCATCAAGGGTGGAATGTAGGTATCAAGGGTGGAATGTAGGTATCAAGGATGGAATGTAGGTATCAAGGATGGAATGTAGGCATCAAGGGTGGAATGTAGGTATCAAGGGTGGAATGTAGGTATCAAGGATGGAATGTAGGCATCAAGGGTGGAATGTAGGGGTCAAGGGTGGAATATAGGGGTCAAGGGTGGAATGTGGGGGGTCAAGGGTGGACAGTAGGCATTAAGGGTGGAATGTAGGGGTTAAGGCAACGATCCTATAGCTACTGTGTAGCTATAGGATCGTTGGTTAAGGGTTGAATAATAATTTAATTAGGATGTGAAGGATTGACTATTGTAGGGCTGCTGGTGCACTGTTTGCATATAATCCTGAGCTGATGCTCACAGATATATACGCAAACAGTCCCCAATTGGAGGCTATTAATCATTTTAGTGTTGCCTTTAATAGCATGTTATTGCCCCTGGTCTGTAAAAGGCAGTGACTAATCTTCATTAAATGAAAATGTTTAAAATAGGATTTGAGCTCATAATTATTATGTCACATATACATAATTGATTATATATGTCAAAACATACATTCTAATATTATTATGATTGTGATGCTTGTAATATTTTGATCATACATACTCTGAGCAAAGCTAGGACCAATATTGATAGACAAGATGATGCCAAAGATGAAGAAACAATACCAAATGGTCCCCATGGCCATCCTTCATCAAAATACCTGAGTGAAAGAGAGTGTGTGATATGTTAGTCATTGAAATTTTCGCATCACATCATTTTCATCATGAACACACAATTGAAACTGAAAAAAAGTATGTGACCACAGTCACATGAAAATAACTGTGATTTAGTATGGGAGTGTTTTTTGATATACAAATCTTTAAAATATCATTTCACTAATATGCTTCAGATCACCCGCATACGGTCTTCCCCTGATACCCGATGAGAAATTAGAGGAAAAGAAGCATTACAGAATCTGTCCATCATGGACCACTTGTATAAAGTGTCATACCATTTAATAGTTTTTACACACCCTTTGAACTCATTTAACTCTTAGATTGAACTTATGAGAATAGTTTGATCATACACATACAATAACAATTTAAAGTTGTTTTAAAGATATTTTAAAGATATGTAGATATTTCTTGGCAATTCAGAATGAAGAACAAAGCTTAATATTGCTCTGTTGCTCTATTGTATGATTTCCATGTCTAGTTAAGACCCCAAGTGATACGCACTATGAAAAAGATACATGGCAACAGACAAGGTTGCAAATAATTTTGATGTAAATACTTAATATGATTCCAAAACAAACCTTCTTAGACAATCTTATCACATATCTTCACATATGTGTAAGCAATACGCAAAAAGACTCACTTGTTATCAGATGAAGAGATGTAGAGAATGCAGGCTTACAGTGTGGAAACAACTTGTGTTTAACCTTTCTTTCTGGTTTTGGAAGTGAAGAAATATGTGCTCACATGTGAGTTTATAAACACCTGTGCAGGAAGTAAAGTAATCACGACTCATTGCCACCGATAGTCCATTGAGGAACAATATGAGTGTATGGATCTTTATACGGGCCACAAATGTGTGGCAACTTTCCAAATGGATAGCAGTGCTGTCTCATAAGAGTCAGGTTGTTAGAATATGTACAATTCTTCTCCTAAAATACTCTCAAATAACTCAAGATTATTACAAAAAATTCAAAATACAATAATCAATTTCAAATCAATGAAATACCAAATATACTCAGATATACCTAGTATTTATCTTTATTCAGCCTAATTTGTAGAATATAATTATGTGATGTAAAGAACTGCTGATTTTACATTTTCTCACCCATTTCTAAACATATCTGAATGGGAATAATATAGTGCCACAACATGCACATAAAGACAAGTTCATCCAGGCAAAAGGTTCATTATATAGGTCACAATGACATTTCTTACAAGGTGAGGTTAAAATGTTATTTTGGTGATGTATAATACGTCCATGCTCATTCAAAGGTTTTATTGAAAAAATCATGTTTATGGAATAATTCTAATACATGAAGTAATTTGTCTCAAGATTACATGTAGCAGTTTATGAATTGTGTTGGAAGGATTGTGGGAGTAGGAGGGCCTGGGGAGGGAAATGTACTTACCTTCTTCAGGAGCATTAATTATGTTAATATATGAACCAGTTTATTTTTTATTAATGGTATCCAAAGCCTTCAGTTTAAAATGAATTTTGATTTGCCACCGTTTTTAAAGATGAGATAATTTTTTCAAGACACAACTCAAGATTCACAAGAGAAGATATGCAATGCAATAAATTGAAAATACGTTTTCCTAGCTAGGACATCAGTAGTACTAGTTTGATTAACCTGTTAGGGTGGGACAATGTTGAGGTAGAGTAATGGAGAATGTTTCTAGGTTGAGGGAAGGCTGAACAGAAACACACTTATTTGGGGGTTTTCTGCCAAATATAAAAAATGGGGAAATGTTTATTTTAAAAGATCTGACTGTTAATAATCAAACGATTATGACAATAAATGTGTCTGTATTAGCTTAGGTTGCACTTAAATCACAACTTTACTCTATCTATGAGTATCTATGAGTATAGTAGGTTTGCCAGCATGTACCAGATTCAGGACAGGCTTATACATGTTTTCTGGCGTCCAACATGTCTTCAATCGGGTATTCCCAGCACTGTCCGCTGATCACGATTCTTACCAACACAAGGGGACTATCCATGTGGGTCTGTGGCTGTTTATGGATCAGGAAATGTACAATCGGCAGCTCTACACATTCAGTAAATTTGGCTAAAGAAGATTAATATTTCACAGTGACCTAGACCGAAGAGAGGGTAAGTCTTGAGGTTGCCCTTATGACTCAGGGTGGGGGACCTGATTGGAGGGCAAGGGAGTTGCATGCAATTCGCTAACTTTAGAATATTAGAGTTAGAACGATAAAGCAATTTCTGCAATCATTGGAATGATATATTAAAAATAGCAGTAGCATTAGTAAACAGCTTGACACAGCAGTGGGCAGAAAACCATGGCAATTCGTATCTGAATTGAACCTGTGAGCCACAATTGTCACAATTATGTTTCACTGTATTGTTTGACTTGCTGTATAAACATCCTAAATATGAAAAAAATATATGTCACTTCTTTGTAAAGTGTGTGGATACAGAAAGGCGATAGGCAAAGATATTCGCATGGAGGTGTTCAGTAGTGTACTGAATTGAATTGAATTGAGAAATACTTTTATTTATCATAAACAGTTACATGAATATGCAGAGATGATCATATTGGGCATAATATGCATGTCCGGGTTTGTTAAATCCCAGTTCTTCCTACAGTTACCCTTTAGAAAGAGATGGATGCCAAGAGAGAATGTACACTTTACATCTCCAGAATGTTAGGTTTCGTGTCACACAGGTAACTTCAAATCAAATATAATTAACTGGGTGATATTACAGATTGAACTCTTCATTCATCGACTAAATTACAACCTTCAACTTACATTGTTCCAGTTCCAACCTTTGATTGGGTGTAAGTTGGTTGTAAGTGCTTTGTTAACAATAAACAGTATGGTTTTTCTAATTAATACTGGGCAGAATTTTTACTGGGTACATATATAGCTAGATCAACTGACGTCTACCATGCCTAGGCACATTCACATCCAGAAGTGTCCGCACCAGACATATTAGGTGTACGGTAACAATTTTGGATGGTTAGTTTAGTAAGAGTGAGTCCTATCCCTGTATTTGTTATATGGACACACAACGGGGTGGGAGGCCACTGGATATCTAGCCTCCCTCCCCCCCACCACCCCCCCCCCCCCCCCCCACGCCCCCCCCCCCCCCCCCCCCAAGCTGTTGATTCTTGTCAACAAGCGTTGGTCATGTCTCTGCTGAGCCATGACCTACTACGCTGGTAGCGGTAGTAGGTGAGTGTGCGTGTGAATGGGAGGTGTACAAGCATGGGTGACGAGCGTGGGAGGGTGACGGTGTGATTGTGCATGAGAGTGGTGAGAGTGGAGGGTGATCGGACGGGTCACATGATCAGGGTTGGTAGTGTTTGTGTGCCGCCCACGAAAAATATAATGTAACCGCAGTGTTGGTTCTTTTTTAAAATATCGGCGCATCCAGCACTTCCCCCAGTAAAAGTTGTTCATTAATAGCAGTGATGTCGATAGAGAGTAACAATCGCGGGGTTTTAGTGGAAAGAAAGTGCGAAAAAGACAAATCCCCTTAGTGAGTGGTACTATTAGGCGTTGAACCCGATTTCAATGTGGCATTCTTTGAGACGAGAATCCGGGTATTTACAGGTGGCGCTAAGATCGGCAGCAAAAACTCGGGTGAATACACCAGCTGAGTGCCATAGGCGCTGACGCTAAAATACCTGTTTTCAACCCCTTTGAAACCATACATAAACGGGTCAAAATGCTATGAGAATACATGTATATATCAAGTATTGTTCATACATTGCAGTTGCTGGTTCCATTTTTCCGACAATTGTGTATAATTTAAGAAATCGAGGGGGAAAATTGGAGATTTTAAGCTTGGTTGCTATGGTCGTCAAGGGCCAGAGTCCCCCAAGTACCGGCCCACTGCCCGGCAGTGGGGTGAAAGTAAACAATGGGGGAAATCTCAGCATTACTGTCGATTTTAGGCAATAAATGTTGCGGAAATGTTGCTCATGTTCATTATGAATATATTATATGGATTTTAATATTATTTTTTTTATTTTTTTTTTTAAATATTTTTATTGGCCTACACATTTACAAATGATAATAAATTATACTTTCAAAATACACATTAACTGACCACGCAGCTATATTTCAAGCGTTGCCTCTTCTTTGCTAAGGTACAATAAAGATTCACAATCGTTGATATTCTTGTGTTTGTTACTTTATCTAATTCCGAGTTCAGATATTCCCTTTACCTATAATCGAGTCTACCTGTGGAATACAAATTCAATACAAGACAATGAAATCGTTCTAAATAGTCTGGTTTGAAACCATTACAGAAATGTTGATCTACACATACTCGCATACCCAGTACAATATGACACTGGAAATAAACACATGGGTTGTTATTTCAAAGGGAATAGCTATCTCACCGCAAAAGAAAGATAAAACCGGGCAGGCTAAAAACAATTCAACATTCTCAATTGTTTACGTCTAACAGGTTTCTGTATTTGCTCATGATTGCGTATTTAAACAGCTGATGGTCGACAATTACTTTATATTCTCGGTCCAATTCATTCCAGTATCCTTTACCAATATACACAATTGATTTCCTAAATCGTTCCGTATTGGGTCGAGATAAAATCAGATTGGGGGCGATATCATTTCGTAGTCCAAGCTCACGGATTACCATCTGTGCATCGTTGCGGTGTTTATGTACGAGTGTCAGCATATTCGCTTTCCTCCTATATTCTAAAGGTAAAATATTATATTCTTTCAATTTATTATCAACATTGGTTTGTTGACCGTGAGCGATTCTTATCGCATACCTACACGACCTGTTCAATTTGTTGACCAGACCGCTATTACATGGTCCGAAGAAGGAGCAAGCATATTCACACAGTGGTGAAATGTACGTTTTGAATATTAGTATACATATCTGAGGAGACATATATCTTCTCCTTCGTTGCAACTCACCAAGTTTCCCATCGATGATGCACCCTAGGTATTTGAATGTAAAGATGCGTTCAATCCGTGTACTTTTACAATATAGTACTATGTCATTATTATTTTGGTTCCTTCCTTTCCGACCAAATAGTTGGGCTTTGGTCTTTTTATTATTTACCTGTAGTTTATTTGTCGTGCACCAACTCAGATATTTATTTATATCTTCCTGAGTTTTTGCTTTCAAGCTGTTGATATTTTCATCATATGAAATAAGAGCCACATCGTCGGCGTATATAACGAGTTTGCCGTTTAAATCAAGGTCAGAGATATCGTTTATGAACAAAACAAACATTAAAGGGCCTAGAATACTGCCTTGTGGAACGCCTGCAGCTATTGTACAATCTTTACTGAGGCCACAATTTGATCTAATATATTGTTTCCTGTCGTCTAAAAAGCTCGACAGCAATCCTATTGATGACCTGTTCAATCCTAGGCTATGAAGTTTCTCTAACAGTAGGCAGTGATTGACGGAATTAAACGCTTTGCACACGTCGAAATATACTACACTGGCCAATTGACCTATATTTGTGGCGTTATATAACTCTGACAACAACATGTATATTGCATCGTTTGTTGACTTCTTACTACGAAAACCGTATTGATGTTTATACAGAATATTATGTGTTTCTACGTAGTCATATAGTCTTGTATATACAATTCTCTCGAGTATTTTGCTGGTCGAAGCTACGAGAGTAATGGCTCTGATGTTTTCAATACGTTTAGTATTACCATTTTTTGGAATAAGTACTACTGGAGATCTTTTCCAAGCATAAGGGAATGTACCATTTTTAAGAATCAAATTCATGAGATTCGTGAAAAAGCCTATAGCACTAGTAATCGCCAATTTTATTGTGAAATTGTTTAGCTTTTCCATACCTGAAGACTTAGAATCTTTTAATTCCTTCACCAATCTCAAAACCTCCGATTCTTGTACATGCTGTGTAATGTCTAAATCACCAAAGGCCTTTCCTTCAAAGATGAATTTATCCACCTCGCTCTTTCCTATTCTTGCAAAATAATTATTTGCGTAATCTATCGCAGCCATACCAGATAATGTTCCTGCACTGTCATGTGACCAGATGAGCGGAGGCCGTCTCTCCCTATCGTTCGAAACGTTCAATAAGAAGCTCCGCTTTTGTTGTAAATAAACGCGGATGGATGCCAACTGTCAAGTTTAAAGATAATGAAGTTAAATAGCTAATAAATATTGCAACAATAAAAACGGAAAAACAGAAACTTGATTATTTGCAAAATAGTTTGTTTTCTACCATTCAATGAACTCTTTAGCCCCCGAAATGTGTGTAAAGGGGTAGGAGGTGTATGAGGTCACATAGCCCCCTTCCTTCAGTTATATAGGTTTGCACAGCATTCAAATTAAAACCTAAAATTGATTATACAATATACATTAAAGTCAGCATTAATAAAATATACTTGAATGTGCTATTAAGGAAAATTCAGAACTCATATCTTAATCTTTTAAGTATTCCATTCAGGACTAAACTTCCTTATGGATGGTTTTTAGATTATTTAGACTATGGAGTTGACATCGTCATTAATACAATGCAATCAAGGTCAGATAACCATAGATCTACAATGCTCTTAAGTTGTCCAGCCTTGATAATTATCCAGTTGGTATTGCATGTGACACTGTCTCTTTAATGGAGATTGGAGTCCCATCATTTCGCAGCTTGTCTCCTACATGTCTCATGTGACACTGTTTCACAAAATGACGAAAAATGAAGCGGGTATGGTAAGCATGAAAAGCGTTTGAAAAAGCAATGCGTTTACGTTTCCAAAATACACGAAAAGTACAACTGTCATATAAGCAGTCATTTGTATTGTATTATATATAAGCAATCGTTCTAAGGCATACAGAGTACAGAGAGACATACAGAGAAAGGTCCCTTTGTTACATCTTCATTTCAGTAAGCTAGTCTGGTTTTCCTCTTTATAACAATAACTGAAAACATATATTGGTGTAAACTTCATAGTTTCAGCAAGAGTAATGCTGCGAGGTCAGGATAAAAGAAATAAAAGGATTTGTAAAAAAATGCTGCAAGTAATACAAGATCATATGAGGACAGATTCTTATTGGGACAATTCAGACTACTGAAGATTATTACTGAAATTATTATTTCTTCATGATATGACACAGAAATTAATTTTACTTTTTCATATATAATAAATATATTTTCAAAGACTAAAACTTCACTTCATTTTAATTTGTCGTTTAATTTACATGGAATACCGGGGAATAAGAATGACACAAAGTAAAACACAGGTCTTTTCATGGGTGCAATCTCAGGTAAATATGTTTATTTCAGTAATAGTCAGATAATCATAGATTTGAATATACAAGCATTCAACAAAAGTAAATCCTTATATGCTTTATTATTCCCTTATTATTATTCCAGTTTTACACATACTTGATACTCTTGAATATGCACTGCAGGTAGTGAGGAGACTAATTTGAGATGTTATTTTGTGAATAAGGAAAACAGGTATTAATATTTTATAAATATTTCATGTTTAAAGGACATTGTGAATTAGAGGGTCCTAAATGTAATCATAATGCAAGAAGATTGGCTGCACTTGACCATGTTGTATACAGATGTTTGTGTACATGTATATTGCCTGTAATTGCCTTGAATGTAATGTAATACATATTACATTGTAATGTACAACAATACTGTCCTAATCAGGCAGCATCTGACTTTTATCAGGTTTCTTATCAGGTCACAGTACTCATGGATCAGTGCTACATCACAGATAGCAATGTTGCAGTAATAACAGATGCAAGGACACCAATTAAACTGGCTGTAACTCCCTCCTGTCCTCCTGCAAATGAAAGATAAAATCTTATCAGGTAATTTATAGAAAGAGCAGGAGACACAGGTGGAGAAAGGAGCATTAATAAGGAATAGAAAATAGAGATGTCCAGAGAGAGAAAGTTGACAGGGGTTGGTGAGGAAAAGGGTGAAGTGGAGGTGGGGTTATTGGGACTGGATGAAAGACTAAGAGACCAGTAGTAGTAGTAAGGACAATTAAATACAATAAGTAATATAATTTAGACTTTCTTCAAATTGAAAACATTGATTTGGCTGATTCTATACACTTACATCTGATGAAGCCCCAACTTCGGGCGAAAGCTTGTGATTAATAAATAACAAATAATACAAGACAAGGTTTTATTCCATTCCTTGAATACCAACCACCGGCAAACCAGGCACACAACGATCCTTCTCCCCCCACTAACTTGATTCTATTCCTATTCTAGGAATTGTGATCCCCCAGCCTCCCATGACTGACATAAGGTGCATCCCTATGTCACTGGGACATTATATTGTACAAAAATAAATAAGAAAACATGTCCTACCTGGCATGCCCTCTGTTGAGGTATAGTTGGATGTACCATTTAGTTCCCTTGCAGTGGTAGTTTCCATTTTGCTATTCTTCCATTGGGGGACTGGTTGGGGGCAGACAGGTTTCCCATCAACTTTGTCACTTAAGTGGTAGCATTTGCCATTAACAACACAGGAAAAGGACTGTAAAAATCGAGGCAATATTGTAGTCAGACTGATATACAATTAATAGGCTTCAGTTCTTGAATATCTATGTTCATTCCTTTTAAAGATTACTAAGTATTGAGTGTTCAATGTTGAGTGTTTTGTCAGTGGTTGCTGAACTGTAGTTAGGAACCACAGACAAAAACACCAACAAAGACAATGCTATGACTAAGAGAAGTCTACAGATGGTAGCAATATGAACAAAAGTAACATACACTGATGATGGAGAAATCAAAGACAATGTGTTAATACATAAAATCAACATTATACCACATGTATCAATGTTAGGCTATATGGCTTAACCTAGTCACAAAAACCTCTGACAGAAAAGCGGGATACCTCTATGAAAAGGGGACACATAAATAATAAAATGTAACACACTGAATGTAACATGCTAAACTGTACATTACAATACCTGAGGTTCACAGAAGGGTCTTGGTACAAAGTGACACCTGTAACAAGTTGGATCGTTCACGATGTGTAGAACAGAGTCAGGGCTTTGATGAATCTTGTCATTACTTAGACTCACATGAAATGCACCAAGACGGTCTCTGATGGGCATTTTGCACACAACATGACCTGAAGCCTGAGGGTAACCAGCCACAGTAAAGTCTCCCTGAAACCCACTAGTTCTCTCTCTGGTCACCTACAATAATATAAAATAATTCTTGAACCATTTCACATTAGATACTACATCCTTTTCAATACATGATTTATTCAATAAACAAAGATTTACCTTTTCTCTAAATATTCTCTAAATATGTACATGTATAAAAAATAAACATAAAAGCTGTCATACTGTGAGCATCATCTAGGGAATTTAATCATTTGTGCATTTACAGGCAACTTATTGATGATAGATAAATAAACATTTTGTGAGATCTGTGAAATTTTTCACAATTATATGTAACAATTTACCTCTAGCTGTTTGAAATGGCAGGTGAGAGAGGGTGAAACTATGATGTCAACTGCAATAATTCTAACCAGGTGACAATAGTTGGTGTTCATATCACATATTGGTTGTGAGGAGGAGGTCAGTGAGTGTGGCACAGCGTCTGACCGAGTACCACATGCATCTCCCACCCAACCTGTGTGGCAGTTACAGTCACCTAGAGGAACAGATTTATTGTGATGTTATAGAAAAAGAGAGTATGGGGGTTGTGAATGCATGGTTCTCCCCTCTCTAGATTCTGAATGAATGGTTCTCCCCTCTCTAGAGTAGAAATATACAGTTTACAAATGACATACCTGCACTACAAGTTCCATGGCCATTGCAGTCTTCAGGACATATCTCGTTGAATATCCCTTCAAAGATTTCAATGCCTGCATCAGTTTCTGAGAGTGTGCCATCAGAAATGAGTTCTTGCTTGCAGGTCTCAGTGAATCCCATTAATGCAGGTTCAGCAAAAATTGTGTCATCAACTACCTAGATACCATAGACAAGGCATATCTGTTATTTATTTGTAGTCAATAAGGTTATAGTTTCGGAATGTTTGCATTGCTTGATCATTTTTCCACTCTTTACCTTAACCACAGTTTACCCTCATAGGTAGATCTATGTTTCATTCCTCTTCCTTATAAGCAATTGCAGTGAAAGAAATTGTTATATATACATATAATATTCTAAATACATCTACAAGTTATAATCGAGATATAACAAAATCTTTATATATACGAGTCATAATGGAATAGTTTTACATTGTAATCACTTCCTATGCACAAACTTGTAATCCAACTACAATAAAAAATAGTGAGCCCTTGCAATCAATCAAATTCACATCTTGTGATCAAGTGAAAGACAACCATGAGTCTTCAAAGAGAAGAGTTAATGGATTTTGTAAAATCAAATAACAATATGTGTTAAATAAATAACATGGGGTTTGTTTGGTACTTACAAGTATGTCTGCAACACAAACTTCATTTACGAAGTAATCAATATCTGTCCCCACTTTGTCCACACATGATGAAGCAACTGAAGAGCTGTCAAACAGTTTCTGGCAATATTCCTGTGCTGCAGAAGTATTCCATGTCTTCATTACACTGCCAGTGCTCTGTGAACATCAGTAATTGTACTTGCATATGGAAGGGTTTTAATTCTAAATACTTAGTAACTCTATATATATCTACTTATCTATGTTTCTATGTATCAACTATGTATCTAATCTATCCAAATACACAATCTACATTCAGATGTTGCAGATGGAATGTATATTTTGGTGTACTTTTGTTAAAACAGCTTATACAAAATTTATACATTACCCCTTGAGACCCAGTCTGTCGCTTCTTGCGCCTTAGCTTAGTGTTCCACTGACTTGTATGCTTCATAGTTCCTTGAATTTCAGACTTGGGAATTTCACCTAGATTAAAGACCAAACCTCGTTAATTATACGTTTAATTAACTTATCTAGTTTATTGAGTGATGAGGTATTAATTAATCAGCAATTAGGTTTCTTCGGTAATCCAAATAGGTCTATCATTCAACATTTTAAAGGGAATGGGCTAAATGATTAAATCGGTGAGATAATAAATAAAGCTAATCAAAGATAATCAAATAGAGGATTTGATTGCTTTGATAAAATATTTTTTGCTGGATACCAATGTGTCACTTTGTATTTTTACTTGGTCTTTCTGTGCTGTATTGTGAATTGTATATTCCAGAAAAGAACTGAACTCCATGAATGAGTGCCTTCAATTCTATCTTATCCTTAATTGTCCATCCTCACAAATGTGATGCATGTTAAGATGTCATCAAAATTGGAAACATGCTCTTATGAAGGAGGTTCAACCGAATGCAAGGGTGTGGGATTTGGAATAATTTATTAATCCAATAATTGTGATGATGCAAGTTCAAGCTTGTGTCATTCATGTGTAACCTCTCTATTCCACCTATGCAATGATGTAACGCAACTCCTTATTCTCCTGACGAAGACCATACTATGCTAGTTGAAATGCGTAGGGATATGGGATACGCCTACCAACAAGCATATCAATAAAAAAAAGGAGTTTTTGCTTATGGGGAGTTTTCAACTATTATATATGTACACCTGTTATGAGTTCTGTAAATGCATTTCGTATTTAAGAGCATTCCATATTACTTCACAAAAATAAGGAGGCACATTTGCTAGAATATGCCAGAATGAGGAATATATTGTAAAGAATTGCAATTCTTGCGAGCGGAATTTACCCCTAGAGTGGCTGTCCCCCCCTCCCCCTCTCCCCCCCCCCCTCCCCTCCGCCTGGGCCTCGACCGCCACGCGGTTACATACCAAATCTCTGGGCAAATTGCCATTGCATTCTCACAATATCACACAAGTAAAATCACATTTAGAAATCTCACTTCAGGAAAATCTCTAATAGTAAAAGTGAAACGATAAAGAAATCCCTCATATACCAAAGACCCATTCTATGGAACAGCATCCCAGATGAAGTAAAATTGTACAACCCAAAAGAATTTTAGACTTTTCTTGGGGTCTACATGTTAAAATATAGTTATTTTCACAGTATGAGGAGGGGGGGGGGGTACCACCCATATAGCAGAGATCATACCACCATATAATTATCTTGATTGCTGAAACTGCAAGACTACTTAGCCCCATTGTCCCAGTGGACACTTCTTATTTAAACATGTCTATTTTGTTTTGTTTTGCTTTGTTATGTACTAGGCATATCAGAAGAGCTGCCAATGAGACATGCAACCTATTTCCGATTAGTCACAGAAAGATTATTATGTATATCAAAACAGAAATAAAGTTTCAATAACAATATTTAGGCTTCCATACACAGTTAACGATGAAATGATATTATATGGACACATCAAATCAAACAATGGGTCAGGATTATATTTAAGATACAGGCTTGTTCATACATGTTTCTGTGTGACACAACATTTGTCACTAAGGGATTTGGGGAAAATTGCTATGCAAGCATTGTTATTTTGATGGTGTTATATATATATAATATATGTCTCATGTGTGTTGCCATGTTCCATTCCTGGCTAGATCAGAACAAACAAGATAATAAGACATACAATCATCTTACCTTTACCTCCAATGCAAGTGTCTTTTATGTTCTCTGAGTCACATGAAATGTCAATACAGCCAGCATCAACACAAATACAGTATAGTGGTTTTACAGGATCTTCAGGAGCTTCAGCAATTGTATCATCTTTCTTCAAAATGAACTTATTGGCATTTGATCTGTTGGAAGTATAATAAAATCGCTATAGAGATGGAGATGAGACAACATGTTAGATTTTAGACATACCGGAAATCTTTGAGATGATTTGGGGTTATAAGCATTATTAACACATGAAGGCATTGATACATGAGTAATATATAGGATGACTTTATATCATAACTAGATATTTTTATTGGCCGATGGGGATGAGGGGTGTCTGAGTGTTCTAAAGTTCTGGGTCGACCAAGTGGCATGAGTAGCATGTTATTGGCTTGAACCCATGTTTCACCCCCTCCCCACAGGTACTAGAGGAAGCCACCATTGAGGTGATCTAGTCCTGGGAATTCTGATGATAACTGATATTCAAATGATAAAACTTACTTCCAGGATATAGAGAATTCGAATGGATATCTATGGCTTGACTGCCCTGCTCCTCTGCTGGGCAGGGTGAAATAATCCTCACCATTGGCAAGTTTGTAGTCATTACCTGGATTCCCATCAAAATATCCGCACAGACCTGTTAATAAGGAAAAATTCATATTGTAGAAAATAGGTATTGGGAGTGGCTGTGGGAGGGGGGGTGACTGGGCTGTCCACCAGCGACCCCTAGGAGAGAGAGCCAACACTAGGTGGCTCCTCCTCCCAGGCGAGGCTCACCTTGACCCTTTGGATGAGCCAGGAGGCAGGTAACCACTGCATGAGTTGCCTTAACTATGATAAGTAATATTGTGCATGCTAATTGTCATTAATATTACATATTCTAGTTATTGTAATTTGATTATGAATTAATAGAGGTTAAGTATTGTGTCATTAACCAATGTCTCTCTCCACCTCTCTCTCCCTTCCAGGACTAATGAGTAGTTTCCAACTGGGAGAGGTAGGCGAGTACCAGCCAATGCCGGCTGAGGGCCGGGGTGGGGAAATGGATGCACTCTAATATTTAAATGGGTACATATGGGTAAAATTCAACATGATCAACATGCGACATGGCCGCTAAATCATGGGTGACACTGTGACACGCTCCCCTCAACATGCCACACACAGGTTCCAACAGGCTGATAAAATTTGACATGAGACATCCAGAAATGTATTAAAAATAGACATGAGACACAGTGATTTATCTAACAGGTGACACACAACATTATTTTGACCATTAATATAAACTTTAAAAACCTTAAAAAGTGACACAAGACATGATTGAATTGTTTTAAAAAGTGACATGGGACATGGAAAAATTTCTTATCATGCGACACTCAGACACAGGCATGAAAAATGGGACCCATTATATACCCCTATTTAAGACCTTGAAGATCATTAAAAAGTGCCTTGTACCAAACCAAGAACTTCTGCCTTGTCTCTACTACCTAAATAGCTCAATACTTTACAATATTTTGAACATAAAGGAGACAAAGTTAATGTTGAACTCTGAAACAAAGGATATGTATATGAAAGTACTTTTAATTCTCTTCCTTCTCTGTGGTATAGAGAAGAGAATGACACAATGTAGGAAAAAATGTCAAGCGGTCATACAGGCAAGTTGAACAATGCTGTCTATGACAAACTATACAAGATCTACTTATCATTAAAATGTTCATTGGGATAAGATCTTGATGAGAAGCGACCCACCCGCCCTCTGTAAATGGGCGGATAAGCCCACTTCTGAAATTCCTTACGTCGCCCAACCCATCAGTGTCCACTCCCAGGATTTCACAGGATCCACAACCCGGACTTATGGCCCTGTTTTCAATGTTTTCCTAAGTAATTTGCTACCTGTAACTCGTCTGACAGGAAACTTGACTTAGTTAGCTGCCCTTTTGTCTGGAAAAACTACTGCATTCATGGTCCAGCTATGCTATTTTGAAAACATTCATGCACTCTCATAGTCCATACCCTTGTACGTAAATGCACACGATGTTTACACATAGCCTAGCCTTAGGCTTACATAGTCATGCTTGCCTCCCTGCTCCCAATGGTAGCGGTGACGGCTGCTAACGTGGAGAGCAGGTATTAGACACTTATCAACATAATAGGTAGGAGGGTGGCAGAAGAGGGTGGGGGAATGGTCCAAAGTGAGAAACATTAAAAAAACAATAAGAGAAACCATCAGAAAATAACACAAAATACTAGTGGTCATCATTTCTGAAATCTCACATCACCAGACCTTTGTCTCTTTGAGTATAAATGACCCATGGCTTGTGGACACTTTTCTGGTCAGCAAAAATCTGGATAAAATCATGTTTTCTCCCGATTTTCATATATATTCTTTATAGATATGGGTGGGCAGGAAATGCAACCTGCAAAAGCTTGCCTGACCCTCTAAAACTCAAACTATATTTTAGGGGGTCACTCTTGTTAATGACCTGTCATTGAATCGATGGCCTGACCATTGCTTCCAGTAATAAAGGTTCATTAGAAACAGCCACAAAATGGAAAATCGCAGCATTTCTCACCAACCAATCATTACTTGTCTCCATGTATGAAGCAGGACAACTGACAAATACTTGTCAGTTCTTTGCAATACATATTTATTGGACCAATAACATTGATTAATTTCACACTGGCATCATTGTGTACATGATAAAAGACAATAACAATAAAGATAACAAACTTCTACATCAATTTCAAACCACCATTTTCTTACTACTTGTAATAGTCACAATGAGTGAGTGACTGAGATTGGTTGCTTTACGCCCTTATCAACACATTTAATATGGTTATATCAAGGGCGGGAGAGCTGAGAGGGAGGCAGTTTATGATCATACCCAGTAAATAGAGATAGAGAAGAAGGGAGAGAGAGACAAACAAAAGAGACAGAAAGGCACTTTATGGTCATACCCAGGACCAACAATGAGTCTGCAAAATAAAGAATTAAAGCTTTTAGTAATAGTTATCCTCCACCACCCATTAACTTTCATTGCTAATGGAACGGCAGTGTATCACAGGTTTGCTATATTCACACCATAGTTGCAGAACTAATCACATACCTTCTACTTTGCCATAGTCTGCAGAAGATGGTATTATTTGGATATGTGATATAAAAGGCTCCCGAACTTGAAAGATCACTTTTGTCCCATGGGGCATCTGGATCTGTGAATGACAGGAAATATGACTGACAGATTCTTCTTAGCTAAGGGTATACAATAAATAGTGAATGGAACTCTTGCTCAGAGCATACAAAAAATAGTAAATGGAACTCTTTGCTAAGGCCACATAAATAGTGGAACTCAAAAAACGTTATGATTACCATTATTATTATTATTTGCCTTGTTCCATTCTCTCTATGTATTGAATAGATACATACCTCATATATGTTGCTTTGCTTGAAAATCCTCACTCTATGTGTGTCCTTTTGTAGGGAGAAATACTGCAGTCCTTGTTTAGCTCCATCACAAATATCGAACACAACATGAAATCCAGCATATGTTACAGCCACAGCACAATTACAAAACACTGGGGATCCCCATCCACAACTTTTGAATTCAGCCTGGACTTGGGCAGGCAGTGTAGTGTGCTTGTACAAGATGAATACACCTTCCATCTGGTGTTCGTAATATCTAGGACACAATGGCAAACATTTTAGAAATTGTTCCATATTCATCCTATTTGATATCTGAACAAATTGTGTCTAGGTAGCTGCAGATCACAGCGATATTGTGTGATTCATGGATACTATGATCATAATTGATTGATTGAAAAATATCTATTCACTACTCAACATTATTCAACTTTTATTACTACTCGACTGTACCCACTATGTGGGTCAGATTCTCAGAAAATGTACAATTAGCAGCTGTACATATTTAGTAAATTCTGCTAAATTAGGCTGAAATTTGGTTAATACTAGGTAAATTCGAATATATTCAGCATTGCATTGATTCTAGCAATCTGTTTGGTTAGGTTGAACTGTATTTTAAACTTTATTTTCGTCTGAAATTCGGGTTATTTGAGAAGATTGGTAAAGGCGAATTGTACATTTTCTGAAAATCTGACCCATGTACTCTTCGATTATGACAAATAAAAAACATCTTATCTTATCTTATCTTATTCAAAATAGATTATCAGAAGGTTCTAATGCAAAAATATAGTTTTATTTATTTTGTTTCTCATGAAGGAAAAGAATAATCACATAATGTCTTTAAACTTCACATATACAGTTCAAATCCAAAGTTGTGTTATACTTCATACTGTTTTTTTAAACATATTTTAATTGTCTTCGAAATAAAATATGTTTAAAAAAACAGTATGAAGTATAACACAACTTTGGATTTTACAAAAGATCTTCCTAGTATATGAAAACGGAAATAGAAATAATGTATAAAACATAGTGTAACATTATTTCTTGCTTGGCAAATATACCATGTCATTGTCATTTTCTACCTGTGCGCTGGATTGAAAAACAACCTAAGTGAACCTACTTGCCATCAAATGTAGTCATATGCGGGTCATTCTGTGAGCGACAGTAAGAGTGGGAATCATGATCAACAACATTAACATTACAGGTGGCCACCAATCCTTCATCCACCTCTTCCCCATTTACTACCTTCTTGTAGAGTAGGTGAACCTGGCGTCTCTGGATGTCGTCTCTGCGTCCGTCCTGAACTGCTGCCAGGCCGATGTAGTGAAAATCCTCCCAGTTTTTCACAGTTATCTTTAGTGAGCAGGGCCAGCGGGTAGGTGGGAGATAATCAGGTCTGCAGACTATCTGTCTCAGTGACCTTTTAGAAGGACATCTGTAAAACACACCAAGTAGCGGTCAAATCTCATGACTGCATTGATTAGTTGGTGTCTATATGTGATGTGTTTCAGGAAAATAAGTCATAAGTCGCAAAAACAATATTTTTCAAAGTGTTTATTTTACAAGATGACTTCATTGGAATGTTCTGATTTTTGGAGGGTTTATCACTTATATGTACATCAATTGATGCATCAAATTTCAGGATGATGTATGTAATATATCCTTTCGTTTTAAAGGTCCTTATATGGACTATATTTAGTTACTTTACTGTTTACTACCCCCCAGAAATATTGCAAATCGTTTTTTCCAAAATAAAAAAATCAAACTTGAAATCTAGAAATACTTATTGGATTTTAGACTGTTTACTATCATTAGAATCGGCTTGATCTCATCGTTTCAAATATGGTGATATCTCAAAATCCATTTTTTGCGACTTATGACTCATTTTCCTAAAACACATCACATATAGTCATTACCATTAATTACAATTATTATATGTAGACTTCAAATTAAGAATCACCTTGGACTTGTCTTTTCTTCAATACTGAGAACTGCATAAATCTCACAGCCTTCCTGGTTTGCACAAAGGTCCTCTGGATTTATCTGACTCTTGAATGTAATTTTTAGCTCATCGCCTCCTTCCTCCAAAACTAAGGTCTCATCACAGTTTGTTTCCAGCTGGTAAATAATTTATAGCAGTATGTAGTTGTATATTTGTGTGACCCATACTGATTGTGATGAATGTGCAGAAGAATATACCCAAACGGGTATTTGCATAGGCACCATTTTGAATCTTGATTTGCATGTAATTATGGGACTAATGGTACAGTGTAAAATCTATAGAAAACATGACATCATGTTCAGCATGGGATATCTATTAGTGCTCTTATGTCTATATCCATATGTTATACATGTGTCCATAACAGAAGTCCCCATCCTTCTCATCATGCATTTGATTTTCATTCATCAATTTACACAAGCTATGATATTGGTGAAAAAATTCTTGCAATTTTCAATATTGCTAAGTCAGATTGAACTAAATTAATCCCAGTATGCAGTGTAATAGACATGCCCAGTGGCACATGCAAACCCCCTATTGATATTTAGTCATATTATAAACTGTTGGCATTCTTACCATAAGATTGGTTGTTGTAGGAGCTGGATACCCATTGGATGTAGCTGTGTACCGGCCAGGAAGTAGAACACAGAGATGGTTATGAAAGAAAAAATATTTACAGGCATATTTTCTGTTGTCTCATTCTTTAATTCGATATAGAAAGTTATTGTACCCTGAAATTCGAGCTACTTATTGCATGGGAATAACAGTTCTACTGTTAAACACATATTTCTATTATCGATATCATTTCTTTTTCCTTTGAGAATAATACCATTTCTGCTCATAGCAGGTTCTCCATGTGTATGCTGGGATGGAGTGTTACCTTATAGCGGAACTCCACTATAGGCAAAAAACGGCGCCAACAGGCAAAAACGGCTGCGACGATTTTTTGTGACGAAATATCTAATCAAGTTAGATATTTTGCAATTGTTGGCAACAAATAAATGTGTTGCCAACAACCTATTTTACCCCCTCATCCACTAGAATTTTTAGTCATGTCGAATTTTCCGAAATGTCGGCGACGAATTTTGCCTGTTGGCGCCGTTTTTTACCTATAGTGGAGTTCCGCTATTAGACATCTCAGATATAATTAGCTGCGATGTTACTGAGAAATAAAAAACGAAAAAAGAAATTCCAACAATTCATGGTGGTAGATGGATGTCTTAGCAACCATGAAGGCCGCCTTTATTAAAGATTTTTTCTAAACAGTTAATGACTGCTAACATGCTCACTACCCACTGGTTAGATTGAAACTGCCGTCCCACAGGCTATATAGGCAGGCAGGTAAACATGTCACCACACCTAGTCAGGCACAGCTCTATACAATTCTATATTTGTATTTAGAATAAATACTACACACACTGTCTAACACCGGTTGTAAATGTAATAATGGAAATAAAAATCAATTTATTATCATTATCATAATTAGAGAAGGTGACTACAAATATTATAATATAATATATAATAATCATAATATATAATATAATATAATATAATATAATATAAATACAAATATAAAAATACAAAATAATCAGAACATTCCTACTAATAGAACTTATAAATTAATCATTTTGAAAAATATCAATAATTTAGCGACTTGTGACTCATTTTCCTGAAACACATCGCATATAGGCCCGATATCCTTCCATACCATTCACAATCAAATACAGACCCTGTACTCAATTAAACAAAGATATTTTCTATGTCATGTAAACATAGATATTTTCTATGTATTTTCGAAATTTGTTTTGGTCTCAAAATTCTGGGCCTCGGAAGGTAGTGTGCTCCATGCTATCATTGCATTATAGAGGAAACTGTTTTGATAAAAGGATGATTTTGGGAGGATACTTGTAGATGTTTCGGATTCCATTTCATGACTTGTATTCAGGATCCTTTTGTATAATTTGTGACTGAATGGGCCAGGTGGTAAACACTTTCCAAAATATCAATTTCTCTTCTTTTTTCGTTTTTTAATATGTATACTGTAGGATATGTTGTGTCCCAGAGTCGTCATCTGTAAGATATATGTAATATTACAGACTTTTCCTCTTTTTTAGAACATATTACGCATAGCCAAAAAATCATTACTAAGACACCTTTTCCTATTACCGACCAGATATTCCTATTCCTGGAACAAATAGTTTCATGGCACCGACTATTTCTTCATTACTGAGATCTTTTCTCCCATTACAAGAAGTCTTTTCACTATTACCAATCCCCTATTACCTATAACCTGTATCATCTGCTGTTATGACACATGCAGTTGGTCTTTTTAAATTAAAATATGACAGTGCGGATTTCTTCCTTTTTGGCTCCTTTCCTAAACGTCATGGATAGACTTGCGCACCTTGATTATTTTTATAATCTAAATAATATCAATATATCCAAATAAATGCAATTTATCCACACACAACCACTATTTCTTGGGCATTACCTACAAAACAATTGTTAAACTAATCATTCTTTAACAGAAATGATATGTATCATATAACGACCAACTTTACTTTGGTCGGTTTTTGGTCTATGAGAATAGCATAAGGGACTCAGTGCTTGTCTACTAGCCACTATTCTACACCACATAGTAGTATATGAGCAACTGACTCTGGCATAAGAAAGATGGCTATGTGGATATCTCTGTGAGAGAAAGAAAGAAAGTATCTCTTCCGATATTAGGATATCCATAAGTCATGTTGATTATGTGTTGGAATATCTTAGAAAAGGAAAATGATATTTGAAATATGAAAATGTTGGATATGGTGGATATCTACTTAAGGAATAATTTTCGAGGTTTTTTCTGGTCGCGGTCTCTATAGCGTCAGGGAGTTCGAGGGCGAAGCCCGAGAATTCCCTGACGCTATAGAGACCGCGACCAGAAAAATCCGAGAAAATTATTGCTTTTAGAAGAGAATTGATGAGATTCCCTTAATGTTAGAGCAAAAAAGATAGACAAACCTTCTTTATTCCGTCCAAAAACATCCAAAAACATCCAAAATATCATGCAAAGCCATGCGAGTCGTCAGCCTTTCTATGAGACCGGAAGTGATTTCCCTATTTTACTGAAAACGATGCTTTGGATAGCAAGCAGCGGAACCTTGTGAAAACACGCCGGCTGGCTGAACGTAAACATTAGCGAATACGCACCTCTGATTGGCTGTTTCTCCGCTAGGCCCCGCCCACTTCACTTGGCCAGCCGTCGTGGTATCATACAGTTTCCGACTAACGCGGCAAGCATCGGACACTTCCGGTTCTCGAATGCCGTGTTGCGTGTGTCTAGGGACTTAAAAAAGAAATAAATAAACGATTTGAATCGGTAGAAATGTTTTAAATAGTGTTTGAGCCCGATAGCGAAGATTTAGTCGACGGGAATCGAGTAATAAATGAATGGCGAGTTCAGAAGCTATACGTGCGACAGGAAGAGATGTGGAGACCCTTCGGCATAGCCACTCATGTGCACATTCACTTGGCGTTGCATTGTGTACGGTGGCCCATATAGCGCACGGAGGATTTCATTCGAAAGTGACCCGCACGTCAACAAATGAAGCATCAGACTTCCGGTTCTCGAATGCCGTGTCCGTGTGTCTAGGGACTTAAAAAAGAAATAAATAAACGATTTGAATCGGTAGAAATGTTTTAAATAGTGTTTGAGCCCGATAGCGAAGATTTAGTCGACGGGAATCGAGTAATAAATGAATGGCCAGTTCAGAAGCTATACGTGCTTACGTTTCGTAGACCGGAAGAGATGTGGAGACCCTTTGGCATACCCACTCATGTGCACGTTCACTTGGCGTTGCATTGTGTACGGTAGTCTATATAGCGCACGGAGGATTTCATTCGAAAGTCTCCTTGAACTCTAAGCGGTCTGCGTGCGCGGGACCAGTAGGTAGCAAAATTCAGCCGCTACATCTCCACCAGCTCTGTAGTGTAGTGGTTAGACTGCTCGACTTCTGCGGAGAACGTTGAGGGTTCGACTCTCGTCAGAACCTTTAGCTTTTTTTTTCATTCTATACTAGACAGGGTTGGGTTGATGTATGGAGACGGAAGTCTTGATCTATGGAGACGGAAGTCTTGATCTATGGAGACGGAAGTCTTGATACTGATCTATAGGCTTGATACTGATCTATAGGGAGTCTTGATACTGAACTATAGGCTTGATACTGATCTATAGGGACTGATCTATGGGGACGAAGTGGTTTGAGGGAATCTATAGAGAGAAAAAAACTCCCAGAATCTCATCAGATCGATTCTAATATCACTGTGACCACACTGAATGTCCGTGCCGCGCTGCACATACATCATAAGAAAAAGGCCCCGAAATGCCACCAAAATAGTTCCAATGAGATCTTGGTTTCTACACCACTTATCAAGGTATATTGTGGTATACATCTTTGCTAACCATCTACCGTCCTAATAACATCATAATATCGTTAAAGTTCTGTCTAGATATAAAGATATTGCAGTATTAAAATCTTAGGGTGATGTACATGCAGGTTTTGGAGGATGCCCGTGCTACACTTCCACTTCTTCAAAAGGGATGTCCGTGCTGGTCCAAATTTATTTATCTGTCAGTTATTGGAAAACTAATCTCAGAACATTCAAGACAGATTTGAATGTGAAACAGAGTAATTAAATACCACAATAGTATTTTATGAAATGTATCCCACCAACTTCAATAGTTTTATAGTAGTTGTTTCATCCTTCAGTTTATTCCTAAAAATTGATGCCCGTGCTACGGCTATAGTTATTTGTCACCAGATATTTCAAATGCATTCTAAGCTATTACAACAAAAATATGACTTATAGGATTGAATTCATCATTATTGTCCTGGGATTCTTTGTTGATATATTGGTGGTGGTGTATATTGTAAAGTTTTTGTAAAATTGCGTTAATATTGCTGGAAAGGTGAGGAAAGTACTTAATGGTGACCACCTTCACCATCCTAACTAAGAGGCACGTTCAAGCCCTTACAACCTTAAGACACACTATGACAGGGCAGTTGTAACTGCAATAACCACATTGTCAAGATCTTGTAACTTTGCAATAATTTTGGAAAGTGACATGATTATTATGCCCCTCCCCCATTTAGGCGTGGTGCTTAATAATATGGGAAAATAATCAGGGGTTCATCATTAGAGCTTCCTACACCCTGTCAATGATATTTAAACCAAATAATCACCCCCCTATTCTTTGTAATTACAAGTTAATTAAAATCTACATATAGTTACAAGCTTGTAAGGTTGTAACTTGCAAGCTTACAACTAGGCTATCGCAATATTATACACCACCTCCATTGAATAAAAATCCAGCGTTGGAAAAAAAAAACATGCTGAAAATGATCGGGGAAAGCAGGGGCCCATTTTAGGGGGTCTAGGGGGTGGGGGAGTACCCCCTGGTACCGCCACTGAGTGTGTATCTTTCCAGACCTGTTTGAAAAGCAGTATGCTGCACGTACATCGGCCAAAACCTGCACGTACATCTACACAAGTTGCATTCAAATGCAGCACGGACATCAGTGACTTTTCTTTAGACAGGCATAGTGACGAAATTACTTAGATTTGCAGTCTATATTATGGACCAAGGCTTTATCTAATTCATCTAATACATGTCCAAGAACTTAGAAAGATTGTTGGGTCCAGAATTCTGACAAACAAATGAAAATGAGTATCAATAGAACATAGCATTGGCCGTTATTTGATGTACGTGCAGCGCGGCACGGACATTCAGTGTGGTCACAGTGAATATGACACATTTTTATTCTGACAGTTTGGGGACAAAACAGGGTCCACCCATATACCATTGGTATAATTACATGAATGTTTCTATTGACAACAACATATTTTTATTGAAAACTATAGCATTGACTTACATGAGTTTGTGCCATCATTACAGAGATTCTCTGCACAGCAGATCGCACACCAGCTATCACCCACTGCAGCATCCTGCACAATACACTCATTACTGGCGTGCTCTTCACATCGCTGGAGTCAACAAATAAGAGATTATTTATATTCTCCCTCATTTACATTTCAACAGTTCTGCATCTCAACTTGAACGAGGATGAAAGAATATCAAGGCGAATATTGGGAACTATATATATACAAGATGTAACAGTGTAATGAAGACACAATCAATTATTGCTCTTGTCTAAAAGGATTAGTAACCCTTCACCAGTGTATGGTTATTGTTCTAGCACTACTGCACCCCTCCATTACAGATGGCATGCTGGACATTTACAACTGATAACTTATGACTGGGCGTTTCTGCTTCACACAGTTGTTTAAATTTTAAATCTTTTTATTATTTTTTATTTAAGGTGACTCAGTAGTGATTATGTAACGGGGTGCGCGGCAATGCCTAGCGTGAGTAGTGGGTTACAACTTTTGCCATTTTTCACGCAATGTGTATTCAATACATATATAGCAGGGAATATCAGCATTATGCAGACGAAGTATGTATGTTAAGTCTTGATATAAACATTTCAGATAGAAAATGTATGCTGATTTTTGGTGTGGGAGTTAGTATCTACGATCCCTATACATCCATATTAAATTTCATTAAAATTTATGGAGCCATATGTGTATAAATAAAATATTTATCAAGAATTTTCTCATTTTTAGCCAATTTTCTCATAATTAAGTTGTAACATAAAAAATTTGGCCTGGAAATTCATGCTGATTTTTGGTGTGCGAGTTAGTAACTATGACAGCTGTATCCATATAGAATTTCATCAAGATTTATGAAGCCATTTTTGTTCAAATCAAATATTAATCAGGAATTTAATTTTTTTCCCAATTTTTCTCATAAATAAGTCGTAATATAGAAAAATTTAGCCTGGAAAGCCATCCTGATTTTTTGTGTATGAGTTGGAAAATACTCTATCTACATTCATATTAAATTTAAAAAATATTCATCAAACAGTTTTTTTTTAAAACGCTGATTGTCATCAGCCAAAGTCAATTTTGCTAGTGCCCCATACTGCCACTAGGGGGCTTCCAGGGGGCTACCTCAGGATCTGAGGAAAAAACATTATCTGATGATAAGTATATATATGTTGAATGTCTGGGTCTGAATTCATGTCAGAACCATGTTAAACGAATTATGTTAATAAATCACTCAAATGTAGTAAAATTACTCAAATATGATTTATTATTTCTATCTCCATACCGCCATAGCATGAAAACTAGCCTGGTGACCTATGTTTTTTTTTCACTCAATAATGATTATTTCATGTCAAGTATCATTGGTAAAAATTTTAGAAAAATTCATCAATAATCAAAATCACTACTGAGTCACCTTAATTAACATATTTATACAGCCATAAGTGATAGGGATATACAAGGCTCACGTGGGCTATTATTTAGCATTGTCCATGATTGCAGTCCCACTACTATAGAAGGAAAGGAGTGGTGCATAAGTAAAGGTAATTAGTAATTAGTGTAGAAGGAAAGATGATTGTTGTTAATCTACAATAATATGATTTTAATAACGGTAAGTATATGCATTGATTGAATACTGAGGTTATATGCACAAATGTAATTAGGAACAATGAGTTATCTAAATGCATCGACAAGTTAGCTGTGAAGAGAAGTGTTGTATTAAGAACACAATGATATCAAATGTTTGATATATATATAGAACTTCCATGCTCATGTACTATCTCGTTTTTTTGATTATTTTTTATTCAGCAAACACATCATGTACGATTACATTATTCTCAGTTTGAGCAGATTTAATTTTTAGAAAACACAATTACAGACACATTATTTGTTAGTAACAAGCGAAAATACTAATGCCCCATACCGGTGAGTTCATTACCCAATGAAAACTTAATCAATACAATTTATTGATATTAAAATAACAATGGCAAGAAGGTATCTATATCTATTTAACTCCTGGATTTGACAGGTTTTCAACTGGACACCTTTAATATAATTATGATGATGTAAAGTCAACTTATTCATCACACACTGAGCAGCAGGAAAATCTGTACAATTATTATATACGGCACATAGCAGTAGAATATTCTGTCACTTACCGATAAGTCAGCACAGCCAAACCAGGCGGAACCAGTGCCTGCATTAACTTGCCAGCCATGGTAGCAGTAACTCTGAAAGTATGACATACAAATCTTCACCTATTGCATATGATAAACACATAAACAGGTATTTATTACATACGTCTGTCAAAGTCTTTAACATAGAACCCTATGGAAGCGGAATAGCGGGACATTAAATGTTTTTGTTTTCTAAGCTATTTATAGCTGAGAAATATGGCCATAAGTGAGCTATAAGTGATCATAAGACCTAGGATTAAACAGGTTCTTACAGAATATATTAATGTTTGTTCCCGCGTGTTGTCTTAGTGTTCATGGCGCCAAACTATTTATTTCACCCCTTGGGGGAGTTGCCCATACCTTCAACATTGTATCTCCCGCTCAGTGGGAGCGGGTGATAACATGAAAATTACCACGCCCCTGACTGATACAACAAATTGTTTGGAATTGTTTTGATTTTGCGGAACTCATATTATCGCCCACTCGATCGTTTTACCGATTTTCTCTGGAAATACTACAGCTAGGAACTTAAAATTAAAAGTTGAGTCGAATAAATTTATATATTTCATTCATTAAAACGATGTACGGGGTGAAATAAATATGGAATCAACCACGGGTTGAAAACTTAAACTCGGTTGCGCAGGGAGACCTCGGGGCTACGCTACGCTCCGCCCCTCTGTCTCCCCCCGCAACCTCGATGGATAAAAATTCAACTGACCAAACCCTAGCTAGCTTCCATCTATGTATCAGGGGCGCATTTTCCTGCAGTGGCGGTACCAGGGGGGGGGCCTGGGGGGCACTGCCCCCCCCCTAGACCCCTTAAAATGGTCCCTGTGCCCCCGCTAACTCAGAGGGGCAGAGGGCCCCTAAAGCACTGCCACAATTTGCACTTTCCTTCAAACCGGTGACTCTACGTACAACACTCCCAATAACCCCATATTTCATTTTAGCTTAATAATTTTCTTAACATTTAACAGTAACTATATTTTACTTACTTTCTATTACATAATTTAGTTTCAGGGCCTCTATTCAAAAAGCATTTTTAGACTCAGAATGTCTCAACAGAGTTTTAAATTTCAGACGGTCTCAAAATTTGTATTCAAACACGAATCAGTGAGGGTGAATAGTTTACAGTTATGATTTGTTCATAATATGTACAATTCAGGGTTTTCAGTTTTTTCCGTTTCCCAAAGGAAACATGACAGGGTCCAGTAAAATCTAAATTCTAGGCAAAATAAACCTATATATATGCCTCAAATGTGAGGACTCAAGAGGGCCTCAATAGAGACAATTAATTTCGTTAATTTTATTTTCTCAAAAAGTTTTTTTGTGAAGCAAGAAAATTGGGTTGTCATTTCTGCTAGACAAATTAGAGTTGTGGGGGCTTTATTTCATTGTCATTAGGCAAATTAACTGTTATGCATTGCAATAACATTCCAAACAGGCAAATTCAGAAGATTTTGACCTCAAGTGTGCCCCCCCCCCTAGACCTGCCTTCTGGTACTGCCCCTGTTCCTTACACATTATATTACATGGTAAACTATTTGTATGACAGCATTACTTCTTGAATAAACATGGCCGCCGTTAGCATTGTGTCTTAATGAACTTTAGTATAATGCGCATTCCATATGAGAGGTGCTATAAGTGGGATGCTATAAAAATATCCATATAGTACACATACTATATGAACTACTTCGTCACCAAGTCGGCCATTTTATGCCCATATATGATAAATATAGAATGGAACTCGCCTGCAATAATCGAAAAATTTATTGGACTTGATTCGTCCACATAAGCACTCTGCCTATGGCATCGTGCTTATGTGGATGAAGCTCGTCCAATAAATTTTTGATTATAGCCGGCTCGTTCCATTCTCTATATATACATTGTCGACCTTGTACTTCACACTATGGTTATCTTACTAATACTTACTCCTGCTTGACAAACGGTTTCAATTATACCCGATGTACCAATAAGTGCTGTAGGATCTTCCCCGGCATCATATCGTATATTGCCTTCATAACATACAAGTGGTTCCTCTTCACCGACACCGGCGCCTTCTAAATGAAGGTCATAATTATTGATGGTAGGCTATATAATATTGGAATTTATCAGCTCACCGCAGCAATTTCTCATCATTTTTTTGTAGAAACGGGAGTGTTAACTTGGGGGTTTTAATATGGGAGCCTATGCCGCTGAGGTCTTTACCCTTTTCTATGGACTTCATATCGGGTTGTGAATTATCATCTTTCTTGGACAAAATATGTTGAAATTAAGAGTTCTCTGGAAAGGGCTATCGGTATTAAGATATATGTAAAAGAAATGTTCTTGATAGATGGCATAAATGGTTGTAAAATCCAGAATTCATTTCATGAGAACAGTTAACATTGCAGCGCTACCACTAGCAGAGCTTGCTTGTCGTCTCAAAGAATGCTCTAACAAGGTTGCAGACCAGAACAGGGTTTTAACCTGTTGTTTACATTACAGTACTAAAGGGACGAATAGCTTGTAATTACATCCAGGGTAGAGTGTGTTCATCCAGAAGTATCAAACCGCCCATAATATGTTTTTTCCTGTGATAAATGAGGTGCTTGTGACTGACGTTTACAGATTGTTGAATGATCCCTCCCCCCCCCCCCTGCCCCGTCCCACCTAGTGTCTCCCCGCACACACCACCGTGTGTGCGGGGAGCACGCTCTATTGCATCATGCTAGGGTGCCCTTAGGGCTCCAACGGGGTGGCGCAAATGGCGGTCGGCACTTCCCAACGCTTCCCCATAGGAATAGTATAGGAATCTCGAAAATCTATTTTACAGCATAGATCGATTATTTCTTCGGACAAAACTTGCAGAGGACATCCTATCGTTGCGATTTCTGGGTAAGGATGTCGGCTATCGGTATGTTTAAAGAAAACGACGCGGCCAGGTTGAGATGTGGAAGGTATTGAGCCATGGCTGTGAAGGCCCGGGGCGACAGAAGGGTTCGAAATATGCCTGCTTGCGCACCGCCTTCTTAAGGCGGTTATTGGTCGCCTCTCATCCAGAGTATTACCGCGAGATTAATTTGGGTGTGGTGTCTTAGGCTATGTACTTGTATTATATAAATATGGAATCTTTTTCTCATTTTCAATGCTGCCCACCACCCCACCCCACGGCTCCCGCTTCCCTCCTATGCTTTTGATTTGGTGTCTAATAATACACATGCCTCTGTGAGGCATGTGTACCGCCAGCAGAAGTGGCGCCGCAGCGGCCGCAACGGCTTGTCTCGGAACTAAAATGCGGCAATAGCGATCGATTCAAATCATAACACACCAATCGAAAGTGGTAAATGGGCTTATATCTTCTTTTCTAGACAATAATGTTCCAGTAATCACGCGCTAATATCGTTGCTTACTAATATACGGTAGGAGTGAGCGTGGATACTAAGCTGAATAAGCATGTATTTGTTTGGCAGAGACAGCTATAAATGTCGTTCTCGGTATATAGGCATTTGACCGTGATAACCGGTACGACTGCTTTCGGCCTTTTGATTCTGCCATTGGCAGCTTCTGTCTTACAGAAGCGGTGGGTTGCGGGAAGTCAAGGACGGAATAAAACCAACAGTGAGAGTTTTTAATATTTGTATTTATTAAGTATTTAATTGTAATTAATTAAACATGGGTTAGCATGAAATCATACATGCTTTAACTCATGTGGTCAAAAGAAATCATGAATTCCTTTCGAGATTTAAACATGAATTACATCAGTTAAAATTGAAGGAGGTTCCAGACATAAATCGGCTGCTATAGCTTACTTTACATCCTTATTAGAGTATTCTTTGACTATGATTAAATTACTATTTCTATTAAAAGCCTGGAACATGAACCACATTAGATCTTGTAATTAATGTAATTAATTAGAGATGAAACAGGACCCGACGAAAAACAATTATTTCAAGTGAGAGTGGAACTGTTAAAATTGACATGGTTAAAAAAAGTGGTTTAAAATTGTTTTAAAAAAAGGTGTATGTTAATCAAATAAGGGACACAACTTTTGAGGCTAACTTCTAACAAGCCATAAGTAAGGAGACAATTTCACAGACAAATTATAGTGTTATTTTTATAGCCACACATATACTGTAATTATTTCTATAGAAAGCAAATTAAGTTACAAGCTAGCAGTATTTCTGACCTATTCCAGGTTATCTGAACTAACATGCCACCCTTGCTAATGATTATCTATCTGAACTCATCAGCGAAATTGACTGTTATTGTCGATGAAAGATCCAAATGGAGAATATTGAACGTGTGTTGATTGCCATTAAGAAATATAATGGATTAAGCCAAACATTCTAATTGTAGGCCTAATTGGGATGCAATGCATACTATATTTCAATAAGTATACATACTCTGAGCAAAGCTAGCACCAATATTGATAGACAAAATGATGCCAAAGATGATGAGACAAGAGGGCATGACCATCCTTCATCTGAATACCTGAGTGAAGGAGAATGTGATATGTGGGTCAGATTTTCAGAAAATGTACAATTGGCAGCTGTACACATTTGGTAAATTCTGCTAAATTAGACTGCAATTTGGTCAATACTAGGTAAATTCGAGTATATTTGACATTGCATTGATTCCAGCAATCTGTTTGGTTAATTAGGCTGAACTGTACTTTGAACTTTATTTTTGTCTGAAATGTGGGTTATTCGAGAGAACTGGGGAAGTTGAATTGTACATTTTCTGAAAATCTGACCCATGTGATGAGTATCATTGAAATGTACGATGTGATGATGCACAAGAATTAGTGCATTACATGTTATACGGTAATGAGGCAGCTCTTGCTAGAAGCAAGGCTGGTCTATGGATTTTGGGTCCATCCCATATGGATGTGATGTGATGGGCTTCAGGAAAATGAGTCATAAGTCGCAAAATGGATATTTTTCAAAGCAATCTATTTATAAGATATCTTTGTTGGAATATTCTAATTTCTGGGGTGCTTAATGCTGCTGGTAGAATTGATACGTGTACAAAACTTCAAAGCAATGTATTAAATATATCTATGCATTTCTAAGGTAATCTTATGGAGTATATTTAGGTACTTTATTAGTATATATATTCACCCAAAAATATTAATAACTTTTTTTTTCAGAAATAAAGATATCAAACTTAAATTATAGAAATACTACTTATATGTCCTATTGTTTATTACCATTAGAGTCGGCTTGATCTCATCTTTTCAAATATGATAATATCTCACAATCCATTTTTTTGCGACTTGTGACTCATTTCCCTGTAACACAACATATTTGTACAAACTAGAGTAATGCATATATCATGTGGTGTAATATATGTAAGGGGAGTGTGGACCGCCTCCACTCAGTAACAGAAAGGGTATATGGTATAACTAGACGAAGTGTCACAATCCCGCGGCCGAGGCCGTGGCCTACTTTTTAACCTTTCAGGAGTGACATCAGGCCCGTCAGGTTCAGCAAGGACCATGTATGGGAGTCAGGCAATATCGACCTGTTTGCATAGAAAACAACTTGCAGGCCCCAAACCAGTGACTGATTCCCGTAGATATTGATCCCCTCGACACGATTATGAAGAAAAATATTAGCTAACTTACGAATTCTATTACCTGTAGTACATTTTCTATTTAAAACTCACTCAGCATGAGTCACCCTAGGCGTATGACTCCTGGAATGAAGGACTGCACTCCCGACTACCGCTGATAGCAACGAGGCAAAGCGCTGGACTCCAGACCTAAGGGTTGGGAGTTCAAGGCTCGTCGTGGGCACAGATTTTTATTTTTTCATCCTCTACTTGTTGGGCCGTGTAGAGCTGTACACGGCCGGGACGGGACGGGCGGGGGGACGGGACGGTGGGTGGCTTTTGCAATGGGTCAGATCGGGGAATACTGGTCATTTGAAAAACAAAATATCCATAATAATGTTGAAGAACAATCATAATCGTCACCCCAAGACGCAACTCGCAGCCGCTACACACTGGACTTGCGCAAATCTTTGATTTTTTTTTTAAAAAAAACGAAAACTATCATGTTATGGTCACTACCATGTTATGGTCACTCCCCCATTGACTGAGGAAGACAGTCCATGAATGGGGAGTGCTAGACCTGCACTAGGGCTCTACAAACAATTGCAGTCTTAAGGACGAGGGCTAGTCTAATGTATAACCAATAGAGGATATACAAGACTTCTGCTTTTGCTCAGGCTCTACTATGCAATCTATACTTGTGTTATGGTATAATTGCTAGGCTTTGCCTACCGACTCAATACATCTCTACAGATATATCTAACTTAGTTATAAGACAAGACTGAATATATATATAACAACATGACATGGTGTCTGTCTTGAACACACCTATAAACAGAATAATTATATCAGAGAATTAGTGCATTCTATACAAAGCCCAGTCAAGGTGGAATGAATTACCAACCATTGCCCATGAGGCAACCTCAAAAAAAGAACTCAGGAAACATATAGAAAATGTATGTAACAACTAGGATGAATCGATCTTGATTTAATATGATTTTATTATTACCAAACGGTACCATCTCTAACCAAGACAACTCCGATCCTATTAAGGATCAATATATCTTATGTAATACTGATTGTACTCTCATTCTTATTATTATTTTACTTTACTTTAAACTATTATTTGTTAATTATAATCCACTTCAAAATTCCCACTCTACCTTGTGCGAGATGGTAACGTCTGGGAGAACTGGATTTAATCTAGATGACTGTATACCGATTTGTCTATTTGTCTATGTCCATTATCTTTCATTCATGTATCGTGTGAGTTCGATAAATAAAGTAGCACCTTATCTTATCTTATCTTATATGCCATCCATAAGAAAAACAAAGCTTTATATCTGTGTTGTTCTGTTGTCGTAATTGTGTGTGTGTGTTCCATGTATAGTTCAGGGCAATGGTACAAACACTATACACACTATTAAGTAGATGAATGGATCAATTGTTTCTCTTCCAAGTCGTGGTTGCAAACAATTTTGATGTGAATATTTCACAGGATTCTAAAACTTACTGCATGAACAATTTTATCACATTTTCACCCGGTCTATTAAAGTGCAAGTAATGCATAAAAAGACTCACTTGATACGAGATGAAGAGATGTACAGAATGCAGGCTCACTCAGTGTGGACACAACTTTGGCCTTCTTTCTTTCTAGTTTTGGAAATGTAGAAATATGTGCTCACATGGGAGTTTATAACCACCAATCTATGATCTATTGCCACCGATGATCCATTGAGGCGGAACATGAGTGTACAGATCTTTACAAAGACTACAAACATGTGGCAACCTTCCAAGTGCGTACATTGCTGTCTTATATGTGATGTGTTTCAGGAAAATGTGTCCCAAGTCACGAAATTGATATTTTCAGTCATTTATTCACAAGATCTCTTTATTTGAATGTTTTGGTTTTTGGAGTATCTAGTCAGTCAGGTCTTATGAATAAAGTTGTATATGTGCCAAATTCCAAGACAGTATAATATATATATTTAGACATTTATAAAATCATCCTATGGAGTACATTTACCTACTTTACTAGTAAATGTCCACCCAAAAATATTGCAAACTTTTTTTCAGAATGAAAACATTCCCACAAAGAGATCTTGTGAATAAATGACTGAAAAATATTAATTTTGCGACTTGTGACTCATTTCCCTGAAACACATCGCAAATATGGAAATTTGTATTTTAAAAGATACAACTGCTAACGATCAAATAATTAATAAATGTATGTTTGTATAAGCTGAGCTGCTTAAATCTCAACTCTAATCTTATATAAGTGGTATATTAGAGTTGTCTGCATGTATACATGTACAACATTCAGGATACAGGATACAGTATTGCCAGCATGGTCTGCTGAACACTGAGTGTTACCAACACAAGAGTCTGTGGGTCAGATTTTCAGAAAATGTACAATTCACCTTCACCAATTCCCTGAAACAACCCAAATTTCAGACGAAAATAAAGTTCAAAATACAGTTCAACCTAACCAGATTGCTAGAATCAATGCAATGCCGAATATACTGGAATTTACCTAGTATTGACCTCATTGCAGCCTAATTTACTAAATGTGTACAGCTGCCAAGTGTACATTTTCTGAAAATCTGACTCATATAGGCAATTCTCATGAAAAGTTGACAATGGCAGTAGACTCTTTATACATGTGAAAATAATCAAATTTTGAGCTTGTTGCACAATGCTTTTGTCTAAATAAAAAGAAACTTAAATACAAAATACACATAAAAATAGGGAGAATTATAATATTATCTTTTCAACCTGATTTTTGTCATAAATGTGTTACTTGAGAGGATCGGTGAAGGCCAATTGTACACTATGGGCGACTTTATCCATTAAATAAGCCTTGTCAGCAATCAATCACACGTTACATATCATAAATGGGTCAGATTTTTAGAAAATGTACAATTGGCAGCTGTACACATTTAGTAAATTAGGCTAAATTAGGCTGTAATTTGGTCAATGCTAGGTAAATTCGAGTATATTCGGCATTGCATGGATTTTACAATCTGTTTGGTTAGGTTGAACTGTATTTTGAACTTTATTTTTGTCTGAAATTAGGTTTATTTGAGAAGATTGGTGAAGTTGGATTGTACATTTTCTGAAAATCTGACCCAAATACTGTACCAGTATCAGCGAGTCAGTAGGCTTGTCAGGCAACTGGGAGTTAAAGTAGATCGGAGTAGACTTTACTTTAATGGGATAGATACATAGATAATCAATGGTGAACTAAATGCATATCATATTGGTGCCTGAAGGTTTGTCATGTATACAATGTTGAATATTACACCTCTGCATATAAGTTTTATCTGTGTTAATGAAGATGTGTATGTCGTCTTTCTCTCATCCTATACATACATGTGTTTCATTTCATCTCATTCCCTAATATTAATTAATGTCCACCTGGATATTTGTAATAAGCTCCCAAGGAAACCAAGGCAGGGAGTCCTGCTATTATCCTGTTTATATGGGTGAATTCGTCAGCAGAAAATGTATAGTTTTGACAGTGTTTCTCTCAGATTACTCTTAACGGTTCCAGTGCTTTACTCTTAACGGTTGTACCTGTCTGTTGGTAGTTCACTATAATAGGGGATTTACATGTCTCACTGCGCATGTTTACAGCAGTGCATGCTGGGATGGATTCTGATGAAATCTGACATACAAATATTTGGCCACATTTTTATCGAAAATTTCAAGAATGTGTTCATCAATGTCAGAGCTTGTATGAATCATCTATGAAAACGAAATACATGATGGGAAAGATGGGACCTTGTGTCATGGAAACTTGCATAACAAATGGATTTAGATATTAGAGCATTGATAAATAGTCCATGCTGAACATGGCATGTTCTCTATAGATTTTAGACTGTACCATTAGTCCCATAATTCCATGCGAATCAAGATTCAAAATGGCGGCTATGCAAATCCCCTATTTCAATGCGTGTCCCAAATGGAAACATGCAGGAATATATGTGGTCAATGTATACACAGAGAAAATGAAACGAGTCATTTTAACTCTAAAAGGGAGTCCAGCACATGTCGCCAGAATAACTCGTTTTTGGAGTCATTTTAACTCCCTTTCAAGGAGGAGTGAATTTAACTCGCTTAGAAAGAGAGTCAAACCATTTTGCTTCCCTTTTGTTAGGTTAATCTTTGCCCCCTCTCCCACAATCCCAGCCTTTTATTTATGCTCAGAAAATCATCATTTCATCATTTTGGTTCATCATTTCTTGTTGGTGTACTTCTTCTTCATTGGTGTACTTCTTCATATCAGCTTCTGGAAGGAATAAAATACAGCTATATTCGATGCATTTCATCTACAGTTGTTACATTTCAATGGGACAATATTCCAATTTAGACACAGAAATAAACAAATCCGTAATAATATTTCCTTACCAGTGCTTGTCTAGCTCTTCAGGTTCAATCAATTCCTGCCACTGAATCTGTTTGTAGACTGGTTAAATTGCAAAGTCTGTCTGGAGGAAACAAAGAAAATAATAAACATAAATATATTTGGACGTAGGGATGAGAATAAATGAAAGAATACATGCAGGTTCAGAAGAAATCATACCTTTCCAAAAACAAGGAAAATGAATTAACATAAATATATGATATTCCACTATGCAATAAGAATTCAAAGAAAATAATGCAGCCAGTACACAAACACACTCACATATCGCCAAGATGATCCTTGTCATCTTTATGTCTTTACCTTAAAATTTACCTTCAGGCTTCCAACTTAATGTATCTGTATCTACAGATATTACTTACCAGATAAAGTCTCACACTCTCACTCTCACACTCTCCGTCCTCCACATCCTCTCCATAAATCATAGAAAATATCCAAGAAACTTGTAAGATGTGGCTGGGTACGATGTACACAAATTTGAGCGGAAGCTTGGTCTGGTCCTTTGTCTTCACTATTTGGGTGGTCCTTTGTCTTCACATAATTGGCGCGAAAATCAGCGCGAAACGTCTGGTAACACTAGCAGTACGGTATTGCGTAATACACTATAACCTGACCTACAAACTGGGCCGGGAAACATGGTGTTTGAAACAATAGCAATGTAAATGCCAGCAAAGAATCGCATTGGTCCTGGACATTAACGAAACCTGTTGTAATTATAAAATCAATATTATAATCTATATTATAATCAATATTATAATATATGGGTCGGATTTTTTAGGAATGTACAATTGAACGTCCGGTATGGGATGAGCAGGGCAAGAAATTAGCCAAAGAAAATCATAGAAATCATCTTTAAAAACTACCTGGTCATCTTCCCATATGTCTATGGAGATTCTGTAGATATCGATTATACTTACTTCTGACCACCATGTCTGTTTTTATAATAGTTTGAATGGGATAGCGTTTTTCCCTGGAACATTCGGTATGAAAATCATTTTGTGTAATTAGCATTAAAGAAAATCATGCAAAACTATACATTTTCAGGCAGCCCAACACGTCCTCTTTCAGATGGTAGCAAGATCGTAATGTTATGACTATTCTCAAGCATACAGCGACCAGTATAACGTTTAAAGAACAGAAATTCAGAACTTTGGTTCTTTACCATGTAATATGTGCAATTCTCGGGGTATATGGTAGAGCTATAGCATATCAGCTGGTTACCGATATGAATAATAATAAGCTGGAAGAGTTATATAAGATTCAGAATAACCTGAGAAGTAATTCTTGAAATACCTATAATGTTTAGTACATAATATATTCATAATGTTTTCATATAATAAATTCATATTTAATAATCACTTACGTCATGTTTCATAACCTTATGAAATCATTTAAAAGCATTTGATCATCGAATTATGAGTATGACAGTACATTCCTAAAAAATCCGACCCATATCTTGCTCTGGTAGGATATTATATTGCCTTTAAGTGATGATATGTATTCTCATTTCATATATGGTACCAAAAATAAACCAAAAGTAACCGACATATCAAATATAAAAAATATAAATTATATATATACATAATTACACATGTATACATGTATATGTATATACAATATATAATTACGAGCAGTGAAAGCTAGTGAATATAAAACGGCTCTGACTCTGAATCAGGGCCCTGACTCCTTTTGGAGTCTATCCCTGGACTTCCAGGATTATCAGAGTCAAAAACAGAGTCACACATAATGTACCTAGAGAACGGGTCAATGTGACTCTGAGTTAGAGTCAGAAATAGGTATAAAAGAGTCAGGCAAAACGAGTCACTTGATTTGACTCTTTTAGGAGGTGCTGGACTCGGATTTAGAGTCAAATGACTCGTTTATGTTTCTCTGTGTAGGTCTATACTATGATAAAACAACTCTTGCTATTAGTTTGCTGGATTTGGTAATATATGCACTTTTAACAATTTCTGTAACTTATATTACAATTAGAATTTCCTGTAATTGTTACATGGGTTTAACTTTTATATCTTATATCTTTAACATTTATATCTCGGAGACCCGACGAAATCCTTTTCTGCGCTCACCTGTGGCCGTGTTTTTTCGGCCAAGTCGATCATAAATTCTTGAATGTAAACAAACTTTGAATTAACAAGTGGTTTTGGGGTAGTGTTCATACGGTATTACACAATCTAAAACCAGGTACCTATTAAAAACAATGGCTTGTATTAATGATTCTTTATGATAAATAATCATGTGAGTGGTGGGCCACAAACCTATAGTATTGTTTATTTCCAGTTCATATTGTACAATAAAAGTAGTAGTAGTAATAGTAGTAGCCTTCTATCTATCTATAAAAACCATAGCTCTTCCAGGAGTCCCCTTCTACATTAGTCTTAGTTTCATCAAGGTTCAAAGGTAAATGAAATGTATATATATATATGTATGTGAGCATATTATGTATTTTGAAGAACAACTGTATTACAAACTGTGCTTTTATTAGAGGGGTTACGATGTCATGCCATGCCAGACCGCGAAACTTTGGGAACAGGAAACATAAGTAGTACAATAGATTTTGGAACTAATGTTCCACAAGTTTATTAAAAATGTGATGAATATCACTCTTCCAGCGTCTTATCCCATCAGCATCTTAAAGAATCCTACGGCCAATGATACCCATATAGCGGAATGTGTATCCTATGTCTTGGCTTCTCAGATACTTCTAACAAACCAATCTCTCTCTATTACAAATAGTGAGAGCAGCAGATAGCTGACATCTTAATCCTCACGGGGCTCTGGAGAAAGAGTTGAAGTATAAGTAATCAAATATTCCAATAATTATATTCTAGTTAGCACCAAGGAAATTTTGCAATTTTTCCAAGTATATATATGAATATATTTACACTACACTGATCTGGACAACTATTATTGGCAGATATGATTTGTAATGCTCATATTAGGAACATGATACGAGCACCTCCTAGGTATAATAGCTTGCGAAAAACTGAAATAATTTCCTCTTTACAGAAGCCACTGGAGCCTAGGCATAGGGTATGAATAAATATTTAATAAAGGACATAGATGGCCTTTTACTTACGTCACACCCTCAGGGTCCACAGTTGTGATGTGGACTTCAAGTTTAATTGCGTCATCTTTAACAAATCCATTTGCAGGGCCCATTAATTTCTGAAGAAAAAAACAATTTTGGTTTGGAACAGGAGGCCACCATAAAAAGTAGACTAGAGATAAGGCTTTCCCAACACAGATGAATCATATTCTATTTATCAATTATAGTTGAAATCAACTCATAGACACTTTCCCATTGAACAGTGAAGTCCAATTTTAAAGGTATACAGGACAGTTCAATGAAAAAAGAAAGCCCAGTTCAATTGTCATAAAACGTTCAGGGACTGTTCCTCACTACAGAAGAAACAAATGAAAAAAAAGACTTGTTACCCCGTTAGTTTTTTTGGTAGTCACTTGAAAAAAAACGGTGGTTTACTAAGGAAGTCTATGAGAAAATGTAGTGGTTTTTTTCACGTTTTATGGAATAATAAAAAAATGCCCAGTCCAAATTAGTTTAGATTTGCTACACTTTTATTTGAGGTCATATCCCACATTCCTCATTGCACAGACTTTTAACCCATTTACATGGAGTGTTATCATCAGCCGAAGGGTTTTTTGCATCAATATGATTGTGATTATACTTCCCACAGTGAAAAATGTTTATTTGTCATGGCAATCCCTAGAACCTATGCAAAAATTATGGAAATGAATTTTGATTTAGACAATAGACACAAGGAGGACAACAGCTGATAGATTCATATGACAATGACCACTGGCTTATAGTTCAACCAGGCGCCGCATAGGGTCGTATTTCCAGTCGCACCTCTATACCTTTAATAGATGTTTTTCTGGCTCCTCAAAATAATCTTGATTTTTATAGTAGGCCTAAAAGAAGTATTACAAGACTTCCTAGTGACTGGCAACTCAACCTCAATAGAACGTGGTCACTTCAAATATACAATTCAAACATAAACAGGAGAAGTATGTGTGAACAACAACTGCTGTTTCCATTAACTTGCACATACAACAATAAATGTATTTTTTCCAGACACACTCAGCAGAGCGTGTTGCCTATTATTCACGCTATGAACCATTGCAGCGCTAGAAACACTTGTCATGCTACACCAGCCTTCACATTGGAACAGAGGAATCCTGGATGCGTTTGGCCTTACTTTTTCATCCTGGGTCAGGTACAAACTCCTCCACTGCCTTGCAAGTCAATGTTGAGTTGGTATCTTATGAGCTACTCACTGTCCTAGCCCTGATCGTATTGTTATACGCGCCTTTTTGCCTCTATTGATCAATTCCTATCTCCTATCAATTCGGTAATCTATCAATGTAGGTCCAAATGAATAGATTTTTCTGTTCACTGGATCGTTTATTTAGGGTTGTTCACCAATGGGAAGTGTAGGTGTTCTTTGACTTTGTATTGTAAGCTATTGCATTATAAATATACTTATTTTTGAATAATATTATGTAAATGCCGAGCTAGGTGGAATGAGTGTGGAGGCAATGCTGGTGTAGATTGTATTCTGTCTTTATTCGATCCAAGATTTGGTATTATATGCACTTTTAACAATTTCTGTAACTTATATTACGATTAGAATTTCCTGTAATTGTTAAATGGGTTTAACTTTTATATTTTATATCTTTAACATTTATATCTCGGAGACCCAATGAAATCCTTTCCTGTGGTTACTTTTCTTATTATCGCTCACCGGTGGCCGTGTTCTTTCAGCCAAGTCGATAATAAATTCTTGAATGTAAACTAACTTTAAATTAACAAGTGGTTTTGGAGTAGTGTTCATACATTATTACATAATCTAAAACCAGGTACCTATTAAAAACAATGGCTTGTATTAATGATTCTATATGATAAATAATCATGCGTGTGGTGGGCCACAAACCGATAGTATTGTTTATTTCCAGTTCACATTGTACAATTAAAGTAGTAGTAGTAGTAGTAGTAGTAGCTTTCTTTCTATCTATGAAAACCATAGCTCTTCCAGGAGTCCCCTTCAACATTAGTCTTAGTTTCATCAAGGTTCAAGGTAAATGAAATCTATATATGTATGTGAGCATATTATGTATTTTGAAGAACAACTGTATTACAAACTGTGCTTTTATTAGAGGAGTTACGATGTCAAGCCAGACATTTCCACAAATTTATTAAAAATGTGATGAATACCACTCTTCCAGCATCTTATCCCATCAGCATCTTAAAGAATCCTACGGCCAATGATACCCATATGGCGGAATGTGTATCCTACTATGTCTTGGCTTCTCAGATACTTCTAACAAACCAATCTCTCTCTATTACAAATAGTGAGAGCAGCAGATAGCTGACATCTTAATCCTCACGGGGCTCTGGAGAAAGAGTTGAAGTATAAGTAATCAAATATTCCAATAATTATATTCTAGTTAGCACCAAGGAAATTTTGCAATTTCCAAGTATATATATGAATATATTTACACTACACTGATCTGGACAACTATTATTGGCAGATATGATTTGTAATGCTCATATTAGGAACATGATACGAGCACCTCCTAGGTATAATAGCTTGCGAAAAACTGAAATAATTTCCTCTTTACAGAAGCCACTGGAGCCTAGGCATAGGGTATGAATAAATATTTAATAAAGGACATAGATGGCCTTTTACTTACGTCACACCCTCAGGGTCCACAGTTGTGATGTGGACTTCAAGTTTAATTGCGTCATCTTTAACAAATCCATTTGCAGGGCCCATTAATTTCTGAAGAAAAAAACAATTTTGGTTTGGAACAGGAGGCCACCATAAAAAGTTGACTAGAGATAAGGCTTTCCCAACACAGATGAATCATATTCTATTTATCAATTATAGTTGAAATCAACTCATAAGACACTTTCCCATTGAACAGTGAAGTCCAATTTTAAAGGTATACAGGACAGTTCAATGAAAAAAGAAAGCCCAGTTCAATTGTCATAAAACGTTCAGGGACTGTTCCTCACTACAGAAGAAACAAATGAAAAAAAAGACTTGTTACCCCGTTAGTTTTTTTGGTAGTCACTTGGTGGTTTACTAAGGAAGTCTATGAGAAAATGTAGGTTTTTTTCACGTTTTATGGAATAATAAAAAAATGCCCAGTCCAAATTAGTTTAGATTTGCTACACTTTTATTTGAGGTCATATCCCACATTCCTCATTGCACAGACTTTTAACCCATTTACATGGAGTGTTATCATCAGCCGAAGGGTTTTTTGCATCAATATGATTGTGATTATACTTCCCACAGTGAAAAATGTTAATTTGTCATGGCAATCCCTAGAACCTATGCGAAAATTATGGAAATGAATTTTGATTTAGACAATAGACACAAGGAGGACAACAGCTGATAGATTCATATGACAATGACCACTGGCTTATAGTTCAACCAGGCGCCGCATAGGGTCGTATTTCCAGACGCACCTCTATATCTTTAATAGATGTTTTTCTGGCTCCTCAAAATAATCTTGATTTTTATAGTAGGCCTAAAAGAAGTATTACAAGACTTCCTAGTGACTGGCAACTCAACCTCAATAGAACGTGGTCACTTCAAATATACAATTCAAACATAAACAGGAGAAGTATGTGTGAACAACAACTGCTGTTTCCATTAATTTGCACATACAACAATAAATGTATTTTTTCCAGACACACTCAGCAGAGCGTGTTGCCTATTATTCACGCTATGAACCATTGCAGCGCTAGAAACACTTGTCATGCTACACCAGCCTTCACATTGGAACAGAGGAATCCTGGATGCGTTTGGCCTTACTTTTTCATCCTGGGTCAGGTACAAACTCCTCCACTGCCTTGCAAGTCAATGTTGAGTTGGTATCTTATGAGCTACTCACTCTCCTAGCCCTGATCGTATTGTTATACGCGCCTTTTTGCCTCTATTAATCAATTCCTCTCCATCTCCTATCAATTCGGTAATCTATCAATGTAGGTCCAAATGAATAGATTTTTCTGTTCACTGGATCGTTTATTTAGGGTTGTTCACCAATGGGAAGTGTAGGTGTTCTTTGACTTTGTATTGTAAGCTATTGCATTATAAATATACTTATTTTTGAATAATATTAGGTAAATGCCGAGCTAGGTGGAATGAGTGTGGAGGCAATGCTGGTGTAGATTGTATTCTGTCTTTATTCGATCCAAGTAGAAGCTCTCACTGGTCCCATCACAACTGACCCACCCTCTGTAGTAGGCGGATAGCATCTGAACTAAATATTCCTTCTGTCACCGCAACACTCCAGTCTTTCCCATTAGTACCAATGTTGTATATATCAATACGTTCTGCTGGTTTACTAATATATGTTTTGACCTATGGTCATTAGATATGGCTTCTTACATCATTTTCCTGCCTTTTTGGTTGGAGGAAGTAAAGCAGTTGTGGTACTGAAGCCCTGAGATTGCTAATTATCGGTGTATGTGTGAATGTCAATCTCTATGCTGGGGAGCTGGGGACTGACATTCCATGAATCACTACACAGATATAATGGGGAGTTGCGTAATTACTGTTGATGGTTAATGTAGATTCTCAAAGATCGTGATGAGTCTAGTTGATTTCACTAGCTGTGTAATAACTCTAGTAGAGCAAAGGTCCACGTTTGGAGAGCTGAGATAGCTTTTATTGGGTCCAATCTCGAAACATGTCAATCAGTCAAAATAGTAGGTGCAAAGCTGGACAATAGTCAGAACGCGCAGTCTAAGTCAGTCTCATCAGTAAACTTCTAAGTCCAGTCCAATCATGCAAGTCAGAGTAGTGTCTTTAGGTCTTCATATCGGCAGTTCTGTAGTTGTATATCGATTGGGTCTGACTCTGACAGGACCTGGGGTCTTTATATATTATATGGATTTCATCATCTTAACTGGGCCTTGCAGCAATGTTCTAGAACATTCTAGCAAGCCCCTAGTAGCATTGCATGAGAATTACTTAGTATGAAAGGATTGGAAGTATGACTTGCATCATTCCGGAAGTTCAGAGATGAGCTAGCGCGCGACTCATCCCTGATGCAATGTACTCTACATCTATGGAGGGACGGGTCTGGCGTAATACCCTGACTCATGTCATCATGAGGGGGCAATGCCTCAGTATCGCGTCCTTATTGCGAAAGTGGATAACACACTGACTGAATATGGCCAAGTTCATTTAATACTATCGAATACTTTATTTAGGAACCTTAATTACTTAAACAATAAATTACCTCTTAACTTATAACACACATAAAAATAATCTTTAGTCATTAACATATGCTAGGGCTCAGTACTGATGTGAATGGGACCGCCATTTGAGTGTTTACCACCATAGCGCTGCAGCTCCACACTGGCATAGAGCGCCCATTCTCACCATGCTAGCGCCGGTGGTGAGACAGTATTAGACACCGAAATAAATGGACATATAGGTGTGGTAGGAGGGCGGGTGGAGGGGTTGTCATTGTAATAACAATTACAGGAATATAGACTACAAACTTAATCTTACTAAACTAACCATGCAAAACGCTCCTACTCTTGCACGGTCGCTTTTCTGAACTGCCACAACAGGAAGACACTATATAATAAAGATCAGCCTACCTCCCATGAAATGAACTGTGCGTATCCAAAGCCAGCAGGCATTGGATACACTTCTGGTCCGAACCCTGAAACATATAGAATTAACCACTATATATTTATATTCAATTGACTATTTTTATTTATCTAGTTCCAGTTTGTCATGTCTGGCTGCGTGTGTATGCCTTTTAGACAAGTTGATTTTATCAGTTTGATTCATTCCATTTGTAGTTAAAACTAATAAATTAAGGTTAGGCCATATGTGAGGGAGGTTACTATCGATTGGGCATATAGGGGAGTATGCTACCAAATATAAAGAAATAAAATAGTATGAGTATACCTATGCATAGCACAATAATAAGTTATTAGTTATTTTAATAAGTTTTAGCAACTATAACCATACAACTAAAAAACTTCAATCATACCACATCACATCACCTTACACTGACTAGTCCCAATCTAGCCATACCTTGCTCTACCACCTTACACTGTCTTATATAACATGACAGCCCTGCTCTAACCTGACCTCACTCTAAAGCATGTTTCCACTTGCACATCAGTCGGTACAACGTGGTCTCTGTAGAACGGTCGCATGGGGGACCTTCTGACGTGCAAGTGGATATGGAATCGACTGTCCAACAGTCGCATGTCCTGTTAACGGTCCCTTGCTCCCGTTTGACGGTCACACCTCCGGTCAAAGAGTCAAGAGTATTTTTTGGGGTGTTTATGGTCGTACCAAAGGGGGTTAATGTCTTGGGTACCTGGTTGGCCCATGTGGACATTTTGTAGTATATTTGTACATTTATTATGACTTTATTTTTATCATTTCACATGATTTTTTAAATCAAGTTAGTACCATTTTGGCCATATTTTACTGCTTATTTCGATATGTGGGTGTTTTCCTGGTACCGAATATGCTTATGATGATATTTGTGACCATAATAGTCACCAGATGTACTAGGGGTACATTTATTATAGTTTTATTTTATCATTTCAATTGATTTTTATTTAATTATTGCCATTTGTACTGCCTATTTTAATTCGTGCATGGTTTTCGGGAGCTGAAGGTGACCACTTTGGTGAATAGTTTGGAGTTGAATATTTTTATCATTTCTATTGATTTATTGTTAATTATTCAAAATTCAAAATATGACTCAAAATGTTAGTATTAATCATATACCAATAAGTAATATTTTACTCTGAGCGTTGTATTATTGCCACCTGTGACAATGATGTAATAATAATGTCTAAGAATTGTCTATATAAGTTTCCAACGTGTGGGTACTACCGGGGATAGTATAGCTCTTGCACAGACTAAATAATGTGATCTATTTGGATTAATGATTTAACTAATAACCATGCTGAAGGTACATATTGTTATACCACCAGGTGGACAGACAGACCCTGAGGGCATGTCTACATAGTATCATTGTATATTAGGTGGCATGCGTAGGTGGAGGAATGTCCACTGGTGAGACGTGTCACAGCTGGGAAACCAGAGCTGTGATCAGTTGAATAAAAGAGACACTTGCCATTCGGAAGTCAAGTATTCATTCAGAAGGCAGTCAGTCAACCAGTCAGGAACAGTCAAAGAGAGAGGTGTTGGACTTACTTCATTTAACATTAACATTAACTACTATTTAGGCATATACTAACTACCCAGTAGTATATCAATATCATTATTAAATAATATGGAGATCAATCAGAAACACTAGCAACAATATAAGACAAGTCTCACAAATAAATCCAGTTTCGTCACAGAATGCAGTGATATACATATAGAGCCACTAGTTGGCTGTGACGGCCGCCTTTATACCTGAAAAGGCTACAACAAAGAGTTTCTGAAAAGGTAATATGGGGGGGGGGGGGGTCTGGTAGTCGCTGAAAATCCAGTCCCATAACACTAGGCAGTGAACATGGTTCTGTTTGCCAAGCCTAGTTTTAAAATATATATTTCGAATTAATATATCCGGTAATACCACAAGGAGAGTTTGGTAGAGTCTGGAGATCGATGCTTTGCTAATATGTATATAGTGTATAGTTTGTCACACTAATGCGCCAGGAATGGTCAAAATGTCAGCCCTATTTAACTGTAAAACATGCACTTATTAAGTTTTTATTTCCATTTCATTGTAAAATGATTTCATAAATTGCGATCTGTACTGTAACTCCAAGTCGAAAAAAAGTCAGTCTAAGTCAGTTGTAAAGTAAAAAAAAAACACTCTAACATATATATATTAATGGTTTAACAAACTAAAACATCGACCCCTCTTAACAACCAGTTCGCGTCCAGGTCACAGGCAGGTCCTGGTCAGCACTCAGTTCTCACTATTTAACTTAAATTTTACCACACAGGTGGAGAACCTGCCACTGAGAAAATGCCATCAGGGTCACGGCTGTTGCAGACATTGTGAACCTATTTTGATGTTGGTCCCCCCTAAGTTCAGAAAGTATTCAAGGTTTAGCTTGGAAGCACTATCACAGACAGAGAACAACAACCCATTTCCGTGTATTGTTTATTAATTGTAGAAATTAAGTTTCTTATATATAAATGAACACAAAACAACCCTCGTCTTGAATCCTGTCTTGAATCCTGGGTAATTCTGTCTATCTATTCCATTAAGATATATCTTCAATATCAGTGCTATGATAAATGACTTACTGTTTTTGATCACTCGATAAGCATCCCTGTTCAATAGCTTGAGGTCAGCAAAAATGGTACATGTGGAGTCCCTAGACAACAAGAGCTTTTACTAATTAATCTAAGATCATTAATCGCAATGATAGCACCATCATAAATTGCCTCCATCTATTAAGTTGTATAAAAAGAGAAAATTAGCAGGAAGAACCTAAGCAGCGGAATTATGTAAACAAAATGGTAGGAAAAGAAAAGATAATAGAAAAATCTTACTGGGAGAACACAGATTTTCCATATATATAATAACCCATATAGCATGTCCCATCCTTCCATTTTTTGTCTATTGAAATATTCCTGAAAAGAAAAAAGGAATATTAATGACAAGGGCAAATAACCCTGATCTAGAAGACAACTTAGAAGTAGAAGGCCACAATGTAACAAAGCAAAAGATAAGAAAGCAAAGCATGGCCTGGAAGAACACAACGTTTTCATACATACCATGCCATTTTACGGAAAATAATCTTTGGAGAACACTGTGAGACACGTAGTAGGCTAATATTCTTCATCGTGTGACAAAAGGTAACTTCTGATATGCCGTCATCTGAAATAAAATAATGAAAATATTGCCTACATTAATAAGAACATTATCTAGCTCCATTCTGGCAAGTACTCATTCACACCACACTTGCTTTTAGCACGATTTACAGAACCCAGAGAACATGACTTGTTATCAGAGGTCTGGTTAGCCAAGCAGCTATAAAGAGTTGCAGATCTACTGAGTAAGGAAGTCATTCCATACTAGCGATGTACCCATCTGCAATGGTTGACAGTCGAGAGTCCAGAGAGCGTGGTGCACTAGGATAGGCTTGAAGCCCTTATAGAGCTCTTAAATTAACTAGCATATTATATTATTGAGCGGATAATGAAACCTTAGGCTATTTAAAAAATGTCCTCCCTTGCTATGTTCCCATTGGGTGAGCGCTGTTGCCTGAGGCTGGCTGAAGGTTGATGTAACGCGTCATGCGACTGGTCCATTTCCTATTTCCGTAAAATAGTTACCAAAGGTGCCTTGCTCGCTTGCTTTATGTGACTGTATGTGTTGGTGTTTGAACTGCTTTTAAGAGAGATGTATATTGAATATGTGCAAAATCCTACTTTAAGATGAGTCATGCTGTTTACAGGAAATGGCTAACAAGATTAATTAAGTCTATTGATTATGATAATTGATGACGCACATGGTGACGCACGAAGATGGTGTGATGGATCATGTGACAGTTCATCCATCGGTCAATAGGGATCAGACCATTCTGGGATAGTTGTATTTAAGAAGGAAAAACTTAAGAGACAGGTAGTTCTTCCCTAGGAGAGCTCATATTGGAACATCATGCAGAAAGGACTGGAAGAACAAATTGGACTTGTAGGATAGGAAACAATATCCAGCATCTAGCCCCAGAAACTCTCCAGACTATACATATAGCTTTCCTAGAGGAATATCCAGGACTTGGAACAATCCAGAGAACTGATCTCTCACACCTCACCTCCATCTGATAGCTAAGTAGACATTTCAATATAAATTGTTTGGCGTATTTGGTTTACTTGAGAAGGTCATAGGGCAGTGTCACTCACCATTTGAAAGAATAAGTATTGTTGTATTTATTAGGGGCTCACCACAGAAGCACTAGAACTGTATACATATTGTATGTATCTCTTGCTATTTATACCACTCTGAATAAATATTTATGTGTATGAATAACGCTTGGGTAATTCTGGATATAAAGGTGGCGGTGGCTCCCCCTGGTATTGTATTTGTGTATTGTGTCGTTGTTCACTCACTCCTATTCATTCACGCGCCTGTGCTCAGCCGTGACTCACCTATTTTTAATGCCTTGTGCATGGAGAGAGAACGGCCGGTAAAGTTGTGTTCGAATTGCAAAACCAAGCATACCGGTCCCTTTGGTTCATACTGCAAACAGTTCAAGATGCCTATCCCTTCTGGTAAAACCGCAGAAGAATATATTGCTGATTTGGAGACTTCTCTCAAGTCTGCGGAAGACGTGAGTTCACAACGTGGAGACGAAGTTGTTTCCCTCAAAGGCCGTGTAGATGATCTGCAAATGCGTCTGTCAACTGGTGGTGTAAAATCAGAGTCTGAATCTTCTTCCACCGGTCCTGATAACTCTGCTCTGACTTCGCTAGTGTTGGACCTATCTCAGCGTTTGGCAAAACATGAGGTAGGAGCTCCTGACCCATCCAAGACGCCATTTGTTCCCGGCGATTCCCTCACCGGCTGTTTGTCTGACGCCATATCAAAGCTTGCACCCAATACGGACATTGCCGCCTGGTACACAAGCACACGGCCAGTGACTGGCCGCCTGCTACAGTACCATGGCAATGAGACCGCTGAAATCACGGACAATAGGCCTTCACTTCCAAGCTATACATGATTGGCAGTTTTGCCGGCGCACGCTTTCTTGATAGCTTGTTGATGAGCAATTAATGGGGGACGGGAGGGGAAAGTGTGAGGGTGGGTGATATGACTGATTCTTGGAATTAATGCGGTAACTGGCCAGTGCACCGACCAATTTGATTGATCACATGAAGCTATGCCTCTTGAGCCCACATAGACCTCTATGATATGGATGCCCAGAACAATGACAGAAAGATGTTTAATTTTTAAATTATACTTCATAAACTTCGTCTGCATTATAGTCAATTTGATTGCCATTAATTTGAGAAATGAGACATGCCACCTACAGGCAAACTAGGAACACTAACGCCACCTGTAGTCTCCTGGGCAAACCCACATGACTCAGCATACTGGACACGGTCAGTCTGACCATTGCTTTAGCCCACACAACTTGGGTTACAAAAATTTTACCCAACCCACCGCCCTAAAAACAATTTTTAATAGCCTCAAATAGAGCTTATATTATATTCCCAAGACTGATGTTCTTCCAATGAAGTTTTAGCCCATAAAGGGCGCCACAGAATAAAAAGTTTATCTGGCAAAAATTATTTTATTTTCTCATTGAGCCAATTATAGGCCTACTGATATTCCCTACTAACCCCTTCTCAACGAATTTAAATTTTTACTAAAAAAAAAATGACCTACTGAAATCAAACGCTGCCCATTTCAGAGAATGGGTATAGCACTGATAGACATATGAATCCATGTAACAAATTTCGGGATATTGTATTAAATATATCCTTGCGTTTTGAAGGCATTCGTATGGAGTATATGTAGTTATTTCCATGTAGGTAATCCAGAATCCATCCAGAACCATTATGAACTTTTTTTTCAAAAAAAGATAACTTAAAATATAGAAACACTTACTAGGTGTCCTAGTGTTTACTATCATTGGAATCCGCTTGATCTCTTTTCAAATATAATATCTCAAAATCAATATTTTTCGACTTATGACTTATTTTTCGACTTATGACTTATTTTCATAAAACATATCACATACATATTATTATATATAAATATATGATGGTATCTATATGGTACACTTAGAACATGTAAAAGCATAGCATGGCATCTATTTTTTAAAAAGAATTTATGAATTCATTGAGAGAGAGAGGGAGAAGGAGAGCGAAGGGAGAGCGAGATAAAGAAATGACAGAGAGGTAAGGGGAGAGAAAGTTGGAGATGGAGTTCAGACGGTAAACAGAAGAATAATATTATCATTGATTAATACATTTTTTTTTACTCTTCCTCCTCTTTTGCCCCCCTCCCTTCCCCCTCTCCGACTAACACCGCCCTGCCCCCTAGTAAAATTGGCACATACGCTCCCACCTTCATGCGACCTTTGCCTGTGTATCACCAGTGTTACGGTAGATGGCGATAGGGCGCATTCCTTGTTTAAAACGCGTACTGGTATATGACAGGGTAGGGAATACCTTTTCGGGAACCGGGATTGGGACCTATTTTAGGTTGGGATTCAGGATTTAAAAGGTTCTACGGGAAATGGGAATCAGAATTCAAGAGGGGGTCTTCTCTACCCTGATATAAGAGTGGAATCGCCAGAAAATGTACAATTGGCAGATTTACTCATTTAGTCAGTTCTGCTAAATTAGGCTGAAAAATGGCCAATACTATGTATATCTGAGTATAATGAGTACCTATTGTGGTGCTGCCTTGATTCAAACAATCTGTTTGGTTATGTTGAACTGAATTTTTAATTTCACTTTTTTCTCAAAGTTGGATATTTCAGAGGATGGTGAAGGCGATTTTGTACATTTTCTGGCGCATTCACCCATAAAAGTGAAGGAATTGTTGCCAGTAATATAAAGGGCTAAATCGTAATGATATAACATATGTGTACATAGCTTTCTGTATTAACTTGTATTTCAGTACATCAAAACACATATGATAATTATGATAATTCAATAAAGGAGTACGGTATTTGTTGTGTGGCTAGTCAGGATAACCTGCAAATGAGCAGGCTTCCATATTATTATGATAATAATATAGAAACTTGATTATAGAAACGTCTAAAAACTCTTCTATAATAAGTATTATGTACATTATATTCTGTAGTGATATTGATAATGATTATACCATCGATGTGATAGTTATAATAATTCTCTCCCCTTCTTTCTCTGGGTATATCATGAGAAATGGAACAATACCTTCATTATTTAGAATGTTAGACTTGCCAAATTTAACACTGGAATTAACCTATTATATTTGAAAACAGAAATAATGAGGATTTAAGATTAGAATTTTAAGAATTTCAGAATTAAACATTTTAGGAAATATAATAAGAAATAAAGGAGAGGGAGCAAGAGATAGATCAAGAAGGGGGGAGAGCACAATTTAGGAGAGAGGAGAGGAGAAGACAGGGAGAGGAGAGATGAGAGACAGATATAACAGATATAAGAGGGTTTCATGGAAAAGAACTTGCCCCTCCCCAGACACACACCTATACATCTATCAATTTTCCTTCCCCCCTCTTTCCTCCCCTCCCCTCCTACCTCCCTTGCTCTCCCTCCCCTTGTATTCCCCAGGCCCACCCTCCTTCACCTCTCCTCCTCTTCCTCCTCCGCCTCGAACCCCTTCCTTCTTCCTCCTCCCATTCCTACCTTCCTGTCCTCATCCACCCCTGACTCTGCCCTCCCCCAGGAGGGGGTTGAGATGGGGGGGGGGGCAGGAGAAGGAAGAGAGATGGAGCCGTTACGCCCTAATTATTAAAGATAGAGAGATCCTATCATGATAGCAGAGTAATTGTGTAGAAATAAAACAGATATTTTGACAAAAAGTAATCAAACATCTGGTAAGGACCAGGTCCTCGTTCGCCTGCCAACATCCATTCTCTATCTTTGACTTATCATTACTTTTGCAAGCCTAATTAGTGAGTAACATAAAATTATCTCATTTTTACACTAAATCATTTGATAAATCGGGATTAATAAGGCCAAAATAAGGCAAAATAATAGGGAAAATATAGGTATCTGAATAATAGGTGCAGAAATCGGAATATTTGTCCCAGCGTTCGCAAACTTCACCTGCATTATGCTGATATTCCCGGCTATATGTACACCAAAGATCGCCGAGATTCAACAAATTTATTTTTTTCTAAAAAAAATGGCCCCCTGAATTCAAATGCTGCCCGTTTGGGAGAATTATCATATATAATCTGTGTGTGCAGGGTCTATTTTTATAAGCGGTATTCACCACTTAGATTACTGTGATGTCATTGCCCTGATCAGAGACAAGTACAGAGTTATTGATAATAGCCGAGTGGATTGCTGTATATATGTTCAGTTGACGGATCTAGTGATCACTGCATGGGCATGGGGCTATAAATAGTACATATGTGAAATCTCTGGTAGAGAGACAATCCAATGGACGTCCATTCGGTACGCACCAAATGGATAATGCGCCACTTCTTTTGTTATTTACATGCTTTTAATGGGTTCGGAATTGTTCAGGGACATGTTTGGTTTTGTCATTTACTTATAGTACTAGTGTATGTGGCAAATGGAAAAAAAGCGCATATTTGCACATGAATAGCGGAGAGTGCATTAATTAATACGTTTACAACAACTGTTTTGCAAAAAAATAGTGTTGCGCCTTGCGCAAAGGATGCACTGGGAAACCCCTTCAATGATCTATGACGTCATGTCACGCCTCGTTACACAGCATTCCACTCCGCTCCCAGCCACAGCTCTTTCAGTGGTCTCATTGCCGTGGTACTGTAGCGGGCGGCCAGTCACTGGCCGTGTGCTTGTGTACCAGGCGGCAATGTCCGTATTGGGTGAAGCTTGCCACTACTAAGGAGGAGAAAGGTAAACTGCTTCGCCCTGATTATTATGTGCAAAAGACTGAAAGGAAGAAAGATTACACTAAGCTTGATTATGTTGATCTGGTTTATGGCTGGCTTTGTGTTGCGGAACATTTAATTACTACTGGTGGTGATATTGCGTCGTACATTTCTCACTTGAAATATACGGCCGAGCTAGTGCAAAGCAGGAAGTTTTTTGATTGTGCTGCTGTCGAATATGACAGATATATAATCGACGCCTACGTCAATGGTAAAGCTACTGCTTTCTCTCCAAACCCAGTGGGATCATCACTTTACTTCGCCCCCCATGTCATATCTGATTCTGCTAAGGTGGGGCATGGTTCTACGTTACATAAACCCTTTTTGGATAGGATTTCCAAAAATGTTGACAGTATACAAGCATTACCTGCCTGGCATGCGATCGTAAAGTAATTTATGGTTTAGTAGGGAACAGGATTCAGAGAAGAAATCTATAGACAGCTATAATTGGCATTGGACAATAGGCAAGAGAAGGAGGACAAAAGGCCAAGCGAGAACTTATGTAACATCTAAAGGCGTGACCTATAGATAGAACTCACATAGTCCAACCCTAACATAAATAACTTGTCTAGATGAACAGATATTGATACTAACATTATAACTATATCTACAATTAATTCAACCCCAGGAAAGACCTACATTTGGTGGAGAACTCTGGATTAAGCTATTGTTTTGCTGTATAAATTGGGAAAAATAGAGTGTATAGCCTTGTTAATGAGTGACACACTCATCAAAAGGAGATAAATCAAAAGAAGATAAGCCACGTCCTCAGAAAAGGGCAGAATATAAGCTATCAGCGAGTTTAAGATCTGGTTGGAGTGATAAAGATACACAGGTCCAGTCTAATGAACATTATTTATCAGAGAAAGTTTCAGGAACTAGGAAAAGACTCATGCAAAAAAGAATGCTGAATCTAGTTCACAGCAGATGAGTGAAGAGGATAAAATTGATATAGTAAAACCTGTGGCAGGCCAAGGCCAATGCAACTCAAAGCACGGAAAATATTGGCAAAAATAACAAAAGAACTGACCTAGTTGAAGGAATCAATGGCAGGTTTAGACTTGGGGAAGGGTGCCGCAACTCAGTTGCGTTCAGCACTGCTGGGCCCCAGGAGATTCTTGGGTGAACCTGGAGAAGATCCAAGAACATTTTTGGGTGATTGCGAGCAATTATCAGCCGAATTACACCCAGGTAAACCGGACGATTTTGTGGAGGAACTGCCAAGATATTTATCTGGCTCTGCCAGGTGCTGGTACCAAATGAACGGTTATAGAAAAGGTATCAGGTGGAATGACGTAAAAACTGTGTTCATGAAGCGATATGAGCCACTATCATTAGCCGACAGAAAAGCCATTAAATACGAGAAAATGTTGGAGGGTTAATCTTTGCGTAAATTCTTCGACAAATTCCAGGAGAGAATGGTGAAGTCAGAAACTTTTGATGTAGGTGAAGTTAAAGAATGTTTGCTTACTAATTTGTTGCCTAGGTAAAGAAACCAGCAGCAGATGGGAGTGAATGATATCATGGAATATCTGCTACAAAGAGAGCAGACAGAGAGCAGCCGAGATGTAGCCGAATTGAGGGGACTCAAAGGCGAATTGGGACAACTGGCGACATTGGTGAAGGAACTCTCAGGAAAGGTGGAGGTCTCCACTCCAAAACGTCGGGCGAATGCTGTATTGCAGGCCGGGGGAACAGAGCAGCGCAGCCGGGAGCCTCAGCGCGATGCCAGGCGGCCAGCCGATGACAGACAGCGCCCAAGGCAGCCAGTTAAGTGCTATTTCTGTGATAAGCTTGGCCATTTCAAAAGAGATTGTTTTAAATATAAAGCAAGGTTCCCTAGATTAGGAGGTAATGAGCTACAGAGGCGTAGTAATTATAATCCAAATTATGATGGTAATTGGAGAAGTAATAGTAATAGGACATATGGTGGTAATCAAGGGAATTATAGTGGTGCCCCTCCGGCAAGAGACCAATCGGGACCAAGACAACAAGTAGGTTATACTACTCTGAAGGTACAGTCTACTTCGACCGTTCTAGAAGGTGATGAGTTTTATAACAATGAGGGAACTAAAATGATGTTGTACCCAGAATATGTTGCCCCAAACGGGGTATCCTTTCCTCAAGACGGCACGGTGAGGGAAGGCAATATGTAAGTGTTTTCTCAATGCCAGATGATTTGGTAGGGGGTGCATTTGAAGAGTTTAATGTGCCACTATGTGAAGATCCAATTTTATTTACAGACATTGCGTATGACAATAGTGATTTTAAATATAGAACTCTATCCCTTGATAATAAGGATCATACAATAAAAGGTACAATTGCTGGTTGCGGGATCAGAGCATTGATTGACACTGGCGCGTCCATATGTGTGATGTCTGCAGCTATGTTTAAAGCAATAGATAAAGGTAGATATGTTGACCTAGGGTCGAGAAGAGCATGTTATTTAGCAGATAGGAAATCAGTAACAGCCTTGGGAACCTGGTCCACGAAGATTCGTTTTGGGACGGTATTATACCCGATATCAATTTATATTTGGCCTCATTTATATAAGGAGACATTATCATAGGTAGGGATTTTCTCATGACTCACCGACTGGTGTTGAGTTACAGAGGATGCAACTTAGATCCTGTGAAAGTCATTAAGCTTGTAGCTGACAGGGATATTCTGGTCCCACTGATGACAGAGGTGATGACTGGAGGTAAGGTGTTTAATGGAGAAATACGGGAAAAAACAGAAGTTTGGTTTGACCCTATAGTAGAGAACTTACAGGATGGAATGGTAGCTGCTAGAGCAGTGGCAAATATCAGCCAGAATAGTATTCCTATTCATTTGATGAATTATACACGAGTCCCTAAGACAGTAAGAAAAGGTCTAATGTTAGGATGGATTAGCATCGAAAGGGTTACCGAGATGGTATCATTTGCGGGTGATTCAGTTGGAACTTCCAGCGACAGAGAAAAAGGTAAGTGAATCCCAGATGTGGATCTCAGTTCTGATTATTTGTCAGAGGAACAAAAGGAGAAGGTAAGAATGTTGTGCGCGGAATATTCTGATGTTTTTGTTGGTCCGGATGGTATGTTGGGTTTGACACCATTGGCGGAACATAAGATCAGATTGAAGGATGACCACGAGGTGATACATAAGATGCCATACAGACAGTCGCCCGGGATGAGGGATATGATGGAAAAGATAATACAGCAACAGCTGGAACAGGGCATAATTGAGAAATGTTATGGATCAGAATGAGCATTTCCAGCCTTTTTGGTCGCAAAAGGTAATGCTAAACCAGGAAATTTCGAGAAGTGGCGATTGGTCATGGACCTGCGCGGCCTGAACGCAAATACTAAGGAAATGTATACTAGTATACCACGTATTGATGATATTTTAGATAATGTGGGCCAGAAGGCTCCATCAATTTTCAGTTGTCTGGATCTGCAGTCTGGTTTTCATCAGGTCGCGTTGTCACACGGTAGTAGGGATTACACGGCTTTTATATCAGCATCGGGAGATAAATATCAATGTACTGTCTTGCCGAGTTGGTAATGGACATGGTAACAGCTGGTTTGAGATATGAAACATGCCTCTGTTACATAGATGATTGTATAGTATTTAGTCATGATTTCGAAACGCATCTAAAAGACCTAGCGGAGGTATTTGGTAGGCTGAAGAAGGCAAATCTTAAGCTGAAGCCATCAAAATGTGTGATGGGATAGAATTAAGTTCCTAGGACACCTAATATCAGCCAAAGGCATTGAGCCACACAAGGATAATTAGAAGCCACTACAAAAGTTGGCGATACCCAAAAGGGTATTGGATATCCAGCGATTCCTGGGTATGGTTGGCTATTACAGGAAATTCATCAAGGATTTTTCCGCCAAAGCCAAACCACTTACAATTCTGTTAAAAAAGGAACAAAAGTGGATTTGGGGGGACGAGCAACAGAAAGCATATGAAGTCCTAAAAGACGAGTTAATGAAAGGAGTGGTGTTATCTTTTCCAGATTTTTTAAAGGAGTTTCTCCTTGAAACTGATGCCTGTGCCGTGGGTCTCGGGCCACCTTGTCACAGCTCGATGCGACAGGCAGAAAAAGACCAGTTGCATTTGCAGCTAAAACACTGTCGGAGACACAATCAAATTGGTCTACAACAGATTTGGAATTGCTCGCTGTGGTGTGGGCAGTGCAGCATTTCAGAGTTTACTTAGAAGGGCAAAAGTTTAAGTTATATACAGATCATAGCGCCCTATGCTCTCTACTAAATAATGATAAAAATAAAGGAAAATTTGGTAGGTGGGTGATGATACTGCGAAAATTCGATTTCTCTATCGGTCATTTTTTACTGATGTGACGAGAGATCAGTAAAAACTTGTGGCCATCGTATACAGTCTCCTAGACACGAGTCTCATTATATTCTATCTTAGGAGCCGCATACGCCCATATGCCTTTAATAGGCACAATGCATGGATCTGTTTGTTGCCAACACACAATGTAAAGCTGGCACTGTTATTCACTCTGATTGGGGTAATATAGAATGTTGTAGCTAACAAAAAGTTGAAAATTGAACCCAAGCATTTTCTTTCGGTGCAGCAAATAACCCACCTAAAATGAGAAATAACAAAAGACACTCACCAATTGATTCAAAGGTATCCCTGCGAACATATGGAGTAGGTGTATACAGTGAAACAATAGAGGCACCTGAGTTCAATCCGTCCCTGAAGGCTTCAGCCCCTGGCGACATAGGAGTTGCAATCTCTTTTAGAAGCTTCTGAGCACCATCCATTTTATCAGAGAGTTGAGGATTGATATGGAGGACCTCGGACAGCTGAGATATCGCAGATACTTGTAGTTTTGTCCAGTGATACTTGGGCAAGATCTAGAATATAAATGGAAGATTATTCCCTGATTCAACGTCACTAGATCCTGAAATATTATGACAAAATCAACCTCTTTGCTAGCTAGTATTCTAATATAATGCGCCCAGTAATGCTTCACAAGCTAGTATTTAGAGTTTACCTTTCACAAACTATCTTTTTATTTCGATTAGTTCAGCTCATACAACTGCTCTTCCACAAGTGCCTGGGTGGAGGGCAGGAATTTGCAGCTATGCTATCGCACATGGCACTTTCTCTATCATCTATAGTCTACTCTATCATCAAACTACTTTGTTGCTCAGATGATTTGGCTGATAAAAGTAAAGAAGATCCATATGCACAAATACCAGAGGGAAAGAAACTACAAATAAACACAGACCTGGGAATTGAAGCTCTTAAGGCGACTGATGTTTTCCATTCTCCAATTTTCAGAATCCTCAACAACTTTTCGGTGCTTAGCTTCAATCTTAGTTTGTTCTTGGTGGATCTTTCGTTTAAGAACTTTGGGCAGGTCATTTCCTGAGAATTTCCTCAAATATTGAAGCTGGTCTTCCCAGAGAACTTTAAGATCAGATTTGAACTTTCCACTGGACTCCTCCTGTTTCTGATCACCTGATGGACTTGCTAAGACTTTCTCAATGGTCTCTGATAACTGAACATGGGCTGGATTCTCTGGCAGACCCATAGCTTCCCCCGAGGGTGAGGCATGGCTGGGTACATTACAGTCAGGCACAGGACAGTGGATCTCCTCCTTCTTCTCAGCTTTACTCACAAACTGTGCCCCTTTAATACACGGCCGACACACATGATGTCCACAAGATGGCAGCAGGTACACATTCTCAGAGAATGGTTCGCTACATACTGGACAGCGGAACACAGACGCTCTGAAAATCAAAGAATTGGGACTCACATGAAGATGTTTGTAAGGAAAGGGTAATGGCTGGGGAATACAAATCAGGAAATGTTGATATTCATGATGGATTTCAAAGGGAAAACACATTGGGCACTGCTATGCCTCCTTATATCAGATATTAATACTTCCTATAGTTGTTGGACAAAACCTATGAAACAGCTGACAAGGTTGGAATGTATTATAACAGCAATGAAAAGGTGTATAAAACGCAGTCAGGAGAGATGAGCACTTTCCCGAGGTGTTTCAGATTCTGTAATATAGCTTCCCCCTCCCCCTGGATGAGAGATGGCTATAAAGTTTAGACCCTTAGGGTGAAAATGAACGACATGTTGGAACTAAATAGAGCAGGTGAAAAGTAGTGTTATGTGTGTATGAAGAGGGTGATCAATACATGATGAGGCGAGGAGTGAACGGACTGTATTTTCGATGTTGGCCGCTCAAGGTAGTTTTGTTGATATATTGAATAAAATTTTGATTTGAAAAAAAAAATACTTCCTATACCAATGTACTAAATTCTAATTTTCATGCTATCACCTATGTACTTGTATAAACACTGAGAACTGCTGACTGCCCATTGGTCAGTCTGCAAATGTCACTCAACGTGCAGGTAATTAGCATTATGCTAATTACTTTGTATAGATGGTAACCATCCTACTTACCTCGAGCAGGGAGGTATATACAGAGGGAGTAGAAACAGCTAATTGATTCAAGTAGGACATGCACAATGGGTATATAGTTTAGCCACTGCATGTCAAGTGACGCTGCAGTACTGTTGCCCTTGATTGCCCTTTTCTAGCAACAGCATACTAGTGATACACTTATAAATAGTTGGCGCTAGTAGTAGTAGTAGTAGTGTCATTGCTTTCAACTATATGCCTGTCAAGCATAATCTTTGATTCTACTCCTTCTGTATGTATACCTCCCTGCCTCAAGTAGTTACCCACAAGTAGTTATCAAAAAGTGGTGCAACAGGCCATTGTACCAGGAATAATCAAAAGTTTAAATCTACTTTACCTCATTAGCTAATTAATGTCACACCAGTCATAACATATTGGTAGAGAACCCATGTAAGATTCACGATGAAGGAACACAACCTGGATATGGTATTTTCAAATACTTTACATAATGGATAGCCCATATTAAATTTTAGATAGTGTAGGAATTGTCTGCAGATTTAGCTTGGGAATTAAACCCAAGGTATGTCGTAAAATATGCCAGAAATGACAGACATCATTTATACTTAAAACAAACAACATAAACCTTTTCATATTTCATTTCTCAATATGATTTGTGAAGAGTTGTCTTTTAATTAGTAGACTAGATGTGGTGCAAAAGAGAGAATATGACGACCGTATAACAGCAAATTCCAACCAACAAACCTCATGCTATCGCCCAGCGCGGAATTGTGGCCAGCCTCCTTAACTATAGGGATTTGGTGTGGTACAAAGCTGATGTGCTTGAAATTAAATATACCTATTCCTCTAATCATCATGTTTGCCACCAATGCCTGATGTCCCATTGTAAGGATTTAAATATCAGACATGGCGAAACCTGCCGGACCACGGTCCTTGACCGTTCAAAGACATGTGGGACCAATGAAACTAGTATCACCGGTCCGACTGTCCGGTGAAAAATTTGTAGAAAACAATGGATAGAAAAGGAATTTAAACTATGGGAGGGATTCTACGATGAATTGTAGACCTTGCTCATGTTGGTATATAGTACGATAGAGTAGAACTGACGTACAAACGGGTAACACATGTGTAGTGATGATAGTTATGTGATCCTTTCTTTTTTGATAAAATGTATCCCAAAGGTGAGATTGACTAGTTTAAATTTAAATCGCGTACAAAAAAATCCTCACAACAGCTAGGTGTTTACACAATCTCAACGACGGTAAGAAGCCGTACAAATAACCAAAAACGCTGTAGTAAGGTAACAGATTTTATTTAGATGTTAAAGGATAGCAAGCAAGGTAAAATCTCCGAATCTCATTTCAGAAAAAGGTACAAAACGAAAAGGTATACACACATACAAGAAAATTGATATAAGAGCGATGTAACACACTGTCAAGCTCTTTAAATGTTGCCTCTGTCTGATTTTTGAATAAAGACCCGGTGTTGGGAAAAAAAAAAGAGAAAACAATGGATAAACATTGGAAGGGTGAAAACTAAGGAGGTCTGGTGAAAGATCCTTTTCACCGGTCCGACTGTCCGGTGAAAGTTCTAAAGTTTTCGCCATGTCTGAAATATACCCCAAAAAGAATAATAAAAATGCTTGTAATAACAGATCTGGTTTCTGTTGTTTAATGACAAAGGGTTTTGTACAGTACCTCAAGAACATATCTCTGTCAAGATATTCAACAAGGGGGAATTCCAGCTCCTCTGCGACCTTGTACTGGTTGGAGTTCACCAGAGCCCACACAAATCCATGCAGTTTGTAAACCTTGAGCTTCAGTAGCTTTTCCCACAGAGCTTTTATTTGCATCTTTTGTGTTTTTATGGTCTGAAAAGGGACAGGGGATGATAGAAAATAAAGATCAACAGCTGGATATTAGATATTTCTCCAGAAATGGTAGAAAATAAAATAATGGAAAGTATTCATCATACCTTTTTATGATCTGCCCATAGGCTTAAGCATTAAGTTTATTTCCCACACATTACTTGTTTATCAACTGCAAGTGAAAACAGTTCCGTTCCTGGTGATTTATATCTTTATTCAAAGGCCAGGATGGGTTTCTATACCGACCGGTTGACCATTACCTTCCAACTCCTCCCTGTATTCCATATATGGCAGGGATGAACTTTGACCCTGATGCATACACCAGTGCAACTCTTATTTTTGTTCTGACAAGCAGGAGCACGGCAGTGGCATGGGCCATCGGTGCTACTGAGAGGGGTGGGGCAGGTAGTGGCAGCACATGGAGGCCCATGTGTCTAGTGTGTATGTATGTATGTATGTATGCATGCTGGGTGGTTGCTATGGATACCTGTTGGTTATGAATCTACAGTTTGAATGTATGAATAATAATTTTGCAGGGAAATATACACACTATACACTGGCCTCTCAGAAATTCCACGGGTCATATGTAACATTATGATGCCTTCAAAGAAAGGACTGCTTAAGTGTTGACCATCCCATGGGCCTCCAGTTCCTCCTGTACATATATCCAAACTCAGCTTATGACATCAGGGGCATCTTGTCTGACAAATGCATTTCAACAATGTTAATGTTGGTTTGCTCAAGCAAAATGAGAAGAAAGTGTACAAATACAACATCACATAAAACAGGTGTGATATAAGACACAACTCACCTTGATTTCAGCTATCATGTTGTCATTCAAAACATCTTTATCTTTAAGGTGGGTCCAGAAAAGCTCGGAGAGTTGCAGGTTGCGACGTAGATAAGGAAGATTGTCAGCTAGAATATTTTCGTACTTCTCATGATCATTCACTATTATACTCCCCTCCTCATTGTATCCATGTTCCCAGATATACTTATGATGCCTAGTGAGAAGTTACAATTACAGGCCACAATTACATTTACAACAAAGAACTAAATGTGTGATGACTGAGGCTTGGATAGTGAGTGCTCGTGCGGTTACATTTGGTGTGAAATGAACGTGAGGAGAGATATTTATAGCATACCTAGCTAATTGATGAAGTCCTATAAATTAACTCATACTAAAGCGATAATATATCTATCTGACTGAGAAAAGTGTCCTTTCAGGCACAATGTTATGGTAGAATAAACTTATTAAACAAACAATAATGTTATTCAAATGCTTCCCATTTTTTAAAATAAATATGTTTTTCATAGATCTGATAACATGGAATCAAAATAAAAAACAATGGGGCAATTGTGATGACCATATTTACAAACTTATATTGGTTTTGAATTATGGAAAATAATAGAATTTATAATCTGCTAAATGTTGAAAATATATACTCAGTCATTCTGCAGTCGCCTGTCTGGTGTATGTGGGATAAATATATATAGCACTCTTCACTTAGGTTGTTTTGGGGAGCCTGAAAACAAAGGAGACAATCATAAATCAGAATAAATAACGTTATCTAGCTTAATGATTTAAAGGTTCAAATGGGTTTCAAATCCTGGATGTTCACACCATGGACAATTGCAACCACTGTAATACCTCTGCCAACTACTATTAGAAGTTTAGCCCAAAGTATAAATGATGCATGACTGAAGGGGCAGTCAACTCGTTTGGAACAACCAGTTTTCATATCAATCCTGTAATTTGAATCAGTGTTGAAACAATTGCTTCAGGACAACTTTTCAAAATATGGTTGTCTAACATGTGGTTGTCCGCTCACACCAAAGAAAGGTGAAACCTGGTTGTCCACAGGACGCCCCAATATTCAATTTTGGTTGACCGCATGGCTGACCTGGCTGGTGCGAACAACAAGGCTGCAAGATTTTTTCAACCATGTGAATGCAGTCAACCATTTTCCTTTAAGTGTGGCAGGTCTTACAGCAGACATGCTGATCCTCCATTAGACATATTAGTTCTCAGATGTTCTCAAGCATTGTGTCCTCAATAATATATATATATATATATATATATGACCCATTCTCACAAAATGGGATCACCCCCCACCCCCCACCCCCCGCCTCTTTTACAAAGTGTAAATGCTGAGAGTGGTTGCTATTGTGTTATATGTTATCAAAAATACTTCTATCGCATAGATCTAGTCTGGTTCTATCTAGCCATATATAGTTTTCCATACTTTCTGTTCATATCTTAATATATTTTCATGAACCCCTACCTAGTCTAGCCTAGCACAAGAATGGAGGGAAAAGCACACCTTACCAAAATACCTGATGAGGCCAAACAGCCGAAACCGCTTATATTATTCAGAAAAGATAAAATATTTCTTTTCTCATACTTGAGTCTACCACTACTCCCCCCACCCCCACCCCTGTTTACTACCCTTCAACTATCCCACTACCCCAGTCTCAACACCAACAAAGGTTAGAGACCTGTGCTAGTCTAGTACTCATACCAGGCCCTACATAATAAGGGCAGCCTTGAAATAGATTCACAGTCTCACAACTGAACAAAGGCCTTTCTGATTTGGCGGGAATTCTCGGGGGATATAAAAAGCCCTGGGATCAGCCATATAGTCATTCAAGCAGTCATATAGGAAGGTAAAACAAGCTCCGTCTACCTACAATCTGTTCTTGATTGTCTTCATTTGATGGTAAAACCAAGCTCTTGGACACTTGTGGTATAGCATTTTTGAAGACAGTCATCCAAACAATGATGAAAAGAATTAGATGGAAAAGGTGGACATGTCTCAATAAATACAACTCCGGGGGGACATTTGGGTTTTGTTTTATTGTAGTGATGTTACATGTCCTGATATGTTTCAACTAACAGTATAGTGTAAAGAAGTCTAAGGGTTTTAGCCCATAGGTTCAGTGTTGTGAAGAAGTGAGACAAGAGTCTGGTGTAGCAGCAGTTCGTCCGGATTCGGCCTAGGCAGGTGTGACTCAGCGAGTACCTAAGACCTCATCCATCCATTTATTTATACTCCAAAATCATGAATTATTCATAGAATCAAACCCAAGAATTATTCCACTTACTCTCCCCCCTCTCTCTAGTTGGTTGAGGGAGAGAGAGGATCTTCCCTGCCCACACACTGACCTCTGCTCCCAATGCAGAGGCCATGAGCTGAGTGCATGCAAGTTGGATCCCTCTCCTCAACCTTCCCCCCTCCCACCCCTTACTCACAGATCCCAAGGCTCGTGCCCTTCCCCCTCCCTCTTAGCCCTTCCCCCCTCTTGATCAACCCAGAGCAGTGGATACAGTAATTAGGTCGGGCTGGGGGGGTGGGGTGAGCCCTGAGTAGCTCATCTCCCCCTCCCTCCCAGCCAGGCGTTAAAGGAGTGTTCATTAATATCAGAGGCCATCACCCTGTACTAAAAAAGTCTTTTAGTCAATTCTTATGTAAGAGAAGTCTCTGTGTTTTAAGTGTGCTTCTGAACACTTTCAAATGTCTTCCTTTGTACGGAGCTAGTACACACAAAGTTCTCAAGTACGGTTGTCACCGCCGTCTCCTCTGCCCGGCCGGTCAGCCGAGGCCCCCGCTGGACCTCGTCGCTGACCGACAGGACGCCCGTCTCTTTCTCTCTCCTCCTTTGGCCATGGAGAGTGAGAGCGGTTGGGTAGTCAACACTACAATATTTCCACTTTTAAACCTCAGAGCTTCCTGAAAGTCCACATTCATATTTGGGGTCCCGCCGAAATCCTTTCCTGTGGTGGCTTTACTTATATAGATTATTATATATAATATTTGCATGATATTGAAAACACTACAGAACACAGGTCGACTTTACTGTAGCATCGCTTATAAACTTTTATTACTGGAAAAATACCTCTTCAAAGCAGAATGGTCGGAGACAAGGTGAGGGCTTTGATTCCATGGTGCTTCCTCTCAGGCTCCTCTGTCTCGACCGATTCTGTTTGTGTAAAAACAACCTTCTCACAATGAGAGTTGAAATAAAAATACCTTTTTGGGCTGGATCCTTGTCCACGGATTCCACCATTTTCTCCCGAGAGAGAAAGCTGGATTTCACCCAGGTATACTACTCTGTGTTCTGCAATCTCCCTCGCACCCGAGAAGAGGACAGAACAAATATTAATAGTAAATATTAAACAAGAGTAAGATAAAGACAAGTTCAAAAAGTGTTTGTTACCCCAGAGAAACCAAATAAACATTGTTAAACTAAATATTTCATCCTGGTCAGTCCGAAATTGGCAGCGTAATATGGTGAGGCAGGGGAGGGGGCAGGGATATGCTCGAGGAAGCGAGAGCCAGTCCTAGCGCCTGGAGTGGCCTCTTCATCCTCTCGATCTAAGTCTTGGAGGGCTAGGGCTGCAGGGTGGTAGGTTGGGGGTCCTATTGGGATATTCTCTCGGGGCTTAAGGTTCCTCAGACAACACAGAAGGCTGACTTTGCCTCTTGGGGCGAGCCCCTTTCGGCGGAGGTAGATTATTCCCAGGGTCATGACTCCTAGGAGAGTGGGAATGAGAGTGGCTATACCCCAGATAGAACTTTCAGACCAAGGGGTGGAGGAAATTAGGGGGGAAATGGGTTTAGGGAAATCTGTCAGGGTGAGTAAGGGTATTTCAGCTCTTGGCAGGAAGGTCAATTGCTGATCTAAATGGGGGTAAAGGGATAATTTGCCATAAGTCAGATTAAACCCGGGGAGGGGCATAACCTTGGGGGTGGGGAGTGTTATATGGGACTCATGGCGTTGGATTCTGCTCACACGCCAATCCTTTCCAACCAGGAGACAACCGCCTTCTAAAATCACCCTGGCATGCCGGTGATACGTTTGTATCACTGGTTTCTGCCCAGGGCACCTCAAGATTGTTTCCAGAGGTTCATAATAGCCAAATAGCCAAATAACCTCCATCGCTCTGCCACATTTCCTTCTGTTAGGCTCATAGGGCCTGGTGGCTTGATTCCATCCATCTGTCTCTCCTATTTTCTCTCTCAATCTTGAATTTCCCCTGGTACCATGTAAAGATCGACTCTAACACTCGAGTACTTGAGATGATATGTTTATTGAAGGTGAAGGTCGTCGCCTCACCACCAGCTCTCCCTGAAGGGGGAGCCACTCTCTAGTATCTGTACATAGTCCATGAACCTGGACCCTAAGCCGTAGTGTGGGACTGTACTAGAGTCTAATCTGTACACAGACAATACAACTGCTTTCCAACGTTATTAACAAAACGTCTTTCCGATCGATCCCAAGACGTTATTCCAACGTACCGTGGGGGCAGTAACTAAAAGGCAGATGCACCCGTACTCACCCGTACTCACTACAATAATAACTTCTTTTCTACGTTCGGGGGGGGGGGGGTTGCGCCATCTTTCTCGCTTGTATTTGTTGACAATATATATGGCGATCGTTGGAGGTCGGCAGAGATTAAATAAAGACATTAGTAAAGTAGCCATCACAGTAGACTATTAGTGATTGTCGTTGCGGGCCAAAAGTAGGTGGCGACACTGTTTGGTGTTTTGAAAAGTAGGGTGAGTAGCGATGAGAGTGTATTCGAAAAAGAAGGTAATTAGACAATAATATTGGCTTCATTTAGTATGTGAGAGTGATTTATATGTATTTGAGAAGATAAACAATATTAGAAGTATTAGAGATGTATATAATTGCGTGTGTAAGTGTATGGCGGTGGATACGGGTGCATCCGGGTGCGTCTGTCTTTTCGTGCCTCCCGTCGTGGGGGAAATGTTCCTGGCACCCCCTGGCACCAGTCCGGTTGGTCCTCTCTTCATTTAATTCTCGTTCCCCATTCTCTTAGTTGGCGCAAATCTAACTCTAGTATGGTGACACATGATCATATAGACTAGTAGAGGCAGTTTCGACTGACTACATTCTCTAAGGTTATAGACCACTCACTACGTCTACGGTACATGATTTACGCCTACGGCGGTGGCACATGTTTTCACCGGGGTTGGATACAATTTCTGATACTTTTCTCGAATGACACAGCTTAAATTTAATCAAAACACGCACTTCCCCTTTCCATGAGTACTAGTGGGTAATCAGAACTAAAAACCTGCACTCCCTCTCTCATTTAAAACGAATTTCACTTACTTTGAAAGGAAAGCCACGCGCCAAGGGGCGCCGAGGATGTGATGGTTTTTCTTCCGCCTCTGCTTTTAGTGTTCTAGTTCTACGACAGGTGGCGCCTTTTCGCGCGCCGTGTGGTTCTTGCGATCGCGCGTGTAACAGCCTCGGAGAGCAGGAGCGACAGGCCATGAAATGATTTTTTTTTCTTTTATATAAATTTTGTTGGCACTCATTGTCGATACATCGATATTTTCAAGAGATAGTGTACTAGCTATTCAAATATCGCTCCTTGACTAGGCCTACAAATTAAGCTACTACAGTGATTCATTGACATTGATACTGTGCTTATTCGTTGTGAATAAAAAATATAACTTTGTTCAAATCGGCTTTTGTACACACCATCCATTAATTCATTCATTCTATCAGAGATTTACTGAAGGCTATGAATTAATTCGATTTTGTATATCTTTAATGTATGTATTGTAGGCCTATGGCTATATGGCTATGTAGGCCTAGGCCCTAATTGCTATTATGTATAGGCCTAATATATGCATTTTTATTTCTCTTCAACATCTACAAAATAAATCAATCGGTGAGAAATGGGATGCCACCTCTCAGCTCAGAGCGGTTCTTCCCAGGTAGCCTACCCTCTTTTTTCTTTATTGTATTAAAGGCCAATTACATAAGCTATGTATAGCGGTATAGCCTATATAGGCCTACACAATTTCATTTGTTTGAAGCCTACATCTAACATCTAACAATCAAATTGCTATTAAATTTTCTTTATTGCAGTAAGACAGAAGGAAAGGAAGAACACTCGGAGAAAGGCAGACAAGGAATTCCGAAAAGGCGGCTGGTTTATTTAATGAGACCTATTAAATGGACGATATTAAAAATGGACAAGAGCCTTCGCCTGAGCCCCTCCATCCATCAGAAAAACCGACCACATAAAAAAAGGGATCAGAAAAACAGATATCAAAGGGCACCGGTTATCAGTGACAGTCTTATTGAATTCAATTAACGCTAAAACGCCACCTACAACATATATTTCCCCCACCTTTCACTTTTATACCTTCAATATTTAAATTAATATGCTCTGTGTATTGCATTGCTCTAAATTTCCTATAGATGTCCCTTTAATTTAAAATATAGGCCTAACGAATACAATCTCGTTACTATAAAATAACTTGCCTGGTTCATAAAGCTAGAGAGGGAGGGAGAGAGGCAGAGAGGCAGAGGCAGAGGCGGAGGGTCAGAGAGACAGAGAGACTAGCAGAATCACTGGGCGAAAAACCTGCTTTCCCCTGTGCGTAAAGCAGGTCCTTATAGCACCTTATAATCCAAGTTATTATCCCATCAGTACTGCAGCTGCTACATGGTACACATGTACTATTTGCTGCCGAATAGCAGCTCCTTCCCTAATTGTTATCAAAACAATTGCTCTTAACCCTTTAACAATCCCGGGACGCCCAGTGTGAGGGCCCTGAATGCTATGAAAACAATGTTGAAGCTATGTTCTGACTCCGTGTCTCATAACTCTTTTGTATTGAAAAACCATCATTCCTCATCAGACCAATCATTCCATCTATTCCCAAGAATGATCTCTGCCTTTAAATCATTTTCGTATGTTGGTTATATCACATATCACATTTTACACTGGAAAAAAATCGCGTTTACACTGTGAGTATCTGCAGTAGTGAGTAACCGCATGTATCTGCAATGGGAGAATCCCTGTGTATCTCCATTGTGAGTATACCCGTGTATCTGCAATGGGAATATCCTGTGTATCTGCAATGGGAGAATCCCCGTGTATCTCCATTGTGAGTATACCCGTGTTTCTGCAGTGGGAATATCCTGTGTATCTGCAATGGGAGAATCCCCGTGTATCCTCAATTGAATGGTGTTTCTGCGTTTATACCAAGTGCAGTGATGTATGGGCATATATCTTTAATGGTATACAGTGAACCTAAACTTATTTTAAATTACTAATCTCAAAAAATAATCATGTACATACGTTTCTCTTTGAAATAATTAGAATCCAATGCCTGCATTCCTAAAGCATGTTTGTGCCTTTAATACTCCTTTTTCTGTAACACATCATTATATTACATACACACATTGCCATCAGTGTTCAGTGAACTGTGACTAACGCTGAAAGTTTAGGTACAGAGGCTGGTGTAAGTCAGTGAACTACACATGAAATAATTGGGTCAACGACTAAGCCAATTAATATTACTGAATAAACACAAACTGCCAATGCTTGGTTTGGATGTATGAATCCTCTTTCTATACATGTGTGTCCTGTTGTAGATACTCTTAGCCATGTAGCTGCACATATATCTACTCACATCCGCGAAGCTCTCATTATCAGCTTTATTTCTTCTACCTTTTTTCCTGATCATCGCATTGACACCATATAATATGTTTCAACAGTGCTGAACACCTTCCATGGAAATAATCGTTCTCCATGTTTCGGCTTGTATCTTAAAAACTATTCCATATTGTTTCAGAATTCAAATTGTATCAAATAGCCAGATATATCTATTAATTTATTATTCTGTGCCGATTTCATCATTATAGACCTAATTATTTGAGGTTTTTACTTGATCGCCACATCTTTATACCCTTTTTTGCACCTTGTCATAACTACCAACATCAATATGCTTCCTCAGGCTTTCTCCCCCTTACTGATATTTTCAATGTTTTTTTTCGCATTGTGGGACTGAATTCTTAAATACCTCACATTATAGTTCATGTGTAACATTCTCAAAACGATTAAAATTATATTTTAACATATCTTTGCGTTGAAGCGCTGTGAAGCACTGACCCGGCCGCGGTCACTAGCTTGCTTGTTTCCTATAGCAACTAGTAAACATATTGTAATTGCGTTGATTAATTTCTCGCCCAACTACTGACCCTGAATTATTACGAAGAATGACCCGCATTTCTTCAATATACAGTCCACAGGCGCGTGCCTTGCATATAGCCAGATATATATTTCAACATTGCTAAACATATCTCATGGAAATAATTAAAATGTGTCAGGCTGTTTCTGCTTATAGTTGAAAAAAATATCTAAGGTGTTTTCATACTTTAAATTGCATTCAATATATCTTTTGATCTTGCCTCTAATCACTAACTTATTAAATTTTTGAAATATTAAAGAGAGGAGATTGAGAGAGGAGGGAGGAGAGAGGCAAAGAGAGGGGTGAGAGAGAGAGGAGAAAGAGGAGAAAAGAGAGGAGAGACAGAGTCACATTAATGTACTTCCTTGCAAAGGGAGGACACATTGTTTTGGGCGAAATAAGTCATGCATACAAGGCCGGGACAGCCACCAATTGAACCTCCGTCGGCACAATACACCAACAGTGGGTCGCTCTTGCTTATTCTACAATCACATGTTTGAATACCACTGTATTGTAAAATGGGGAATCAGATTGGTCCAATGACATAAACCATTAGCATATCTAGAAATTTGGTTCGTGCATTGCTATGCCTAACTTTGTTAAACACCCTAAAAATCAAAACATTCCTGCAACTTCTTCTTGTGAAAGAAAACACTTGAAAGATATAATTTTTTGCGACTTCTGACTCATTTTTCTGTTACACATCACATATATATGTAACTAATTTTTTCTAACAAACATCATGAATTGAAAAGAGGAAAAAGAGCAATAATTTGTTAGAATGTTTATAGAATTAGTAGCTAGTATTTAACCCCAGCAGGTATGTAGGTCTAACTCCCTATCCATGCTATTTATGATATGGTCCAAGGAAAGGGATTAAAGATATAGATTGGTCCCAATGCTCCCACGTACAGTGCGTCCCTATTGTTTATTCAACAATCACATAGCTTAATACTTAGTAATTAGACACCAAGTTCCTGCTATATGGTCCCGTGTAAATGTTAACCATGTAGCAGCTGCAATACTGATGGGATAATAGCTTGGATTATAAGGTGCTATAAGGACCTGCTTTACGCACAGGGGAAAGCAGGTTTTTCGCCCAGTGAATGGCTATGTTATTCTCAGTGAGATATAGGCAGTAGCCTACTAGTTTAGCATTGAAAAATATAGGCCTACAAAGAGGCAAGAGAAAGAGTAGCTATGATATTATTCACGTTTACAATTGTATTCCCACATAGTCTTAATAATACTGGATAACAACATGCAACGTATTCATAAACTGAAGAAAATACCTAGTTGGTATTTGATCATCAAGCTTCCTTTTCAATGGAATGTGAATATCATCCGTAAATAAAAGTATAATGAGACCTTTTTTTTGTTTTTAAAATACTTTTATTCAATCTGTCAACAAATTCTGGTTTTCTCTCTTGGGGTCGGTAACACTATTTATTACATACGTGTGCGATTTCACGGGTGCTATTCAAGTAAGTTTTCAAGCTAAGTTCCGATAATTTGGCAAGAAATACAGTGATAATAAGGTAAATATAACAAATAAATCGATAAATAGGTATGTAATAAATATCTAATAGCCCTCTGTTCGATGTCAAATCGATCTCGACGTCGGGTCAAATCGCACTCCTTTGGGGTTTTGTGCGATTTGACCCTCCGTCTCGATTGATTTGACATCTCCGTCGGGCTATTAGATATATATATATATATATACATCATACCCTCTCTTTCCTTGAGCAATATTTGAACACTAAACTGTGAAGCTTGCATAAAATAAACGTTTCGTCGTACAGAAGTCGTTATGTTTTCCTATTTCATAGGAAGCTCTATGACTACATTTTGTGATAAAAAACGAAGACCCAATGGGGGGTTTGCGTTGAAAGAATAAAAACTACTCGGCAATCGCCGTATGTTGCTAAGGTAGACATCTTAATAATAGTCTAAAACATGACATAAGCATAGAGATAAAAATCGCTCCAAAGAGAAGCAAACAGACTAGACAATGAGCATTTCAGTTTAAGTTGTGGCTTCTATCAAGTATTGTTGGAGCGTTCTCCAGGGTAAAGAGGCTTTTCTGCTTTTCTTGTACATGTACATACTTTTGACATATATAATGAGACCTTGTTCTTAATAATTTGATAACATAAACAGCCAGCTGTGCATACATAAACAAGACATATAAATGAGTAGCCAATTAGATGAATTAGAGTTGCGAGATTCATATGTGATATTGAATTGAATTGAAAAATACTTTATTTGTCTGAGGTTGTACAGGTACAAGTATGAAAGTTAGACAAATAGGTGACCAGGCTTCATAATAGAAAAGTCATCTATACTAACAGAGAGACTGACTAAAGACACATTAAAAGGGCAAGAACAAGCTAAAGTTATAAAACACATTTTTATGTTATGAAGCAAGTTATAAAACAGATAATAATATCAAAACTGACTAACATCACTTCTTATGATACATAGCACCGTCAGTTAATTATAGACTCTGGGACTTCCGGTTCGCGCCTTTTCTGAGAGAAAGCTTTTCGCTCCACTAGGAGCATTAACCCGTTCTTTTTTTCAGCAAAAGGTTTGAGCAGCTCCTCGTGTAGGAGCAAAGTTTAGTGAACTACCAAGGACACTATAGAACATTGTCATTTACCTTGTCGTGAAACGTATAGGAAGATATTTACAGAGAAAGATCGAAGTTACCTAGGATCGGGATTATCGCCCAGGGCGCCATCTTAGTACCCTCCCGGCATGGTCTGGAGGAAAAGATCGATTCTCAAAAAGTGGACAGTGATTTAAGTCAAATAATGATTACCCAAAGCCAGGAGCTAAAGAAATATCCAACACACAAGGATAATCGGATATACAGTGCTATAATCCAGGATTATAAGTAATTTAACAGATTACCAAGGTAGGCAAGCATAAGTAGCGCCATCTTCAGGATTGAAGCGACATAAACATAAGAACTAGTTGTAATAAAACCCACCAGGTAGGGCCACCATCTCACCAGCAAAGAAGCTGCGAGAGATACCGAAGGAAGTGTTGAAATACAAAAACAGTAGTTGTGGACTTAACACAAACATATAAATATAACAAAGCCTCCAAATCTGAATTAAAGCGATTTAAAAACTTTTAGCAGATGTGACAAGTGTTATAGACCTCAAAATGTTGATATAAAGCGAATGCAATAACAACATAGAAGCAGAGCGGAAGTACATGTCGGCCATTTTGAATAAAAGGCAAAAGTTCTAAAGAGCCATAGGAATTACCAATCTGACTTATCTCAAATACCCGTTGCAACGCTAGACATCCATGTCGACGACTAGTGTGATAACAGACAACAAAGAACAGGGTGTCAAAAGAGGCATTGAAGAATCGCCTGATCACTCAAGCAAGCAGTCGAAACTAGCCAAACCGAATAGTAGAGGGAAGCCTAATATAAACATGGCTGGTGTTAAAGGTGCAAATGCAAGCAATAGTGGCGTTAAACAAAATGATGAAAACAAAAAAGAGTCTGATCCGGGCCTTAGAGGTTTGATTGCATCTCTCGCTACAGATCAGGAAGAATCCAACAGAAAAGCGCAAGAAAAATACGCGGCAGTGCTAGCACGTTTAGATCAACTTGATGCGTTGGAACAAGATGTAACTACAATCAAGGAGGGCTGTCTGTTCAGAGATGAAGAGATGTCAAAATTCGAAGAACGACTGAAAGCCCAGGAGAATAAAATGGTTGTTGTAGAAGAAAATATAGCACACCCAAGGGACACAGATTACCTACACGAGCAACAGGCTAAAAGAGAGAAAGACCAAGAGTACATAATGAAAGAAACCAAGAAATTGGAAAGAAACTTGCTGATTTTAGGCATAAAATCAGGAATAGGAGAGTCACAAGAACAGCTAAACGAAAAGGTAGATAACATAATTATGAACTACTTAAATCTGGCTGACATTAAAGTGGTGAAATCCCTGAGAGTAAGTTCAAAACAGGACATGCCTATCAAAATTGAGCTGAAAACTGTCGAACAAGCAAACCAGGTGTATGAGGCTCGAGGGAGACTTAAACAGCATGACAATGTCAACGTAGAGAAAGGGAAAGGAATGAACATTCGTAGGGACACTCCTCACATTGTACGACAAAGATTAACCAAAGTCAAAGCAATAGCCAGTGCAGCCATAGCCCAGCAGTATGAGGTCGAAAAGTTTGGGACAAATATTAAAATAAATGGCATATTTTACAGACACGACCAGCTAGATGGCATCCCGTCCAGCTTATTACTGTCTAATTTGTCCAAGAGAGAAGATCAAAAGGCAGTAGTGTTTTTCACGTCAGAAAACCCCCTTTCCAATCATCACAAATCTCCATTCCGACTAAATGGGGTTAGGTATGAACATGTGGAACAATACCTGTTCTTCCAGAAGGCAAAGGTAGTTGGAGATCCAATCAAACAGGACATGGCAATGGCAACGAGAAACCCAGTAGAATGCAAAAGGTTTATGGCCAACGTGGAGGACCCTAAGAATCGTTGGAAAGACCATCGAGAGGAGCTGCTCCTTCAGGCACTCAGAGCAAAAGCACGACAGAATGACTTGGTGAGGAATTACCTAACCCTTACTGAAGACAAAGTCATAGGAGAAGCCTCGCCCACTAGCAAATTATGGGGCATAGGAATGGGTTTAGATCACCCAAATGTACTGGATCAGGAATCATGGCCACCGAATGGAAATTTGCTAGGCAAAACGTGGATGAAAGTGAGGAAAGAGATCGCTGACGACATGAAGAACCAGCAACCCCCCGAAACGCAGATGGATGACACCCCATCTACATAATTTGTACTGAAGTGTGATAGTAATCTTGAAGAATGAACCATCCTTAAAATGTCTTCCAAGTCTACAACGAACAATACAGCCTCGATAAAATTTATTTCGTTAAACATTAATGGCCTGAACAATGTGGTTAAGAGGAAAGCTGTTTTTACACATTTTAGTACATATAGTAATACGATAGTAGCCCTTCAAGAGTCACATTCTAGTGAAGCTAAAGAAATTATTTGGAACTCTCAATGGAGAGGACAAATATATTATTCGCACGGAACCTCTGCGTCCAAGGGTGTGCTTTTCCTGATACCGAACGATTTAAAGAAAATGGTTTTATCTACACATAGAGATAAGAAGGGAAGATGGTTACTTTTAATGATGAAAATTAATGGAAGTATTTCTTGTGTATTTAATATATATGCCCCAACAGCTGATAAGCCTGAAGAGCAATCATTATTAATTAAATCGATAAAAGAGAAAATACAAGAGTGTGACCACGATAACCTGATTATGTTGGGAGATTTTAACGCTGATGTTTCATACAAACCAACTAGTGTCCAAGGGGTCAAATTAAGAGATATGATAAGTGACCTGGATTTAAATGATGTTATTGATTCCAAAGAACTGGGTTTACCCCCTTTCACGTGGTCGAGACTAGAACAAAACTCTAGGTTGGATTATGTATTTGTATCAAACAATATTGCCAGTAAAGTTACTAAATGTTCTACGATTTATAACACACAATCTGATCACAGAGAGGTACACGCTGATATTGTGGTGTCTAGACCCGACAGGGGAAGAGGTTACTGGAAACTGAATAATATTCTGTTAAACGATGCTAAATTTGCATACGAAGTAGAAAAATTATGTGAAAAAGCCCAGGAAGACAAATTGAATAAAAACTATCTTGGGAATTTTTTAAACTAAAGGTCAGAGAACTCGCGATAAAACTAAGTAGTGAAAAGGCAAAGTTAAAAAGAAGCCAAATCGAAGAGAATAGAAAAATCTTGATGTCTTTAGATACCAAGAAACGGTTGAATTTAGAAGAGGTAAATGTACGAAAGAAAATTGTACAAAATATTAGAGAATTCGAGATGGAAAAAGCAGAAGGTGCTTTACTAAGATCCAAGGCCAAGTGGGCGGCCGAAGGAGAAAAGCCCTCAAGATATTTCTGCTCATTAGAGAAGTATCGATCAGAAAAGAAAGTTATCAATGTTTTAAATATTGACGGTGTGATAAAAAATGAAAAAAAGGATATAATTAACGAGGGTCAGAAATATTATGAAAAACTGTATAGCAAGGATTCCATTGATGTTAGAGACATGAATAACTTTGTTAATCCAGAGCATTATATAAAACTGGACGAAGCTGACAATAATTTACTATGTCGTGAAATTACTCCAGAAGAGGTAGAAAAGGTGATAAAAGGTTTTAAGAAGCATAAGTCCCCTGGCTGTGATGGTTTTGGGGCTGAGTTCTACCAGTTCTTTTGGTATTGTATAGGTGATCTTTTTATGGCTATGTTAGATACATGCTTAGTTGAGGGTGAAATGTCTGAGAACCAAAAGCGTGGTTTAATCTGTGTAATTCCAAAAAAAGACAACGATTTAACACTATTAAAAAATTGGAGACCAATAACACTGTTGAATGTGGATTATAAAATCATTTCAAAAGTCTTAGCGAACAGATTAGCATTCTTCATACCTAATATCATAGCAGACGATCAATTCGGTTTCATAAAGGGTAGATTTATAGGATCTGCCATAAGAAAGATTGACGATATACACTCATGGTTGGAAGATCAAAATGAATCTGCTTTAATCACATCAGTCGACTTCTCAAAAGCTTACGACTCTATAGATTGGGTTTTTATCGAAAAAGCCTTGAGAGCTCATGACATTGATGAACTGTTTATTTCTTGGATAAAAACATTGTTAAAAGAGTCTAAAGCTACCTTTATGAACAATGGCTTTAGCTCAAACTGGTTCAGGATAGAGAAAGGTGTAAAGCAAGGGGACCCCATATCCTCGATTCTCTTCATAATCGTAGCAGAAAAATTGTCTGAACAGATAAGGAGAAATGAAAATGTAAAGGGAATATCATATGCAAATATCGAAACTAAGCTGGTACAATTTGCAGACGATATGACTTTGTTAGTCAAAGATGAATTCTCACTGGTCCAAGCTGTTCGTGTCATTGAGGATTTTTCTTTAGCATCAGGTTTGTCCTTGAACCCTAGTAAGTCCAAAGGCTTCATAATCGGAAATATAAACATTACAAATAGAACCTTGCTCCGTATAGATTGGACTGATAGAATGAAAATCCTGGGAATAAATCTTCTTAACCCCAGAAACGAGAGCGAAATGTTCAAAATAAACAGTGAGGAGTTATTAAACAAGATTAAAGATACTATTAATGCATGGGGAAATCGCTTCCTTACCATCAAGGGTAGAGTCATGATCTGCAATGTGTTTTTGTTGCCTGTCTTCCAGCACGCTTTATCATGCATTCACTTTAGTGAACCGCTTTTGAAAGAAATAGAAAAAATTGTTCTAAAATTTGTGTACAAAAGCGACCATCACAATATAGGAATAAACTTCCTAGCACAAAAAGCAGGGAAAGGTGGACTAAATTTGAGGCTAATCAAAGAAATATATCTTACAAATAGGATAATGTGGGTAAGACGAATTCTTTTAAACAGAGAAAAGTCCTGGTTCAAGATCCTTGAAGCTTACCATCAAAGGGACATAGACGAAATATTCTTGTGCAGGTTTAAGCCCTCGATAGCGATAAATGGTTTCTATAAGGAGCTGTTCGAAATATGGAATAAATGTTATTTTAAAATAAAACCAGAGAGCATTGAGCAGATTCTTAAAGAAAGAATATGGGCGAATCGGTATATAAAGGATAAAGGTCAGATGTTATATTGGTCCACGTGGAAACAAAGGGGCATAACAGCTGTGGGGGACATTTTCAATGAAAACGGAAATATGATGACCACCAACGAGCTTGCTTCAAATTATGATTTTTACCCTTCTGTTTTCTCTAGACAGCTCCTAAAAAAAGCTATACCTAAGGAATGGATAAATACCATAAAGAGGGAAAGAAATTATATTATAAATAACTCTGTAAATTTTGTCGTTGAGGACAAAATCCTAAATATTGTCGAATGTAATGCAAAAATGGTATATGAGCAATTCATAGCTAAACTGAAACCAAAATGGCAAAAGTTCCAGAAATGGCAACAAAAGTTAAATATGACCAAAGAAAAGTATGACGAAATCAAATGGGAAAATATTTTCTCTTTGCCATACAAGACCTCTACAGAGGCAAGGTTACATGTGTTTCAATTCAAAGTCCTCCATGGTGTACTAACGTGTAACGGATATCTTAAGCAGATTGATGTATTAAAGAAGGATACATGCTCCTTCTGTAATAACAAAGACGATATCGTTCATTTTCTAGTTTTATGTCAAAGAACAAAAAACCTATGGCTGAATATACTTAGATGGATATATGACAGTGGTTTCATGAACAAAAATATAGGTGGAAAAATGATATTCAACAGAAGGGGTAACAATGTAATCATAAAACCCATCGATATTATATTTGGAGTGGAATTAACAAATACAAATTCCAAGATAATTAATTGGATTATCCTACAAATAAAATCTTTTATTTACAGACAAAAGCTGTTCGCGAACGGCTTTGTAGATACTCTATCTGCAATGTATGAGCTACGTATGAGATGTAGTGTGGTAATCCACACTTTTAATTTCAGTAACACAAGCAAGGAAGAAAAAGTTGTATGGAGGCGAACAGCCGAAAGTATATCAGAATATATTGAATTGTTGAAAACTCAATAATAATATTTGCCTCTCAGCGGTCAAATACCCTTGATGTTAAACCGGTTAATATTCTTATATCAATGTCTTTAGAATTGTAAAAGCCCAGATGGCAGGTGTTAATGAATAAAGTCGTTTGTAAAAACAAAAAAAAATTATAGACTCTCATTATATTTACGTACACTCAATTGATTCCATCAATTTCCATCTTTTTCTAATTTTTTTTTTAAATATTTTATTGGCTGAAACAGTTTAACAATTATTCTTTGTATAAAGAAAGACGCATGACTGACAAGATGCAGTTATATTTCGTGCGTTGCCATGACCAAGTAAATAAGATTCTACAGAAAAATTATCATCGTTACATGTGCTATATCGTTCACATTCACATTAAAGAAAAATTCCAAATTATACAGTCTTACAAATAGATGTTATTATTCGTCAAGCTTTTTTCTATATTTCCATCTCATCTACACCTTAGACCCTTTATATTAGATCATAGGAATCACCTACAGATTTTTCAAGGTTGTGTTCTATCATCGCCGCAATACAATCATAAAAACAGTCAGACATTTAAAAACAAAAAGAGCAAATTTCAAGTCAGCAATTCATTTCTAAACAAATTGTTAAGAGCTAGTTTCAGTTCGCAACTCTCCTCTATCGTTTTCAAATTGTTGTCCATGTTATTCCAAAGTTTTCTCCCATTATACAGAATGCAGTTCTTGTACCTTTCTGACATTGGTCTGTTTAGATTAAAGTGTTCATACCTATCTGATCTTAGACCAAGTCCTCTGTCTTGATCAGCCCTGTTGTCTTTTCTATTCTTATGAACTAATTGTAACACCACAGACTTTCTCCTCATGTGCAACGGCAAAATTTTGGCTCTCTGGTACTTCTCCACCAAGGTTACATTACTACCGTATGCCATTCGTAATACAGTATTGAGGGAACGATCCAGTTTATTCAACAAACCCTTATTTGCTGTGCCCATAAATGCACAAGCATATTCTGCAATTGGTAGAACATATGTTTTGAAGATCTTAACACATATATTAGCATTCATATATTTGCGACGTCTTTGAATCTCGCCGATCTTCCAGTATACAACTCTAACTATATTCCTTACATGGTGGTTTAGGCTCAGTTGATCGTCAATCACACAGCCCAGGTATTTAAATTGGCTGACACGCTGGACAGAACTGTTGTTACATGTTACATTAAAATCCACTTTGTCCTTCTTAGAGAAACCAAATAGTTGTAACTTGGTCTTTTTTTCATTTACTAGCAAGTTGTTATCATTGCACCATTTGGTATAACACTCAATGTCCGCTTGCGTTTTTCGCTTGAGCTCTATCGCGTTACTACCAGATATAGCTAACACAGCATCATCTGCATACATGGTTAATCTCCCATTGAAATTAACATCTGCCAGGTCATTTATAAATAAAATAAACAATAACGGGCCAATTATACTGCCTTGAGGAACGCCGGCAAATAGTTCACAATCGTCGCTGATCCCACAATTAGATTTAACAAATTGCGTTCTGTTTATTAGAAAGCTACCGAAGAGTTCTACTGACTTCTTATTCAGTCCTAGACCACATAGTTTTTGCAGCAGTAAATGATGGCTTACAGAATTAAATGCCTTTTTTGTGTCGAAATACACTGCACAGACTTTGTTGCCTCGATTTGTTGTTTCATACAAGTTTTCGACCAAGTTATATATTGCGTCGTTAGTTGACATATGTTTCCTGAACCCAAATTGCTCTTTACACAAGATCTGATTCACCTCTAAGTAATCGTACAGCCTAGAGAAAATTATCCTTTCAACGATTTTACTCATTGAAGCAACTAGGGTTATCGCCCTGACATTGTCAATCTTTTTTGTGTTACCTGACTTTGGTAGTAGAACTACTGGAGAGCGCTTCCAAGATTTCGGGAATATTCTTGTTTTAAAAATTACATTGATCAATTTCGTGAAGAAGCACAAACCACTTTGCAGAGCTAGTTTGATCGTTGCATTATTCACCCCTTCTACCCCTGATGCTTTGCTATCCTTCAGTTTCTCTATTTCAGTTCTGACCTCACCTTCTCCTACTTCATAAATCATGTCGAGGTCCCCAAAAACTCTATTCTCATATGTGAAAACTTCCACACCGCCTCTACCTATGTTCGCAAAATAATTGTTGGCGAAATTTAGAGCATCTTTGCCTGTAACCACTCCATCCTCCGTATCGAATGTCTCTAAATTTTTCTTAACCAGATCCTCTTTATTGCTGAATATCTGTCCTAGATTCTTCCAGAATTTTTTAGGTTTGGAGGAATTTTCCTCAACATTTTCAATTAGGATATTCCTTCTTTCTCTGAGTAAAATTAATTTAACATCTTTCCTCAGACCTTTTGCGATTCTCATATCGTCCCTATTTTTAGTCTCTCTTGCCCGAGCAAATGCCTGATCTCTCTCCTTTATCATTCTATTGGCCTCCTCTGAAACATATATCACATCCTTTCTTTTTCTTCGCCTGACACGAGTGAATACCCTTTTATCTACAGAAATGACCATGTCAAGGAACTCAGACCACGCTTTATCTGGAGGCGAAGTTTCGTCCACCATAATTCTACCAGAATTGTACATTATTTCTCTCTTAAACTTGGCTATATTATCCTTCTTCATGGATTTAGTCCATATGTATTCCCTATTAACAATAGCTGGTTTGCTCTTATTATACACATAGCCAATGATTGGCAGATGGTCAGAAATATTTACATTCATTACAGAACAGTCAGTCACTGCCATGTTACTGAACAACACATCAATCACACTCTGACTTGTGTCAGTCACCCTGGTAAAAGAATTCACAAACATATTCAAACCTGCCCCGTTCATGATCTCAACTAGTCTACGCTTATTGACACTGTTACCATTCATGTCAATGTTCATGTCACCTATAAGTATTGCCCTAAGTTTCTTTACTGCAATGACATTTATAATTTTCCTCAGCTGTGCAAGGAAACTGTCTAGTGATCCCGACGGAGGGCGGTAAATATTGGATAAGAGGAAATGACCATACCTGCGATATTTGCAGCATACAACCTGACTTTCTATATCCCTCGAGCAACTGTTCAGATAAGCATACCTCTCCGTATCCATGTTTATACTGTTCTTATGATAGACTGCTAGTCCGCCCCCACGCTTAGGTTCCCCTTCTATTTCCCGGTCCTGTCTGACCATAGCATAATCATTGTGGTCAAAGTAAACACTCTTGTCTTGAGGGCCTAACCACGTTTCATTTACAGCTATTATGTCAAATCCAGTATCGATGTTTTCAAACATCAATATTTTCTAAATATTTTCTAAGTTCTTTCCTAGTTTCAATTTCATGTGCTTCCGTGGGCAGTGCATTCCGTGGGCAGTGCATTCCAGGCTATTTTTGCTTTGTAGAGAAAACTATTTCTGTATAATGTAGATTTTGGAATACTAAGTATTAAATTTCTCCTGTTTTTTGCATGGCTTCTGGTCAATACACACCGATCAGATCTTTGAACGATAAAGGATTATAGCAATCATCGATAGTAGCATACTACTAATTATTCATTCACGCCAGCTGGAGTTAATTGTTACAGTTTCTGTTAACAAAACGAAAGGACGGATTTACGTTGAACCTTTTGTATAGAAAATTCATCCAAACAAACATTGTTACTGACCTTACATCACTCAGTGAAGATTCCATCAGTCCAAGACTGCACCCTAAGATATATTTAGTATAAGAACCGTTGAACTTTGAAGGTAAGGCGGCAGTACTAGATGCTGATAATATAGTTTGTCCCTGATGGTGTATTACCTATCATCCCAATAGATAGTGACTCCTATAAGATTCACTTCCTTGCAGTAAATAATTAAGAGTTGGGTGTTGATTAGGGATCTTTTCTGGAAAATTGTCAAATCACCAGGTTCAATTATCCGCTTCAACTTGTTTGCTTGAGACATGACATGTCCTTTCTTAATACCATTTGTGTTCACAGCTTGCTCAACGCCATACATGACATAACAAATGGAATGATAATTACTCACTGAAGTGAAATGAATCAAATACAGGTTTTACCAAAAGGCCAAACCGAAGAGACGTCATAGTTTTTCCAGGGCCTGAGCAACTACATCTTCACCCCTGAGTTGCTCCACAGGAGAAGTAATTAAATAAGCGTCCACTGCTGAAGACATCCAATGACCTCTACTTTTTATCACATTACGGGGAATCCCTAGTGCACACATGAAGGAAGCTCCTCCTCTGCGGAAGGAATGGGATGAATAAGAACCAGTAATACCAGCCCTTGACAAAAGATACTTGAGTTTCCCAGCCAGCGTATCATATGTTAAAATAGGCACAGATTTACAAGAAAAAAGCTGAGCAGAAGAGGGCATAGGTTGATCCAATAGTTTCCTAACCCAGAATACTGCACACAGTTTCTTGGATGATACAGGTTTAACATATATGTAGAAGGGTTTCTCAGATGCTGATAATGTCTTTGAAGAGTTAATCCTTACAGACATGATTTCACCACAAAATTTCATGTCCTTGCGGAGGAGCATGTGAGCAGAATATATGATGTGGCTGACACGTACCAATGTCCTGAACATGAAGACAAAGGCTGACCAGTTCAGAAGATCGAAATCCTCATGTCTGTCAACATGAGAGAATAACTTTAATAATAAAGCAGGAGTCATGGGTAAAGCTTTGCATGATGAGACAACATCCGAGTTCTTTATACCCTTTAATACACTTTTTACACTTGGATTAGATAAGGTTACAGAAGCGAAATCATGTAACCTAGCATTAGACACCACTCCTGCCAAATAGGTAGCCACAGATGAGAATTTCATAGAAGCAGACAAGAAGGCTGCAAATGAGTTCAGCTTCAAGGGAGTGATAGGCAAGAGCGGGGTATTATTCCTCATCAGAAAATTCCAGTCAGGTTTCAGACAATTATTCATCATAGACGCTATGACAGCCGCTATGGGAGATAGCAAACACTTAGTTGCTGCAAAGAATGGTTTACAAAATTGTGCCATTGATCATAGGTCCATCCCTACTGCAGACGCCATCTACCATTATACCCAGGGCTCAACTTGGTACAACTTTCGTGTCTTCCACAGGAGAATGTGTCTGCAGACGGTGCTTGAACCTTTTATCAGCTACGTAGGCAGCGAGGAAGAAGAAGCCTCCTATTACTTCCACTATTCCAAATATGAGAAAGCTGTATTTAGGATCCCCAAGGGCATCAGTGATCCAACCTGGAATAGAGGCAATCAGTGAATGACATATATAGGTGATTTTCTCGCATCGTAGAACGATTTTTTTGTACTATTTCTTATTTTTTCATTTTTTGAACATGTTACATGTTTTCTTTTTGATATGTCATTGATCATAGGCAGCGTATGAAATGTGTCTATGGAGGACAATAAGTATTTACATTTGAACTTTTGGTATATTTATTATATGTCTTGGCCTTGAAATGAATTAAAAAAAACAAAAAACATGTACATAGTGTAGGAAGGGATGAGGCTTACTGACCTCTATCTTGCACCATCATTAATGATACGTTTGTTGTCTATGCAAATTTGTTTTGTCATTAACATTAAAATAACTCCTCTGAATTAACATTAAAATAACTCCTCTTAATTAACATTAATATAACTCCTCTGAATTAACATTAAAATAACTCCTCTGAATTATCATTAAAACAACTCCTCTGAATTATTATTACGACATAATCATTATAGAACATTACAGCATTGTATCGCGTCTTCGGGGGCCTATATTCTCCTTGCATGGCCGAAAAACAACTCGGCCTCCGGCCTCGTAGTTTTCGGCCATACTCGGAGAATATAGCCCCCCTCATACGCGATACAATGCTGTTCTTGCTATAATATTCACACATGATTACACCTTCCAGCAAATAAACCTTATAAATACTTACCAGTAACAAGGAATGTAGTGAATTCGGCCAGACCAATTGACACCGACATAAGGGCAATGCCCTGCTGAAGATACTTCTTCCCAACTATATCGACAGCTGCAGAACCAAATGTTGCCATAAAGGAGGCTGAAGGTAAAAGTGATATTCCTGGAAAAAGCTGTTTTTAAATTCAAGATGGCAATGGCATATTATTGATAAACGGCTGTGTTATAAATGAATGCGTCCACTTTGTTATAATGACAAACCCATTTGTTAGTATTGGTAGAGATATACCAGTCCCTTACCTGAAGGCAGAGCAATGAAACCGAACACTATAGCAAGTCCTAGGAATGTGTTAGGTACTACAGAAACGGCAGTGAGCACACCCCCCACGATGCCTGATAGTCCACACATCACAAGCTTATTAACCCACGGCTGGTCCCCGACAAAACCAGATATTATCCTGAATACACCACTTATTCCAGCTGATATTGATACTAGATACGCTCCAAGAATCTTATCTATTCCTAGTGCATCGGCACGAGCCGGTGTTAGGGTGTAAGGCATTACATTGGCACTTTGTACAAAAATTATCGCCACTATATACAGCATAAAATGTGGATATATCACTGTAACTTTGAACATTGATTTGCAGCATTTAGCCCCAAGTGTGCAAGCTCTGTGGTTTTCAACTGCACCACTTCGTATCCCACTGGAGTCCTTGTCCTGGTCACCCGCTTCATGTGTTTGCATGAGGCTGACATTTTCTGTCTTAACACCATTTGTGCTAACACCATGCTCATCATCATCATCCACATTCTGTTTCATTTGTAACTTATTATCAGACACGATTTTGTTGTTTGCAATTACTTGTGTATCCACTTTAGGGCGGTTTACAGGTCTAATGAGGGCACAGAGGACCAAGCCATTGAGTTGGATTGCTCCATGTAGGAGCATGGCTCCCCGCCACCCGTACAAGTCAATAAAGAGACGGGTCAAAGGCGGCCAGATAAAGAGACCAGCACTTAACCCAGCCATCAATGTACCCTGGGCTAGCGCCCGGCGCTTCTCAAAATATTGCTGCACAGCTATGTTACTGATGTTGAAGAAAACGGCCGAGGTTATCCCTGAAACAGTGAAAACGAAGTATATGAGTTGTTCATGATAACGACAAACCTTTACTGTTGTTGGATAATAATCATAGAAAGTGTTTTATATTCATATTTAAGATTCATTAAACAATTGGTCTACAAACATATTTTAACATACGTATAATGATCACCTCTGACTAGTATTTACCAAAATACTCAGACAGAAATCAATAAGAAAAGGTAGCACACTATATATTTAACAAACAAGTTTCACCTGACATTTGGCGAATGCAAAATCAAAATACATTTTTTTCCTGAATTTGCTTAGAATTTTTAAGAAACAGTAATTATATTGTAGGCTCACTCGCAACTCACTTTTACTCGCCATGGTGAAGTAATCAGTCTTATTATGTGGCCAATAAAAACATTTTTAAAAGAAATAAAACGGATGCACTGAAGAAAATGTATAACCCATGCATATACTTCCCACAAAAGAAAAGTTAAAATCGTTTAGATTCTCTTTGTTCTATTTGTCTACATCTATGAATGAAGTAAAGTTTTCAGTTGTACCAAGCATGAATCCATATGTAATGAATAAATGAGTGACAGTCTTAGCTTCTGAAGATAGGATAAGACTGAGGGATGCTACTAACGACGCTGCACACCCGACAATACGGCATCCAAACCTCTTCAGTAGCCACCCGAAGAGAAAGCCTGAAATAAGCCCAAAATATCACATGTAATTCATGGAAACATTGCACAGGGGCTAGTTGAGGAAGGGAGATATATATAATAGGGTGTCATTATAAGAATACATGTATAGGACTTATTGAATGGAAAGAAGCGAGACAGAATATTAAACCGAAAAGTTGAACAATACAAACAAAAATATCCAAAGGCATATTTTCATGTATTAGAAAATTTTAAATTCTTTTACAAATTAGCAAATTGAAATCTGAGAACCTGCGACAGAATGTATCTAAAGTCATGAATTTAAAAATCTACTATAAAGTTGTACAATTGCCGTTTTATCAGAACTTACTGAGCATGAATCCGACAGATATCAAGATTCCTCCGATCCACACAATGACTGATTTCTTGACATTGAAATGACCCATGAGCTCTATGAGCAGCACTCCCATGCCTCCAGCTCCGGCATTGAGCAGAAGGTTGAGGCAGAACGCAGCCACCAGCACCACCCAACTGTAGCCAGTGTCCACCGGCGAATACGGAGACGCCATCACTCTATCCTCTGTAGAAAACAAATAGTTAAACTGTTGATACAATACCTCAATTAGATGAGGAGGTAACAGAGGCGAGGACGTCTATACACATGTATACTAATTAGGATAAACAAGTGTTGATATCGGGGGAGCGAGGATATCACAATCAGGGTCCCTTGGGGGTCTTAAGGGAAGGTATCTCATCTCGAGTAGTTAGGGTAGATTGAAAGAATAAGTCGGTGCTTCACTGCGATAAAACACCAGATAGACACAGGTGAGGCTCAACCAGTCAGGCAACGCATGCGGCGCACACCCTTAGGATTCCAGGAAGAAGAAGAAAAACATCTCAAGGGAATGCTTGAGGCTGGTGTGATCAAGCCATCATGCTCAGCTTGGGTGTCAGTGCCTGTTCTTGTCAGAAAGAAGGATGGATCTGTGCGTTGGTGCCTTGATTACCGGGTGTTAAACAATGTCACTGTCCAGAAATTTTACCCGCTAGTACTTTTGCTTTTGTTTTTGTTCTTATAGTTGTCGTTTTTCTCACCTTGAATGACACTGCATGCCCACCAGCCACCCACCGTTCACTCCTCCCTTCACATTAGAATCCATGGGTTAGTGTTTGATACCTGACTGCCTACCTGCCTAGTGTGTGTGTAGCCTTGAGGCAAGGCTACACACACACTAGTGGCAGGCAGTAGCAGGCAGTGGCAGGCAGCGGGAGGGGCAGTGTGTGGTACTGGGCTATGTGAGTGAGTTCAGTTCTGACACGTTTCACGGGGATCCCCGCGATGACGTCATAGCGAGGATTACCGCTTGGGCTGGTTCAAGTGGGGTCAGACAATACCCGACGGCGCAGCACTTTCAACGCGCGGGATCTTCTCACTCATACTAATCTGCAAGTAAGTAGCTTGATGCTGTAAGGGCAAATTTCTTACATTTCTTTCCCGTGAAACCCCGCTATTGTGATTCTCTATCGACATCAGTGCTAATACTGTACAACTTGGACGGAAGGAATTGTTTCATACGGCCATATTTAAAAAACGAACAAAAAATGTGGTTGGATGGGGGCTCACGAACAGTAGGGCCTACTGAATAACGACCGATCACCCTCCACACTCTACCGCTACCAGTGCAGTTGGTCATGGCTCAGCAGAGACATGACCAACGCTTGTCAACAGAAGAATCAACAGCTTTGTGGGGGAGGAGGGGGGTGTTGGGGGAGCAATCAATGCTGTCATTCAACAATTCACAAGGTTAACTATTTGTCACAAGCAACTAATTCATCACAGTAAAACGTAGATTCTGGGCGTATTTACTTCTGGCCGGCCGGCATCCATTCGCCTATGTTTACATAGCGTGGCTATTACATAGAACATTTCGAATGATACCCGTAAATCGGGTCTCTCGTATAATACAAGGGCCCATCAAGTTTTCCGATGTATTTGTATGAATAATTGAACTACTCGTATCAAGATCTAGGTTCAAGTGACTTGGTGGTCTTTATTGGGTCAGAGGTTGACAACGCTACACCAGAGGGCAGCACCTCTCGACGGCTGGTTGTAGTAACCGGTCAGTATTTTCCCCATAAAACTACGCTAATATCACTGGCTATCTACATAAACGATATCGCTCTACAACTTGGACAGAATGAAATGTTTCATACGGCGTTATTTAAAAAAGAACCAAAAAGGTGTTTACCCGTACCTTCTCATGGTGTATTCCGAATAGTACCGAATAACTACCTATCAACCCTCTACCACTACCCGTGGAGTTGGTCAGGCTCAGCAGAGCATGACCAACGAATGTCAACATAACAATCAACAGCTTTGTGCGAGAGGGTGGGTGGGGGGTGGGGAGGCTATAGATCCTGAGCACAATAATCTTACTAAACTAACCAGCCAAACAGTTACACAGTACACCACCTTGGCGATATACTTCTGGATTATACAGGGCTGCCAACTCTCCGGCCTTTGGCCGGAGGCTCCGGCCTTTTGGGGTCCTAAAATACCCATCTCCGGCCTCCGGATTTGAACCCTTTAAAAGCTGCTTTTCTCCGGCTTTTTGGAGGGTTTGAAAATCAAACCCTAAAACATTAATAATTTCGGAATTTTGGGTTTTATTCCGGCCATACCAGTCACTTTGTAAAGACCTTAATTTTTAAATCGGCCTTATTGGTCAAGCAACTAAACTTCAAACAAATCTGTATTTCGTAGCCTACTGATGTGACTGAAAGGTTTGAAAGGTTCCACCTAGTTATTTAAAAAAGTAAACTCTACACATTTATTATGTTCTTTCTACATGACGAATGGACATTTTTTTGTACCTTATTGTAAAAATGACCTATTTTAGGAGGTTTATTTAAAACCTGGAACTGTTAATATTCATTTTAGACCCTCAAAAGTAGGGATCAGATTGTAGCACTTTTCATGGCGGATTCAAAAATCATTTCTAAAGTCAATATTCCTGACGATATCATGCAAAAACCTTATGGACGCCAAAAAAAATAGAATTGACCATATATTGAAACCTCAATATTGATGGCCGGAGAATAGAACAGGACGGTATATTTCGCCACATGTACAAATGTTGTTCAAGTGTCTTGCCATCTCATGATATGAATCCTTTAAATGTGGTGATATGATTCTTTTAAATTTCCAAAACATAGTTCGAATTTATAAGACTAAGCATTTGTTGGTTATAATTCGGCTCAGACTCTCCTCAAAATCACCAGAATGGCCTGAAATAGCTGTCATTTTTCTCAAATTTTCCCGGGGGGGGCATGCCCCCGGACCCCCCTGTATGAATAATTGAACTACTCGTATCAAGATCTAGGTTCAAGTGACTCGGTGGTCTTTATTGGGTCAGAGGTTGACAACGCTACACCAGAGGGCAGCACCTCTCGACGGCTGGTTGTAGTATCCGGTCATGCTCCCCCCATGGTCCCTTAGGAAAACATAAACATCGTTAGTTGAGAGTCAACATCAATATGAAAACATGAATGTACGTATGATTATGAGTGGGAGAAGTGAATAGATTTTCTAGAGATTTAATCTGTCGACCGGCTTACAAACTCTGCCAGACCTTCTAACCTCAGGTGGTTGTACCATTGGTATTACAGGATTATTTTCATGAGCTGTGTTGGGGCCAGTGTTATCCGGTGCCCTTACATTAGTTTTAGCTCCTTCAGGGATTTGTATGGTCCCATTTACATTAGGTAGGTTTATCATATGTTCTATTTCCACCTGTTGTTCGAAATTTTCATCATACCTGGGTCTTAGTATATCCCTTCTGTTGCGTCTGAAAACTCGACCCTGTTCAGTTAAGACATTGTATGACCTTGTGGCCGGTTCCTCTACCACGCATCCTTTGGTTCCCCAGTTTTTTTCCCCTGGTCCCCTTAGCCTTACTGTGTCTCCCACGTTAAGTTTTGTGAGATCTTTGGCGTGATTATCATAATAGTCAGTTTTTATTACCCTGCTGTCATCTTTGTCTACCCTTTTGAAATTTACCAGAGTCCCCCTTAGCTTTCTTCCCATTAGTGCTTCTGCTGGAGAAGGTTTACCCTCCCGTGGGGCCTTTCTGAGAGCCAGTAAAGCTAGGTAAGGGTCTTCCCCATTTTCTTTAGCCCTGTTGAGTAAGTTCTTCACGATTCCCACCCCCTTCTCAGCTTTCCCATTGGACTGGGGATATCTGGGACTGGATGTTTTGTGTAAAAACCCGTATTTTTCTGCAAATTCAACAAAACTGGATGAGGCAAACTGAGGCCCATTATCTGTAATCACAATTCGTGGAATACCATGCCTAGCGAAAATGCTCTTAACCTGCAATATTACACTTTCTGAGGTAGTTGAGTTTAACATGGCAATTTCAGGATAGTTTGAGGCGTAATCTATTACCAGGAGATATTCTTTCTGTTCCCAATGGAACAAGTCCATACCAACCATGTCCCACGGGCCTGCATTAACAAAATCATCATTCACCTGATAGGTCTCTTTTTGTTGAGAGGGCCTATACTTAATGCATGTGCAACATGACTGTACTCTGCGATCAATGTCAGTGTTCATCCGAGGCCAGTACATGACCTCACGTGCTAGCCTCTTTTGCTTCTCGGCTCCGAGATGCCCTTCGTGCAGTCTATCCAGCATTTCCTCGCGCATGGTCACCGGTACGACAATGCGATTTCCTCTCAGCACAAGTCCATTTACTACTGACATTTCATCTTTCACACTGGCATAGGCCGGGCACTCTCCGTTTTTCCAGCCATTCATGACACAGTACATGACCGCTTGAAGCATCTCATCCCTGGCTGTCTCCACTGCCAGTTTGTCCAGCTGTGTTGGTGAGGCAGGTATTGACTGGAATACGTGGTTGACTTGTGCTTCTATGTCGTCTTGCATTGTGGACGTTACTATTCCTGCACTGGCTTCATTGGTTCGAGATTCTTTCCCTGGGGCCCACTTCAACGTGAAACTGTACCTTTGTAATCGCAGCATCATGCGTTGTATTCTCGGGGTCATGTCTATCATTGATTTTTTTGAGAGTTGTATCAGTGGTTTGTGGTCCGTTTCAAGTGTTAGGTTCTTCAGACCATATATGTATGAGTGGAAGCGTTCACATCCGAATACAATGCCCAAAGTCTCTTTTTCAATTTGAGCATAGTTTTTTTCAGTTTTTGTCATCGATCGGGCGGCGTAGGCCACTGGCTTCCATGCTTCGTTGTGCTGCTGTAATAAGACGGCCCCTAGGCCATCCTTACTGGCATCACTTGACACTTTTGAGGGCTTATTCTCATCATAATAAGCTAGGACAGGGTGCGTTGAGAGCGTGGCCTTAATTCCATCCCACTCATTTGAGTGTTCTGGTGACCAATTCCATGGGGTGTTTTTACATAACAACGCTCTCATATGCGCACACCTCGCCGCTAGATTGGGCACAAACCGTCCTACATAATTTACAAGACCCAGAATCTTTTGCACATCCTCTTTTGACGTTGGCGTTTTCATGGCCTGGATTGCCTCTACCTTCTTTGGGTCGGGCTGTATACCAGCTCCTGTGAGGCGTTCTCCAATGAAGACTATTTCTGGTTTCTCTATTTCGCATTTGCTCCAATTCATGAGCAGGTTAAACTTTTTAATTCTTTCTTTTACTAGTTGGAGGCGACTGTTGTGCTGTTCCGCATCTGTGGCCCATATGAGTACATCATCCATGTAAACCTTCACTCCCTCCAGCCCTTCGAAAATCTGCTCCATGTACCTGTGAAAAATCTCAGGGGCAGAGCACAATCCGTAGGGCAAGCGGTCGTAAGCGTACCTGCCATAGGGAGTGTTGAATGTTGTCAGTGGTTTACTTTCCTCCGATAACCTCACCTGCCAGAACGCTTGTGATGCGTCCAGCTTGGAGAAAACTTTGGCGTCCTTTATGTCAGCAAAGATCTCTTCTCTGGTGGGGAGTAGGTGGTGTTCCCGTAGTATGTCCTTATTCAAGTCCCTGGGGTCCAGGCATACCCTCAGCTGACCATTTGGTTTTTTTACACAGACCATTTCATTGACCCACTCTGTGGGCTGCTCCTGTTTGTGGATGACCCCTAGTCTGACCATTCTGTCAAGCTCCTCTTTTAACTTTGACTTTAATGCCATTGGAACTCTCCTAGCTGACTTAATCGTGGGTGAGGCATTATCTGCTAGCTTGATATCATATACATAGGGAATGGCTGTCAGTGGTTCATTCACCTCTGGTAGCGTGCACTTCTCTATCGATAACGGGGCCTCCAATTGCTTGATTGGGAGACTAGTGTTCGGTTGTTTGCTAACAATTTTCACCCTCCTCACGAGGTTCAACCGCTCACATGTATCTGCTCCGAGTAGACTCGGGCCTTCTTTAACCACAACAAAGTTTACAAATGAGTCCCTACCTTGGACGTTTACTTTTACTAGGCACGCTCCTGTTGTCTCAATGTCTTTGTCGTTATAGTCTGAGAGCAGTATGTTGGTGGGTCTGATTTTTGGCCTCGGATTAAGGGTCTTATAATCATTGTAGTTGAGTAAATCAGCTCCTGCTCCTGTGTCCAGTCCCACTGGAACTACTGTGCTGCCAATATCTAGTGGATGCGTCCACTTACAGTGTTGTGAAATCTTTACTCGACGTACTTGTTTCACTACACCAACAAATTGGTATTGATCCTGGGTCTCTCCTTCATCTGTATAGTAATCATCAGCAGCAACATAGCTCACTTTTTTGAAACACAGAGCATCAAAATGTTCCCTTAATCCACACTTTTTACACTTGTTTCTGAACGCTGGACAACATCTCTTACCGTGTCTCGTGCCACAGCGCCGACAGTCAAATTCTTCCGAGGTGGAGGCTTGCCGCTCCTGGGGCTTGACCTCATTCCTTTGTTTGGGCCTGCTTCCCACCGCTCCGATGGTGGCGGTCTCCGATGGGTGCAAAACCTTAATCTGTCTCTTGGTCATTTCCGCTGTTCGTGCTATTGTTATGGCTCTTTCCAGGGTTAGATCCATGGCTTCCAGGAGTTTTGATGTCACTTTGGGATTTAATAGTCCAACCACTAACCTGTCCCTTATTAAAGAGTTCTTTTTTTCTCCAAGATCACACGTGGCCGCCTTTATACGTAGGTCTGTCACGTATGCCTCCACGGTCTCACCCTCACGTTGGTCCCGTTTGAAGAAGTGGTAGCGCTCATATGTAATGTTAGTTTTTGGATTACAATAAGCTTGAAACTTCCCCATCACTGTGTCGAAATCATCTGGATCCTCAGCTGGGATCTCTATATCCTCTTCCTCTTCATCATCGGCTGGCTCTATTCGCCTTTCTGCCCATTCAATGGACTCATAGACCTCAAAGGCCTCCTCGCCTGCGACGGATAAGAAAATGGCTGTCTTTCGGTCTGGGTCTCCACCTGCTAGTCCTATTGCCTTGATATAACAGATTAGCTTCTTGTGGAATTTCCTCCAATGTTCCGCAAGGTTTCCCTCGCTCATCCTTAAGGGTTGTGGTGGCTTGATTCCGTCCATTTTGATCATAATCTGCCACAATCACCACTTTTCTGGCACCATGTATGAATAATTGAACTACTCGTATCAAGATCTAGGTTCAAGTGACTCGGTGGTCTTTATTGGGTCAGAGGTTGACAACGCTACACCAGAGGGCAGCACCTCTCGACGGCTGGTTGTAGTATCCGGTCACCCCCTAGCAGCGGTGCCTGCCTTCGGCAGTCACCGTACTTTGACACAAAAAACCTCAGGCTTTTCAGCCTTTCAAAAGTTGGCAGCCCTGATTATAAGATCAAGTAAAACATGTGTTGACTCCAGGATGATGTTAAAGGAAGTGATCTCTTAGTCATTATGACTAGTTTATTCTGAGAAGCTCTGAGCTGTTTAGTTGGTTACAAATCTATGGGCATGCTATACATATGTGCTGCCACCTGTAGGTACAGTTGGTAATATCATGACACTTTAGCCTAGTTTACAACTTAGATTATTTCAGACAAATGGGGAAGGTATTCCCCATATAAAGTGGTTTTCATGCATGCTGTGATTAACCAAAATAACCAAACAAACGCCACTGCCTCCGAGCATACATCTCTCGAACGGCGTTCGCCTAAAAACGGCTTCAATCGGAAGTGCAGTGGAGAAAGCGTAGCCTCCTAAGGTAACAAGACTGGAACCAAACTTTTTTTTTACGACAGTGGCTCCCTCTGGTAGCTCTACCGGGAGTTTACCTGCGGCGCCGCCTGAATTGCCTTACTTCCGGGGACCTTGCCCTTTGCATTTAGCGTTTGGCCGACAACAGTTGTGGCAACATTACCTCCGCTAAAATGGGAATTGCAAGAGGTAAGTTTACGTATTTGGGCCATTTCTTTGTACAAGTTGATTTTCTTCAATGCCTAGCTCCGAAATAGTTTCTTACATGTTATTTATGGGACCAAAAACTTGGAAATTCCCGACCTATTTTAATTTTAACTGGGCTAGTCATTGGACTTGGTGCAAGGCTGTCTGCTAACGTCTCTTTGACTTTAAGAGTAGAGGAGAGGCAGGGGTTTGGAACTGTGTCCAAGACCAAGGTTGTATAGGCAACAGTCCCAATTCTGATACTGCTATTCATGTAATGCCAACCCAGGTTAAATATAACATACAGTTATATAAGATAATAATAAGTGCTCAATTTATATTATTTAATTTTATTTTAAGTATTTAATTAGTTTTTCCCCAAACCTGATTCAGTTTCAGAACTGGCACTTGAACTGGCACTGGTGCGGATCATTTTGCAGATTTTTAATTTTAACAAAAAATATTGCAGAATAATTGGTAGAAATATGTAGACTATAGTTGATAGTGATACATGTCCTCTATAGTCCATACATACATAGACCCAAGATGAAAGCCGTCTCATGTCATGTTTGTTCTATAATTATAAATAGAAAATTATAGGCCTAGCCTATATTATTAAGGCTATATGACATAGGCCTATAATATGTCTATTCAACAATCATGAACAATTTATTACTATTATTCATAAGATATATACCGTAGTATATATATGCTACCGTATTAGATTTACTGATGGGGGTCAATGTTTATTCCTATTTTGTTTCTGACAACACAGATGTTACTGAAGGTTTGTGTGTCGTGAGTGGGAAGGAGATATGAGGTGGGGGTGGCTGCGAAGACTGCAAATATATCCAACCAACCACATTGTATTACTGAACAGATATATCTTAAAACAATTAAAAATATGATGGCTCCTACAGGCTACAGTTGTAAATGTATGACAGCATGTGTTAATGTTTGATGAGTTAGGATGGCGACGTTTTATATAGACCCGCATTTCATTCGGTCCCTTTTCCTTGAACTTATTTGGAATATAAATTCTACCCTCATGGCAGCATAACAATTCCACTCCTCTGAATCAAATCATGAACATTCATGTCCCATCAACTCATGCCACGTAGATTAAAATCATGTGTAGCTTAAATATTGATCTAATTCTTTATTGCTAAACTGATATAATGCGGTACATGTATTATGAGATTGTTCACATTTTATTTATTTTATCTTTTCTGAAATGTTGTATTTTTTCCTGATTACAAAACCATTTACTATATATGATATGGCAACGCATATTAACTAATCATATTAAGATATATGTTAGCCAGTATAACCAGCCCTTCCTTCCAAATAGGAATAGATAATTATGTAAATAAACGGTGTCCATGCTAGAAGAGGGAGAGAGATTAATCATCATATAAAGATGGAAAAGAATTGGATAAAAAATTATTCTAGTAGGGTAATATTACCTAACACTTCGCTACATCACTTAATAATTAATAAACATCTAATAATTCATAAAAGGGAAGTTTCGAAATAGGATGACTGGTGGACCGAGGCCAGAGTAGAGGGCCAGCCTGCACTGTGTGTGAGCTACCGCTGTGGTCAGAGCCCCGCCCTCTTCCTCTCTGAAATCAGCGTCAACTGTACCTATTTCAAGCCTAATGACCCCTACTAATGATTTTTTAACTTTTCTGCATCTCCGTGTCAAGGAGAAGACAAGAATTCTTTATTATTTTGTTCTCATCCCTGCCACAGAGAAGACAAAAATAGGTATCAATAACTTACATCGCAGTGCATCATGATCGTATTACATAATATATATTATGTATAATATATATTCATTTTTTGTTCTGATAAAAGGTTGACAGAATGGGGCTTGCTACTTCTACTTTGTAGGTCTTCCAGTCAGCCCTTAAAAGAAGGAAAATAAAGTTTGACCCAAAGTAGTAATTGAGTCTTATTCATTGTTCTACAAATAATCATTAAAAGCTGGAACCTGCTGATATTTTCAGCTGTAAAGGATGTGTTCGTGGTGGCGGCTAAGAGGACGCCATTCGGCACGTATGGAGGCAAGTTGTCCCACATGTCCACCACTGACCTGTCCGAGATCGCCGCCAGGGCAGCCATGGAGGCGGGCAAGGTCAAACCTGAGATGATCAACTCGGTCGTCATGGGCAACATCTTCCAGGTTAGTGCCAGCTAAGCTTATGTATTAGTGTTGCAGTTGGGTGTAAGTACTGCTTGCTACTTTTACTCTCAGTCTCAATATGTTCATGTTTTTACATTTACGCTTGAAGACCTGAACTTTAGTTAGAAATGCATTAACTTTTTTTTATTTAAATTATCCATTTTTATGAATATAGAATGTATCCCTTGATATTTAGAAAATTTAAGTTTTAGTTAAAATTTTAAAGCAACGTATATTTGAGAAATAGAACAAGGTGACCCTCTTGTAGATCATTCAGATCTGTTGACTTAATCATTGGACAATAGCCACATTTTAAAGCCAAATTTGTAAGTAATACAAACCAAAGGCTTATGCCAAAGCGACACCCCTGCATAAATAAAATGTCTAAAGATGTAAAAATTCAATACACTGTCATATCCATTTTGTGAACGTGGGGTTGAAAATGTACGAAAGGAGATCAATCCAAAATGTTAAGTCCGTTGGGTACCATCGTTTTGAGTCTGGCTATCCATCTCTTTTCTTCTGTGTTCCTTCTTTCTCTGGCCGTGTAGCTAGTCGCTTCAGCTTTGATGAGAGTCACATCCATGAAGTCATTCAATAAGATCATGATGTGTCTCAACTAGCTGGTATAAGGTTGATAGCTCTGCTATGTCTCAACTAATATAAACCCTTGTATTGTGCAGGCCACCCGGGACGGGGCGTACCTAGCTCGACACATGATGTTGAGAGTAGGACTTCCCATCTCCACCAACGCCTACGCCGTCAACAGAATGTGTGGTTCTGGTTTCCAGTCTGTTGTCAACGGTTGCCAGGTAACTACTTTATCTAGCTTTGACTTCAACAATGATAATCCTGATTGTAATTCAATAATTTTGTTTATTACTGATTGATAGAGAAAAATTCCCACAGGAAAAATAACCCCACAGGAAAAATTACTAAGAGGTGGATTTGCTTTTGCTTATTTTATTCATGTAAATCAACCGACATTCGGATATTTTTTCCTTCTTATTACTTTGTTATTAATATTATTAAGACGGTAGATGAGCAGAAAATACGTTTCCAGTACATGTATATATAACATGAACATTTCCCCTGATTCTACTTCATCTAAATATGCAATATGTGATGCACAGGAGCTGAGTGCGGGGGACAGTGAGGTGGTGATGACGGGAGGTGCAGAGAACATGAGTCTGGCACCGTACGCCCTGCGTGGCATCAGGCACAGTGGAGCAAGATTGGGACAGGACCTGGCTGTAAGTTGGTTTGTTTAAAAGAAATCTTAATTCAACTCAATTCAAATTCAATTTTATTTGCACAAATAAGTACAAAAAGGAGGCCCACTTTTGAAATCTAGATTCCAAGTCTTCCAGTGGGTTCCTGGTTGGTGGGTGATTGCCGAAATAAATTTACAATGAGTTTACTAAAATAAGAATTTCAGGGCTATTTGTTTGATATCTAAGGGCTATTTTCTATTTATTGAGATGCTTATTTTTAAATTGAATCCCTAGATGGTAATATTACTAGTCTTATGTTAAGGAAAAGAAATTGTTTTTCTTTATTAAGATATGTATACTAAACAAATATCAAGTGCATAGCTCAGTATAACACTATGTCACCAAAGCCATTAGCGCAGTAGGCGTCCAATCACTGACATCTGATCTGAGAGGCTCTGAGGTTAGACTGGTAGTTAATATATCTAATAACTTGTCATTTGACTTTTATGATGTTTTTTTTTATTACATGTACTTAGACGTTAGTATGTTTATATATCAATCGCCTGACAATACAAAGATATTACCATAAGGCATGTACACTGTACATGTTCAGTTAGGCCAAAAAAAAAATAGGTGTGTTTCCGATTTACCCCCCCCCCCCCCCCCCCCCCCTACCTAGAAAAACCTTACCCTACCTAAAAAGTTTTTTACCATACCTGATTTTTTCCCCATCATATCTTACTTTTTTTGGATTTTTTGACAAAAAAAGCTTACAAAAGCAGGAAAACGGGTTTTCCTAACCCAAAACTGTCAAAAAGCACATTTCCCATGTTCAAAACAACTATTGTTATGAAAAAGACATTTTTTTCAGTTCCTGGGATGTGGTTTCCAAACAAAAAAAAATAACAAAAAAAAAAAAATTACCACCCCCCCCCAACCTAGTTTTCAGCCAGATAAATCGGAAACACACCTATATTTTTTTTTGGCCTTATAATTAATACAGGTTAATAATATCTTTCCATTTGTTTCCCGCCAGTTGGAAGATACCCTGTGGCAGGGTTTGACAGATTACCACATCAAGACGCCCATGGGCATCACTGCAGAGAACCTGGCGGAGAAATATAACATTTCACGTCAGGATTGTGATGAGTTTGCCGTCAGATCACAGGCCACCTGGAAAGCAGGTAAATACAGAGATTCATACAGGGGCAGTCCGGGGGCTACTGCCTTCACAATGTGGGGGAAATCCCAGGGCTAGATAAGATTAAAAAAAAACATGTCAAGATAAGCCATATACAACCTTCTAATCTGTCTTTCACCTTTCTTTGGTGTGAGCGGACAACCATATTTTGAAAACTGGTTGTCCTGATGACAACCGCTTTTTGAAGCGATTCTTTTCAACTCTGGTTGTCTTAAATTTTGTACATTAGTAATCAATTATAGTAATATGAAGAAAAATTTAGGTAGGTGTCCTTATGTAACCATAAGGTGTAACAGTACGTATGATTAATATATAGGTGTGTATCATAGACAAACCAATATTCAAACATTTAAGTGTACAGAAACATGCTCAGGTTTGAACGAAAACCGATTACTACTACTTCGTAATAGATGGCCTGAATAAAGATTTTGCTTAGAAAAATTAAATTGTATCTGATATTACTTGATGGTGATGTTAACCCCCCCCCCCCCCCCCCTAGATGGATTACTAATCTAGGCTTATCATTACTGATACTAGTATTAATTTTGTTCACTTCCAGCTAACGATGCCGGTTATTTCAAGGAAGAAATGGCGCCTGTGGAAATCAAGTCAAAGAAAGGTATTTTCACTCTAATAACAATAATCCATCATTTTTATATACTTTTATTCTGCGACTACAGACTATAATATGCTTAGCTGCTTTTAGATTTCATGAGTTGAATAATGCGATTATTTATGAAGAAACTCATTAAAACAGGGTTTAAAACCAAACAAATCTAGAGAAGTTTAATAGGTAGACGAGACATCAGGCACCTAACTGTACGACCGCCGAAATTTCGTTCACTGTTTGGATTAAACCTCCGATTAAGAAATTAAATTAAAAAAAAAAATTTCAAGAAGTCCCCTTTTTTTTTCTTTTTTTTTTAAAAAGAAGGATGAAGTTGATATTCCTCTCCTAACCCATGGAAATCAGAAATTGGTGGCATGATGAAACTGTCTAAGAGATATTAGAAAACTATGTCCGCGGAGGCTGCTCACTTAAGCATACTGTAAACGTATTTATTTTCGCGCAGATCAATTTTCGTGCACTAAGTTCTTTGACACCTTTTTGCGGGGATTTAAATTCCCGCAGTAAGGAAGTCTCACACGTTGTTTATGCAATAATTATACCTTTCGCGCAGGATTTATTTTCGCGCACAAAGGTGGGTGCGCGAAAATAAATACTGCGCGAACATTAATACGTTTACAGTATTGCTACTGTGACTAGTTACACGGATCAGGTCAAGAGAGCGTACGGAGACCTTTGACTCTATATTGTTGACTTTATCTCTTATGTAATCTTAACTCATTCACCAGTAATCTCTGCTCCTCTGGTGGTACATAACCTACAGACCACTGGTCTAATCAGTACACCTCACTTGTATGTTCTTTTGGGGGCATGAATGCAATAATTATATCATGTAATTTTTAGGTATATATACAAATATATTAAAAAAATATATCAGTACATTTTTGTTACAAAAATAAAAACTGTTTTTACCTCACACATAAATCAAACTAAGGCATTATTCCATTACTATCTACTTTCGTCAGTTTTGCGTTGCAACCCACTAGCACCTTACCAGAGCACCAAAGCACCTCCCACCACCCAGTGCAGGCTGACTGGGTTACCAAAGGCCGGCCATGTGTATAGCTGCCTATGGCTATGCATGTAAAAAAAAAACATTGCTAATAATCGAGAAAAAAGCAGGGTACCGCATCCTTTTAGTGCTTCTACTCTCACCCTAATATGGTAAAAAGATACTGTAAACGTATTTATTTTCGCGCAGTAAGCACTTTGACACCTCTTCGCGCGGATTTAAATTCGCGCAGCAAGGTAGTCTGACACCTTGTTTATGCAATAGTTATACCTTTTGCGCAGGATTTATTTCCGCGCAGAAAGGTGGGTGCGCGAAAATAAATACTGCGCGAACATTAATACGTTTACAGTATATAAAAGTATGGTGTCAAAACGGGTGTGAAGCAACCAATCCAAACCCCACACAGTTTTGCATGAATGTATTTAACAATTGTCCATCTATTCGTCGTTTCCTCTCCAGGTACAGTTGTTGTAGATGTTGATGAACATCCACGGGCGGCTCCTCTTGAGAAGATAGGCAAACTGCCACCAGTGTTCAAGAAGGACGGAACAGTGACTGCTGCCAACGCCTCCGTAGGTTCACAATACTATTAACTCTCTTCCCCAAGATTGTCATATATTGATATGGGTATTGGGTGTCATACCATTTCACAGTATCAATATATAATAAGATCATGCAAGACTTGGTTTAAAATCTGTCCATTTCTGTCCATAGTATGACAATGACCTTTCATCACATATTCTGGTACCGTAAACTCTCTAATGAAAGTCACATCAAGCCCTGTGTCCACTCAACCGGTTATCTCACGTGCGTGTGTGTGTGGGCGGGTGGAGTCAGCTGACAACCTTTAAATAACAATGGTTTTTCCATACAAATTACTAAAAAAAAAAAAAAACTAGGTTTGAACCAAGCCCTCGAATCGGTATGCGGGGGAGAGAGCGGGAGATGAGATAAGAGAGCATAATCGCTTAATCTGAAGTAGGGAAACAGTAGGATGGCAGCGGATTCTGTTTCTTCTATTTATCACATTTATAGAACATGATCCTCTATTAGATATTAAGAGAAACGCCCTATCTTGTATTTTAGCATCTACTCATTTGGTATTGCCCGTTGGTTTAATAGTTGACTGCTGTTGTTATATCAGATATAATTTAGGATCTTTTATTCTGATACAAATTCATACATGACATGTCTTCCTGACAACCCTAAAGTAGTATAATAAATGGGGGAGATTTTCAGAAAATGTACAATTCAACTTCGCCAATCTTCTTAAATAGCTCAAGTTTCAGACGCACATAAACTTCAAAATACAGTTCAACCTAACCAACCAATCTGGTTGGTTAGGTTGAACTGCTAGCGTCACTGCAATGCAAAATATACTCGAATTTACCTAGTATTGACCAAATTGCAGCCTATTTTAGCAGAATTTACTAAATGTGTACAGCTGCCAATTGTACGTTTTCTGAAAATCTGACCCAAATAATAAAACATACCGTAGTAACATGATAACCTTTGTTGTTACAATAGGGTATTTGTGACGGAGCTGGAATTGTCATTCTTGCAAGTGAAGCGGCTGTGAACAAGTACAACTTGGATCCTCTGGCCAGAATAGCAGGTTATGGAGTTTCAGGTACGTTGTCCTGCATGTCTCTGTGTAAATCACAAAGTGGGTACATATATCAGGGTTCTTACAGGGCATAAAAGTCACCCCGGCGTTGGATAAACTGATGGTGGTTTGTTCAAGATATGTATATTATACTAGCAAAGTACCCGTCCTCTGGACGGTCACCCTCTCTCCCCATACTTCCCCCTCTCCCTCTTTTCCCTCCCCCTCTTCTCTGACTTTCATACCTGTTTTTCTCTCCCAACCCCATCTCCGATCCCCCCCTCTTCCTCATGATCCCCCTCCCCGCTTTCTCTCCCTTCCCCTACATCCTCTCCCTCCTCTCTTCCCCCCTCTTCTTTCCCTCCCCCTCCCCCTCTCCTATTCCTACAACCTCTTCTTCATTCTCCCACTCCTCTGCATGTAGGATGGCCACCCTCTCTCCCCATACTTCCCCCTCTCCATCTCCCCCCCCACACACACACACTCACACACACTCTTCTCTGTCTGTTTTTCTCTCCCAACCCCATTAATTTACCCACCCACAAATTACCCTGAATTAAAGAAGTTTAAATTATGAAATATCATCCTTTCGTTTGATGGAGTTTTTGTCTTAATCTAAGTTAATGTCTAACAGATCCATAAATGCAGAGCTATTATATACATAGCTCTGATAAATGTAACAAATGAGGGAGAAAGAGAGGGGGAGGCAGGAAAGAGGGAAGAAATTTACCAGCCAACAAATATCTCAAATGAAATCCTATATGGGTGCTAATTTCGTAGGCCTACTCTGTAAAATAGGTCCCCCTGGACGTAGGTTGTGAGAAATGACGTAGTATCTCACAGGGGCTTTCCCAGGCTATAAATAGAGTGTAGAGATTGCATTTTATAACAGGCTTCAAAATCACATTTCCACCCCAAATACCCTCACAAACCACATACGACGACATCCAGAGAGGGGGGACTGACATCTACAGATGAGTAAAGTGGTTTGTAAAACAACAAATTCCGAGAACATTCCGGACAAAGAAAACCTTCTTTCTACCATTTCTTTTCTACCTCCTTTCCTAGAAATCGCTCTAGCTTTATATTATATGGATGTCATTTATTATAGGCAACGTATGAAACACGTCGATGGAGGACAATAAGTCTTTACATTTGAACTTCTTTGGTATGTTATAAATGTGTTGGCCTTGAAATTGATTTTTTAAAAAAATCCCCGGCCAGGATGTTAAAACTTCGGCCATTGAGCTACTCGTTCAAATACAAGGAAAACGACATTTTAATTAACATAAAAACACAGGAATAACCACCGATGTATTAAGGACAGTCTTTGTACCGAGAATAATTGCAATTAATTGCTTAAAGATATGATTTATTTCGATTTAGACAATATAATTTAATTGAGATGAATTTGTTGTGCTCAGGCTGTGACCCACACATCATGGGCATCGGCCCCGCGCCCGCTATCCGCATGATGCTGGACAAGACTGGACAGAAACTGACTGACATGGACCTCATCGAGGTGAGTTTTGTTTCTCAAAGCATTTGTTATCCATTATATTGTAAAATCTAGATCTAAACTTGTAAGATTTAATTATTTAGTCTCATTCAGACGTACATCTACCACGCCCCCTACCGACTCGACGGCTAATTGATTCATTTCTCGCTCAACTATTGACCCTAATTATTCATTCGGAGAATGACCCACGATTCTTCAATATCATTAAATAGTTTACCCAGTTTGAATATATGATAACAGGCTTTATACTAAAATGTTCAAATTAAAATTAAAAATATTCTTTTTTTGTACCTTAACATGATGTACACAAAAGGGCCATGGTCTTTTGTAAGTTTGTAAAGACCAGAAAGTTATTGATTTCTAACGTAGATACCTAGACTACATTCACTTATGATCAGAATGTTGGTTAACGAACAAATTTATATTCAAGGCGAACGTTACAACATTGATCGAATGGTCAGATACTGATACTCTTTCGAAACAATTATGGTTATGACATGTTATGCAATGTTACGTAAGAGATGTGAATTAATTAATAGGCAAAAAAGCGCGTATAACACAACCACTTTGGTCAATCTATGGTCCAGCGACTATATATGGTCGAAACTTTTTCACCAGCAGTTTAACACTACACTAAAAAATAAACGGTCATATGTGTTTAGGTAAACGAAGCCTTTGCCGCGCAGACGTTGGCAGTGGAGAAGGAGTTGGGCATAGACCGCGCTAAACTCAACGTGAATGGTGGCGCCATTGCCCTTGGGCACCCGGTGGGTGCTTCAGGCTCTCGTATCACTGCTCATCTCGTTCACGAACTCAGGTCAGTATTGCTTAATATTAGTTGATTTAATAGTGTTAATGTGCCTGTGATTAATTAGGACAAGGCAGATCTGGACCATAGGCAAGTCTTATGCAGATGTTAATAGCTTTAAGTCGGGGATCATCATTCAGTCCTTTAAACCATTGTTGATGTTTGTCCCCTACTATTCTGTTCATGCTAAACTATTCAAAGAAACTAAGCAGAGGTTAGCAAATTGTATTTTTCTTCTAATGGAAGAAAGGCTATGTCATAGACCGTACCATATTACCTTTATTGTCTTTATTCAAAAAAATATTACATTTATGGGTCAGATTTTCAGAAAATGTACAATTGGCAGCTGTACACATTTAGTAAATTCTGTTAAATTAGGCTGCAATTTGGTTAATACTAGGTAAAAAACTAAAATCGAGTGTATTCGGCAGTGCATTGATTATAGCAATCTGTTTGGTTAGATTAAACTGTATTTTGAACTTTATTTTTGTCTGAAATTTGGGTTATTTCAGAGAATTGGTGAAGGTGAATTGTACTTTTTCTGAAAATCTGACCCTTATATTAATATATACTCGATATTTTACTTGCAGGAGACGAGGAGCTAAATATGCCATAGGCTCAGCGTGTATTGGCGGAGGCCAAGGTATCGCACTCCTTATAGAACGTGTGTGATTAACTCAATGTTAGAGACTCTAGTGCCATATACTTCATGGAAAGTGGCAGCGCTTTCCAGTTCCATTTGCTACGTGCTTAAACCTTTGCCAAGCTATAACAATTTACAGCATTAATAGTCCTACAGACATATGGTGATGGGGCCTAATGTGACACCATCCAAGTGATACTCACAGGTTTAGATCACTTATGTGTGGACCATATCGGATTATGGATTACCTCTTGAAACTATTACAAATTGTCTTTATATACATGTATTATTATTTTTGTACATATACATGAATTGTTAATAAAAAAAAAGCGACAGACTGATTCAATGTGTGTTGTTTGTGATTTATTTAAGGTATTCATTCATGATCCTTACCGTGATTATATCGACGAGAAAAATATAGTAATTTTGTTATCAAGAACCAAGTTATCCGACAATACAAGTTAATAAGTTAATAACTTATCATGGGGGCTTAATGGTAAAACTCTCTCAAGACATCATCAAAACATCTAGACCCTCAACCACTCAAGTAAAGATCCCTGAATTAATTAATTTTAACTAAATGACAGGCGTTCTATAGTGGCATCTGGTGTTCTTAGTAATTAGGAAAAATGTTATTGCAGATGTTGCTACCATCAGGTCGGCCAGGTCTGTCATTACTGACAGTTTTTCCTGTGACTGCCTTCTTTCAGAGTCTTGAATTCTTGATTTGTTACAACAGTTATAGGAAAATTAAAAGACTTAAAGCTAACAGGGGTTGGAAATTGTTATGCGATGAGTAATTACAATGGAATAATAATAGATGAAGAATACTAGCTGTGAGATAAAGTATGACTAATAGAGGGTTGCTGAGTAGCAGTTTCCACTCGCTGTAAAGCAATACCGATTGTGTATCTAATCTTTATCACACACTTTGGAGAAGTATATAATATAGAATCTACGGCAGATGATATGTAGAGTAAATTATACAGAACCGGTTCTACGGAACAGGACAGACAGTACAGATCATATTGATATCAAGCAGAGCAGTAAGGTATACAGAGACGGGCAACATCTATATTTGTAAACTACATCCCCCCCCCCCGCCAGATGGCTTATATAACCTTTATCAGGTTATTAATAATGAATAATTAAAAAATAATGCCGAGCAAGAGTTCCAGTTCATAGGGCCGCAGGAAGGAAGGTGATGGGGAGTGGACACTGGTCAGTATATGTCTCACTAAGGGACTGTTCATAATTAACCACTGGGGGGGGGGGAGATTTAGCCCCCCACCCCCCTTGAAGGTTTGTGCAAAATTTCATTAACCCCTGCTACATCATTGTAGTTCTGAGTCTGTGCCAAAAAGATGGCCCCCTTCAGTGTCTGCATCAAAAAAGGTGCCCCCCCCCCCCCGCCTCAGTGGTTAAAAATGAACAGTTCCGGAATATCCAGGTGGCGTGGCAAGCTGTTGGAATCTCCAGTCCCTAGCGGGCGTCGCAGTATTTGTCAAGCAATAAGGTATATTGTTGGGTAAAGTATTATTATTATACAACTTTTATTCCATATCAACATATACATATACATAATGACAATAAGAATAGGGCTATTACTCCCTCTCCACTGGAGATCTTCCTGGTAGCCCTTAAATAAACAAACAATGATTTTGACAAACAAATGTAATATCGGATGTGAGTGGACGATCATAAAGAAAATAATGTCTCTGATTAAGTTCGCCCAAAAATTGGGTGTGTAAAAGGTCTTTTCGTTGGTGTTGATGAATATTAGTGTTAAATTATGACCAGTCCTGGCTTGGAGACTACTTATATCAACATTATATCAACATTATATAAAAGTGGATAAATAATTTAAACCAGTGAGGTACACCTCCATGTTTAACCCGAGACGTTCGCGTGTCCCACTACCGCTATCGTGTATATTTAAACTCGATAACTCTGATATGAATTTGATAAAATAGCAACCGTGGGAAGTTTATGAGGTTTATAAGGTGTTGGGTGACTGATGCACATCAGCGAGGTAGATTAGAGGGAGGCCATACACCCATCGTTATATATATACATATATGTCTGGTATAAGCAGAGCTAAGTAGGGAGCTTGATTAGATGGAGAATCAGGGAATGAAAAGAAGGTGTGTTTCCGATTTAGCCCCCCCCCCCCCCCCCCATCCCTACCTAGAAAAACCCCTCTCCCTACATTAAAAAAAGTTTTGACCGTGACTGTTTTTTTTATTATTTTATTTTACAAAAAAAAAAGCTAATAAGAGCAGGAAAACAGGTTTTCCTAATCAGGAACTGTCAAAAAAGCACATTTTCCTTGTTTTAAAAATATATTGTTATACATGAGCTATGCAATATATCAATGATATCAGATCAAACACTTGTAGTGCAATATCAGATCCATTTCTCAATATTAAGATATGGGTCATATTATGCTTGAGATAAAACTTCGGAACAGGCACAGAAAGCTTTAGAAGCGGTGGACAGGCAGGATCTCTGTGTGGCGGGAAATACGTGCCCAGTTATCCGGGTGAGTGAAGAGCAGGAAGTGATGTGTACGCCTGCGCAATCTGTACGTGGCAAAATGGCTGCCTACGGTGCTCTGTTGGCCTTGGCCGTCTGCTTTCTGGTAAGATTTTTATGTTTTCTACTCGGATTTACTGCTTTAGGAATTTTTTATTACATCGACGACTGTATCTAACCTTACCCTTGCAAAATTCTTGCGTTGTTGCGTGTTAACTACAGTTATATTGGCCTGTCTATCTATTCGCGACCGGTGTGGGGCTTGCCGGGTGGTACGGCTGCAGGCCTCGCCGGGGCTACTGGCCTCGGCTCGGTAGTGACTGTGGAGGAATTTTTAGGGGTGCTGTCCCTCCAGGCAATAGGGAATCCATCTGATCTATAGGCTACCGTATTAAGTAACTTATACTACAATATTTAAATGGAAGAAATGATCTTCCATTTGGAGGTTATTTGGTTGGTTGGGGCTAGTAATGCACTAGTAATGCCTACTATTACTACTAGTTAGAATGACCCTCTCGCCTTCGGCCCGACCGGGCCCGACTTGGTGTTACACTTGGCAGTTCTGATTTGGGCTTTGCCTTTGGAGGCCAAAAGCTTTAGCCTTTAGGGATTAACTCCATGGGGGTTGTGGGGAGTGCAGGAGAAAGAAATTATTTTCTTTGGACAGGATTTCCCACAAGATCAGCTAGCAAGCACTCTTGGTGGGCACGCCTGTGTTTCGTCTTGATAGATATCTGAAACTCAGAGTTGAAACTGAGAAATGGGAGTGAAAGCTCGCAGTGAGTCTGAAACTGATCTGCATCTTGGCTGCGGGCTCTTGTCAAATAATATCATAAACCGAAGATGAGTATCAAGATAAGGCTTTACTGGCCTTGTTTGTTAGTAAATACGGGCGATAGATAGGCTTAGGTGTTCATGCTTTCTCAAAAGGGAACCATCTTTTTAACTAGAACTATAGCCACCTTTCATTTCTGTTCTATATTATTACTACCGGCGTAGTACTAACTAGTACCATTTTATTGGCAGATTAATTTCTATTTCCATATATTGGATTTAGTACCGTATTTAACTACACTATACAGTTTATATAGGCATAACGATGAATGTTAAAATGTATCGCAGTCATGGCATAGGCATAGCCACGTTTATGCTGAACATTGTTAAAAAGTGTTATTAGCTGAATACATTTAAATTTAAATTTACATCATATAATGAAAACACATTTCTGCTGAGCAGATATTCTCCTGCGTTGCCATCAATTACAACGAGTATGAAATAATTATCGTTGCGCCCTGATACATGTTACACTATAAATCGATGTTTCATATGTTGAAATTACAATATTCTGTATAAAGATGAACACCTGTGCATGAACAGGGAGAAATTTGTCAGTAGGGAATCCGTTTTAAGGGGAGGCATACATTGAGTTCCAATGCAAAAATAATATAATGGAATTTAGATCATGTCAATAATGATTATGAAGTAATCTATGTCTGTGATCTATAGCTATCTATGTATTACACTAATAAAAAAACATCATGGATTGAATCCAAAATAAGTCCCTTTATCTGAGCATTAATTTGGACTGTAACCCTTGGAATATTTTCCTTATTTTACACCAAGGTGCTCTCGCCCCCTTCCCTCATAAATCTCTACGGGTGTTTAATTAAACATTGCCATATCAGTACGGCTGGAACTCGTACTTTATGCATGACTGCGGATCCAGCGTAAATGTGTCGAGTTGAAGCATGTCATGGTCACTCAAGCGTGCAGACACATGTGTGTCATTGTCTCTATTATTCAGTTATCTCTTATATACATGTACCCCACCTAGTCCTAGCTCGTTAAGGTCACGGCTTGAACTAATAGAACTCCTAGCAACTCGCTTAAAAAGGGGATCTGCCAGGAAAAGTAATGTTTCAACTACAATGAAGCCCAGTGTTGTATGTAGCCTTTATTGGTTTCTCATATCTATTGGGACTGCAACTTTGAGCCCTCAATTTTGCCCCTGATTTTTAGTAGTATTCATTATTAAGCGTCCTTGGTATAAATGCATAATCGATACCACTCGCCACGTTGAAGATTTCGTATTTCCTAGTAACAGCAGCAATGAGGTTTGGAGAGGAGACGTTTACCTGAATCTATAATTATGTATTTTTGATAAAGAAGTTACGCCGAATATTTGCATTTCTACACCTGATGTGATCCCTTTCCATGCCGTCAGGATATGTTCCTACCAATAAACCCTCTATATTACGTTTGATTATATCCGAAATATTGTATTCGTTTTTTATCAAAAGTAACCAGTCAATGAATAAGCCAGTTGGTCAATAAATTACCTATTAATGTTAGTGGGGCAGATCAAGCTATTGTATAAATAAACCTGGAAATACTTATTTAACATAGTCGATTCTGTAACGTGGAATATTTTCACTCGATTTGCTAACGAAAAACAAATCTATATAGCATAAATGAATCCAGATTGCAGATGGCGTACCTTCAAGTAGTAACCTATCGAACATATATACACGTATGCTTCCTTAATAACTGTTTGTGTCTTTATGTGTAGGCCCTGAATAACATAGAAGGCGTGTCTCGTCAGAAATCCAGACCCACACTAACAGAACGCGTCAGCGATGTGAAGGATTTAAAAAAGATGCTCCGCACGAGGAACAATGTGCTCGTGGTATATACCAAGACAGGTGAGATGACCAGAAAGTTAACTTCTGCCCTTGTTATTTTGTCTAAAATAAATTATGGGTCTTTACAAGCTGTTATACTTGGTGTAACACTATTTAGGAGATGAAGAAATATCTATGATGTTGATGATAGATTTATTCTGTAGATGGTAATAGTACAGTGATACAGCTGGTAATCGTATCAGATGTTAAGTGAAGGCCTGGGCATAGAGCCCTATATGCCAGGAGGGCAACCTCCACAGTGAGGCATAGAGATAGGCCCTATATGCCAGGAGGGCAACCTCCACAGTGAGGCATAGAGATAGGCCCTATATGCCAGGAGTGGTAAAAGTGGTAAAAATGAAAATACTATGTATAAGGGGCACATGTTACAATACATTATAACAAAGCTATAGGTGTTGGTAAAGTCCAAAACAATGTGGACAGAAGTTGGGGAATTTCGTGTAGGGTTGTTTTATTGAGGGACGGATGTTTTGGACTTGAATTGCCCTTCATCAAGTAGGTTTGATAAATTTTTCATTTAATTGATGCCAGCTAATTATAGAAATGTGCGCCCATATTGTCATGGCAACTATTGTTATGGGGGACCCAGGTAGGGACATGTGCACTCAAGAGGTGATGTCCATATTAGGTCCCAAGTATAGAAATGTGTACTGACTTTTTCATAACATTTTATTTCCATATAGTTTTTTTAACATGTTAAAGCCAGATGAGTGCGTCAGGTTAAAATTATTTTGGCATACACAATATGAATTCGATGGTGTATAGTATTTAAATACGGAACATCCGAATTATCTATTTAGCCCCATTTAGGAACAGCTGGCACTCATTTCTTACAGAGAGCGGGGCCAGTCTGAGGGTGGGTGGGGCTCTGACCACAGCTGTAGGTATGTGCCTCCATACACCCTGTCACCCACGGGGTAGGCACATGCATCATGCCCTCAACCTGCACCTACATACAGCCCATCCAATGACCTGTTAGACATTTGTTCTAATAATTGTTTTCCATAATAATCTAAGGAAAATAAATTAATATGAAGATAGGGCATGGTATTGTCTCATATATCCTCAAGTTTGGTGGCAATATTAGATGTTTTTCTGTCTCTAAAATGACTTTTATTAAGGGTACCTCTCTGCGTCCATTGGAACCTCCACCCACATAATGTAAACACAGGTGGCTTGACCCCTCTTCCGGTCAAATTTACCCAAGACCCTCTGCGTTGGCCCCTCTCCACTAGTCACCAAATCTGAATTCAGATAACTCGTATTGTTACTAAGTGTTTAAAGAAACATTTTGTGTATTGACGAAGGGAAATACACCCCGGTAAACTCCGGGACCGAACTATTAAGTATCTAACATGATGAAGGGGTATAATAAACTATTTACTGTTGCTCAAATAACAACTAAAATATTTTCTTCCTCATCAGCAACGTCGGCTTCATCGCAGATGGACTTGCTGGACAATGTGGCGTCTCAGATGAAAGGTTTAGCTACCATTGCCACGGTAGACTGCTCGTAAGTTTTGTATTTGCTTTTAATCTGACATTTTAGAAACGTGTGACACGGCGAGTGTTTGGGAGGGAGTAATGAACTACGTACAACTGGAGTTTAGAAATCTCACATAATGACAGGAATTATTAAATCAAACTAAGTTCCATAATGTATTTTGACTTTCTACACGTTTTTAGCTTGAAATCTATGTCAGATTTATTCCAAGATTTGAAAGTGTTTACCGGTACCCAGCCTTTAAGCAAAGGAAAAACATGAAACATATTACAGTCAGTGTTATAACGATACTTTGTTACTGAACCTCTACATAATCGCGGCGGGCAAGTTGTTTTGGCCGTGAACTTGCCCAGGCGGGCTAGAACATTCTGGTGGTTATCATGTCAGCAGAAATCTTGAAATTCCATTTCACAGATAAGGAAGATTTCTGTGTAATTTTAATTACATTTATGGCCCGATCTAGTAAATATTCGTATAATTATGATTATTATCATCATTATATTATTATATCATTATATATTAATATATTCATAGGTGTCAATAAGGGCGGGTTTCTACCCCAAGAATTTCTCATGTAACATTTCTCAGGGCAACCATAGATTATGGCGGGCAACCTGTTTTGTTAGTACCTTGCGCGATGGGGCAAACTATTTTCCCCCTTATTTCACTTATATTTGAGAGCCGGCGTCAATTGGAGGCTGTACGGTACGTGTAGACGTGTACCACATGGGGCCTATTCGTGGTCACGGCCGTGTATTGACTGTGCCCGGGGTAGTGTATTAAAGTGGTGTCTATAACACTGCATTGTCACACTCGCAGTGCATTGCTTATGTATTGTTATGTAACATCACTGGATTTTGTTTAGCCATCACACATTATTGTTCAGTACACATATGTGATATTAATATAACTTAAACATTAATTACATCAACATCGTGGAAACCAAATAATGTAATTTATTGGAATGTTTTACAGTTGTATACCATATCATGGAAAATCTATATCTTTATGAACTAGTTCCATTTTTCATTAATTCCATCTGATATAAATTGTGTTATTAGCTTTATATTCATATACATCAAAACTAGGCTACGTTTCTGTTCATGCAACTGCCATTTGATTATCTTCACTTTGGTTCCTCGTTCACTTATTATCAAGCCTACAAACTAAAAATCTACATAATTAAACTAAGAAACACATAGGCTTGCAGTATGGGGAAGTTAAAAACACAAAAGTTTTTTTTAAAAAAATAGTCTTTACACACAATACAAAATTTAATACTTTTTGGCAATTAAATTTGAATAATGTAGAATCCCTGTGGTTATTAAACCCTGGGTTGGAATGGTTGAAGTTGTAGGACAAGGCAGCACTTGTAGCTCAGATAGTAGAGTGTCACACATGTGCTACAGTGGTCGTGGGTTCGAGTCCCACCTGGGACTCTCAGTCTTTTCTACAAAGTGCCACTACCATAGAGTAGTTGTTAATTGTTGCTGTTTGTATGGACTCAAACGGTTTATCTTTGTTTTACTACTTTCACCATCCCCGGGGGTTCATTTGTCAGCTGGGATGCTCGATTTATCTAACAGGCCACTTGTAATCTAGCTGCAGTGTTATGTAACTTTAGAAACACATCGTACCCGATACCTCTAACAGATGTTTTGTTTTGCGTTTCAGTGAAGCCAAGAAATTGTGTAAAAAGATGAAAGTTTCGCCTTCAACGTACGAACTGAAACATTATAAAGATGGCGAGTTCAACAAGGATTACGACAGAAAAAATACAGTAAAAGTAGGTTTGATTCGCTGACATATGAATTGATTAAATGAGCAGAAGGTGTCTTGTGAGAATAAACAGATATATATAATAGGGATGGGGTGAATTATTTGTTATAATATATTTCATTCATTAACAAAACAAAGAGAATATGAGTTATTACCTTGTTAGAAGGGACTTGTAGTACTTCATTATTAGAAGTTAATGCATAATGATCACGGTATATCAATACTAGGTATTTTAATATTTTAACAAATAGCCCAGAAACTGAGTGGAACATCATTCTGTGACACTCTATAAACAAACTTAGTGAAACTAGTGAATACATAAGTGCACAAATTTGTAAATCAATCATTAATTATCTCTCGAAAAAGCTTTCTCTATCTGATTGGAAAAATAAAGGCCGAGTATGGAGACAAACAATAAAGGAATGTAAATAAATGTATCTTTCCTACAGTCCATGGTGAACTTCCTGCGGGATCCCGCGGGTGATATACCGTGGGAGGAGGACGCGTCTGCACAAGCCGTAGTGCACGTAGAGAGCACGCAGGTACGTTACGTACATTTATATTATTAGGGACGTGTTAGTGTCCCCCAAACCACTATAGAAGTTAACTAAACAGTCTTGAGAAAATAGCACTAGTATGTAAACTGCCTATTGAATATTTTAATGAATTTGATGATACATTCATTGAAAGCTTCCGAGTTTTCGGTCCCTTCCTCTCATATCCAGTATCCAGAAGTCTCATGAAAGGAAAATGAATTGTTGTTTTTCATGTTGGTGTAAACGAAATAATCTCCTAACCTACAGAAAACGTACAATCAGCAGCTCTACACATTTAGCAAATTCCATGAAAAATGTTAAATACTAGGTGTATCTGAGTATATTTGGTATTCCGTGGATTCAAACAATCTGTTTGGTTATGTTGAACTATATTTTGACCTTTATTTCTGTCTTAAATTCGAGTTATTTTTGAGGATTGGTGGAAGCGAGTTGTACATTTTCTTACGACCTTACCCATATCTGTACATGTTGTTACCAGTAGCTTATATCTAATATTGACTATTATCTGTTTAACTCATTCACAGGGCCTTCATAAGTTATTAAAAACTGAGAAATCTCCGCTGCTGCTTATGATTTATGTACCATGTGAGTATACCCTTACAAACCCAGGTCTTTCTCAATAGGGGAGTTGCATGCGCATGTCTGTCCCACTGCATGATGGGATGGATTCAGTTCAAATCTGACATACAAATTTTTAGCAACATTTTCACCGAAAATTGCAAAACTGTTTTCACTAATATCAAAGCTGGTATAAATGATCTATAAAAGCCAAATGCGTGATGGGAAAGATGACATCTTGTGTTATGGAAACATGTAAAGTACATGGATATTGACATTAGAGCATTGATAAATAGTCCATACTGAACATAGCATGTTTTCCTTAGATTTTATACTGTACCATTAGTCCCATAATTCCATGCGAATCAAGATTCAAAATGGCGGCTATGCAAATCCCCTATTTCCACAATTTTAGTTTGTGAATTTTATTTACTATTCGCCCTATTCTCTATTCCAATACAACTGCTAGGCAGTTGTACCTGGGAATGCGAATCAAACATTTCTTATTGATATGATGTTTATTGTTTTCCAGGGTGCGGATTCTGTAAGAAGTTGAAACCAGAATACTCTGCAGCTGCTGCGGAACTCAAGGGTTCTCACGTAAGTTAGTCGTTCAAGAGTTCATGAGTTAATTGTGAAGAATAGGTGCATAGTCTAAACTCACTATCCATTGTTGTGTTCATATTCGAAGTAAACATACATATACAGAATGATACACAAATCAATAGACTATACTGTGTTGAATGTGGTGCTCGCTCTCCCTTGCTACCACTGAATGAGTCAACGCTCTAATACGTGACGTCACACCAGGTGTGACGTGACTGATCACTTGTTACAGGTGATTTTATTGGTCCTCATCTAGTAACATTTCCAACTCCTACTGTATATAAAACAATAGACTATACTGAAATATATACACACATATGGCCGATATTAATTACTCGTTCTCTTTCATGTGTTTATACATGTGTACATGTATACGATTCTCGCACAATACTATGTTAGTTAATTTTGGTGATATTTTAATGCTAGGGCCCCATTGTTGCGATAGGAGTTGCGATAGGGGTTGCGATCGTTGAGCGACAAAATAGTGATGCGACATGAGAGCTATGCACCACATGTTCTTCAATAACTATTCAATAAGTCCCCAGTAACTCTGTGAATGTAAATAATATAAAGTTGCAACATAAGATCGATGTGTTTCCCTCTGTAGGTCCTTGCTGGCATCGACGTGGAGAAACCTGAGAGCATGCAAGTGAAGAACGACTTCAACATCACAGGATTCCCGACTCTCTTTTACTTCGAGTGAGTAAACTAATAACTAAGTATTGTTGAGGGTTCTATTGTAGGTCGAGGGGAATTTATAAAAAAACAACTTTTTTTTCACTTTGGAATTACTTTATGTAACCTCCACATAGAAAATGTGGTTGCCCTTGTCCACTAAGCCGCGATTCTCATACGATTCTCACAGAATTTAGTGCTAAAGGGTCCTTTGCGGCGCAAAATCGCGTGAGAATCGGCTTAGTGGACTAGGCCTTTTTGTTGATTGAACCTGAGTAGTGCGTATGGCGCTGGTATATCATCTTAAATAAATACAATTCAATTTGATAATATGAGATAATGTGCCTATTCCATTAAACAATACTATACAATGTCTTCTTATTTCTCCTTTGTTCCATACGTTTATACAATATCATAAACTTTCTTTTATATATTCTGTGTTTGTTTACAAGTCTTACGCTTGAATTTGTTTTTTATACTTACCTTTAAACAAATGCCTTAAACGCTCCCACGCTCATATTCACGTGCCGTTGTCAAATTCTATTTTACTCATCTCAGGAAAGGTCAGTTAAAGATGAAATTCGGCGGTGAAAACACCAAGGACGGCATCGTGTCCTGGATGAAGAAGTAAGTTCCACTTTAAATTTATTTCATTTAAGGCCAATATAACATTTAAACAATTATAGAAAAACGCACTATCCTTCATGGATGTTTTCAGGCGTCGCCTTTTAAAAAAAAAAAACCAACCCAAAAAACTCTGAACACTACTGAAATACCGAAATACATAATGAATTATCTAGATTTATCACAGCATAACCTCATGTTAAACCCCCGCAATCCTCTGTCAATATACGTTGCCTTATCGTTGATTATCATTTTCATCCATAGCAAACGTCATATATACGTACATTAGAACATTAGAACATTAGAACTATTATAATAACCTCTACTGATATCACATAATCAGTGATCAGTTAAATTAAGGGTGGTCTCCACTGGCTGCGGTAAGCTCTGCGGTAAGCCTTGCGATGGTGCTGTGTTGAGGAGTGGCGAGGTCATGCCTACATCGTTCACTGACCATGTAGGCAGGGACCGCGTCATTCCTCAGAACCAGCAAAACCATCGCAAGGCTTACCACAGAGCTTACCGCATCCGGTGGAGACCCCCCTTTAGACAGAAACGGAATTGTCATGTGTCGCATATATCGCACATATAAATCGCAGCAGTGGAGAGGTGCCTTAATGTTTACTGTTTGCTGCAGTCCACAGCCGCCTAAGGAGCCTGAGAAGGAGCCGGAGTGGGCAGATACACCCAGTGAGGTGGCACATCTTACAGACTCTACATTTGATGAATACGTCGCCTCCCACAGCTCCGTCCTCATCATGTTCTACGCCCCATGTGAGTAATATATTGTAGTTTTATTCCCATTTAAAATATTGATACAATCAGAATAGGATACAGGCATCTGCCGAGGCAGTTCTCCCTGAGGGTCATACATGATATTACAAATAAATAACAGATAATCACGGTAGTGGGTCAGATTTTCAGAAAATGTACAATTGGCAGCTCAACACATTTACTAAATTCTGCTAAATCAGGCTGCAATTTGGTCAATACTAAGTAAATTCGAGTATATTCGGCATTGCATTGATTCTAGCAATCTCTCTGGTTAGGTTGAACTGTATTTTGAACTTTATTTTCGTCTGAAATTTGGGTGTTTTGAGACGATTGGTGAAGGTGAATTGTACATTTTCTGAAAATCTGACCCACATATTCATACTTATTACCACTGCTCTGAATAGGACATGCTGGATTTCTTTGAAATAAAGCAGTAATCAGGATTGCCACAGGACAGGGGAACCCTGGAAAATGCTTCCAAAAAACTCCCTGCAGGGAAAAATCAAGGAATTTGAAAATTTTGAGAATATCAGGGAAAATTAAGGGAATTTGAAAATTCAACAGAATCTTGTTCTGTGAAATTCAGATTTGTAAAGAAAAATGGAAAATCGGGAAAAATATACCACACGACATCCCCTGGTTAATAATTTTTTTAAAAAATATCTGAAAATTAGTTTCCTTAGCACTCACTACAGACCTGTCACCCGTTATATTTGTCTGAATCAGGGGAAAATAAAAACACACCAGGAAAAAATCATGGAAACATCAGGGAATTATACTTTTAGTTTCCTGTGGTAACCCTGAACTGTAATCAACAAGCTCAACGCTTCAATTCAATTCAAATATTCTTTATTCGTTCCTGGTCTCGGTTTGACAAAACGGTGGAGAACATCTGTATCACAGATCTTCCAGTTCAGGCTCTAGATTTAAATTCACTTAAGTGTTGCTGGTTCAGAAAAGACTTAAGTCTGCCTAGAACTAGTAGAAGAGATCTGGGTAGAGTTGTTACATTTATAAAGAGTCTAACTAATCTACATTTGGGTCAGATTTTCCGAAAATGTACAATTGGCAGCTCTACTCATTTAGTAAATTCTGCAAAGTTAGGCTGCAATTTGGTCAATACTCGGTAAATTCGAGAATATTTAGCATTGTATTGATTCTAGCAATCGGTTTGGTTAGGTTAAACTGTATTTTGAACTTTATTTTCGTCTGAAATTTGGCTTATTTGAAAAGATTGGCGAAGTTGAATTGTACGTTTTCTGAAAATCTGACCCATTTATGGCAGTTGAGTTACAGTGTCCCCCTATTATGAAGGTAAGATATAAATAATGAAGAGAACAATTAAGCAGTTCAGTGTTAAAGTGTGGGTGGATAAAGTTACATTGAATTAAATTAGACTAATCCTGTCTGAGGATACGATAACTTGTAATGACTTGGTAATAAGAGAATGTGTTGAGTATTCGGATATCGCTTATGAGATTAGATAGACGATTTGTAGTAATGGTAATATTTCTAATTTAAATTAGTCGACTCTGATTCATGATTTCTGTAATCGACATTATGACACAACATGTACTATCGATTTCATACTTTGTAGTTACCTATGCATGAAAAATAACTGCGCTGTCAGTCATGCGTATTTGATCATTTAATGCTTTATTATTTGTTAAATATGTAGGCCAATAAAAATATTTAAAAAAAAAAAAAATCCAATAGGCATATAACAGCACCAAGACATAGATATGACATTTCAACTTGTAGTTGACAGTTCAGGTTAGAAAAGAACAGAATTAAAATCAACTTATAATGGGGAAGAAGTTCATAAGATTTCACCCATTTATTGAACGTATGATTACTTACATCCAAATGAACAACAATTAAGTTAAATATTATCTTGTAATTCCTCCTTTCTGTGGCACAGAGTAGACAAAATAGGTTTTAAGTTAGGTGTCTCACGCTTCGACTACCTATTAGAATTAAATTACACATGTTGACACAACGAAAATAATAGATAATCTAACCAGATGGACTCAAACGTGTCTTTTTTCAAGTGTGGATTTTTACTTATTTGTAGGGTGTGGACACTGCAAGAAAATGAAGCCAGAATACACCGAAGCAGCAGAAACACTGAAAGACGATGGGGTAAGTCTTACGTGACATCTCCTGTTTAACGCGCATAATATATCACATTTACCTAAAATAATTTCAGCATTTAAACAGTGGGCTAATTGTGTTTACTGTTCATATATTTAGAGCTTTCGTCTGAACTTTGAAACTTAAAAAGTTGAAAACATGTAGGACACTCCTGACTAGGGAAGCTATCGTCAGGGTTAAAGACAGCGAAATATTGAAAAATCAGATATTTTGAGCTCGTGAAAAGAGTTTCAAGTTATTCAGTTCTGCTAGTAATAACACATTTAATTTCACCCGTCTTGGATTACTCTCCCTAGAATTGTATGTAATAATGAATATGTTTTTCTAAAAATTAAAAAGATAAATGAATAAAATGTTGTGTTGGTTATGCTGTAATTATTCTTGGCCACTGTCTTCAGGTGGAAGGAACTTTGGCTGCGGTTGATGTAACCCAAGCAAAAAGCCTTGGGGAGAAATTCAAGATTAAGGGATTCCCCACCGTCAAATATTTCAAGTGAGTATTTATTACTTCAGTATTTGGGTCAGATTTTCAGAAAATGTACTATTGGCAGCTCTACATTCTCCTAAATTAGGCTGAAAAATGAAGAATACCGGGTATATCTGAGTATTATTTGGTGTCGCATTGATTTAAAGTATCTGTTCTGTTATGTTAAACTGCATTTTGAAGTTCATTTTTGTCCAAAATGTGGGTTATTTGAGAGGATTGATGACGGCGAATTGTACATTTTCTGAAAATCCGACCCATTTGCGATACCATGTCTACACAACCGCTGTAAAGTTGTTGTATTTATATATATATACATAATGTTTTTATTCAAGAGTAAATACAGTTACATAGATATAGAAACTAAGAAAAGGTTTCAGTCCTCTGCTCATTTGCAGGTCTTCCTCGACCGCCCTGTTCAATAAGGCTATTATTCTTATTTCTCATCTCAAGTAATCCTGTAGATTATAATGAAAAGAAAATATATATTTAAAGCAGAGGCAGTCAAAAGTGCCAACACTGCATCCTAATCCGATCTGAGTGGCAAGGGCATAGCCAAATCATATCTATCACACACTTACCATGATTTATGTACATCACCTAATATGATTGTATTTATACATATCAACTATATTTGAACATCTGAACTATAATGAATAACTATTTAAAAACATTTTTTCTTTTCTTTTTTTAATTATTAAAAACAAATGTTTTATGTTTACTGGGACAAGTGAAAAAAGACGATAAGGGGACTTGGGTTTACCCAGTCAAAATAAAATCTTTAAAAAATAAAGCTCATCTATTAGGGTGAGAGAGTAGCATTCTTTGTAGCGATGTATAATATAAAAGCTATGCTTAAATATGGAATGTTGGACACTTTTATTTCATTTCAATTACTATTTCAAGTTGATACGTTCATTACTTTGCAGGGACGGTAAAGAGGCCTTTGATTTCAACGAGAGAACTGGAGAGAAGATTATAGAGTTCATGAAGGAGTGAGTATACCTCTTTTAACGTCACGTTTATCCTCATCCTTATGACGTCACTTTTTAGTCCCCATGACGCCAGGTTTTAATCCCCATGAAGTCTAGTCCTGCATACAACGCAAGCGATTTACAGAATCATAGCACAGTGTTTCTCCCTTAAATACATATAAGTAAGGCAAACATATAAACATTAAAACTCCGGAAAATCTAAAAAAAGAAAAAAGAAGACATGTTCACTTCTTTAAAACATGCCGTTGTTTTCCTACAAAAGACTGATACAGAAGTAGAAGAGGCACAACCGCGGAAAGATTAGTTAGCAATAGACTACTGCCGTGTTACACCTTCCTCTTCCTTGAGTTAAATAAAGAATACCCTTCCATATTACTGAATTTCCGAAGTGGAGTCTTAAGCAGAGATAGGATTCTAAATTAGCGGAGATTATACGACCGAAATCCTCCTTATCTACATCAACTGAGAGCACATTCCCCAAGCGATTCCAACGGAGATGGAACATAGCAAGGGGGAAGTCTGTACACATGTTAGTGACCGAGGGAGTGCGGGAAGTTAGAGGGCGTTACCCGAGCTTTGTATCATATTTATTTCACCCCATTAGTGAATAAAAATATAAATAAATGAATATAAAAGAAGTAAATTCACTTTTTGGCGGACCTACTTGTTGTATGCGCCAAGGGTGGCATAATTTACATGTTATGCACCACTTTGACTAAGTGTGACATACAATGCTGAAGGTATAGGCAACTGCAGCACAGGGGTGTAATAAACTTCCATATTAACTTCCACTGGTTCTAGTCGTCTAGTTCTGCTCTACTCTATGATTAAACATCGTTTTTTAAACTGAAACTGTGGTTGCAGCCCCAAGGAGCCGCCGCCGCCCCCTCCCCCAGAGCCCGCCTGGTCTGAGGTGGAGAGCCACGTGGCGCACCTGACGGACGATAACTTCAAGTCGATCCTCAAGAAGAAGAAGCACGCGCTCGTCATGTTCTACGCACCTTGTGAGTCCGCAGTTATTGAGTATTAACGCTTTTATTGTCTCCCGTATACTTGTGCCTTATACATAGATTCCACTGACGTCACGGGCATCGCTATTTTAGGGGGCTACCCCGTGTAAACGCTAGCTGTCCAAGATTCGAAAATACTGTTTTCCGGCCGTTTTAACCATTACCAGTTTTAATGAACCCATGATAACCCTTGTTGATATGATAGATAATCTTTCTTTAGTAAATTATTACTAAAGTATCCAACATTGTGGGGTTTATCAGCTTTGTTTTCATAAACACGCTATAGACGCAAGGGTAGCGCGGCCACTGTGATTCCCCAGCCAGGCGTGTGACGTCATGCGAAATCTATGTTTTGTAATATCTTTGTATTGTCTGATGATTGCTGTACAAACAAGTAAGTACTCCGAAATGTTGATTGTTGGTCCATTTTTAATTAAATTTAATTAAGGTATGTAACCCATGCGTTTCCTAGTTAGTATCGCCTTCTTCAGGGGTGTGGTGAAAAAACTCTTATGTTAAAACCTACGTTTGACACTTACTTTTTCAATTTTTAAGTGTTCAATATTATATGTCAATCGGTGTTCAGTAAATATGACGGTGGTATATGAATAGATCGGTTGTAATAACATCATTTTGATGCGACCAAGTGACTTATGGGTCAAACATTCTGACCTTCAAAGGCGCCTGTAGAAGGTGGTGGAAGGACGGTTCAGAACCTAGGCTAGTCATGTGAAAATAAACCATCAAACCATTGATTCAATAATGAGACGAGGCGACGGGTCCGCTTCCTATGAATGCTACCATGCAACTGGACGTTAGGAACGTCTTCAGCCGAGAGGTAACCAACACCTCACGGGACTCTTAACGACGTTGATATGACGTCATAAGAGACGCACTTGTTACCTGGATAGGTGTCCAGGTGAAATTAGTTGATGCAGATAAGGGCTGTCAACTAATGAGTGTAATTCTGTCAATAAGATTTTTCTGTCAAAAAAAACAAAAAACCATTGATTCAAGTCTCATCTTCAGTACTTGAATGAACAGGAGAATCCACCAGTTGTAGTTGTAGCTCCACCCTGTATTACACTTTTTTTCTTTTTCTTTTTTTTTGAACTGATTTTTATTCAGGTTCCAGCGAGGCATATGCCAGGGGAAATATATGATATAAATATGGCTCGGGCAAGCCCGGTATTCCGCCATGCCCTGAATTGTCGCAACTTGCTGTATATAAACATATGGTCCATAGTGTAGTCAGTAAAATTGACTTTTGTCTCCAGGGTGTGGACACTGTAAACGCGCTAAACCCGAGTACATGGCCGCCGCTGAGAAGTTCAAGGACGATACAAAGGTAAGCTTAGACCTGTTGCCATGGAAACTTGTAAATTCTTCTCCCCTTGGTCAGTGCTCGGAATGAAAGTCTTGTTCAGAGTAAAATTAGAGTATTAGATTTGTGTTGTAAGATCGGTGTCAGAACTAGAAAATCCCCCGAAGGCGATTATACTGTGGAATTTAAGTTTATACCTAGCACATTTTGAAACTTAGTATAAAGCACGCCCTGGAAAATGTGGGTTTAAAAATAACCTTTTCAACCATAGAGCAATGTATAAAAAAAAATGTTATAAAAAAAAATGTAGAGTAACCAAATTTGGGACTTAACATGACGGATAGTGAGTTCTTGGTAACTGTTTAAATATATTAATGTCCTCTAATCAAATTTTAAATAAAAACTTTAGGTGTTTAATATGTAAGGTCATCAATACTTTATCCCACCCGTCCTCTTCTAGACTTAACTTTATCTCCAGTCTTTCATTACATTACTCCTAAATTATTTATTATGTGATATTAAGACCTAACAAAAGTGATTGCCAGGATTTTACAGACATCCATAATTAATATTCGAATCTATTTCTCAGGTTGTTTTCTCTGCTGTTGACTGCACCATTGAGAGTGGCGTCTGCTCGACTCATGACGTCACAGGTTACCCTACCTTCAAGTACTTCAACTACGGCAAGGATGGACAGAAGTACACCGGCGGTCGTGAGGTAAGTCTTTTACTATAAGACACAAATACTGGCAGTTATGCTGCCAAACATATATTATATATATGATCAATTCTATTTTTTTGGCGTCCAGGGGGGTGAAAAATGGTCATTTTTCAAATAGGTCTGATTCAGAAGTGTGTCTTACACCATGAAACTAGATGTTTTGAAGGGTTTTTCTGCATAAAATGGTAAGGTTATCTCCTGATGTTAGCTGAGCTATAGGAAATGGGCCAAATGAAGCCTAAAGTTAGTATACCATGCGTATGAGGGTTTTTCACAGCTGGAATTGTCAATATTTATTTTAGACCCCCAAAAGTAGGGTTCGGATTGTAGCATTTTCAATGGCGGATTTAATGAACCGCACAAATCATGTCTAAAGTCAATATCCCTGAAGATATTATATAAAAACCGTATGGACGCCAACAAAATAGAATTGACCATATATATATAACTTTTATTCAATAAACTTACATTTTTGTTATAATGCGATACTGAAAAGGAATGGTCCCTCTCAATGTATTTTATACGCTGAGATCTTCCTGGTATCCTTTAAATAATACATAACATGGGAAAAGATATAATATAATGATCATGTAGTTACATATAAGGGCCAGGATGGACAGAAGTACACCTGCTGTCGTGAACTAAGTTTTTCACTGCAAGAGACAAATACTGGCAGTATTTTTTTGTGATACATTGAGAATATGGTCCATGTGATAAAATGCTGTCAATAACGAATATAAACATGTAATTTCATTATGACAGGAGGCCGACTTTGTCAAGTTCATGACGGACCCGCTGAACCCCCTGGCCATGGCCGCACCCCCGCCCCCGTCCCCGGCCGCCAGCTGGAGCGACACGACCGGCCATGAGAACGTGCATCACCTGTCTGACGCCGGCTTCGACGACTTCATGAAGGAACACGAGTCTGTCCTCATCATGTTCTACGCACCTTGTGAGTCATTTATTGGTTTATTCTTGCATCTTTCAGATGAACGAAAGAAGAAAGGCAACCGATATAAACTGATCTAAAATTCAATACAAATCAGAATATATCACTACAAAATCAACAAAGACATTCACATTGTTAACAAAACAATGTCAGTGTTACCATGCAGACACTGACATTGGTAAAGTTACTAAGTGATAACCAATAATATCACCTTCTCTATCTCTATTTCCTGGGTATGACCATAAACTGCCTCCCTCTCAGCTCTCCCGCCCTTGATATAACCATATTAAATGTGTTGATAAGGGCGTAAAGCAACCAATCTCACTCACTCTCTCACTCTCAGCTCTCCCGCCCTTGATATAACCATATTAAATGTGTTGATAAGGGCGTAAAGCAACCAATCTCACTCACTCTCTCACTCTCAGCTCTCCCGCCCTTGATATGACCATATTAAATGTGTTAATAAGGGCGTAAAGCAACCAATCTCACTCACTCTCTCACTCTCAGCTCTCCCGCCCTTGATATGACCATATTAAATGTGTTAATAAGGGCGTAAAGCAACCAATCTCACTCACTCTCTCACTCTCAGCTCTCCCGCCCTTGATATAACCATATTAAATGTGTTGATAAGGGCGTAAAGCAACCACTCTCACTCACTCACTCCCTCTCAGCTCTCCCGCCCTTGATATGACCATATTAAATGTGTTAATAAGGGCGTAAAGCAACCAATCTCACTCACTCTCTCACTCTCAGCTCTCCCGCCCTTGATATAACCATATTAAATGTGTTGATAAGGGCGTAAAGCAACCACTCTCACTCACTCACTCACTCTCAGCTCTCCCGCCCTTGATATGACCATATTAAATGTGTTGATAAGGGCGTAAAGCAACCAATCTCACTCACTCACCTGTAACAGGTGTTCAGTTGGGTCACACCAAAGTGATGTCACGTACTGGAGCGGTTTGACTCATTCAGTGGTAGCACAGAGAGCGAACCACACCGCTCGTCCACACGCATCTTTCAGATGTGCCAACTTGTACAATCTCGCCCTAGCAACTAGGATGTCGGCGTTTAAATACGACGTTAGGATTTGTATGATAAAAACTACGATTTTTGGTTAATTTAGGGCCAACACAAAGTGAAGTTTTAACCCATACAAAATGCGTAAAGTGCACCAGAGGCCAAGGAAAATATCTCTAGCTGGGCCCCAGACTCCACGCCTCATGGGCTGGGATCGTGGAAAGCTGTTCCACAATCTTGTGTTGTTTAACTCCCCATCACTTGCCAGAAACATTAACTTTAAATATACTGTGGCTCAAGAAATCATGATTTCTGACATTTAATTATGAATTCAATTCTTCAAAATTACCCCCAGAATACACCATCGATCGTGGTCTTGACTTTGCATGACATACTAGGATTTAGGATCCTCACAGGTTGGCACCTCTGATCTTTAGTGATTAAAGGGAATAGCAATAGGCTTAGGTAAGGCTGGCTTGACCCAGAGCTACGATAGGTTGTGGGTTCGAACCCTGGTGTAGCAGCTGGTCAACCTCCGTAGAGTTTGACCAGGTGTAAAGATTTAAAAACATTATATATCTATTCTACGCTGTACAGATGTAGATTTGCTGTATAACTGTAACCTAGACTCTTAACAAAAAGAATCGCTCCATGCAGTCTTCTTAATTTTACTTTTCGCTTTACAAAAATTATATCACATATGGAAATGTTATTACTCTTATTTAGCGCCTACGAGTGCTATACAAATTCTTTTTTTACAATACAATAGATACAATGTTATGTAAATGTATATATTGTGTAACTGCAGGGTGCGGACACTGTAAGTCTATGAAGCCTGCCTATGCTGAAGCTGCTACTCAACTTAAGGAGCAAAACGTATGTATACTAAGCCTCCTTTTATCCTAATCGAACATCTGCTTTTAAAAGATATTCCTCGTCCCTGAAGAAAAGCCAAAGGGCCCCGAAACGTTGGGACGAATAACGCCTACCAAATGGAATGAAATTAAATTTAAGGATACATTAAATAAGACCTGTTAAAAGAAATCGTTGTTTGTAATTCTGAGCATGGAGTGGATGGCACACACTGGAAGACCTGAGTCTAAATCAGAAGTGCACAGCCAGTTTTGTATTTCCTTTCAAAATCAAAATAATTAATTAATTACAAGAAACAGTAGAAAAGCCTTTGATTTTCGCCACATGGGCGAAAAATTGCTCGAAGAGGGGAAATGGCGCCCCCTGACGGTAGACAATGTAGATGAAAAAAAAAAGCCTGGTTATATTTCCAGCTTGAAAGTGTCAATCTGGACACCTCTCGTCACCCTCCCATAGACGCCAACGCGCAGAGCTCGTACACCTGTTCCCTCCGACGTCCGCGCTTTTGACTCTAGACCTATAAATAGCCGGCTGTTCAGCGTTAATTTATCGCCCAGTTGGGAGTATGGGAATAATGTGATGCTTTAGGCACTGCCTGGAGAAACAGCAACTCAAATCTTTTTATTTTTTATTTTTTCTTCCCAGTTCAGAAGAAAACGCTCTGTTTCTGAGCGATTTGGGACATTATTTTTTTTATTTATTTATTTTCTGGCCTGCCTGAGGTGTCATATGGGGGAGATATTGTGCTTAAACCCCATTTTTTTTGTAGGAAGATGAGTGTTTCTGTTCCTTGATGACTTTCAGACTATTTTTCTTCTATAAATCCCACATTGAAGAAATTAATATCAAAATGACACTCACAATGTAAGCATTACAGACATGTTAGAACTATAAATCGATTCTTAATCTAAAAAAAGTTGAAAGAAGAACTGACACCAACCAGTGACCACACATGGTCACAATTATCTTTGGGGGCTGAAATGTCACACCCTGTCTCTTAATAACCTATTTCCAAGTACCAAGCGTGGACCGTGGTTACCAATGGCAACGCGCGAGGGTCTGTGAAGCTCACGGGGTCATTGGGGTTAGACTGACCACTAAGCACTGGGACGCGGTAGAACCAACATATAAACACCGTTGTATTTTGTCTTTTCTGCTTTGGATAGTTTGCTCTAATAAAGCCTAGTATTGGGCAGAGAAGATAACGCTAACATTGCATATTCAGAATAGCTTGTGTGAGCCTACCAAATATCAGTAGGCACAAAGATATTTGATGAGGAAGGTATGTAGGCTACGTCGGGAGATGTCCCGACTTAGATGAGTGTTGACGGGAGGTACGAGCACTGTAGGCCCGAGTAGCCCACTATGCCATGGGGGTCCGAGGGCAATGACAGGTGTAGCGGGAGTTGTAGCTAGTTGTAGTTTTTAATTTGGATATGATTTGTTCAACACACTTTTTCAAATAAGATATTCCAGCATTCTAGCTATTTTAGTTAGCATGTCTTTCTGCCCGCTTACATGATGCTAGCATAATTGTGATAGGCTACTTGTACCTACTTACTTCATAGTTGATTCTGTGTGAACTAATATGTTACACTCAGTGAGAGAATTACTTCCTTAATAGATATCTTAACATGTTTACATGACTAACAATTCAGAATAATCGAAAAGTACAATCAACTATTCACTTTCTGAATATAGCTGGTGGGGTTAGGAATAGTTTTTGATGTATAGTTTGTAATTATACAGACTTCAGAATATATCTTTTGCTTTTTGATGTGATGTAATTAATATAGTTTGGCCTTAAAATAATATCTAAGAGCATGACAAACAACAACGATCATTAAAAGATAGAACTGTACTCCGGCATATATAACATTATAACCCCCTTTACCTAACCTAGCATGCAGGCACACTCAACAATGCATAATATTGCTAATATCATGATCTTGAAATGACAGTGTGTAGTGTATGAACCATAGAGATCTAGGGGTGCAACATATTCTGTCCGGGGTGATAATCTAGTTAAAGATTGACATTGTCTTAGTTCCATTTCTCCTCGAAATATATTCATTAAGCCTATGCTCTGAGTGGTTGCTATGGATGGGCTTCCCATACCTAGCAACAAGAGGGCCGACTTCAGCGCCACCACACGCCATTTTCACGCTACTCGCAAGTGGGTTATTACCTTGGGGGCAGAGGGGCAGATAAGGAAGGACAGGCCATATGATAGCTGGTAATGTAAGCTTGGACATTCAAGCACCATGTGTGTAGCGCCCCCTACTCCTCGACTCCTGGCGGCGAATCCTGGCGGCGAATCCTAGCGGTGGAGTGGAGAGGGGCAGTGGCGTTATCAGAGGGGGCGGTGAGGGGCGGTCAAGCGCCGGGAGGGGGCGGTCAAGCGGCGAGAGGGGGCGGTCAATAAGGCCGGGAGAAGGCAGGGATTATCAGGATTATCAACATTCCATCTTAGATTGAGATATATAGAAGATCAAAGGAAAGTGCCTGTTTTTGAAACAACACCTTTAAATTTGAAAAGGAAAAAATTAATTTAAATTTCCGAAAATTAGACCAAAAGGTGGCGCTTTGGTTATATTGTCTGCATGGAAATTTAGAGGATTATAGGACAAATCATGCGGCTATAAATAGGGGGGTCTCTTATCTACAGGAATGTCATTAGTAACCCGATCTGCCGACCGTTTTGTCCGTATACCATAGTAAAACTAAGAGGCTCTTCGAGCCAATTATTAATGTTTATTTGGTGGCACAGGAGGAAGGTGTTATCGCTGCTGTAGACGCCACGATAGAGCGAGGCTTGGCCGCCAAGTATGAGATCAAGGGCTTCCCCACATGTAAGCACATACATTCATTGATTGCTTAGAGCAAATAGTGTTAATATATTGGAGATGTAGTCCTTCCATTCAGGATTAATAATCGAATAATTCAGATCAATTGAAAAAATCGGCATTTGTCGGAAGTATTAAGCTGAATAAAATACTAATGATTAAGTCACTTTGTATTGATAATATGAACGTAGCTATGTAATGCGACAAAAAAAATTAAGTCACTTTGGGTTTTTTGTATGTTTCCATTGTACTCACTCTTATTATTCTTTTGTTTTCCTCCAGTGAAATACTTCAAGTAAGTCAATTTGTATCTCTTTCTCAGATTTCTTGATGAAAATAAATGCCCCTGGAATCCCCTGAAACACTTTTGGATGTAATAAAGGCGACCTTTTGCTCGGTCTTGCCCATAGAACTATAACAACAAATGATGAGATGGCAATGACTGTACTCTGTATTTACAATCTATTCTTTGGGAAATCAATCTGTTATAAATCATCCTGATAATTAACCCATCTGTCTGTCTTGGTTGTCTGTAGGAAGGGAGAAGTTGTGGGAGAATACGATGGGAATCGTTCAGCACAAGATATTGTGGCCTACATGACTGGGTAAGTAGCTCTGTGTAGCACTATGTCGAGCACTAGGCATAGGGTGCATTCATTACACAAGCTCATGAATAAATGAATAAATAATCCATTACCACTACCGAGACCCACTCCATTATAAGCCCTTATCAATGAGTTCCATTCACTATTTAGTATATATATGCCCTTATCAAAGAGTTCCATTCACTATTTAGTATATATATGCCCTTATCAAAGAGTTCCATTCACTATTTAGTATATATATGTCCTTAGCAAAGAGTTCCATTCAGTATATATTGGAGGGCCCTAGCACAGATGGCGATTGAAATTAAAGCCTTTGTTTTTGATTTTGAATCTCCATACAATACCAAGTTTTTATCTTAAGATAAATCACGATTAAGATATCCTGTATTGCACCTGTCATACAGTATAATAAATGTTCTAAAGGCATACTCGCTATCAGTACTTACACTGCTTCTAAAGTCTAAAGAAGACAATGTAATATCTCAACTGAAATGTTCATTGTGAAGGAAAGATTGCTATTAAACTTACGCATTTTGTATAACGAAATCATCACGTATGATTACATGCTGGCCTACGCTGGGGATCCCTGAAATGTTCCTCCAATTTACACACCTGGCTACAGAGAGAATTATCTCGATTTTATAGATACTGAAAGTTTTTAAAGTTTTAAAAAAGTGAACCGATTTTATTCTCTTTTCCCCATGTTTTTGTTTTGAAACATTTTTCTATTTTCGTTGGCCTCACGTTTTGGGTGTTGTTTTTTTATAAAAAAAAAAATCTATTTTCTTTGGCCTGACAGAGCGCCGCCCCCGGTGCACACCCCGCCCCCTGCCGAGCCAGCGTGGAGTGATGAGGCGAGTGCAGTGGTACATCTCTCCGAGGCAGACTTCACCTCAGTGGTATCCTCCACACCCTATACACTGGTCATGTTCTATGCACCCTGGTGTGGCCACTGTAAGATAGCCAAGCCTGAGTACACACAGGCCGCTAACGACATCAAGGAGTCAGCCAATTCAGCTCTTGCTGCTGTCGACTGTACACTAAACTCAGGTACGTCCAAGCAGGGAGGTGTATATGGGTCAGATTTTCAGTAAATGTACAATTTAACTTCGCCAATCTTCTCAAATAACTCAAATTTCGGACGAAAATAAAGTTCAAAATACAGTTCAACCTAACCAAACAGATTGCTAGACTCAATACAATGTCAAATATACTCGAATTTACCGAGTATTGACCAAATTGCACCCTATTTTAGCATAATTTACTAAATGTATACAGCTGCCAATTGTACATTTTCTGAAATTTTCAGAAAATGTATCAGATGGATCAGATTTTCAGTGAAAATCTGATCCATCTGATACATTTTCATATATGGTGGGAAACGCCAGAAAATGTACAATTCGTCATATATTGTAACTCATTTTATTGCTTACATGTAGCGTTCTTTAACTATTTTGCCTTCACCAATCCTCTCTGATAACCCCATTTTAAGACAAAAATAAGTTTTTCATTTTTCAGCCTAGTTTGGCAATTTACTAAAAATGTGTAAATCTGCCGATTGTATATTTTTTGACGATCTGACATATATAATGATTGGACCAAGCACTTCTGCAATGTTTCAGTGGAAATATCTTTAGATTTTAAATTATTAATCTCGGGAATAAAAACTTTTCAACAACAAAAAATTATTAATTAAAGGGAATGTTGCGTTGACCAATGAAACTGTTTGTCTCATAAAAACTAGTACGTCACCATGGTGATCCAAAGTTACACCAAATTAATGGTACGAACCAGAGACAGTACATTTAGGGTCTCTGTACGAACCCAGTGATGTTTTGTTGTACTGTGACACTCCGACTCGTGTTACTTTTTACAGAGGGGTATATCTCCCTGATATTTAACATGTTTAATCATGTGTCATGTTTGTCTTTCTCCAGGTATTTGTTCCACCGAGGGTGTGACGGGATACCCAACCTTCCGCTTTTATGAAAATGGCAAATTTAAGGAGAATTACTCGGGCGGGCGAGTGAAGGACGAATTCATTAGTTTTATAGCCAACAGGGCCACCCAAGGCAAGCAACAACAAGACGCCGCCGCCGCTACCCCGCCACCTGCAGGGGGAAAGGTGAAGCAGGAGCTCTAGGGACAGAGCCCTCAAGCGACAAAGTGTGATATCAATGCTTCCAGCGCGCCACCACTCGGCGTGTTTTGTCATCTCATCACCCTCATCATCTCACACCAAACAGACGGACCGGGCTGCCACCCCACACTCTGTAGCAGCTTGCATATATTCATGTCTAGTTTGGGCTTTCTAAGGTTATGTCTCCTGAAGATAATTATTATTTTAGCTACATTTATTTTGCTTATAAACATTTTTTCTGCTAGAAATTTTAAATATGAAATCACTGGTTTACATTAGTGGACATTACTTATATATAAGCTCCATTCTTATGTACTGGATAGGAAAATGTTGCTAAATATATCTGGCCAGGGCTCCGGTTTTCTATATAATAAGGAGGCAGGCTTATAAACACCAAATGAATGGCATGCTACCATCTAATCTACCTCCCTATTGGATCAATATGTACAGAAATCCAATGTAAAAGCAAAGGCAATAACCACGACTCATTTTACAAACCAATTCTCTTTACTAAACTTTACCGAATACCGAAGGCACTTGTTAGGAATAGCTTTTTCTGATAAGGAGCCATAACCTTGAGAAGACCTAAAGACGTTAATGAGCTAAAGCCCTTTGGTACCATCCAACACCAAGCAATAGTCGACATCCACTAGCGTTCTTCCAGACAAGGGCATTCAACATAGGTTTGATTCCATGCCAAGCTTTCCGTCCAATTCCTTCAGTGTCCATAATATGTATATTATGTAAACCATATTAATATCCACTAATGCGTTACAGCAGTAAATCTCGCCTGTGTCGGAATTCTAAATCTCCCAAGTGTGCTAGGAGTACATTTAAAAGTTAAGAATTAAGTGGGTTCATTTCCAAATAATTTGCTCCCCCAAACGCCTTCCGTCTTGGGCAGGATTTGGCAAAGGCAGATTGTATTGTATGGTTGTCAGGGGTGACGGATGAACTCCTCGAGTTCTAGGATTACCTTATAAATAGTTCCATTCATTTGACCAAATTATAGATATAACAGATTGAATAGATCTGGCTTACTTTGGAGGAAACAAATTTATTGCAACACATTTCTTGCTGCTCTCTGATTGGTCCTAAAAAAAAAATTCCCCGAAATATTTTAAAATTTTAGAAAAACTTGCTTCTATGGTACTTTGCCTTTGAAGTGAAAAATAGGTATTATTGGCTGCGGTCCTGTTACCCCTGGTTATTAGTGCTAAAGTCCATGGCGTTTTACAGACTTAGGAAGGGATTGGTTTGTTCGTGTGTCTGTACTTATATATAAATTATCTTATGTATACAATATAGCGGGAGGCTGGTCCGTCTGACCATTACAACTCATCCAACACATTAGGGGAGTGTCTGATCACGTGGTATGTAAAGGTTTATGCGTATGGGGTCCACATCCACTCTGCAAAATCATGGGGGGACAACCGCATAAACAAATGCACTTGTATAGTATTGCATATTCTGTTAGATAGAATCAGATGAGAGATTATATTTTACTGAAGCTGAGCATTTAACAATTAACGTACATACGTTAGTTTTTGATGTGTAAAATGTATGTAGACATACAGGGATGACAAGCTTTCCTGGGGTTAAGGGATTTCCTTTGGTTTCTGGATGAAATATTTTTCTGAAAATATTTCCATTGTTGAAGCGCGTCCGTTGTTATAATTATTTCACCGGAATAAAAATCAGCTTGAACAAAATCTTGTATCATCTTAAATATGTATTTTGGCAAAGTTTTGTGGTGTGTTGATGCTATTTAACTAATGGCTAATTTCTTGAAAGGTCAGCATTTAAATAAAGAAGCTAAAACATTTCAATTTGGCGAATTGTATGGTTTTTCAAAACATTTTCTTGTTAAGAAAAGTCATCCCTGTATATAGCTGTACCCGAGGCACTACTGACTCATTCTAGAGCCTTGATATATGTCACCTACACATGGGTCAGATTTTCAGAAAATGTACAATTCAACTTCGTCAATCTTCTCAAATAACCCACATTTCAGAAGAAAATAAACTTCAAAATATAGTTTAACGTAACCAAACAGATTGCTAGAATCAATGCAATGCTGAATATACTTGAATTTTCCTAGTATTGACCAAATTGCAGCCTAATTTTGCAGAATTTACTAAATGTGTACAGCTGCCAATTGTACATTTTCTGAAAATCTGACCCATATACAGTCAAACATCTCTATTATGGACACCTCTGGTATTGAGGTGTCCAGACTAGATTGGGTCTCTATAACAGACATTCACAATATGAAACTGGACCCCGATGTCCATGTCAAGGTTTGTTATGTCGACAAGAAATAATTGGATTAAAGAGGGAGTCATTATAATAGAGATGTACAGTATAGTCCATTAATACTGAGGTGTCCGGATTAGAGACGTCTACAAGTAGAGATTTAACTGTACAATCCTCAGAAAGGAAGCAGCGACAGACCTGGGGACAAAGAGTTTCAACCATCTCAAAATCAATAAGAACTGACATTATTTGTCTTCGTGTAAATGTAAGAATTGTTAACAAAAACAATGAAATTATTATCTAAAATAATCCATATTTATATACAGTTCTGTTAACTGCAGGGCATCAGGTATGTAAGGTTTGGACAATGGGGCTGGTGCATGTATATTTGTACGAACTTTTCGAAAATATCTTGTACTGCTCAGATAACAAACTGAGGCTATGTTACCATGATTCGAAAAATCATTAATTTGGTTTAGAACATTTTTTTCAAACCTTTGTTTTGAAAATTAATGGAAAGTTAAGAATGATGGTAGACTGGACCTTACGATTCCAAATTTGCAATAAATATGATGCACCTATATCTCATTGGTCCGCTCTTAGTCCCCAATTGAGAATGTTCTGAGTCTGCTTCTGCCCAAAGTATTATATTAATGAAATAATTAACAACAATGTTAGATGATGATGCATTATTAGAGGTTTTTACCTCTACACTGTTTTATCAACCACGACTGCTCAAATTAATTGTTATTGTCGATTTGTTGCACGGAAGGGAGTGAATGTGTGTACACTTAAATGCTATAATAAAGGGAGACGTTTCTCTCTCCCGCATTATTGAGTCCCTCTCTCCCACATTATTGAGACAACTCACCTTAAGTAGTTCTCTCTCCCACATTATTGAGACAACACACCTTAAGTAGTTCCCTCTCTCCCACATTATTGGGACAACACACCTTAAGTAGTTCTCTCCCACATTATTGAGACAACACACCTTAAGTAGTTCTCTCTCCCACATTATTGAGACAACACACCTTAAGTAGTTCTCTCTCCCACATTATTGAGACAACACACCTTAAGTAGTTCTCTCTCCCACATTATTGAGACAACACACCTTAAGTAGTTCTCTCTCCCACATTATTGAGACAACACACCTTAAGTAGTTCTCTCTCCCACATTGAGACAACACACCTTAAGTAGTTCTCTCTCCCACATTATTGAGACAACACACCTTAAGTAGTTCTCTCTCCCACATTATTGAGACAACACACCTTAAGTAGTTCCCTCTCTCCCACATTATTGAGACAACACACCTTAAGTAGTTCTCTCTCCCACATTATTGAGACAACATACCTTAAGTAGTTCTCTCTCCCACATTATTGAGACAACACACCTTAAGTAGTTCCCTCTCTCCCACATTATTGAGACAACACACCTTAAGTAGTTCTCTCTCCCACATTATTGAGACAACACACCTTAAGTAGTTCTCTCTCCCACATTATTGAGACAACACACCTTAAGTAGTTCTCTCTCCCACATTATTGAGACAACACACCTTAAGTAGTTCTCTCTCCCACATTATTGAGACAACACACCTTAAGTAGTTCCCTCTCCCACATTATTGAGACAACACACCTTAAGTAGTTCTCTCTCCCACATTATTGAGACAACATACCTTAAGTAGTTCTCTCTCCCACATTATTGAGACAACACACCTTAAGTAGTTCCCTCTCTCCCACATTATTGAGACAACACACCTTAAGTAGTTCTCTCTCCCACATTATTGAGACAACACACCTTAAGTAGTTCTCTCTCCCACATTATTGAGACAACACACCTTAAGTAGTTCTCTCTCCCACATTATTGAGACAACACACCTTAAGTAGTTCTCTCTCCCACATTATTGAGACAACACACCTTAAGTAGTTCCCTCTCCCACATTATTGAGACAACACACCTTAAGTAGTTCTCTCTCCCACATTATTGAGACAACACACCTTAAGTAGTTCCCTCTCCCACATTATTGAGACAACACACCTTAAGTAGTTATATCTGTATTTTGTAGGGAAGAGCATGACTATAGGTCTGTCCCATTGAACGTGGAACTATATCATCTATAGGGGATTTGTATATGCCACTGCGCATGTCTGGTGAAGTGCATCATGGGAGTTGTGAAAGTAGCGTCTCATGTACAAAAATTTTGTGACATTTTCCCCAAAAGAGTTATATTTCATGGAAAACAGGCGACATTTCTCTCTGAAACGAGGCGATGATGCAAAACTCATATTCATAAGTAGGTCAAGTCTTTGTGTGGAGCCAATGAAAATGCTCGACCCAAGGTCAGGCTTTTTGACTGAAGGTCAATCAAAATTTCCAAATCCTGTAGTATCAGAATGCGTTTGGCATATCGAACTAGTGGCATGCGACAATTGCGAGATGAAGTTCTTGGCGACGTTTAATGGAAGATAGATCGTTCACCAACATGTATTATCTGCTGTAGTATTAACAAATAGCATCCAATTTTACTCTTTCCACTTGAGACGCCAGGGAAAATGTTCTGCTCTTTTAAACGGGTTGTAGATCGATTCCTTATCTCTCACTCAGCGTCGTTAATGATGTTATACTTGGGTTAGGACATCAGCTGATGTACAACCGGTAGTTCTATACATTTGGTAAATTTAGACTGAAAGCTGATTACTATGTATATCTGAGTATATATTTGGTATTGCGTTGATTTAAAAAAAACTTCGGTTCTGTTGAAATTGAACCTCATTTTCTTTCTTGAATTTGGATTATTTTGTAATTGTACATTTTCTGACGGCCTGACTCAGTGTCGAGTCATTGCGCACCGTGTAAAATCTACATAGAACACTTGCTGTAATAATGTGTGTCGGGTTGGATTTGTACACTTGAATCATGCCAAACAAACTTTTTCCAAGTTTCCAAAATGTGCAGATTGGAGCGAACTGTAGAAACAAGGGAACATTCTTTATTGAATGAATTCTGTGAATTTGTTCTATTTATAGCTGAAATGTACATTTGTAGCAGCTCTGTGTGTGACCGTGGAGAACTGTGGGTAAGATCGTCAGAAAATGTACAATCGGCAGCTCTCCACATTTAGCCAATTCTGCTAAATTAGACTGAAAAATGGCCAATACTGAGTATATTTGGCATTGCTTTGATTCAATACATTTATTTGTTCGGTCGTATACTTTGAACCTCATTTTTGTCTTAGATTAGGGATATTTGAGAGGATTGGTGAAGGCGAATTGTACATTTTCTGTCGACTTCACCACCCACTGTAGGCAGAGGTCTACACTCTATACGCGTCCTGTAGGCAGTAAACATCAAAGCCCTCAACGCTATGGAGCGCTGCTGCCTACAGGACGGGTATAGAGTGTAGGGTTCCATTCCCACATCGAGCAAGCACTTCCACAAGGTCACTCCAGATTTCCTATCGCTCCTTAAGGGTGGTCTCCACTGGCTGCGGTAAGCTCTGCGGTAAGCCTTGCGATGGTTTGTGCTGGTTCTGTAGGTGGTGAGGAATGACATGGTCCTTGCCTACATGGTCAGCGAACGATGTAGGCAGGATCTCGCTACTCTTCAACAACACAACACCATCGCAAGGCTTACCGCAGAGCTTACCGCAGCCAGTGGATAACACCCTTAATTCTTCATTGTTGCCACATTTGGGAGAATGTTGTACAGATCTCGGCTTTGTGATCCCAAAGCTTGGGGCTTGACAGTAGCTACAGTAGTATAGTGCAGTCCATACAACTTGAGTGAACAAGCTGACACCAAGTAATGTGGAAAACACTGTAGTCCCGCTTTGTAGATCCTAATATGGCGTCAAGCATGTACAGAGATTTTATAGTACATTTCAGACGTGTTCCCTCTGATTGCGGTGCCTGTTGATGACTAGTGGGGATTTACTGAGGGATTTTATGAAAATCAGGTTATTATAATTTGAGTCCATTTCTGAGCGAGTATCAACGTACGATCTAGTGCACTTACATGTACTTAGAGATGTTCATTTCTCACACAGCTGGTTGTTTTATTTGTAAACAGAGATCAGGGAATATCCATCAGGCCAAAAAAAAAATAGGTGTGTTTCCGATTTACCCCCCCCCCCCCCCCCCCACCCCTACCTAGAAAAACCTTACCCTACCTAAACAATTTTTTACCATTCCTGATTTTTTAAAAATCATACCTAACTTTTTGGGGATTTTTTTGGACAAAAAATGCTTATAAAAGCAGGAAAACGAGTTTTCCTAACCCGTAACTATCAAAAAGCACATTTCCCATGTTTAAAACAACTATTGTTATGAAATAGACATTTTTTTCAGTTCCTGGGAGGTGGTTTCCCCCAAAAAAAATTTAAAAAAAAAAGTTACCACCCCCCTACCTAGATTTCAGCCAGATAAATCGGAAACACACCTATTTTTTTTGGCATCAGTGAAGTTAGTATAGATGTAGGCGTCACATTATCGTGATGTCATGAAACAGTTCATACTGTGGCTCTTCACAAGTCTTGGGTAATGGGGAGATTTGTGTCACTTGTTATGGTCTAAAAGAATACATTGTTTTCAAGAATATGTTCGTTCCGGTATAAAATGATGAATTCTGAACGAAAGCTATTCGATTTCATCGCTTATTTGAGGTTGTTCAAAGAAGAAAGTTTTGATGTCCTGGTGTTTTTTTCTTCTGGAGAAGCTTTTAATTTGTTGGAATGTCAAATAGGTTGGCTTTGGCACTAAATTATTATATTAAGTCTCATAAGCAGGAATATATAACGCCAACTAATTCCTAAGGAGCACGTAGGGTTGTCACCGAGAAATCAACTTTATACATAATTTAACTGTAAAACGGTCAACAGCACCCATAATAAATACAATTTATTTGTTTATTATGTGAATTCATCGTTGATTTTAGTTCATTGACCAACTTAATTGAAAGAGTGAGAAAGTAGTGCATCACACGGACGTATAATCGTCACTATCTGCCGTAAACATCACCAAAGTTCCATTATTGACTGACAATTGAACACATAGACAACATTGTATGTTAATGACTTTATTTGACTGTGGTGCGAATGACAAAGAGCAAATATTCATTGAGAGAATTGTAATGTGGTGGATGAACAATAAAACATGCTAATATTTACATGATTGCCTCGTGTCTTTATATTCAAAACAAACTCTTATTGGTTTACAGTAAAATTCAATATAGGGTTTCCACAGGGTCATTAAATTCGGATTTATCTTATTAAGGTCATTAAAAACCAGGGGATTTCGTATTTGGTCAATAATAATTTTAACTGCGGTATATATAATATTGAGACAGATGGGAAAACTAAAACATTCAGACTGATCTTTAAAGTAAATATGAAATGCATTGAAAACACTTGTAACATGTTACTTTGTCACTAAAAAGTGATTAAATTGAGCGTGCTCTGGATCGCAGGGGCCCTGCTTTTTTCCACAGATTACACTCAAACCTAAACATGATCACGGGTTGCCTTGTGTCCTTATATTCAAAACAAACTCTTATTGGTTTACAGTAAAATTCAATATAACCAGGGAGGTATATACAAGGGAGTAGCAACGATTCATTGACTGAACTAAAATATCCGTAACTGGGACTTAATTTAGCCACTGCATGCCAGGTGACACTGCAGTATTGTTGCATGTCAGCAATAGTACCACATATAGCCCAGGTAGTTTGATTGCCCTTTACCAGTCTTCTAAGAGCATACTAGTGTTGCACTTATAAATAGTTGGCGCTAGTAATAGTAGTGGCATTACTTTCAACTGTTTGTTGCGACTCCCTTGTGTATCCCTGATATAGGGTTTCCACGGGGTCATTAAATTTGGATTTACCTTATTAAGGTCATTAAAAACCAAGGGATTTCGTATTTGGTCATTACAAATTTCAAATTTATATTGAGACAGGGGAAAACGAAAACATTCAGACTGATCCGTATTTCTGAGGAAAGGCTATCATGTATAAGGTAAATATGAAACGCATTGAAAACACTTGTAACATCCCTTTACTTTGTCACTAACAAGTCATTGAATTGGAGTGCTTTGGACGGCAGGAACCCTGCTATTTTTAGTCTCCACATGTTGCACTCTAACATAAACACGATCACTTATTGAACTTATGATCTATTACATCGAAATAAATTACAATGGTACCACTTCACCCAGACAAGCACATGGGAAGAGGACCAGAAGGTGATGAATTAACTTATTTGTTCTGATTAAAAGTCCAATATCACATTAAATACAATATCAGATCAATAATAGTTGTTCTTGTTTCTGCCCATTTGAGCAGCTGCTCTACCGTTAACTCATGAGATCATTCGTCGGCATTGTTTAACATAAAATGGAAATTGAGAGTTAAAAGAACCAGAATAGTACACTAATACTGAGTACATTTCAGAGGATGTTGCCATAGGTTGTGTACATAACTCGGGCTTTGGGGTCAGTGTAATACAATATATAACAAATTCTTAACATTTGGTCGATTTGTAAATTCATCTTAATTTCGTCATAATGGCAATTGATGTGCATAAGATAATTAATACCAGATTTGTATCCTTCAAGGACTTGGTAGTCACGAATTCTAGTTGGTAAAAACCAAATGGTTATGGTTACTTTCCATATTGCTCCAATGAGGGCGCATTGCTCGGGAAGTGCAGGAGGTAGTACCGGTCAAACAGAGAGTACTCCTCCTCCTCACCCAACCTCCAGAAGTACGGGTCAAACAGAGAGTACTCCTCCTCCTCACTCAACCTCCAGAAGTACCGGTCAAACAGAGAGTACTCCTCCTCCTCACCCAACCTCCAGAAGTACCGGTCAAACAGAGAGTACTCCTCCTCCTCACTCAACCTCCAGAAGTACCGGTCAAACAGAGAGTACTCCTCCTCCTCACCCAACCTCCAGAGGTACCGGTCAAACAGAGAGTACTCCTCCTCCTCACTCAACCTCCAGAAGTACCGGTCAAACAGAGAGTACTCCTCACTCAACCTCCAGAAGTACTGGTCAAACAGAGAGTACTCCTCCTCCTCACTCAACCTCCAGAGGTACCGGTCAAACAGAGAGTACTCCTCACTCAACCTCCAGAAGTACCGGTCAAACAGAGAGTACTCCTCCTCCTCACCCAACCTCCAGAAGTACTGGTCAAACAGAGAGTACTCCTCCTCCTCACTCAACCTCCAGAGGTACCGGTCAAACAGAGAGTACTCCTCACTCAACCTCCAGAAGTACCGGTCAAACAGAGAGTACTCCTCCTCCTCACTCAACCTCCAGAAGTACTGGTCAAACAGAGAGTACTCCTCCTCCTCACTCAACCTCCAGAAGTACCGGTCAAACAGAGAGTACTCCTCCTCCTCACTCAACCTCCAGAAGTACTGGTCAAACAGAGAGTACTCCTCCTCCTCACCCAACCTCCAGAAGTACCGGTCAAATAGAGAGTACTCCTCCTCCTCACTCAACCTCCAGAAGTACCGGTCAAACAGAGAGTACTCCTCCTCCTCACCCAACCTCCAGAAGTACTGGTCAAACAGAGAGTACTCCTCCTCACTCAACCTCCAGAAGTACTGGTCAAACAGAGAGTACTCCTCCTCCTCACTCAACCTCCAGAAGTACCGGTCAAACAGAGAGTACTCCTCCTCCTCACTCAACCTCCAGAAGTACCGGTCAAACAGAGAGTACTCCTCCTCCTCACTCAACTTCCAGAAGTACTGGTCAAACAGAGAGTACTCCTCCTCCTCACCCAACCTCCAGAAGTACTGGTCAAACAGAGAGTACTCCTCCTCCTCACCCAACCTCCAGAAGTACCGGTCAAACAGAGAGTACTCCTCCTCCTCACCCAACCTCCAGAAGTACTGGTCAAACAGAGAGTACTCCTCCTCCTCACCCAACCTCCAGAAGTACCGGTCAAACAGAGAGTACTCCTCCTCCTCACCCAACCTCCAGAAGTACTGGTCAAACAGAGAGTACTCCTCCTCCTCACTCAACCTCCAGAAGTACCGGTCAAACAGAGAGTACTCCTCCTCCTCACCCAACCTCCAGAAGTACTGGTCAAACAGAGAGTACTCCTCCTCCTCACTCAACCTCCAGAAGTACCGGTCAAATAGAGAGTACTCCTCCTCCTCACCCAACCTCCAGAAGTACCGGTCAAACAGAGAGTACTCCTCCTCCTCACTCAACCTCCAGAAGTACCGGTCAAACAGAGAGTACTCCTCCTCCTCACCCAACCTCCAGAAGTACCGGTCAAACAGAGAGTACTCCTCCTCCTCACCCAACCTCCAGACCTTCTAGGATCAACACGTCACTGCCTTAGACACACGTGGTCAGCTTAAGAGACTTCAGGCAACGCCTGTTTGGCGAGAATGATATATGTATGAAATTCTTTGTAAATGAGGTGTTAAAAAAATTCAGAGCTATACAATATGGAGACAAGAGAAGCTCCAGGGAAGGAGGTAAAGGAAATAGATGGAAAAAATTCATGCATGATTTTATGATTAGATTGTCAGACTCCTGAGAAAATAATGTGAAATTAAGCTGAGCCTGAACAGGAGCAATAAAAGTTGTCTGGTATATTGTTTGAGGTATAAAGCCGTAGGACCGAATAGACTTGGTAAGAGTTGGAACAGAAAGTTAAAAGTGTTAGAAAATTGTCAGAAAAAACTACCAAAGTGAGGAAAAGCCTCAGGTAAAACAAAATATTGGTTTGTGAATAAGATAAGATAAGATAAGTTGTTTTTTATTTGCACTTTCATAGAGTACAGAAGAGTACAAATGAGCGAGTATAAGTGATTGACAAAAAGGTTGACATGTCTATGTGGTACAGCGAGGGTACCATTTCTTCCGACAGTTACTGAATGTTTATTCAGGCGTCGAGAGAGCGTTAGCGATGTATGCCACGTTGGCAGGATAAATGAAGTAAAACAATTTTCACAACAAAAAAAAAAAGAAAAAAAGAAGAGAAGCAATTAGTACGAGAAGGCACGCCAACAGGCAGCTCAAGCTCACCAAAATTGACCCTCCACAACGCTGTATTTTTTTTTTTTTCAGTTTAAGGCCAATACAATATTTATATTTGAGTCAAATAGAAAATACGCAATATCCCTCGGGGATGTTTTCACACAGTGCCTAGCCCTCGTGAAAGAGGGTAAAGTGAGATTCCTCATAGACCAGGTACTAAACATCTCTAGCCAGGGAAAACCCCTGGCCATGTTTACTTGTAAGAGTTTCAATGAGGACCCAAGGCTTTGCCTGGTAATACTAAATGCCATCTATAGAAAGGCAGACAAACTACAGTCAGATATTGCTTCAAGATTTGTGGCAAGACGAAAGCTACTTATCAGATTGTTGATGGACTTGGTAAAACGTCCCATGGTGACCTAGTGGAGACTCATTTTTCATTAATGATTAATGGAAGTAACAAATTAAATGGAAAAACGTTCCTTCATGATATGCTTGTGGAATTCATCAATGAGAGTGCTTCCCATGAAGAAACCTATTTCTACAAAGCTGTTATTGTGAATACTGCCACTGCAGAAAACATAGTGAATGCTATTAATGGTTGCTTTGAGGAGGATGGAATCCCCTGGCACAATGCCATCCAAGTCATGAGTGATTCACCCAATGTGATTGCAAGATTGCGTCATTGCAAGAATAACAAGAGAGTATGCCCAAAACATCCTAGATATTGGCGGATGTAATTGCACCATATCCACAATGCAGTCAGCTATGGCACCAGGACCTTTGGCGATGAGATTGAGTAAATCTGTGTTAAATTATTTTCATTCTTTAAACACAGAACAGGACTTGATTATCTGCCACTGAAGAATTCGATGCTGAATGACCTTAAGGCTCTACATCCAGAGGCACAAAGGTGTGAAAATTCTTTGAAGTCAGTGAAACGAGTTGCAGAGTTAGTCGCAAGATTAGATAGCAGTGTAAATGTTAACGAGGTTGATAGTGAGTGGCGACCATATGCCATTGATAAAGAGTACTCAACAGCAGGAACATCTCTTACCAAGCATTGGAAAGATGTTTCAGAAGGAAAGTTAGCAGATGAAAGCAATAAATACCCAACTCTTAGGAAGATTGTAAAGGTATGTGCTGCTCTAATGCAAGGAAATACTGATACAGAAAGGAGCTTTTCCCACTCATCAAAATCATTTCCAAGCAGCGGAAGTGCATATGTAATCATCTCCTTAATGGTCTCCTGACCATCAGAAGTAGATTTGCTGTGTCAAATGTAACTAGTGCAACTTTTGTCATTACATCTGCCATTCTTGAGGCTGGACGTAATGCAAAATCTTCATATGATAAGAAAATAGTGAAAGCTGTAGAAGAAAAAGCAACTCAGAAATAAAAAACTAAGAGTCTGAGAAAGCTGAAAAAGCGTTTACTGAAGAGAACAAGGAGATGATTGCCTTAAATGCTAGAGTTAGCTGCCAAAAAGAAGCAACAAAATTGTTGAAAGATGCAAACAAAATGATGGAAGAAGCCAACCAGCTCACAAAAGCAGCTACCAACAAACAAAAAGAGTATGGCCATGATCTCACCAAAGTGAGCCGGGAAAAGGATCAGCAAGTCCAGATGGCTATCAAAAGAGTAGCTACTAATCTGCGGAAGGAATCAGTGAAGAAGGTCAGTACCTCTGACTCAGCCCAGTCTATGCCCAAAAGAAAGAAGAACAAAAGGAGGAAATATGTATGGCCTGCTGCAGTTTCCACCTTCTATTCATCCTTCCGATAATCAGCTGATCGAGACACATACTTATATTGAAAAAACAACATAAAAACAATTAAAATTTCCTCCTGCTTCTTATTTTGTCTCGATCCTTTGTAGGTTTGTTATCTCATAGCTACGTTTGGCCAGCAAAACATGGACAAGGCTGTCAGGAAGATACTAAAAGCAGCTTTAACTGACAAGCTTCAAATGAACTATAACTGGACAGGCTTCAAAAGAAGCAAAGTTTCCTGAATGCTCTGAGAAATGCATCTATAGTAAGTATAGTACTGCAGTTGATCTAATATTTTATATGGTAGATAATAGCTTTATACCCTCATCCATATGCAAGATCCACATTTATTCCCCATCTGATAAATTTGAGAAATGCATCTATGATCCATAGTGAGTATAGTACTGCAGTTGATCCGATATCTTATCTCATAGCTACATTTGGCCAGCAAAACATTGACGAGGCTGTCAGGAAGATACTAAAAGCAGCTTTGACTGACAAGCTTCAAATGAACTATAACCGGACAGGCTTCAAAGAAGCAAAGTTTCCTGAATGCTCTGAGAAATGCATCTATGGTAAGTATAGTACTGCAGTTGATCCAATATCTTATCTCATAGCTACGTTTAGCCAGCAAAACATGGACAAGGCTGTCAGGAAGATACTAAAAGCAGCTTTGACTGACAAGCTTCAAATGAACTATAACCGGACAGGCTTCAAAAAAGCAAAGTTTCCCGAATGCTTTGAGAAATGCATCTATAGTGAGTATAGTTCTGCAGTTGATCTGATATCTCATAGCTACGTTTGGCCAGCAAAACATTGACGAGGCTGCCAGGAAGATACTAAAAGCAGCTTTGACTGACAAGCTTCAAATGAACTATAACCGGACAGGCTTCAAAAAAGCAAAGTTTCCTGAATGCTTTGAGAAATGCATCTATAGTAAGTATAGTACTGCAGTTGATCCAATATTTTTGTATGGTAGATAATAGCTTTATACCCTAATCCATATGCAAGATCCACATTTATTCCCCATCTGATGAATTTGAGAAATGCATCTATGATCTATACATAGTAAGTATAGTACTGCAGTTGATCTGATATCTTTGTATGGTAGACAACAGCTTATACCCTCATTTATATATGCAATATCCACATTTGGCTCAATTCATTCCCTATCTGATGAATTTTCTAGAAGACTCTATAATGAATCCTTATAATTGTTATAAACATGTGTAACACAAACCTATTTAGGTATCAACATTTTTATCAAAATTGTATTTATTTCAGGATGGTAAATACAAAGTATTAATCAATATTGTATTATTTTTACTTCATAAGGTGTATTTTATTCTTCAGCTGCTGTGAGATCGTTCTACAAGGAAGACCAATGCAGTGAGAATAGTGGCAAGGAGAATAAAGAGTTAAGGAATTCATGGAATTCCTAGCCATTGGACGGGAGTGCAGCCTAGCTGTTCCCTCTAAGTCCCATAAGGCACCAGACCCATAAGGCACCACTCCAGGCTACACTCATAGCCCTCGCCCTCTCTCCACTCCGGGCAGCTCAAGCAGCAACACGTGCTTGACAACTAGCTAAGTTTTTTCTAGCGGAATTAGCCTTTAAAATGGCCAATACTCGCCGAAATCACAGAAAAGTTACCATCGAAGACGTAATAGACTCTGAGGATGATGTGCAACAATCAGGGGAACCTATTCCCCCGCAGTCACCTACTCAGGAAGAAAATATGGAGCAAAGAGAAAGCGCGACCGAAATTCCTAAGAAGAGCAAAGGACGCCCAGGCCCAAAGCCTAAGCCAAAGCCTGCCTCCCACTTGACTAACGCACCTAAAAAGTCACCCAAAAAGGTGGTATCTAAGAAGACAGCGCCTGTTGTAAAGCAAAAGAAGACACCAGCCAAGTCCCCCCAAAAATACAGGAAAACTAAAAAAGAACAAGAAAAGGATAACACCTACCAACTCATGGCTGACGCGTTTACCAAGCTATGTAGAACCGTGGGAAACAAGAATGGCCTGCCTGGGACACGGGAGGAGGACGATGACCTGACCGCGACCTCTCCTGAGGTCGCCCCCGAGTCGACGACAGCTGAACGGGTCACCGCCCGGTCAAGGCGTCGGGCTCCTCCGCCTGCTACCTCATCATCATCGTCTTCCCAGGAATCGAGTAGCTCGGCCCTCTCATCAGACTCAGATTCAGAGCCTGAGATCTACACTAAGCACCGGCCTAAAAGCAAGAAGAAAAAGTCACATTCCAAAAAATACACTGATTCGAGCGATGACTTCGTGGACAAGCCGTCTTGGTCACGAGGAAGGAAGAGAAAACGAGCGTGTAAGTGTGATAATGACAACAAAACCAACTTGCACAGTCGCAACCCCGCCCACTCATGGCACACGAGGGGCCCCGCCCACTCTTCCTCCTCATCGTCCAGCAAGTCTTCCGATGACTCTCTGCCTAACCCAAGGAACCTCAAAAGGAAATACAAAAGATCCACGATGGTTAGGAAAGCTATGAGGCTCCAGTATGCTTCTACGACGGATAAAAAAGGTAGGGCCCTACCTTTTGAGGCTCCTGAGACCTCTCTCCCTCCCGATATGGCCAGCCGGATTAAGGATGCCAAGAGAGAGCTCACCATGCAGGAGTACACCTGCGGCTTCGCAAGGATGCTTATGAGCACAGTGCCAGAAGAATCTAAATTGTGGTTTAAATTACAGCATCTTGCTAATATGGCTGAGGATGCGTCCGTGCGCGAGTGGCTACACACTCACGCATGGACAAAGGCATGTTTTGATTTAGTACTTCACCGTCAAGCAAGGTGGCAGGATACAGCCACCTTTGCAGAATATCGTTCAAAACTCGCCTGGTGCCCTGGAAATATCGCAAAAACCTCCGCCTCTTCTGTTGAAAGAGCCCCATGCCCCGCATATAACATGGATATGTGCAGCAAGACATCTCAGCATCTGTCAGGCGAGGTAACCCTGGTCCATGCCTGCGGCTACTGTTTTTACACTATCAAAGGCAGGGAGAACAGCCATCCAGTCAAGGACTGCAACAACAAGAAAGCCGCTCAATCCAAAATGCATAGTGATTCAGGCTACCCAAGGAAGCCTGGTGCATATAATAAAAAGAGCGACAACGACACGATAAAAAACTAGTTCTCCAGTCGAGTCGCAGGGGAGAAAACACCATACCGCCCCCTGAATCGTGTCTGCTAGGCGAGGCCACTGCAAACTGTCATGGCCGCCCTAGGATTGACTCGGCCTTCCACATAGAAGTTCAGAACTGGAAAACAAAGGAATCAGACCATACACAGCATCAGAAACGTGACAATATCTCCGGATTAAGCAGTCAAAACTCTCACATGACTACACACTCGGGGCGAGACTCTCAGCGACAACAAACAAACAGTCTCTCCCCATCCGACATCAAAACATTACAAGGGCCAAGCCCAACTTCTCGCATGGGAAAGGTGGACAGCAGTAACGGGGATACAATCCGGAGCTTGTGCAGCACAATTGTGGCATTGAGAGAATGAGTGAGTGAGTTTGGTTGCTTAACGCCCTTATCAACACATTTAATATGGTTATATCAAGGGCGGGAGAGCTGAGAGGGAGGCAGTTTATGATCATACCCAGGAAATAGAGATAGAGAAGAAGGGAGAGAGACAGAAAAAGAGACAGAAAGGCACTTTAAGGTCTTACCCAGGAAAGAATGAGTGGTGCAACTAGTTATAATACCTGTGTGTGATAATACAAACTAGTAGATCTACTATGTGTGACCCCAAAAGAGAAGCAAACGATGTGCCCCCAAGCAGGTGCACATATGAATGTTACAAGATCAAGAACTTGGTTCATGGAAGAAATATGCAATACCCAATGACAAGATCAAGAACTGACAGTGACAGAACTGACAGTGGAGAATGCATATGTACCGATTCAAGACAACAGTCATGACTGTGAGGTACATACACTCTTTAATGTAAGAAGTATCATCAGAGGTGACAATCTTGTGGCCGTCAACAAGATTTTGGAAGATGGCAGACAGACACTGCTGAATATACCGACAGAAATACAAGAATTTAAGATTAATCGAGGAATTAACTTACCTTACGAAGATTAATCATGACTGTAGGAGGATGACGACTAGAGATAAAATAAATTCTCTCAACCTACCAAGAGCAGTAGCCCTTCACTACTTAGACTCCTGGAGACCGAACACTAGAAGGTCGTACAGAACTTACCACAATAAGTGGAAAGTTTTTTGTTACCTAAGAGGAAAAGAACCCTTGTCAAGCGTTCTGTTCTGCCATCTCTAGGAAGGCAGACGAACTACAGTCCGAGAAATAATGACATTCTAAGCAAGGCTTGTGTCCTATTGAATATGTTATTACCTTATCAGTATCCCATCAATGACTAATAGAAAAACGCTAGTTTTAATGTAAATTAATCATCGCCACTTAAAATAACCAATGATCAGTTCACAGAGAATGGCTAATCTCCTCAAAGTGTATCCTGCAGATGTTAACACCATAGTTTGTGGCTTAACCTGGTCACAGATGCACCTGTGAGCGCAGTTGGAGTTGCCTAACATCCTTCGAAACTCCTCACTACGAGCGCTCAAAACTGCAGTAGGAAAGATCACAAGACACAGGAAAGTTATTTCCTTAGGCTTTAATATTAAAGCAAGGAAATCTTATTGAACAAATGAAAGCAAGGAAATCATATTGAACAAATGAAAGGAGGGAAATTATATTGAACAAATGAGAGGGAAATCATATTGAACAAATGAAAGCAAGGAAATCATATTGAACAAATGAAAGGAGGGAAATTATATTGAACAAATGAAAGGAGGGAAATCATATTGAACAAATGAAAGCAAGGAAATCATATTGAACAAATGAACATATTTATAGATATCACAATCCAACCTAGCGGCAGCGACACACAATAATTACCTCATTAACATTGAACACAACAGACTAAATACCTTGTTCTATCAAGCTGCATCAGCATCACATGAGTGATTTCCTGTCTACACTTCCAGACCCTAACAACTTGTTAAAGACGTTATTTGATGTCAACAGACGTGCATATATTGCTGGAGTAGGGGCACTTGGTATTCCGGAAAAAGTTGTGAACAAGGGATGTTGATAGGACAAGTCTGAATGATTTGGTACAAGACCATGAAGTGTTTGCGGCCAACTTCCAGAGTGAACTGGTAGAGTTCAGGGAGCACCACATGAGGATGGTAAATAAATATAACCAGGTTGCCCTCCTCAAAGCCAACTTAGATGAGACCCAGGCAACAATGCAAGTGGATTTTGCTGAGAATTATGCCTGCAAATACAAGCATGAGGTATCAGGGGCATAGTGGGGCAGATAAGTGAAACAATCGTTCAAAAAATAGTACAAGCACCAAATTTGGCACAAACGTTCCTCAGGAGTAACTTTTCAAAAAAAGCCCGTTAGCCACGTGAAATTTCAAAATGGCAAGATCAGTCTCCCATATACAGCAATGGGAAGTGCATTATGGGTGAATGCATTCACGCAACCATTGCTGCAGACACATTATGAATGTAAGAAACAAAATTGAAAGGAATTTTCCATAGAAGAAATCAAGATCAGTCTCCTATACAAAGCAATGGGAAGTGCATTATGGGTAAATGCATTCACGAAACCATTGCTGCAGGCACATTCTGAAGTGTAAGAAACAAAATTGAAAGGAATTTTCCATAGAAGAAATCAATTGATAAAGCAAAGAAAATAAAACTTGATTGATGCTTTGCAAGTGAAAGCAGTACTATTATATCATTCACCACTCCTCTGAATATTGGATGTGGTGTAACATTGGTCACCTGGAACAGAAACTGTGTGAAGAGAAGTACAGCAGAGAGAAATTAGACACCCCTGCCAGCAACCTCCACACCACCCTCCATAGGTATGGCAGTTACTGTTGGTAGAGAAGTGGCAGAGACAAGACACTGACAGTGCCCCAGATGCACCAGCATCACATCCAGCAGGCAGTAATGAGCTGCCTCCTGTGCCTCACATATGATTGAGAGAGATATCTCTACAGATTCTCTGAAGACCTAAATGTCTCTGGATTCAAGCTGCTGCTGGATGAGAAAGATGATAAGTTACCACCCATCAAACTTGTCATTAGTTGACTTCAGTAGGGAACGCACTTTCATAGTGAGTTTGCTTTTGTGTATGGATTTTTTAAGAGGGAAAGAGGGAAGCGTCATTAATTCTCGTGTCTTTGAAATGTTACAAGCCAGTGGTATATCAGAAACTGTCCTTTATTTAAAGAAAAACGCCGATCCCCTTACATGTTCTGATAATGACTGCTTTTATCAAAAGCCTAGATAGTTTGAAGAAACATGTTCGAAACCACATATTCAAAAGGAGCTTAGTGATTTCCTTGACCAGAACTTTAAATTTCCTGTGAAACACACTATCAGTATGAGACCATCAGGATGTGCTCCTCTTCTAAATTCAACACCCAAGGAAAGTTGCAAAGAGACTTTGATATGCTTGTCCCAGACTTTGAAAGAAACCAGAGGAGAATATGAAGCAGAAAAGAAGGACTTATCACAGAATCTCACCCTCACTCAAGAACAACTGAAACAGATGACAGAAGTTAAAAGACCAGGAGGAATCAATGATAGGACTGCAGAGGACAATCAAAGTGGAGAGAGAAGCCCATGAGATCCGCATTCAGGGCAAAAATAATGAACTTAAGAGGCTAAAATCAAGTGCTGACTACTTAAGGAAGAAGGTGAGGAAAATAAGTAGTGCCAACGAAAATGACGTAGGGTTTTTTAGCACAATATCATAGAGAAATTGGCTTCCAAATCGGTAAAAGAGCTACAGAAAATCCTCAGGGATCGAGGTGTACCTGCTGCGCACCAGAAAAAGGCAGAACTGCAAGATTTGGTTAGAAGTTAGCCATTGATTTAGGCCTTGAAATTGATCCCGATTGGGCTTGTAGAGGACAGGGAAGTAATCCTCAACGAAAAGCTAGAGATTTATGCCTTTGATATGCTTCCCAACCCAATGTTGATTGAAAAACCAATAACTGATCTCTTAAGCATCAACCATTTGTCTGTCATTGACAACTATCTCAAGAAATAAAATCAAGAGTATGACCTCAGTACACTACGAAATTATTATCAGATGGAAGGGTACACAATGGCTAAAGATGGTCATGTCCTAGGTGTTGAACTGATCGAGTATTATCAATTCCCTGGATATATTTTCGTCTCCAGCTTGTGAGACGATTTTGTATGATGACATCTGAGTTTTACCCTACTTCCGCTTCCGCCTTCCCCATGTAAACACAACCCCATCTTCCTTCATTCATTCAGCATCCCTCTACATTTCGTTTCTCAACCCGACCTTGTCCTCCACCATCAGCCGTCAAAACCGACATCGTTTAACTCCACTTCCCCAGACCATTCCTCCGTATTTTAGTAGGTCTTAATTCATCACGTTTTCAAACTTTTAAGGCCACTTCATTACTTTGTTTACATGTGAGAGTTAAGCTAAGGCTGTGCTATTTGGCCACAGCTTTGCTGGGGGTTATTTCGACCATCTGAATGCAAAACACGGCAAAGTAACCCCACTATCCATAGCAGAATCACTAAGAATCTCTGACATTATTTCGGATTTCTATATTTACGCAAAAAAGAGGGGCAAAAGTAGACCTGGAAATACCTACCTTCCTCTCTAGTCTAAGACTGGACATAGCCATCATGGACCTTGGTTCCAACGATTTAGCCACTGGGTCCTCACAACCACTGGATCTCTCAGTGGCACTAATAGAAAAGGCCAAATTCATTCTATCTAATAGCATCGCTAAGCAAGTTGTCATATGTAGCCTGGTACCAAGGGCTAGTAAAGCACAGCCTGACTTCCACCAACATATGTACGATACTAATGACTACCTGAAAAACATGTGCGAGGTAGAGGACTGCATCCACTACCACACTCATAAGGGATTCTGGCAGTGCGAAACCAAGGCATGGTCTAGGGATGGAATCCACCCAAACACTCTAGAAAGAAGATCAAAGTATGCTGCCTCGCTAAGGAAGGCAGTATTCAATACTTACAACATAATAAGGTTACAATACTTTACTTGGCTCACTTACTGCTTAACTTGGAAAGAGGCCCAACTGACATAAGACACTAAACTGTAAATTAAAAACACTCACCCATGGCTGCACAGGCCTAATGTTTTAGACATAAACACTTACTTCAACCAACTTTGCCAAACTGCTCAACACTATTAAAAACCGAGCCACTCCGCTACCTTTGATTATCCAGTGCCATACCGCACATACTTCCTTACTCCGAGCACTAACTCAATACTTACCTCAATCACACCCTTGCCATACCGCACACTAACTTGTTTATGATTCTCACATTAATTAATACCTAATTTTTCAGTGCCATACCGCATATTACTTGTTCTCTAATCTGCACAGACTCAATGAATTTTTTAACAATTTTTCATATCTAATTTCTCAGTGCCATACCGCAGTTTCAATCACTAATGCAATACCGCATACTACTTGTTCTCTAATTCGCACAGATGCCATGACTCGCGGAGAAGGGAAAGCACGCTCCACCGGCAAGGGGCAGCCACGCCGCAACACAAAGACTCCCCTAAAGTTCAGCCCCGGGGCCAGTCCAAAGTGGACTGACAAACCTCGAAAGCTCCATACCATATTCGAAGAGGAGACCGACCAAAATACGAACAACACACAACAGGAAGAGCACATGCAACAGGACGGCCCCACACCGGTCCAACAACAGTTGGCCGACCTCCAAGCAAGCATGAAAACCATGCACAAGTCTATGCCAACCATGAAGGAACAGCTCAAGAATACACACAACAAAGACAAGGGAGGAAAGGAGAGCGACAGTAGCTCCGACTCCTCCTCACTGATCAAGTATTATCAATTCCCTGGATATAAAGCTATACATAGCAGGGTAAAACCAAGGACTCGTGAAAAGGACCCCTTATCCAAACTTACCTATTACCAACTTTGGATTATTCATTTCATTTCATTTCATTTCATTTCAAGAATTCTTTATTGTTTCGATGACATTACAATAAGGTTATTCAACATTCTAATTAGACAAATGTCTAAGAAGGTCTTCCGTCGAGTGCCCGAATCTTGAGTTACTTTTGTTTACAATATCAATTCTGGAAGGAAGTGACAGTCCCATTTATTCAGCATATTGCACCTGTAAAGGAGGGTATGTATCTTAACATAATAGTCCTTTATATAATACATGTAAGTTTCTAAAAAAAAAAAATCCATGATGTATTATGCATTCAGTTATTAATTACGTGTATTTATCAATTTGTAAAATTCCATAATGTTCACATTATTAATGTAAGTTAATATTGGTTCCTTTCTGGGACAGGATCGAGGGATGCTGCTGCCATATTGTTGCAAGATTATTCGAGATCATCGATTTCATTCATGACAATGAAAAATTGAGTGTCACCTTGAGTCCCTGTCTCTGGACTAATAGGAGGACAGGAACAATGGCTACAGTACCTGTGACTAAGCTTGACACATGAGTATCCGCACATGAAAGGTAAATATTTAGATTTTTTATCTGATTTGCAACCTATGAATATTATCTATGTGCTAGCAATTTGTTGAAAAAAGAAAACGAGTGAATGTAAATAAAATTGAACTTCTTTTGTTAATTAATCACTTATTTAATTTCAGCACTGAGCTGCCACTGGATAAGTTACCAATCACATGTGATGACGTTCCAAAGCCCAGCCCAGATGATTTCATTTCGTCGCATCAGTGCAAAAAGGTTGTAACTGTTATTTTGTCATTTTTCAAGAGAGGCAAAAGAAAATTTCAAACTAAGGTTGTATCTGGCAGATACAACCTTATTGCTCGGAAGAAATCAGGGGCCCTGTAGATACAACCTTATTAAACTGGGCTCTGTAGGCGTTTGTATTGGGAGTGCAGATACAGTACTTTTGCATGGACAAGTTCTTGGCTATGGGACCTCAAAAGTTAAGAAACCCACATTTGGCTAATTTGTCAGTTACAACTTTTTTGCACTGACGCGACGATTTGTGCTCTCAAAGAAACCTGCCCAACTGCTTGCATGCTAGATCCCTTCATGAAGCGAGGGGCCAATCTATCAACAAACCCACAACAACATTCTTTAATGATACCAGAAGATAACGCAGCCATATATTTTGCTTGCCATGAGTGTAACGAATCTCTTTGTGGAGATAAGTGTAGGGAGGAATTCCTTACATTTCTTGAATACTCAGCAGATGAGAGGATGCTAATAGAACAGCAAACTAGAGGCCAAAACAATAATCACAACTGGCACAGGATGCGAAAATGTTTATTGACTGTGTTGAGGTTTAAAATAATTTGTCACAGCAGGGACTTTTCTAACACAGCAACATATTACATGCAAAGTTCAAAACTGAATGAAAACAACTTACCATCACACATTATGTATGGGCGCAAATTTGAGTCTACAGCAAGACAACTTTTCCTTCGTACTCACATGTATACTCACAGAAAATGCAAGATGACAGTTCCAGGTCTTATTATTTCAGAACAGGATTCCTTCATTGGAGCTAGCCTTGACAGAATATTGGAATGCAAAGTATGTGGACAATCCGCCCTTGAGATAAAATGTTTGAGCAAGCATAGAAACTTCCACCCTAAAACGGCACTTCTAATGAGCAAAGCTGGCACTAAAAGCGAAGATGGTTTCCTGCAACTAACAAAAACAGTAAGCTTGGGCCGAAAGTATTGACAAATACCCCTGGATGCGAGATGTTCAGTGGGTCAAGTGGCCTTAAGGCCAGTACACTTCTAATGTGGTGAAAAAAGACTAATTAGCTGTGGAGGAGTCGACAAAGAGGGTGAGGTTGTAAACAATCTTGTCATAAACAAAAGATACCCCAACTTTGTAAAAATTGTAAAAAACACATCACACTACACATCGTTTATGTCACTAGAATTCCTGCCAAAGACATTCTTAAGACACTTCCAAACATGTTGGGTGTGAAGTGATTACAAGGATTTCTCATTGACAAGAACACTATGATTAAAAAAGGTCACCAAATTCTAAGATCAGCTAATTGCAGTCATCTTACAATTAGCTTCACTCAGTGGTAAGAGAAATGGGTAAAATGGTATTAACGGCTATAAAACCATGAACTGAGAAGGAGAAAATAATAATACAAGTGTCCCTCTAATGTTGAGGAAAGGCAGGTGCCCCCTATGCCGGTGGACTATACCTGACAGTACTCAGTAAAATTATAATTATTGCTCCTGGCATGTCTCCAGCAGCATCACAGAACCCACCTCATTAGAAGTGGATAATGAAGTTTTAGATAATGTAGATACTGAACAGCAGTGTGAATGTGCAAAGAGAGGCTGAAACTGAACAAAGTCGTACATTAATAGACTGGGCCAATTCTCAGAACAACAATCATAACGAAGCATTGTCTCAAGGTTCTCACTGCCAAAGTTATGTTGATCAGGAGAATCACCATCACTAGCGATCAGAATTGGGTAGCTTTAATAAAATGCTTGTAAAGGTCTGATATTGTAAAAATCTTTATATCAAGGAGCAGAATCGAAAGGTCAGGAATAGATTTCTATGATGAATTGTTTAAGCAATGGAACCGATTTTATGTAGCAAATAAATCCACCTTGAAGAAAGAAATTCTTTGCGAAAAAAAAGAGATGAAAAGCTAGATAATTAAGTAAAAACAAGAGAGGAATGAGGCTGACGGAAGCCACAGGTCTAAGATGACGACTGACATGCTTGATAATCTTATGGCTATCGAGAAGGGTACCCCACGAATTAAGGAGTTTAATCCTGATGCTGCCATCGAAGCATGGATGGGGGCATCCAAGACCAAGAGACGACCCACATTTTTTTAAATTGATATTATTTATACTTATTATTTAAGGATGGGAGGAAACCCAGGAGTGGCACCGACTCCTGGAAGCAGCAGAGACCATGGAGGTCGAAACTGAGACAGTACCTGAGGAGATGGAGGTTGAAGATGATGCTGATCAGTCAGATACTGAAAACCAGGGTGTATTTTTCAAAGACATTGACAATGTGTCCGATAAAACAGATACTTAATGAAGATTTTGATAATGATGAGGACGATGAATATGGGGAAGAGGAAATGCACCAACTGCTGGAAGATCAGGGAGAAGGTGGGTGTCACAGACACAGCAATCCTGTCTACATGTGCAGGCTGTCTCTTTGAGACAGAAGGTAAGAAAAACTAGCTTTTATTTAATTATCAGCACTTGACCTGATCAACTTCACCAAGAGAAACAGGATCATCTCAAACGCTAAACACAGAGATGTGCAATGCCACTTAAACATTGTGTACAGTTTTAGTGACAGGTGTAGTGACAATTAGACAGACTGCGGTCAATGCAGTGGCTGATGTGTAAGAGAGTTGCTCAAGGAGAATAAGACAAATGTCTGGATCTCATCACTTCAGTAGTGAGGTGGATCTTGTTCTCCTACAGTTGGTTGTAACCAAACATCCCTAGCAGGACAGCAAGATCAGGGAGAAGGTGGGTGTCATAGACACATTAACCATCTCAGCAATCATGTCTACTAATGTAGGCTGTCTCTTTGAGACAGAGGTAAGAAAAAGTAGGTTTTTATTACACAGAGATGCGCAATGCCACCTAAACATTGTGTACAGTATTAGTGAGAGGTGTGGTGACAATTAGACCACTGTTAATGCAGTGGCTGAAGTGTAAGAGAGTGCGTTGCTCAAGGAGAATAAGACAAATGTCTCATTGAGGAAACGGGCCACCAAAAATCAGTACACAGAGCAGGAGCAATTGATGCAGGATAGTGGGGACAACTAAAGGATACAAAGAAACAAGAGAAGAAAAGCAGGCCACAGACGTTAGGAAACATTGAATGGCTACTGTTTCTATCTAAATCTATAAGTCTGTGTACTGTATGCATGTATATATGTAATAGAGACAGCAAGATTTTTGATAAAAATGTTATAATCTCAATGGAAATAGGTATATAGATACTTTACTATGTGTATCTAGATCAATTAATATAAATAATTTATATTGTCATTAGTGAAATTAATACATTAAGAAACTATGGCCAACAGGGTTCACTTCAGTAGTCACTTCAGCAAGCTCAGGGAGAAGGTGGGTGTCACAGACACAGCAACCCTGTCTACATGTGTAGGCTGTCTCTTTGAGACAGAAGGTAAGAAAAAGTAGGTTTCATTCAATCATCAGCACTTGACCTGATCAATTTCACCAAGAGAAACAGGATCATCTCAAACACGAAACACAGAGATGTGATGTGCTAAATGCACTCTTGGAAGTCTTCTACAATGGTTGGCCAGCGAAGGTTAGGGGTCTCCCCACTGTCACCATTGTACTTTCTCTCTTTGTCTTTGTCTTGAACACTTTACACTAGATATGTATGTGCCAACATACAAAATGCTACTCCAATCTACAATCCTACTTTGACTGTCTATATCTACAATATCACTTCAGGAAGAAGCTTCATAGCTTTAGAGATCAACTACATTTGAGCAATTGATTCAACCTTTTACTTGCTCAGACTGGGAGTAACCAAGCAAGCGGCTGAAAACTAGCAAACTATGACCCCCAGGGTTCACTTCAGCAGTGAGGTGGATCTTGTTCTCCTACAGTTGGTCATAACTAAACATCCCTAGCAGGGCAGCAAGCTCAGGGAGACGGTGGGTGTCACAGACACAGCAGCCCTGTGCAGTCTGTCTCTTTGAGACAGAGGGTAAGAAAAAGTAGCTTTTATTTAATTATCAGCACTTGACCTGATCAACTTCACCAAGAGAAACAGGATCATCTCAAACGCGAAACACAGAGATGCGCAATGCCACCTAAAAATTCTGTACAGTATTAGTGACAGGTGTGATAACAAATAGACAGACTGCTATCAATGCAGTGGCTGAAGTGTAAGAGAGGGCATTGCTCAAGGAGAATAAGACAAATAAATGTCTGGGTCTCATCACTTCAGTAGTGAGGTGGATCTTGTTCTACTACAGTTGGTTGTAACCAAACATCCCTAGCAGGGCAGCAAGCTCAGGGAGAAGGTGAGTGTCATAGACACAGCAACCATCTCAGCAATCATGTCTACACATGTAGGCTGTCTCTTTGAGACAGAGGTAAGAAAAAGTAGGTTTTATTTAATTAGAACCACATTGTAACAAGGGTCTTTGCTGTGGTTAAATATGTTGCCTATTTCATATTTTTACTCAGATCCATAGGCCAGGTGATTAGGTACATATGAAAGTTATGATGAGTGTGGGTAAATCTAAATAATGTTACCACAAAGAGGCCATAAGGAGGTGGTGTAACACAGTCAATGTGTTAGTACTTAATTATAGTTGTTTTTCATTTAAATATGTAGTTGGTCTGTTCCTTATGAGGTATGTATGGTTTTCATATCATATGATAATTGTGATTTAGATATTGAAGTTGACAATTAATAAATGCAATGAATAGCTAGTTGTAATGTACTAGCCAGTTATATTAACTCGATTACATTAGTGTTACTTGTTAATTATCTGTTGAACGTGTGGTCTACTTGCTAACATTTTAGGAAATCATATATTGGTACTACTGGTTGTGTGTTTCAATTGAAGATAGTCTTTGGTGTTTTATGTCTGAAACACCGTACGAGGATAATACTACCGTACATTTAATAATAATTAGTTGAGGGAATTTTTATTTGTCCAATTTTTAAATTACATTGTTTATTAAAGGTATGTCGTTAATTTGTTTGTGATTGTACTTAATGTACTGTTTCAAATCAAGTTAATAGTTTTGTAATATGTATTTCTCCTTTATTACAGAGACGTGCATTCTGGGGACATGTTTAGCATGAAGACCGGGACCCAGAGTGACACGTTCAATGCCATGAGGGCAGTCGGTGTGACTTGGTTAGGCTCGATCGTATTGATATACGAACCAAGTTACTACGGTAGACGAATGTTTGGGATGCCAGTGTTGGAGTCAGGTAGTCCGTACTTGCCTGTCAAGACTGACAAACTTCCACCAGCAGCACCGTACACCCCCGAAACGGCGGTGGAGGGCAGTTTCTACCCATTCGGGGGAAAAGTGAATCACATCGTGCCTACTGAGGACAATTTTGCCTCAAGCCATACGACGCTGTGCCGTCGAGCTACGCAATGCCACCTAAACATTGTGTACAGTATTAGTGAGAGGTGTAGTGACAATTAGACCACTGTCAATGCAGTGGCTGAAGTGTAAGAGAGGGCGTTACTCAAGGAGAATGAGACAAATAAATGTCTGGGTCTCATCACTTCAGTAGTGAGGTGGATCTTGTTCTACTACAGTAGGTTGTAACCAAACATCCCTAGCAGGACAGCAAGATCAGGGAGAAGGTGGGTGTCATAGACACAGCAACCATCTCAGCAATCATGTCTACACATGTAGGCTGTCTCTTTGGGACAGAGGTAAGAAAAAGTAGGTTTTTATTACACATAGATGCGCAATGCCACCTAAACATTGTGTACAGTATTAGTGACAGGTGTGGACACAATTAGACAGACTGCTGTCAATGCAGTGGCTGAAGTGTAAGAGAGTGCGTTGCTCAAGCGGTGAATACACAGTCACGATTTGGGAGCCGATTTGGCATCTACGATTTGACGTGCGAGATTAGCGGTGATTTTTTTTCCAGATTTTTCCAGATCGTGACTGTGTATTCAATGCTGCGATTTATCGCAAGTACATGCGACAAATCGTACGTAACATCGTGTGTCCAAATTTTTGGGTCCAGCCCTACACATCTGCGATTCAGCGCCGATTTTGCTGCGATTTGGCATGTACGAAATATCGCAGATGGCCTGAATTTTCAGCTGCGATGTTCACTGAGATCGCAGATGGCTCTGCGATAAATCGTGTAAGTGTATTTAATGCTGCGATTTGTCGTAGACCTCAATAATGAAGTCTACGACAAATCGCAGGTCTATCTACGATTTCGAGTTGGTCGAAAAGCGTAGGTCCTCCTGCGATGTGGCGGGACTGCGCGCTTTGGTTTCGTTACCGCTTGAATTCACAGATGGCGCTATGGTCATTTTTCAACCTTGACCTTCCTCATCTGCAAACAAGATGGTGGGGACGCGAGGTAGGAATGTCAATAATGTGAGTACTGTCATTTATCTTCTAATCAGACATAATCAAACATTACAGTAAAGCAACAACTAAGTTATTGTGCTCCTGCGCACGGATGATTGCGAGTGTGTTAGCCCTTGATTACACTGTGTGCAGTACAATTCCTGTGCCACTGCATAGTGTCAGTAGCCGTGACAGCAAGGGGTCACACATGCACATGCACTGTCACTGTAACCGATAACAGAACAGCAGAGATGCCAAGGCGTTTTTTTTGGGTTAAATATTGTCCCTAAATCGGACGCTGACCATCTCAATGCTGTCGATGCTGTGACTGACGCAACAGAAACAAAGCTAAACGAGGAGGGTAGTGCATTTAAACGCGTGCGTTTAGATGAGATGTCTCCAATTAAGAAGAGGGGTGCAGCATCCCTGAATGAGTCACTTTCTGGCGAGAAGGGGAGCACCAACGAAAATGAGCGCACGTCATTGGGTAGTACCATGAAACCAAAGGGTTTCTCTACACCAAAACACCTGAAAAGCAAGAAGAGAATCAAGTCCCTAAATAGCCCCAGGTCCAAGGGGTGGAGTGAACTGGACGAGGTTCACCTATGCGACCTCTGGAAGGCTTGCCCCTTTCTTTATGACAAGTCAAACAAGGACTACAAAGATAGGGGCAAGCGTTTCCGTGTGTTCCAGAGAATTGGACGGGAGCTGGGAAAAACAGGTACGGTTCGTTGTTGTTTGATGTACCCCTTTCAGTCTATGTTAATGATTAAAATATCACCTTTGATAATATTACAGTACATAAATTGAGAAATAATTATTGCATTAATATTAAGTCAACCTAGCAAACCTCATAAGTAATTGATTTGAATTCAATTGTAGGCCATATTGCACTGCGATATTATTTGGGGCCTGTATGTGGTTAATTTTAACACCACCAGCTGAATCTAGTGATGAATACAAAAAAAATATTTTACATTCTATTGTGGCAGAGGAAGAAGTTGAGAAACACACCAAAAACCTCAGGACTGCCTTCGGACGAATTAAGAAGGAGCATGGGAAATCGGGCGATGGCATAGTGGAGGATGAACTGAGCGAAAGGCTCCAACACATCTACTCCATCTGCAAGTTCCTCGCCAGTCACATAGCGGCACACAAAACAACAAACAACCTGGATGTTTCCACTGTCCCTTCAGTATGTAACGAATTTCTAGAATACAAAAGTACCAATGCCCTGAACGAGTACACATTTTTCATTCCAATGTAAATAGTAATACATATTAATAACAACAGTTATGTGACAATCAAATAGTGTAAAAACTTCCAGATCGTTAGATATGAACGTCACATTATGAACTTGTTTTTAACAGTTGCTGGAAATAATGAAATAATGAATTCTCCATGCATTTCCTCAATGTTTATCTATATATTGTCTCTTGACAGGAACCTCCAGAGTCAGGTGTCATGAACGATACGGCACAACTAGAGGAACGAGGCCCCCCAGACAACGACAAAAGCGACAAAAGAGATCAAGGAAACCAAGAAGAAGAGGCAACGATCTGGAGCTGACCCACATAAAAGACGGTGAAGTACACCCCACGTATAGAGCTCTTGCTCCTCAGTGTAAGTTTGAATATTATTTTTGTTAGGACTACAGAGCTGCCAACCTGGGAGGATCCTAAATCCTAGTTTTTCACAGGAGCCGAATGTGCTTCGCGCCCTTGGCGCGAAGCCCTGCTAGGGGGGTCCAGGGCATGCCCTACCGGATTTTATTTTTGAAAATTAAGAGTCAAATGGTGCATTCTGGGGGTAATCTTACCCCATAATTGACTTTTAGAAATGGGGGGATTTCTTGAGTTACACAGTACATATGGTTAAATAATTTTTTTAATTTTTGGCAAGTGATGGGTACCTGAACCTGAATTTCCAGGTATATGTATAGAGCCTGTACATACATACAGGTGCAATACTAATAACTGTTTATACTTTAAAAACACTCCATGGTGAACAGCTGTGACAAATTATGCTAATTGATGGTTTGGAGAAAGTCAACATGACACTGATCTATACTAGTGGTCGAAATAAAGAATAAAAATAGGTTGCCCCACTGGGCAAGCTACTGACAAAATAAGGTTGCCCACCAGAATTTCTGGTTGCCCTGAGAAATTTTCCAGTTTAATTACCATATATTAGATATTCAGTGTTCTGAAAATTTTCGAAAAATTAAAGAGTGTAAGTGTTATTTTTAGGGTTTATATGGTCTAAAACTCATTGAATCATCCTATAAATGGTGGGATATCTGACAACTTTTTAGGAAGTTTTAAAAAATATGGATCTCAGTACATGTATTTTAATTTGATTTTTCAAGGCCTTGGAAGGCATATCTGATCTTTCATTATGTTTAAACTTAGAACTGGCCAATTCTGTAGATCGATTCTTTAAAATATACTTAAAATACAGGAACTAAAAAGTATATATTTATTCATCTCAAATGCACCATTTAAAGAGTATTTGTTCAAAAGATTTCCAGGGGGAAACTCCCCCCACCCCCCCACTCTAGCTAAACAAGTCTGGCTATATATTTCCGTAACACCATTGAAAAACTGATATTTTTTAAATTAAAACATTTGAAAAAAATTGTGACTGTTTCAAAAATATTATTTAAGCAATGGTCAACAACTTTCGAAGCTGCAGCAATGTTAATTATTATTACAAGTTTGATAATTGTCATAAAGAAATTATGAGGAATAATCAATGGTTTTGCCATGATTTTAGGGTAACCATTTAATAAAGAAAAAAAGTTTTTCTGTAACAATAAGACATAGGATAAAATGCATATAATCGTTGATATTTGATATGATATGAAAAAATAAAGTGGAAGAAATGAAGGATAGCAGGTTGTAGATCATATATTTACAGAGTTTTTCATAATCGTCAATGGCGGCAATAATGCATGATTATCAGATATATTCATCTAGAACATGTTTTGGTCCCAAATATAAAAAACGTAGTTTTTGTCATACAGATCGTAGCATCGTATTTTGATGCTGAAATCGTAGTAACTACGGCGAAATCGTAGAAGTTGGCAGCTCTGCGGACTATTAAAATGCATATTATCATGAATAGTTGGATAAAAATAAATTATCAGTACTAAAATTGTATTAAAAAATATTACACAAATAAAATGTGTGATTGTAGAATTGTTTTTAAAATAAAAACATAATTGTTGAGGGAAATTTAATTTTTTTGTAACTTGCAGTGTAGCTGCTGCAACAATGGCCCGATATTACACAAAAGAGCGAGAACAACCACAAGTCCAGAGGAAAACCCGGCCCCGATGCCCCCAAGGTCCAGAGTTACGTCGCCCAATGGAACCAAGCCTTCAGAGAAGCCTAAAACCCTGAACCCAAGTCCCTCATGACCCTAAGGTCAGAAGGACCTAGAGTTACCCATGGACAGGAATTGGTGGACTATATATGTGGACTTTACTCAGTGTGGACTTTAACAATGTAACTTGGTTACTTGTGGACTTTGTGGTGTACTTATTGCTGTTGGTGATTTTATTTTGCTTGTAACGCAATGCTTAAATGTTCGCTACCTTTTAGCCAATCTCTTTCTTCATTTTTTCGATTCTTTCCTACATGGTCTTGCCTCTTTGGTCTTTCACTCGCCCTGCCCTGCTTACAGCTTAGATATAAGATGTAGATATAAGATGTATGTATCGATGTGTATATAGCGATGTGATCAGTGTATGTAAAATTTATATTATCTGTGTTTTCTTGTGTGTATGTGTGTTGGGTGTGTGTGGTCTGTGACCTGTAAATTATTATGTAACTTTGGTTTGTAAATATGTCACGTGTAATATGTTTTTGGCGCTGAGAAGCTGTAAATAATAGAGAACTAGAAATTTTTTGAATTGTTGTCTTTTTTATTCCTGTGACTATTGTTTGCTATGATATTCCTAGAAAGTATACATATTGAGTCAATTGATTTTTTAATTTCCTCGAAGCTACTAACAAGCTACTAGGCAGTGATCATTTATAAAATGGAATATAAATTAGGGTCTACTCGGAGAACTGATTTATTTTATAAATAAATAGTGACTCACACCACCTAGCGTTAGACCGGCCAGCACTGTACGCGCCGGCTCATATAGTCCAACTCGCATGTTTTATCCACGATTTCTCCCACGATAAAAATGCAGTCCAAATCGTGCATATGTAGGAGTAGAAAATGATCTACGATCTTCGTGAAATCGGCGCTGAGTGCGGCCGATTTTACAGGCGATTATTCGCAGATGCTGAAGTCGCAGCTGTTTTCGAAATTGTGACTGTATTCACCAAGGACAATAAGACAAATGTCTGGATCTCATCACTTCAGTAGTGAGGTGGATCTTGTTCTCCTACAGTTGGTTGTAACCAAACATCCCTAGCAGGGCAGCAAGATCAGGGAGAAGGTGGGTGTCACAGACACAGCAACCATCTCAGCAATCAGGTCTACACATGTAGGCTGTCTCTTTGAGACAGAGGTAAGAAAAAGTAGGTTTTTATTACACATAGATGCGCAATGCCACCTAAAAATTGTATATATTCCCTATATGTAATAGGGACAGCAAGATTTTTTTTCATAAAAATGTTATAATCTCAATGGATATAGGTATATAGATACTTTACTATGTGTATCTAGATCAATTAATATAAATAATTTATATTGTCATTAGTGAAATTAATACATTAAGAAACTATGGCCAACAGGGTTCACTTCAGTAGTCACTTCAGCAAGCTCAGGGAGAAGGTGGGTGTCACAGACACAGCAACCCTGTCCACATGTGTAGGCTGTCTCTTTGAGACAGAAGGTAAGAAAAAGTAGGTTTCATTCAATCATCAGCACTTGACCTGATCAATTTCACCAAGAGAAACAGGATCATCTCAAACACGAAACACAGAGGTGTGATGTGCTAAATGGCCAGCGAAGGGATCTCCCCACAGTCACCATTGTACTTTCTCTCTTTGTCTTTGTCTTGAACACTTTACACTAGATATGTATGTGCCAACATACAAAATGCTACTCCAATCTACAATCCTACTTTGACTCTGTCTATATCTACAATATCACTTCAGGAAGAAGCTTCATAGCTTTAGAGATCAACTTCATTTGAGCAATTGATTCAACCTTTTACTTGCTCAGACTGGGAGTAACCAAGCAAGCGGCTGAAAACTAGCAAACTATGACCCACAGGGTTCACTTCAGCAGTGAGGTGGATCTTGTTCTCCTACAGTTGGTCATAACTAAACATCCCTAGCAGGGCAGCAAGCTCAGGGAGAAGGTGGGTGTCACAGACACAGCAACCCTGTGCAGTCTGTCTCTTTGAGACAGAGGGTAAGAAAAAGTAGCTTTTATTTAATTATCAGCACTTGACCTGATCAACTTCACCAAGAGAAACAGGATCATCTCAAACGCGAAACACAGAGATGTGCAATGCCACCTAAAAATTGTGTACAGTATTAGTGACAGGTGTGAACAAAATTAGACAGACTGCGGTCAAAGCAGTGGCTGAAGTGTAAGAGAGTGCGTTGCTCAAGGAGAATAAGACACATAAATGTCTGGGTCTCATCACTTCAGTAGTGAGGTGGATCTTGTTCTCCTACAGTTGGTTGTAACCAAACATCCCTAGCAGGGCAGCAAGATCAGGGAGAAGGTGGGTGTCACAGACACAGCAACAATCTCAGCAATCATGTCTACCCATGTAGGCTGTCTCTTTGAAACAGAGGTAAGAAAAAGTAGGTTTTTATTCCACATAGATGCGCAATGCCACCTAAAAATTGTATATATTCCCTATATGTAATAGGGACAGCAAGATTTTTTTCATAAAAATGTTATAATCTCAATGGATATAGGTATATAGATACTTTACTATGTGTATCTAGATCAATTAATATAAATAATTTATATTGTCATTAGTGAAATTAATACATTAAGAAACTATGGCCAACAGGGTTCACTTCAGTAGTCACTTCAGCAAGATCAGGGAGAAGGTGGGTGTCACAGACACAGCAACCCTGTCTACATGTGTAGGCTGTCTCTGTGAGACAGAAGGTAAGAAAAACTAGCTTTTATTTAATTATCAGCACTTGACCTGATCAATTTCACCAAGCGAAACAGGATCATCTCAAACACGAAACACAGAGATGTGATGTGCTAAATGCACTCTTGGAAGTCTTCTACAATGGATGGCCAGTGAAGGTTAGGGATCTCCCCACTGTCACCATTGTACTTTCTCTCTTTGTCTTTGTCTTGAACACTTTACACTAGATATGTATGTGCCAACATACAAAATGCTACTCCAATCTACAATCCTACTTTGACTCTGTCTATATCTACAATATCACTTCAGGAAGAAGCTTCATAGCTTTAGAGATCAACTACATTTGAGCAATTGATTCAACCTTTTACTTGCTCAGACTGGGAGTAACCAAGCAAGCCGCCGAAAACTAGCAAACTATGACCACTTCTGGGTCTCATCACTTCAGCAGTGAGGTGGATCTTGGTTGTAACCAAACATCCATAGCAGGACAGTGAGATCAGGGAGAAGGTGGGCGTCACAGACACAGCAACCATCTCAGCAATCATGTCTACCCATGTAGGCTGTCTCTTTGAGACAGAGGTAAGAAAAAGTAGGTTTTTATTAAATCATCAGCACTATCATATGGTAATAAGGGTCTTTGACTGGTTGACCCTCTGGGTCCTATGATTTGTATCTGCAACCCACGCTTTGCCAGCTTACTGTACTAAGGGTCGTATACATGCAACTCTTAGTAGCTGTCATTACAGGTATTTTAGTCGCTATTTTTGTTTGACTTATCACAGAACTGCTTCCATGTGTTAGTGGGTTCCTAAGCTTGATATTAAGCTTTGCCATTGGGTGATAGCTGGAACTCTTCTGTGCAGGGAGGAAGAAGGAAAACCACGCGGAAAAGTTTGTTTCCAAACCCCAAAATGGTGACGTATCAGTCCCAGCGATTGAGAAATAGACATGGATTTGTTCCATCTGACAGCGAAGTTGAAGGGTTTGATACCCCGGAAGAGGAGTTGGAGGAAAGTTTGAGAACAACAGATGAGAGGTTGAAGGAGGCAAAAAAGGATTTAGAGGCAGAAATGTATCTGGAAAGTGAGAGCGATCTTTCGATTTTGCTGTTAGTTCATACGAGGGGGAGAAGGAAGAGGAGCAGCATCAATCGTCATCCTCAGAAGAGCGAAATCCTCAATGGAAAAATGTAAACCAGGCTGAGAATGAAGGTGACAGACCAACTCGATTTTCTTCTTCTGAGGTGCCTGACCCTAAGCAGAGACAATCAGCCCAACCGACTTCTTCATGCTATTCTTCAGCGCAAACCTAGTTGACCTTATAGTCACAGAATACAATCGCTACTACGACCAAACTAAAGCTAAGTATGACGACCTTGTGAATAATGGACAAAGATAAAAAACATTTCGATAAACTTTCTAAATGGTTTGAAGATAATGGGAAAATGACTGTAGCTTGTATAAAGGCTCTGATCCGAGTTATACTGAACATGAGCCTTGTTAGAAAAACCAAGAATGAAGGACTGCTGGAATACCTAAGACAATCTGCAACGAACCCCTAGCTTTGCTGAATATTTCTCAAGAGATAAGTTTTTCTTTACCCCAAGATTTGTGCATTTTAATGACAATTCTAAAATGGTGCACAGAGGACAGCCTGGCCATGACCCACTATATAAATTACGACCTATACTGGACATATTACCAAAACTTTCTCCCAATATTTCTCCCTCTCAAACCGGTCCAGAACTCCACCATTGCTAAGTACATCAGATGCACTATGGCAGCATGTGGCCTTAATACAGGTACCTTTAAGGCTCAGTGTTCGTTTAGCTACCGCATCAGCGTTAGCAGCCCTCAATGTCCCCATTAAGCAAATCATGGACAGGGCAATATGGAAGGTCGAGAATACCTTCAGGAGATTCTACCAAAAGCCTATAAATGTGACAACCTCTACTTCACATAGGCTCCTTTCGGACCATTCCAAGAGAAAAAAGAAAGGAAAAACGAAGTGAATAGGATCACGCAAAATGGTAGGTTGTGATTTAGCTGATCATATGATATACAACTATGAGGATGAAAGGCGCTCATACAAATGGTATATGAAGGTATATTCTTCAACCTCATGCATAGAAGTCTGTGGACAAGAGATCTTGTATTCTTTGACCATGCAGGAGCAGGAGCAGGAGCAGGAGCAGGAGCAGGAGCAGGAGCAGAAGAATGCATGAAATGACCCCAACTTCAACAGACGTGACTACAGGGTGATGTCAAGAGAAAAGTGTCTAAAATCTATCATCCATGCAGGCACTAGTAGGAACTCACTAGGATGTGTGTTCTGGTTGCTAGGGCCCAGAAGGTTAAGGTATCCAGGAATAACTGTGGCAAGTTGAAAAATCCTGTGTTAAAACGAATGTTTATTTTTCCACCCTAAAGGTGGCTTGCACTTTCTAAGCTGTCAAATATTTCTTCCAAGAACACTGATCCGACATCTATCCCTTAACTTTCTTGGTATTTATAATCATCTGTATACATCCATACCCAAGTAAAATAAAAACTTCCTCAACTGGTTAGAGCTCTGCCGAATTGTTAATGGGTTGTAAAAATCAAAACACACTACCCCAACTGCCAAATTCATTACAGCCACAATGGCCCCATTTTGGACACGTTAATGCAGCTAAACAATCTTATGCGTACTACCACGATGGTAGCGCAAAATGTCTCCCAGATATAAAAGAGGGGGACATGGTGCGAGTTAAGACCAATGCACAAAAGGTTTGGAGCTCTCCTGTTGTAGTCCATCATAAAGCTGAGGCTAAAAGTTCATATTATGTGGAACACTCAGATGGTTCCAATCTAAGACGTAACAGGAAACATCTACAAAATATCCGATACCCACTAACAAGGTATTATTGAAAACAAGGTTCAGGTAGCTCCTAGTCAAAATGAAAATGTGTCTAGTCCAGTTAATCCTAGTGCCAAGGTTGCTACTCCCATCAATGAAGCAACTCCTGCTCCTGTTCCATTAAGACGCTCAGTGCGCACAATAAGACCCAAGACAAATCTTTATTCTTTAAATTTACTTTAAGTGTAAGACCCACCAGCAGTAAAACCCTCCCCTCTGAGGATAACAGGAGTCAGGGGTGTAGTCTTGAACTGTAAGACTAAGCTCTTGATCTGTAAAACTAAAGGTCTCATTGATGTGCAGGAATTGCTCCTGTAGGTTCCACCTTCTTCCCAGACTTTCCCTGGCACATGGCTCCCCAGCCCAAGTTTGAGGCATCCGTGGTCAAAGTATAGAAAGGGGCTCTTTCTCAAATTCTTCTGTTAGCCCCTGGTAGGTAATCTAACCACCAAGATAATTCCCCTAAAGCACCATGCGATAATGACATTAGAACACAGAGAGAGGCTAAAGAATTGCAGGCGCTGAATTGAAGGCGGCCGGGAGTCCCAAAGATGGCGACAACAAGGCTACAGGCTCTGATGAGGATGAACCCATAGCCTTGGGCTCTGTTTGATTTGACCAGTTATGTGGGCAAGTTAAGTGCTGAGGATCGTCTGAAGTTTAACAAACAGATCAGACAGATGATGAATCCAGATAGAGATGCCTCATTGGAAGAGGGAGAATACGCAAGTTACATGGCAGGACCAGACGACTTTATTAAAAGCTTCCTTCAGGAAGTGACCAAAAGGGAGGACATCGGCCACCCGGTGAGTGGGAATATTGTGTTGATAGTCAAAGAACTAACAGAGACTCCAATGAACTTGACATCTCTGGATAACATTAGGAAACAGTTTCCCAGACCGGAGAACTTGGAGCAGAGAAATTTTAGAGAGAATCTAGAATGGGCGTTGCCAGGGGACACATTCAATGACATTTCAGAGAAGTGGGGCCCTTTCGATATAGATCTCTTTGCCTCAAGAATTAACTTTAAGTGTTCAACTTATTGTAGCTGGAACCTGGATCCGGGGGCAGCTTTTGTGGATGCTTTTTCAATAAATTGGAAACCATTTAAATACTTTGCTTTTCCCCCTTTCAGTGTCATCGCCCGCACTGTACAGAAAGCGAGGAGGGAACACGCCCGAGGAGTGCTTATAAAACCGGACTGGGAACACACAGCCGAGGCAGACAGCTACTAGGAAACATCCTCTTGTCAAACCCAGCGTCGGGAGAACAGTGGCAAGTCCGCCTTGAAACATGGAGGCTGTGAGATATGACTGGTTGAGATCAGGTCTGTCGGAGGGGTGACCAAGGTAATGATGGCCTCATGGAGGAAGGGCACAATATCGCAATACAATAATTCACTCAGAAAGTGTAATTCTTAAAAAGTATCTTTGTATTTGTGCTTGTTAAAATATTATAAGGAAACGATATTTACTAAGATACTTTTGCTCTGCTCCCTCCACCTTCCTCCTGCTCAGCCACTTCTGCCTCCGCTGCCACTCTTCCTCCTCCTCTTTTTCTTGCCCCCACTCATTCCCCCTCTTCCTCTTCCTGTGACCTCTCACAGGATTTCTCATCAACAAATCAATACACTCCCTCCACCCATCCTCATGCATGCATGTATACATTGTATGTATGTAGGAAAGGTGGAAGGAAAAGGCCTCTCTCCCTCGAGATATGCAGTGGTGGCTCGAGGGGTGGAGGAGTGTGGAGGTTGTGTCTGTGGTCAGGGTGGCCACAGATGGATGGTGTAGATGGTGGTGTGGTGGTTGTGGCAGCAGCAGCCCTGAAGGTGGCTAGGCTAAGGGCCTATCTTGACTAGAGTCTGACTGCCCACCAAGGTCTTGACTGACTGACTAAAATAGGTTTTCAGACTAAGGGATGTTAATTCATATTTTATATCCATCTCCGTTTTTCAACATCTACTTCTACTTTATGAGTGAGGAAAGTAAATGGTCATTCAAAGATTACATAACGTTTTTTTCCACCAAAATTGTCAACTCTGGTTTGATCAGCATGTGCAGGAAAGTCAATACTTCTTACAGATCATTAAATGCTCTGATAGGGGCTGCTGTAGTCTACTTTTCACTGATCAGGAACAGATTTTTGTCAACCCAGCACTTGACAGAAATGTTTTCCCTGCTTGTTCCTTGAAAGGTTTTCCCAAAGGCCTACCATATGATTATGCATGCCCTAAGCGGCAGAATGAGTTACATATTGGCATCAAGCGCCAACTAGACGTCTTTGTCTTCAGCATTTAGCTGCAAAAAGGCGGAGGGAGATGATGTGATATGGATGGACTTAAGGGACCCAAAGACATACCAATAGGAGCCAGGCAATCAGTTTGGTGTGAAGACAGTAAAAAGTAAAGGTTATTATATGTATGTGCAGGGCCTAGACCATAAACTAAGACTGAGGGATGAAATCTCTTTGCATATTACATCTATTGATATAGTACCTAGCTGGTCATTTAGTGAAAGTTTTCTTTCAGTATATGCAATACAAGTAAAGAGTGACCTAAGAGAGAAGTTTAAGATTGTCATGTTATGATGTAATGATGTGTACATAAATACTGATTGTTCCAATTGAGTATTATATTCACTACATTCCTAGTCTTGAACATTTGTTAGGTGCTATGCTCTTTGATAGATGTGGTGCTACGTATACATTATTAAATATCTACATATTCATTTATTCTGTTGTGGAGCTGACACTGTTTAAGTTGGCATTCTTACATGTACTAAACATGCTCTTTTTCTTTGATATTTTCAATAAACTGGTTAAATATATGCATCTCAGTTTAAATTTCATTACTTAAATCTGTATGGATGGTCAGATATTCTAAACATTAGTTGTAACAGCGGTAACTGAGCGGGAGACTTCACGCCAGAGCTCCATCACCCACCCTTGTGGGAAAACGGGGAACTACAGCCAAAGGGTCTAATGTTTTTCTATGGTTTTTAAAACGTAGAGCACAATTTGACAGTAAGCACCAAAAACTGAAGGTAGCCCTCAAAGCAGCTCGCACCACAGCAAAGGGAGAGCTGGAAGAAGATGCAAATCTAAAGCATCAAAACACAATCGATGAATGGAGTCTTCTTGGCACATTCAATGATGTCAAGGCCATGGGAACTCCTGCCCACGAAGTAGTACGAAAGATGGCTGCTGCTTCTAACATGGCGCATGTGTTACAACAGTTGCAGAAGGGCTTTAGTGCATATGCAGGACAGTGTGCCCTCTATTGTGCTATTTGAAGGCTTGTGACTAGGGAGAGTTGGGCATCCCAGCCTTCAGACAATGGCGATGCAATTCAGATGATGACGATGCAAATGGTTTATTTAGTGAGGATCCACAGGCAAAATCCAAACTATACCTTTCCTGGCTAAAGGACAAATGTAATCCTGCAAAAAACAAGGGAAAGAATGTCTTATCATCTTGAGCACCTCATATGCCTGTCAAAAGGTTCCCAGCCTGTCAAAGAGCCTCTCATCAAGCCTGTAATCGAGCCTGTCAATGAGCAGGGAGTCACCATTGTCACATTGGCTCAAATCCACTGCAGACAGATCAGTAAAGTATGGCAAAAAGCCCCATCAGACCACAATCTGTAGTACTTGGCAAGAAAAAGGAAATGAAACATTCTAAGCTCTGTGTGCCAGGAAGCCAAGGCTATCTGTGAATCCTCTGACATTAGCGGACGCAAAAAGAGAAGAGAAAGAAATGGCTCCTTTTGGGATATTTTTATTTGTAAAAATTGTTTTGTAAATAGAATTGTAAAAGGAGTTTGATTTTGTAGATTGATTTTATATCAAAGTTGATGAGGGAAGATAATATAAATTTGATTGTGAGATAAATAAGATTAACCCTTTATGGGTAAAATTGAAGAATAAAATGATGAAATGATAATAAATAGGAATGTGGGTGGGTGGGAAGTTTGAAAGTTGAAGTGAGAGTGAGGAGGAGTTAGTGTGTAGAGAGGGTTTATATAGTAAGTAGGGTGGCGCTGTAGTAGCGGAAAGGTAAGGGATTGTGGGATTAGATCTTTCCTGCCGCTAATGATCCCGCCTAACGTTCCATGAACGTGATGTTTTGAAAATTATTTGTCTTGTGTGGACCAGGAGTCACCTGTAGACCTGGTGTTTTGGGGAATAAGAAAGAAAAATGGAAAATGTGAAACACTAAATCTGCACCTCACATTAAAAAACCTAGATCTGCTTTTATGCGGTAGTGCCGCCTTGGTGCAACCGCTGCCACTGCCAAAAAACTTGTCGAAACTCATGCCACTGAAATAGCAAGCTCCAGCTCTAGCTCCATCACTGCAACGTATCTTCCTAAGTCTAGAGACAGACAGTGATTACAGCGGTAACAGCTTACCGGAATTGTATGGCAATCGCCAGGAGCTGGTGACAACTATGGACAGGAGGAGGCTTGGAAAGGCGACAAAACGCCCCCAGGCAGACAATGATATCATCGCGATTTCCGATGAGGAGGATGAGGCCCCTGCGGTCAAATCCCTGAAATTGGAAAGGAGCGGTGGTGATCGATTGGTGGAACCAAAGCGTCCGGACTTAAGTCAGCCAAAAACAGCTGAGAGGCAATCTGGCCCAACGGTCACTGACATAAAAACATCGACAAAACTGGAAACCATAGTGGAAGCGGTAGAGCCAAAGCATCAGGTGTTAAGTCAGCCTACAGCAGCTGAGAGCCAATCTCATCCAGTCAAATATTTGGAGGATTCTGCCGATTCTGATTGTCGTCCCAATGTAGATCATGCATACTCGAATGACCATGAGTACCAGATAGGAACAATCAGAATCGAATGAAGTGAGAGCCAAAGAAAAAGGCAAAAATCTGCCCTGCACCAATATGTGCAGAACACTTGAGGCACCACTCACCCAACAAATGAAGGAGTTATCCCTTAATGTTGGAAAAAGCATTGGAATAATACAGACGGAAAGTAGAGAGCGGCAAGAAGAGGCAGTCACAGCGGCCATGGTACAAATTGAAAGGGAAGTCCACAACATTCTATCGAAAAGCGATGATGCACTGCGATGCCAGCTGGCAGTAGCCAAAGTGACGATTAACCAGACCGAAATGGCGAGGATCGCCTTGGATGCATCTGCAAAAACTATCGTGGCCAAGGCAGAAGAAGTACTGCGGTCTCAAGCCGAGGCCTCAGAAGTGGCGATTAACCAGATGCAAATGGTAATAAATGACCTCAAAGAGTCTGCAAAAAACCTTTGTGCGAAGACAGTGTGTCGGCATTGACAGAGATCCCTACTCGGAGGACTTTGACCTCACAGTGGAGGTTGCAAACAGGGTAGAATGCTACCAGGTAAATGCCAACATGTTGCTCAATGCACTACAGATGGCTCCAACCAGTTCCATCGACGAACTGCTGGAAATTCTACCAAGGTCGATCATGGCGACACTCAGAGGGACATTCCTCGACGACGTCAGGGCATATACCCAAGATGATGATGAAGAGGAGGACGAAGATCTTGGTGCCAATGGAATTGATCCGACCAGGGTCATCAACACCATTGACAATGAAGAGGATACCCCCAATATCGTCATAAACGAAGAAGAGGAATTCGTCAGACGGGAGAGACTATGGTCGAATAGGTATATCAAAGTGAAAAATAAAATGCTGAATTGGTTGCACTGGAAGAATAATGGTATTAATGCCCTAGGAGATATCCTAGACGAACAGGGAAGATTGATGTCAACTAAAGAGTTAAAACAGAACTACAACATTGAAACTAACTTTGCCGAGAGGATAGAACTCGCTAGAGCTATCCCCAGAGAGTGGATACTATTAATGAGAAGGTCATATGACGTACCCGACGAAGGGAAAATCATAATAGAAATAGGGGAAGAGAAAGTTAATATCATGAACTGCTCTTCCAAAATCGTCCATCAAGCATTAACCAAGAAAAAAAGGTTGAATCTAGTGAAATTTGACAAATGGCAAGAAATCTTGAGCCTATCCGATACAGAGTTTGAGGGACTAGACTGGAAGGACACTTTCCGTAGAGTCTACCAAATCTCTGAGGAAACTAGGTTACAGTCGCTTCAATATAAAATCCTTCATAAAGCCATACCCTGTAACAAACACCTGAAGAATATATCAATAAGAAGTACAAAACAGTGTAGTTATTGTGCTGAAAGAGTGGACAACGTACGCCACTTCTTAGTAGAGTGCTCGAAAGCCAGATCACTTTGGCAGAATTTGTTCAATTGGATTTATGATATAGGGTACTTCAATAGAAAAGAAAATGAGGAAGAAATAATAGAAAAAATAGACAGGGTAGTGCAAATCAACCCAATCTTGATTCTGTTAGGGGTTCCAGTCAGTAACGACGGTTCAAGAGTGATTAATTGGTTAATAATACACACCAAGTCGTTTATTCACAGACAGAAATTGTTTTATGATAATAATTTGACGTTTATACACCTCATGAGTGAATTAAGAAGCAGGCTAAACATTACCATACAATCGATTTATATCAACCCTAACAAGAAACAGAAAAGCCTCCCTTGGAGGAGCCTTAGAGATGACTTCTTAACCTTCTTCAATGGATAGTGTTGTCATACGATACCATTTTTTGTCCTCAAGGTTTTCTTGTAAACAAGAGATTGAACACCCTCTAATTTGTTATATATATGTTGATAAACGTCTTCCAATTTATGTAGGGAGAACGATGCTAACCTAAAGATTAACTCACTTCAGTAAAATGTTTAGCGATGTAGAAGCCGAGATGGCAGGATACTGTTTAATAAAGATGTATAAAAAAAAAAAAAAAAAAAAAGAGGAATTCGATGAAGAGGAATAATGACAATATTAACATTCAGTGACGATGCCTCATTCAGTGACTATGCCTCATTCAGTGACGATACCTCTCATTCATTAAATATTGGAAAGGACATTTAATTATGATTATAAGAGACTGACAAATAAGGACATTTCTCAGAGGAGATTATTTTCGATTACAATAATTAAACAGAATAAGGTTATACAGATAAAATCATCGGTTATATTTCAACTTTGGATTACAAACAATTAAATCGGTATCATCGGTTATGATAGACTACTTCTGAATGTCATTTATCTACGGTTGTCATTGTGAGCATTATTCTCTCAACAGTTTGTTAATAAAGCATCGAATAAAATTATGTGTCACTTTTAATCATGCCTTCTCACATATTAAACATTTGATTCGATATACGAAATATCAATATTCATTATCAATATGCTAGAATCCCCAGGCCTATCCATATTCATAATCAATATGCTAGAATCCCCATCCCTATCAACGAACGATTTTTTCCTGATTTATTTAGCTTCCCTGGCTTACTTCAAAGTCATAAGTTGACCGATTACATAAGACGATTTAAGAGATAACGTTGCGCAAGACCACCTCTCTATTAATATAATAACCCGGCTTCGCGATTTGTGGCTATAAATTGCCACATGTCCCCTTGTGCTCTAACAAGAACAATTCATTGTCTTTTGAGAAGAAAGATAGGGATCAGGTTAGGGAGTGAGATTGGTTGCTTTACGCCCTTATCAACATATATAAAGGTTCTATCAAGGGCGGGAGAGCTGAGAGGGAGGCAGTTTGGGATCTTACCCAGGAAATAGAGATAGAGAAGAATGGAGAGAGAAAGAGAAAAGAGACAGAAAGGCACTTTACGTCTCTTCTCGGCGTCTTCTAATGACACAAGTACTGGCTTCATGAATGAAAGTGAGTGACAAGTGCCTACAGAAATCTCACTGATTAAACAAACCAAAGAAAACATAGAAAGATATGAGGGAAAGACATCCCTAGATGTAGATAGCTCAGGAAAACAACTGGGCAGGTTGAATCAATACCCAGTGTTGGGAACAAAAGAAAGAAATCAGGTAAATGTGAAACGCCAAGATGCTAATTCAAATACCTAAAAGATCAATAGATATATGGTACTTACCTTAGTTAAAAGAGGATATATTAATGACTTCTAGTGGTAGGATGATCATATAAGGTTGATCTGATGAACTGCAATGTTTGTGAGTATCAACATCGGGCCCCTAGTTGTACTTTAGAGACAAATTATCACATCACTCACCTTTGTATATCACTTGTTGTATAGGTGTAAGGCCACGTGGGGTTTGTACCACGAAACCTTAAAACCTTTCGATAAACACTCTATTAATTGTCTTTTTCTCTGTCTTTCCTGTCATAGGAGATCGAGAAGGACGTCCTCTTGTCTGTATTTGCCTGAGCTGCTCAGACAACGAAGCAAAACATGGCACAATCCACGGATTTGACCAGTTCTACGCCATTCGCAGACATGCTACACGATGTCACGAAAGAACCTGCGCCATCGCCTTATCGCCCGCTGGGCATAAGCCATTGCTTCAGTTAGGATTATGGATCCACCTTGGGATTTTCTCAAACCCAAGAGCATTCCAGTACTGCACAAAACACGCAAGTGGGAGGACAACAGAATTGGAGCAATAGTGCACCTCATGGTCACTACACTACTATCCTTTGTAAACAAGCATCAATGGTGGAGTCGAGGGTGGTATTGGCTGATTTCCCGGGGTGGAGGTAGACAAGCTTCTGGCAAGAGAGATGAAAGATTACGATCATCGGATGTCTTACTCAAAGAAATAGTGAGCAAGAGTGAGGAGAAAGTTGTCCCACGGAGAAAACTCTAAAGCTGGATTAGCAGGTGCAGGGGTGTCTTGTTCCTTGGTTGACAGCAAGAGCAGAGAAGCCCCTGATGACAGCCTCACAACAGACACCAAGAGCTTCTGCTCATGAGTCAGAATTATTTGCATTTGTTGGAAAAATGTATAGCACACATTTGAGTTGAAATGGATGGCGATGATGAAGGCCGGAGCAGCAAAAAGATCTTTCGCGGAATCGGATTCGGAGGGGGAAATACAGGGATATTTGTAGCAGTAATCTAGCGTAGTTCACTTGATTAAGAACCCTTCAAGTATTTTACAAAAAAAGAATTCATAACCATTACCATTTATAATTTGGCAATTTTAATTTCATGCACACCAATTTCTTTTAAGAAGATGAATTTACAAATGAACAAAACCTCAGAAATTTTTTCACAATTTTATACACCGACCCCAAATTCACAACACTTTTTACACACCCGGAGGCTTCCTCTATATTTTCGTTTTTTTAAGAGATTTTCCAGAAAAAACTAGGAATGTTTTCTCTGTTCATGTTGATCAGAGATAATAATGCTGCCTGCTCTATATAATAGATACACAATACATCTGCAGAGAACCATTCAATTGGACAACGGGAGCACCACCAATATTCTGATGCACTATTGTTCACATTTGTATTCTATATACACAAGAAATGCTGGTGACACAATATATACATACATAGTAAATCCAGCTTTATATCTGTTCTCAAGGCAAAAAGCTGAAGTTGCTAAATAAAGAGATACCCAACATGAGCAGCTATTGTCAGGCGGCGGGGTGTGTGTTGGCCAGGTCTGGTCCCCCGGTGGTGGAGGCGGGCACACCCAGGCCTGTGTTAGTGAGGAAGTCACAGTGCGGTAAGGCAGGGATGGCCCGGTACACGTCTAATGCTGTCACCTCGCCATCATTCCTGGAAACAACAACAGTAACATTATTAAGAGACAACAAACCGAGTGAGTGAGTGAGTGAGTGAGTGAGTGAGTGAGTGAGTGAGTGAGTGAGTGAGTGAGTGAGTGGGTGGGTGAGTGAGTGAGTGAGTGAGTTGCTTAATGCTGTGACAAGAGATTTTTTTAAATATGGATTGAACAAAATCAACCATTCCGGTAAGTTCTGTATTATTTTTAAAATGTATTATGAGGACATAGTGATGGCATGTTGACTGTGATACTTGGCCTGTAAATGGAATAAAAAAAAAAAAAAAAAGTATTGTTGATACAATCTTTATTATATAATTGGATGACTTGACTAACTAGAGTGAGTGAGTGAGATTGGTTGCTTTACGCCTTTATCAACACATTGAAAGGTTATATCAAGGGCGGGAGAGCTGAGAGGGAGGCAGTTTATGATCATACCCAGGAAATAGAGATAGAGAAGGTAGAGAGACAGAAAAAGAGACAGAAAGGCACTTTATGGTCTTACCCAGGACCAGACTACCTAGAGTACTGATATCTATCATGACTATGTCTTCACTTCATACAAATTCTACCACATGAGACAAATAGTGCCAGTTACCGTCGGTCCATTAGCTGTAAAGCCCTAGATTTCCGTAGTAAATCTTCCATCAACGATAGCGTCACCTGAAAAAGGCAGAATACAGGAACCCTTTAATAAGCCATTCGAATGCATTGGGTGCTGTTCCATCAAGACACAAATAGCTGCTGGGTGCTTACTACCAACACTTTTAAGTTTATACATGAACACCAACCAGTATAATAAGCTACGTACCGACATGATCATGCTGCTGACTGTGTGGCTGTATACCCCTGCTGCCCCCTCACGGTCCACCTCCACGGCTTCTAGCTTCACGCCAATCTGTCACACACAAATAAATACAGGCTTTTATTCATTTGATAATATTACTTTCTGTCATCGTCTCAGAAGATCTGAGAGGGAAAAAAGGTACGGAAACAGAATCTCTGAGTTTGGTTTTACTTTCCCGTTGTGAGAAGAAAATTCTGGGTTAAAGTGATAGCTTGTTATCTTGTCCACGACTGATAGCAGGAATCACACTGGAATTGACTACAGCTGTAGACAATCGGAAGTTCTACACATTTAGTAAATTCTGCTAAATTAGAGTCGACTGAAAAATGTTAAATATTTGGTATATCTGAGCATATTTAGTATTTCCTTGATTACAAATTACAAATGGTTTTGGTAAACGGAATTTTGAACTTGATTTTTGTCTTAAATTTTGGTTATTTGAGTGGGTTGAGGAAGTCAAATAGTACAATTCCTGGCGATCTGACCATATAAATCGTATATATATAGTTGGATAGAGTATACATAGCTACATATATGTACACATACAGAGGCAAGTTCTGATTTACAAAGGGAGTTTTAACGTTATTACACCCCTGTGCTGTTGCTTCCTATACCTTCAGCATTGTATGTCACACTTGGTCAAAGTGGTGCATAACATGTGAGTTATGTCACCCTGGGGACATACAACAAGTAGGTCCGCCCAAAACGTAAATTACTTCTTTTATTTTTAATTATTTATATTTTCTATTTATTAATGGGGTGTAATAAATATGGAACAAAGCTCGGGTGAAGTCTGTACACTTGTTAGTGACCTCGGGAGCACAGAAGATCTCGGGCTAACGCCCTCTAACTTCCCGCGCTCCCTCGGTCAATAACAAGTGTACAGACTTCCCCCTTGCTAGGTTCCATCTATTTAACATATACCAAACAGGAATACTGGGTGTTTGGTGGAACTCACTTGTGCAGCCGTGTCCTGTAAGTAGACGTCGGATGGTTCAGCGTCCAGGGTGATGACGTCACTCTTTATCTCGTCCTCAGGAGGGGGTTCCGTCTTTATTTTAGCTGGAGCGATCAACTCTGCACAAACAACAACAATGGGTAACCATGACAACTCACTCATCAGCCAAGATCCACTACAGAAGTTAAAGCAGCCTTCACAACCCATCAATCAACCAAAGCAAATCATCTTCAGTTCTTTTCCGTGGATTCTCGGTTTTGATATTGTAACGGAAAAAATCACATTTACTCTTTTCATGTATTTTTTTCCTTTTTGAAGTGTATTCTTAAATAGAAATAACAACATTTTAGCAGGGAATAATGCCAATGGAATTAATGAGGGGCGCAACAATTTCCCAGTCAGGGTCGATATTTTAAAGGACTAAGGACCGATTAAGGGCTGGTGGTACACAATTTATTAATACAAGGCTAAGGAAGAGGGCGGGGGGGGGGGGGGGGGGGGGGGTCAGGATGTCCATGAGCTCCTAAAACCCCAAACAACTGGGTAAACCTAATGCAGTAATCTACCACTAAGAAAAACTCTTAAAAATAAATAAAATGTAGGTGGGGGTCGACTACTACAAACTGGTGTCATCACTCTTGTTTGGTGTGAATTCATGGACAATGATGATGAGTGCATTTTTAAAAGTTCATGAAATCTGTTTATGGGTCAGATTTCCAGAAAATGTAGAAATTCACCTAAATTAGGCTGTAAAATGAAGAACACCGGGTATATCTGAGTATATTTGGTATTGCATTGATTTAAAGTATCAGTTCTGTTAAACTGCATTTTGAAGCTCATTTTTGTCATGGGCTATTTTAGAGGATTAGTGAAGGCGAATTGTACATTTTCTGAAAATTTTACCCTTTTTTTCTTATTAGAAACGTTTATTAATCGATACACAAAATAATATGACAATATTACAATCTATTCTGGCAGAGTACAGTGACATATGTATAATTGGTAGTAAATGAGCCTCGGCTCAGTTTTAACCATTTGAACGGTTAAATCTGGTTGAGTGGCTATTACCTTTTGGTTCGATAAACTGTGACTTGTTTAACAACGACCCTTACCTTCACCGATGATATCAATGTCGCTGTCCTCCTCCGACTCTGCTGCCGCCCTGTCGGCCAGTCTCTCCGCCTGGAGGAGGTCCAGTCTCTCCAGGGTCGGGGCGGGGTCGGTGTAGGAGGAGATGGAGGCCGCCCGGTCCACCTCCTTATCACTAGACGGACGAACTCGCAGCAACTTCCTTAGACCTGGAAAATAACATTAAAAGGTGAATAGTGACTCAATTGTATTGGTAATGTGTTATCTTTGAACCCTAACCCTTCAACTTGTTTTGAGAATTCACAAAATATTATTAGGCCATTATTATAGCCATCCATGAAATCCAAATGCATGATGGGAAAGGTGAGATCGCATATATTTACAATGGAAAACTGATAAATGTCCACGCTGAACACACAATGGTTTCTCTAGTTTAGTCGCCTGGGGCAACTAAAAATCTCTACGGCGCCTATTTCAAACCCCTGTTCTGATGTCTACTTACAATAAAGAAGATACATACAGATCAGTGTGATTTCGTTTATAATTCTGCAAATAAATATGGGCAAGTGAAAAATGATGTTGGCTGCCACTTGCCCATCCCTACCTCAGATGAATGAAACCATGGAAACACTTCTCTTTATATCTCCCATGATTCTTTGCATCAAAATACAAAATGGCGTGCCCCGTTATCAGCAGGAAATTAATGAGATATTTCACTTGGTTAGCTCCAGACACTTAACACCAACTGACCAAGAGGTGTGGTCTGGGCGGGGGCGGGGCCGGGGTGGGGGCAGGGGATTGATTGACGCCCCACTATAGTTTTGTGTGGTCCAGAAAAACATTTTTGACATTGGAATAATTGTACTAAAATATCTTTACAAAGCAACATTAGAAAGATCTAGTGAATCACCCAGGAATTATCCTCGAGCATTATATATTGGCTAGAGCATTATATTTTGGCTAGAGCATTATATTTTGGCTAGAGCATTTGGCTAGAGCATTATATATTGGCTAGAGCATTATACATTGACTAAGTGAGTGAGTGAGATTGGTTGCTTTACGCCCTTGTCAACACAATGCACATTGAAGGTTATATCAAGGGCGGGAGAGCTGAGAGGGAGGCAATATGTGATCATACCCAGGAAATAAGAGATAGAGAAGAAGGGAGAGAGAGACAGAGAAAGAGACAGAAAGGCACTTTATGGTCTTACCCAGGACCAGTATATTGGCTAAGGATGGACCTATTGGGTATACAGCGCAGGGACAGAAGTGGACCGCCATATCGCATGTAATAGCATTTATATCTCATATTAATGGGTTTGGTGAGATTCCATTGGCTACAAAACAATTTATTTTGAGTTCTCCTGGCCCGATGCTGCTTTTTTTCTATTTTAGGCAATTTCCGCAAATATCAAAGACCCAAAATCATGAGAACAAAATGAAATATGTGCAGATCATAAAGTGTCCTTAAGTACAAACAAGAGACGCCAGGGGTCGTGTGTATAGCGCCATCTGGCGGTGGTATAACATGTGTACAGTGGCTCCATCTGTCGACATCAAATAGTGGCCAGTAAAATGTGTGAATAGAGGTCAAAACAACATTTAGAATGAAAACAAACAAAACTCCACATCATGGTTTCGAGAACAGAACTGAATAAAAATTCAAATTGTTGTTGTTATGGACCATGACCTACATGGCTGCTGGTGCACAGTTTGGTGCCCGAAATGGAGGTTATTAATCCTTTTAGTCTCTTAGTCTGTTTTTCTACATGTTTCAGTGTATTGAGTGAGTGAGTGAGTGAGTGAGAGAGAGAGAGAGAGATTGGTTGCTTTACGCCCTTATCAACACATTTAATATGGTTATATCAAGGGTGGGAGAGCTGAGAGGGAGGCAGTTTATGATCTTACCCAGGAAATAGAGATAGAGAAGACGGGAGAGAGACAGAGAAAAAGAGAGCTTCATTTCTATTACAACTTGGAGAAATTGGTGTATAACAAGGTTTATACATTTCTCCATGTTCTAAAGTGAGATTAGATTAGATTATATTGTTTATTAATTAAATTGTCCCTTTTGCTTGTGTTTGGTCCTTTAGAGCTATGTCCATACTAGGGTCCTGAGGCACTAAAGGGGAGATGTTACTTTGTATATTATTTTTTATTATTATTATTATTTATTATTAGATGTTGAGTGCTCAATACCACCGCATGTAGTCGCCACTAGGACAAACAAGACTCATACAAAGCCGTTAGGTGGCAGCAGGTGTACTGTGTCACCTAAGCGAGGGGAAGGGGCTATAAAATACTTTCAATTGTGGGTGTTGTGGGTGTCAGATTTGAACTGTATCAATCCCAGCATGCCCTACTAATGGATAGAAATTGAAAATGTTCTATTTGTGTGGCAAAATATTTGTATATTTCAAAATGGCGGCTCTGCAAATCCCCTATTAACCCATGCAAATCTCTTATTCATGCAAACTTTGCAAGGAACTGAAGGAGGCGGCCTCTTGTAAGATAATCATTAATCACAATATGTGAGTGACACCCAAACATCTCTATGTAAGTTATGTGTCTGTGAATCCCTTCTCTA